>JAVGVS010000150.1:424077-1031773 GCA_032718565.1 Distichodus sexfasciatus | reverse complement strand
TAATTATTATATTAGTATTTTTTCTAAGGTTCGAATCTAAAATGTGTTTCATCAGCAGATAAAAAATCAAATATAGATCACAATAGACAAAGTCGACCTAAAAATTACAATAATCATAAATAAAATTGAAAAAAATATGTAGGATTAAAAAATATTTTAAAATTATTTTAAAAATTAGAGTTTTATGTATATTTGCTTACATATTTGCTTTCTTAAAACACTACACTTAGAAAATTTCTATTAAAATGGACAGAAACAATCAAATTCTTACACATTAATGAGTGAGTTTTGCGACAACGTTTCTTGTGTTAATTTTAACACAATCACTGTGCTAACACTTTTGACACAGTGAAAGTGTCAAGAAAGGTAACACAAAGATGTGTCAACATGTATAATATAAAGACGTGCCGTGCTTGGTTACACATGTTGTGTTGAATGCTGTGAACAAATGAACATGTTGTGTACATTTCAAAACTACACATAACTATGTGTAAAAGTTTTGACTTTTTCCAACACAATTTGATTAAACACAAAATGTCTAAACTAGAGTGCTACACATGATTTGGGTAATTTTTCTACAGATTTGTTCTAAGAGTGTATCCTTTTTTTTTCTCACAGTTACACATTTAGACCATTTAGCTCCTTGTTCTTTGAGTTTGTTTTTAAGATGCCTGTAATTTACTTTAATTTCTCAAGAAACACGTTGCCATAGTAACATCAAGTCTAATTAAATAGAGATGAAATAAGAGATCCTGAGTTTCCATTTTAAAAGTTACCTTCTGTTCATCAGTTTCTCATGCACAGTCCTTTATTGGCAAAT
This sequence comes from Distichodus sexfasciatus, assembly GCA_032718565.1. Classification (NCBI taxonomy): domain Eukaryota; kingdom Metazoa; phylum Chordata; class Actinopteri; order Characiformes; family Distichodontidae; genus Distichodus; species Distichodus sexfasciatus. Next base: position 1,030,953 of record JAVGVS010000150.1, on the reverse strand, counting down.
ACCGTAATGTACCTTCAATTAACTAACCTGCTTTAATACACTGCAATATATGGATTAATGTGCTCATGTTGAACATACACAACATGTTGTCAGCATACAGCATGGTGGGCAAGCTAGGAGCGTGCTGGAGAGTGTTTCTATTCATATTTTAGTTAAGGATTTTGAAAAATTCAAACTGCAAAGAAGGTAATTGGAAGAACTAAATTCTAGAAAGTGTTCTTGAAGCAGGTTTTTAAAGCATTCAAATTGAAAAAATTGTCAACATTGAACATGAAACAATTTTGTTATATGCATTGTTATTTGTGTTTGTGGCTACGTGTCTGTGTGAAATACACAGGTCAATGTTCGGTCAATAACTTTACCATGCATATTCCAAAATTTCAAACATTTTTGGAATAAATTATCTAATCTATTATCTTATTCTCTTATGGAGTAAATGATCTTAATCTAACATGGAAGTTGCAAACTACACATATATTATTTTATAATTATGTCTGATTTTATTTACGATATTTGATTCTTGGAATATTTTAATAAATAACATTATTTGGAAACATAACTAAGATGAGGACCAGATGGATATAAAGTATATATATGTTTTAATCTAAACCATCATATCCATTTTACAAAAATCACAGAGAAAGACCAAAGAGGCCACTGTAACCCACATTCCTCCGAACGTGGAGCAGAAGGCTAATTATACACTGAGAAAACGGCCATGGGAAAGAGAACGGGAGCAAGCTCCTTTGTGTTGTGGACGGGCCTGTGTGTTCTCATGCATGCCGAAATTTCCCCCGCAGAGGGGCGAGGCGGAGACGGATGTGCTCACCTGGACAACCTACCGAAACTGCCCCAAATCCCACCCGAACCGCCCCAGCACCACCCTACCTCCTCTTCTCAGATCCGGTAATGATACATTTTGCCTTGGGCAAATCCGCATTGAGGGCCGAAACAAACTGTAAGCCTCGTCAGCGGGGGACGAACCCCTCTGACCTCCATCAAAGAATCCGCATTTCACATCCTGTCTGGTGTTAAGGTGACATAATGCTCTCCCCCTTCAATTTTTCCCACTTTCAGCCCTAATGGGACTCTGGTAATATATACTGTATATTAAAACCCCATGCCTGATCCTTCTTCCACCCTGCCCTCTAGACTTGATAGTCCGCTGAGTGATTAGAATTTAGAAAGTGAATTCTTTTTTCGTTCCTCTGGACAGCCAGCCAGCACTTGTGCTACTTTGTTCACGTCAGACTTGGCACGGCCCTTTTCCCCTAATCACAAAAACGACACCGAAGGTGACTTGTATCAGGGATGTAGGTGATACTGGTGTGACCTTTGCCAAAAAAGGACAAAAACCCAGGAGAGGCTTGTAGGTTGAAAATGTGATTTCTTTGACGCTCATGGAGGTTGGAGTTGGATACAAAAAAGGCCAAAACTGACTGACATATTCTTAGTGTGAAAAGATGTGACTGACAAGCCCTAAGCCTGCAGTTCATTATTACGGATGACAATGGAAAGGTACAGACTAAGCTAATACTAAGCTGATTAGGTTTTTCTTAGCATTAATTAACACACATTTTTATTCACATTTATTTGTTTTATCTCAGGAAAAAAAACTTGAAATTTACCGTTTGTATGTAAGTGAGGGGATTCTGGCTGACATCTCTGAAGGTTTTTCTCTCCAGACGTTTTGATATTTTGTGCTTTTGACCACACCTAGGTTTGTCACTTACAGAATTTGTTTCCTTGCAGCTGTTCTAGAGACTGTAAAGTACTTAGAGTCAGCAGTATAGTCTTCCCCCTTAATATGAGCATGAACCATCTTCTTTCTGAGCTCCAGACTGAATACTTTTGTCTTTGGCATGGTGAAATGAGAATAATCCCCCTCAATAATGTGTTCACGCGCTACTTCCATTGAGTCCCTTAAGTAAAATGGTCATTGAATGCTCAGGTGTGGTTTAAAAGCTGATTGGTTGGTCATGTGTGTTCTGAAAGCAAAGAAATCTCATAGTGGCTAATCATTCTGATCACCCAATTTTTCACTACATTTGAGATAGACTTGCATAAAAAAATATTTTACCTTCCAAAATGTACTACTAACTACCAAATAATGTTTGATTATGTATAGTTTTATGAATGGTGCAATCATCGGGGAGAATTTTAGGGAAATGTTCCATTATTCCTTGGGGACTAATAATTTTGACCTTAACTGTATGTCAAAAAACCAGGCGGATGTTCCCACGTTCCCTCAGCTCACGTATAGAAAACCACACGACTTCTTTGACTTCCGTCGAGGTCAGAGCCAGGTCAGTAAAAAAGGGCAACTCCGATTGAAAGGCTCGATAGCATATTGTGTACTTTCTCAGCGTGAAGCAAGGTGATTGACAAACTGTAAGCCTTAAGCTAAAAGGCGAAGTGACAGACAAATCCCAACTGGTCAGAACCTATAATTAAATTAGAGAGCCACATGCTAACCTTTTGTCCATTGTGAAAGGCACAATAGGCGCCCTTCTGAAGCTGAGCTATGAGGTGACGTTACCCCCACCGCTCCTGTTACCATGCAAAAAAAATGAAAAATACAATGTCTTGTAGGACGTAAAGAAAGGTCCACGTTTGATGCCGAACAAGGTCAATTAGCAGTTTCATTTCATGTGAATAGCCTTGCAAAAAGCATTCAGGATGCAAAACAAGCCTAATTGGACAACGAGGAGAAAACCTGAGGCTATTTCCAATATTAGAAGGGTAAAGTGAATTGTGTTTGTAATAGCGAACATACGGAATGTTCTTTTTGAGCTAGACAGCTTTAACATCCCAACACGGCTCTCAAACTCGACTGCTGATTCATGGGGCATAAGAGAAGTAAGTATTTCATAAAGACTAAATGTTAGACACTCAAGGCACTAAACTTCACCGTCTGTTAAGATCCTTAAATTTGAAAGATTACAGAAATCCAGAAAAGTCAAAGGCTTTTAAAAGTGCAGGAAATGGATGTCTCGGGACCAGCTTTATCATACAAAACATAACTACATTATTATTATAATTCTCATTAATAATTGATTGAGTATTCATCATTTATCATAATGTAAACTCAATTACCGCTGGACCTCATTCGACAGAGGAACCGGCGGCGGTCAGGCGCAAAAAAATGCCTTTTTTAAAATGTATCAAGAGAAAGACAGGGATGTGTTCTCTCAAGATTAAAAATTTCCAAGTACTAAGACAGTTATTAACCAATTGAAGGGTGATATGAGATGAGTAAGGCAGGATTTTATATCTTTTTCATTAAGTAAGATTTTTTATTAATAAAATTACGTCAAGTACATTTCATGTTCACCAAAGAGTTGCACATTTCAAAACAACATAAATAAAAATATATAAAAATAGATTAAATAATATTAGAATTCCGACACCCTAACAAACTAGACGATTCCGACCAGCAAAGTTTTGAGGCTGGTTCAGAGCTGATTTGCAGGATTATTTATGATTATGAACACAGCACAGCACAGCAGTATGTGAAGGAGCAGTTTGCAGCTTTTGTTGTGGCAGCGCCCTGGGCAGCAGTTCTTGGGTACGGTACCTTGCTCATGAGTACCTCAGTGGTAACTTTACCGGTCGTGGAGTCGAAACTGCGACCTTCTGTTCAGGACGAACACCATACTGTTACACCACCATCTGCCCTAATATAGAGAATTTTAGTTTATAAATTGTGATATTTCCTATTAATATCGGTAGACTTAACCCACACTAACTTTTGTCAGTGCAGTTATTTACACTGTAAATTCTGAGTAAAAGTGTGCGACTGTGATGACCTTTCTGATCCAAAATTCCAGTAACTCTTTGCACGTTTTCCAAATTTAGATTGTTAAAGGACAGGTGGGAAAAAAAAATTTCCAGGCCGCCCAGGACTTTGCGATGTTGCGATCGCAACTATTAACGCAAATTCAGGCAATCCATGCGAATTCATTACTACCATACAATTTTGACCAATTACCACAACTTTTTCCACAATTTTTGACCAATCATTGTTGTTTCCCGCAAAACTTTGAGCCATACGTCAGTGAACTCACTTCCTTGTTACGTTTAGAAGACGCAGGAAATGTGTGAAAAACGGCTACAATCTCAAAAAGGCCTGCGTAATCCTGGAGCGACTGACTGTCAGCTGGACGTGCACATATAATAATGAACCCTTTCATGAAAAACAGGTTTCAAAATGAATCAAATTCTCAGATGTATTGTTTGATTTTTTTTTTTTTTTGCCTTAAATGTACTTTCGAGTAATGAGCTTTACAGTTACATAACTAGCATGGAAAACTGCATTTGAATTTATTTATTTATTTATTTGTTTGTTTCATTTCGTTTGTTTATCCATGCTCTGATTTTTTCTTCCCTCAGTCTGTTCAAAAGCTCAGTGCATTATCAGTGTTTGGAAGATGTATTGACTGACCCTGAGGTGCTTTTAATCAGCGTGTGGCTCAAAGCAGAGACACCTCCAAACTGAAGGTGATATGAGCAATTTTGGCAGGGAAAAAAAAGCAATATGTACTGTATTCTTTTGGTTCGGTCATTACGTAGGGAAAAAAAATAAATGACCACAGGCCGTCTGTATATCCACGACAATTACTTTAAAATATACATCCCTCCGGCTCAGTACACAGCAGGTGAAATGGATCTCAGCTACAGTGCTGCTGTATTTTTCCTGATAAGTAGCTACACAAACAAGGCAGCTCCCAATCATGCTTTTTTCCCCCTCGCATTACTGGCCTCGTTTCAAGGCGAATGATTTATCGTCATCTATTTGTCCCTCAGCAGTGTTTGTCATGCATTTAATCTTGATGTACATGACTTGTTCGGTGTCATCACTAATTAGGGGAGTAATGCATATACCCATGAATAACTGGCATGACTGGGCTGAAGCCATTTGCCTCCTAACAATGGAAGACAGCTCGGCTTGTTGTGGAAGAAAAAGCTTTATGATTCGCCAACATAACGCAGCTTCGATTAAAGACGCAATTAACACTTTTTAGAGTCACGCTGATTGTGTGATCTAAAATCGTGCCCTGTGTATGAGACTGCGTTCATTCAACTGGGGCATGGTTTGTTGCAGTCCTGCTCAAGTGCTCAAGCAATTGTAACAGGGGTGTGATGAGATCTCGCAATATTATATATGGCAAGACGTTATTTCTCGTCAAGGTGAAGAGCTGTCTTGCAAAATAGGGTTATTTTTGTGCCAAAATTCTGAGTGCGCCGTGGAATTTTTGTGACTGCGTCCTCCGTTTTCATAAATAACTTCATACACATGAGTCGTTTTTCAAAAACATCTCTGTACACACAAATCTGGATTAACACGCCGTCAAGAGCTGCATAGAACCACGTCAACCAATCAGAATCCTGGAAAAAAGAATTAGTTACATCTGGTTGCTTGGTAAATAATGGTGAATAGAGGGTGCTTGTTATGGACAGATAGGGAAGTGTAGTTCCTTTTAATAGTTGCAGGTGCTAACAAGCACAAACATAGACGGAAATCGCTGATCTGACAGTATCCATCTTCAGTCTTCAACGTAAACACACCTCGCACACCTGACATCACCGCATTTCCCGTCGCACACTTATAACGCTATGAAGCTACAACTCAATTTTCCCCGTCCACACGTAGTCACAGATATCTCTAGTTTTCTACCTCCGTTTACATGTGGACGATAGGCGCAACCACAGTGAAAAATATCAGTTTTTATAAATACCCGGCTACGTAATTATCCACTTGGTGCTGTGTTTTAAATGTGCCAAAAAAACTGCCAATTCCAGGCTTGGCAAAAGCTGATTGACTGATTGCATCTCCAATTAGGTCCTTTAAAATGTTTCCAAGTTGATATCGTGAATAGCAACGCAATTCTTCCAGTGTGACGTCAAAAGAATTAACAAGAGGATGACTTCTGGTTTATTTGAATATTTTGCGTGTCTGAGGGCCTCATCACAACCCTAGTAATTAAGTGTTATATTCTGTACTCGAGAAAGTGATTAATTGTTTACTAAAAAATACCCTCAGGTCCAATATCCCAGTCTAGGATTGACCTTAGTCCTTGACTAGATTTGCGTTTCATTGGTAAAGGTCCACTGTCATTAGGGCTGTTGCAATTAATTGCATAATCACTGCATTGTGATGCAGACGTGGCCGATTTTGCATCGATGCAGTGGCAGAACATAATAGATTATATCAGTGATTTTTACTGGCGGTCCAAAAATTTCAGGTGGTCCGTGACATGCAATGCACTCTTTTAATCACTTAAAAAATATATATTTCATTTTATTTATTTTTAAAAACATTTCCAGATGATTAATCCAACTTTATGAATAATGAATTTAATGCAGATATCTAAAAAGTATTTTGAAAAAAATCCTGCACTGCTTTGTCTGAGTGGAGGTCCCTGGAACAGAAGCAGTTGAAAACCCCTGGATTATATCATAATGACATTGCTTGGTGATTTTCTGGCTATGGCATAAATATTCAAGTTAAAAATAACATCCCGGTATTAACTATAATTAATTGAATAATTGATGGGATGCATTGTGATACACCGAGATATCATATCAAATCGAATCTTTCATCTGATAATCGTGATCAAATTGAATTGTGACAACAGTGAAGGTTCACACTTTTAATTGGCACCACATCTTAGTCCAAGACTAGGTTTAATCCATATTCAAGGAACCACCCATAAATGTTATAATAAGTATGTTTACTCTTTGAGAATCTTTCTAAGATAGTCAAACTGGGGCTAGTGTTGTTTTTCTGGTTAGAATATTAACAAATATGATTCTAAATTCAAAGCAATTATTATAAAAGTAAGATTATTTTTAGAGGCAAAAAGTGTAAAATAAATTCAGTATTCTTAATTTAAAAAATAAAATCATATCTTTATGGTCCCTGTCAAGATGCAACTAGTTGACCTGTGATTTTGTTGCCTGATGGAACACCATGTGGCTACAGGATGCAATTTTTTCATCTGATTATAAATTTCACCCTGTGCATGAGTTTGGGTCAGAGCTCCTTATCCAGCTGGAGCACGTTTTGTTACTTGTCAGAACTTGAAATTAAGAAAATGGATGTTTCTCTGGCTAAGAGCGACTGCTACAGTAAATGCTGTAAATGTACTCAAATGGTGAACATACTGCTCATTTGTTTGGCAGTAAAGATTTTATTTTGTTATAATAAGGAAGTAATACATACATGCAGCAAACCTCTGTGTGCGACTGGTAGTGTGTACACACAACTTATTTCCACTAGCAGTTCACGTTTCTTCTCTGTTTCTTTTCTCTGTCTATCACTCTGGATGTTGCACAAGCATTTCTGTTGTAATGGAGGATTTTTCATAACCTTTTGGGGTAACACGTCCTGCTGGGTTAGAGCTGCCAGAGAGAGGAGACGTTTCAAACACACTCCACTGAGCTGCTGTGTGTTATTGTCTTCAGCATAACCACACATACTGTATGATATATGTTCTCTCTCTCTCTCTCTCTCATACACACATTCACCTATATTCTGATGAGGTGTGTTTTAATCTTGCATTTCTATATATCAAGTAGTTCTGTGCTTTAAGTAACTTCAATTTCAGTGTGTTATGTCTTACCTACTCAAGTTTCAGAGCCATATCTACAGTAAAGCCATATTTGACAGGGAAAACTGATTCTGGAAGTACGTAATAATACTAATACTACTACTACTACTACTACTACTACTACTACTACTAATAATAATAATCAAAATGCTTGGTAAAAAATTCACAAATCATCACTGATTCACATGGCAACCATACAAGTGGTAAAACACACCCAGACACACACTCTCTCTCTCACACACACACACACACACACACAGAGGCTTAGCAGCAAAGTGAGCAAAGAGAAAGTGTGCGGTGAGACCTGTGTGGAAGAAGTAGAGAAGTTGTGTTTGTTCAGTCTCTATAATCCTGATATTTTGCGTCTGCCCTTTGACATCTACAACCCGAGGCTGCTATTTAACTTGCGCTAATTCCTCATCTCTTCTCACCCTTCCCCAAACCTCTTAGGAGTTCCGCAGCCGAGCCTTAACACCTGGCCCAAATTAGTAGGAGACTTTTTGGGAGGGATTATCACTCAGTGATGGGGGGTGGAAGAGAAGAGTTTCCCCACGGCCTGGCTCATAGATATTCATGAGGGTAAAGACCAGAGTCTCTCCTAAACCTCTCCAGCTTAAGGAGTGCATGAAGCTTCTGGAAATGATGTTTTCCTGATGCTTTATTGTGTGGATATGTGTTATTGGCAGTGTTGGGAATATAATATGTTACAAAAGTACAAAAATGCAATAATGTATATTTTTTGCTGTAACACGTTAATGTAAGGCATTGCTAAAACATTTTCAGTGATATTATACACATTTCAGTAACACAAGTTACAACATACTTTTAACCTGAAATTTAGTGTTGTTTACTTTTTATAATAAACATCACCAACACCACGAAACAAGTAAAAGAGCTACTTTCTACAGAGTGTAGGTCTACAGTAGTCATTATGCTGCACCACATCGCCCGCTACTGGATGTAGAATGAACTGCAGTAAACTACATTTTAGCATTTTACAATGCCTAGCCCTACTTCCACAGTTATTTTGGTGAAAGTACCTCAAAAGTTACTAAAATTGCACACTTTAATTTTCTTCTTCAAGCTTGATATTTTGTAGGTCATGTATATATGCATATTCTATGTGCCTTCTTTGCACTCTGTAAAAACTGGGACCACATTGTCTTGTATCTCTGTAGACTTATGAATGAAAAGATAATAAAGTTGACTTTGTTTTTGAAAATTGCAACATTACAAATGTGATGTCATAATTGCATTCTTGTAATTACGCTCTGAGGGGGTTTATAAAACATTACAATTAAAACATTTAAAATGTAATGTCACTATTGTAATGTTGCAATAAGGTTAATTGAGTTTGTCTGTAAAGTTGCAAAATTACAATGGCTACTTTATAAAGTTCAGATACTTTATAAAGGTATCATAATTATAATGTTGCAATAAAATTGGCTTCTTATCAAGTTGCAACATTAGACTCTCCTTCACACCTTACGGAGTCGCCAATTTACCTAGGGTGCATGCTTTTGGACTGTGGGAGGAAACCGGATCACCGAACATGGGGAGAGCATGCAAACTCCACACAGAAAGACCCACAGCCAACCCAGGGTTAACTTCAAAAGCATAAACACTGACTGTTGTTCAACATGCATTGTTGTGCATTCTTATGTTCTGGTGTGTTTTGTCTTTAGTTCCTGCACGGGCCAAATCTCAAAAAAACATCAGTTTCAGCCTCGCCAATGCCAATCAAAATTTAAAGCGAATGTAAAGTGTTCCGAAGTAATGGCTTTAAATTAGTAAAAAGCAAAGAAGAGGATATTATACAGTACATGCACGCTAAAAGTACAGTTCATTAACAGTCTAGCACAACCTGTCCAAAAGATCAAAGAAGGAGGATGAGGAGGAACAGAAGGGGGAAAAAAAGTTCCTATTTCCCAGCTAAAGGAATAAAAATGGAGAAGGAAAAACAGGACGAGGCGCCAGCAGAGTGACCGCCACTTATCTAAATGGAATCAGTCGCCCGGCGCGATGAAACGACGAGGAAGAGGCGAGCCGGGTGGCATGGCGGAGTAGCAGCGGGAATCTGGCAACATGTTACACGCAACGCCGGCCCTGTTTACTCATTCCGTTTCCACCCAGTCGAGCCGGCGATACCGCGGGGCTTCAGCCTCCTCTCCCTCCGCCCGAAAATCAAATGCCATCCTCCAGCCAGTGCGGTTCAAAGGAGTGACGCTCCCAAGGGACGAGCTTGTCTTGAAAGGAAAGATCAAAACCACAATGGGCCTCGTCCAGCTGTCCATCCGTCCGACCGGACCTTTGGAGCAGCAGCCGATGATCTTTGTGGGAGGACGGAGCTGACAGCCTTCATTTGTCCATCCACCGAGGGCTGCCCTCGTCGTCCCTTGACACGCCTCACACACACACATACACACACACACACACCTGCTGTGGAATGTGCTGATGCCTGCTGGGAAATTCTTCGACGGCTTTTTGAAATGTGCAGTGTTTTTACTTTCATCTCTTCTGCTTACCTATATATTTAACTCCTGTTGATAAAATCTGCAAAGATTTAAGGTCGTGTACTAATGTTGTTTTGCTGTTGATTTGATGATCACTGGTTCAAAGCAGGTTCTTCCTACTTTTCCTGTGATGTCAGTATTGCAAAATCAGATTTCTAATTCTATGTTCATTGCACGTTCATATCTTGGATGCAGTTGGCTTCTTTTTTTGGAGGGACTGTTGGTAGCGAAAAGGTCAGGGAGTTGGCCCTGTGACTGGAAGGTCGCCGGTTCAAGTAGCAGACCAGTAAAGTTACCACTGAGGTACTCATGAGCAATGTACCGTCCCCAAGCTCTACCGAAAAAAGCTGCCCACTGCTCGTTCATGGTTGGGTCATATGTAGAGGACACATTTCGTGCTGTATTCACAATGACAATCTCTCCCTTAAATTCACTTTCTCTGTAGCTTGTAGTGTTTTGAAAAGCAACCATTGAAATGCCAATATGAAAATATTATTTGTGCTCATTATCAGTTCACAAAACATTGTAGCAATATACTGTATTTAAGTTGTGGTAGACAATATAACAATCACTTTGTTGCAAACTTAACTTTGAAAATGACTCATGGACACAGTTTTGCTGTGCGGCTCTTTACAAATATGGTCATGTTAATATTAAATTCCTGTCGTCTTCTAGCTTATTTTTTTTTAAGCAGAATGTGAACGCTTTAATTAATACGCCACGCAGCGAACGAAGCAGCAGTCAACATCAGTGCAGATATTCATCACATGCATTTTGGCCCCGATCTTTAACGAGGCTGGGTCTCACAGGAGCACAGCACACATTCCACCGCTGTTCAACAGATGGCATCCCATCAGCAGCCGTCGACTGCTGTCCCTAACCCCCCCACAAAACCTCCTCTCCCCCCTAAGGTGTGGTGCTGTCGCCCCGGATTTGCCACCCCAGAAAGCCCGACGCCCAGAGACGCCGTTTGAAGTGCCAGGACCTTTTGGAGGCGGCTAATTAATTGTAACGAGTCTGGAGGCATTGGAGGGAAGAAACTGGGCGTCTTTGCTCACTTTGGCACACCCATACATTAACTAGTATATTGCCCATGCCACTAAATATTAAAAATATATTCTAAATATACATATTATTGCCACTGTCAGCATGCCTCGGGGAGAGCAGGTGCAATTGCAACCTTGATGTTATTTTGGAAAATCAAAACAAGGCACAAGGACCAAATACTGCATTGTAAATTGTCAATATCTGGTAATGCATTTTCTAAAAATATACAGTTTGAAGTCGCCAGCGTTCACTGAAAAAAGATGTGCTGCATAGTCTGTTATTGAATAGCGTTGGTCTTTTCTGGGAATCGGCCATATTTGTACTCCGCCTTGTCATGGACTCGGACAAAGAGGACTCATGATTTTATTTGAAGACCAGCCGAGACCACAACCCTAATTTATTAATTAGTGTTTTAATAACTAAGAGTCCCTTTTACTTACACAAACCATACACACAGAATAACAAGATTTACTGGACATTATATTCATTCCTTTGTATGTAAAATTATTTCTGAGTAATTTCATGTAAGTTAATTTGTGCCTGCGTAAAAAGGTATAAATGAAATTAATGGTGTTAGGCTCGCGACTCTAATATGGAACACCATCATGTGCGTCTCTTCCAGAAAGGCCAAAAGCACCAAAATGAGTCCAGATCAGCTCAAAATTATCCAAAACTTTAGCATTTCTTCATTTATAATTGATCAGAAATGAATTTTTCCATTTTATAATCTAGAGTAATCAATAGGGAAAAGTAAATATAGAAAATGTATGTTATCAAATTTAAAAGTGCTTATTTTGTAATTCCGGTCTTGGTCTCAACTCGTTCTCACCCCAACCTGGTCTCGATCTTGTCTCAGCCCTTCAGAGTCTTGATCTTGTCTTGGTCTCGACACACTCTGGTTTCGGTCAGGACTTTGTCTCGGTTTAGGTGGTCTTGACCCCTCTATTATTGAATTCTATTTAAAACAAAAGAACATGTAAATAGTGTTCTCTTTCAATTCAGTTTTACAATAAAGGATAACAGGAATGTTATCCAGTGTCATCCAGTTGCAAATTTAGTAAAGAAAAATTTAAGTGACATTCTCTTCTGATCACTGTCTGTACAGCTACATAAAGTAACCATTACTATATCTAGCAACGTTTACAACACTGTAACATTCTTTATTTCTGCATGGCATGCTCAGGAGACGCCTGGTTGGCACAGACATAAACCCAAATCTGCTTAGATTTAACAACTACCGAGGCCTCTGGTTGCACATTTCATTAGCGACTTTAAACAGGGTGAAAACAACAGCGGGCATGGATGTGCCAACTGTGAGAAAAGTGTGTGAGAAGAGACAAGGTTATTAGAGAGAACTACACGACAGAGAATGTCAAGACTGTCGAGGGCAGGGTAAGAAAGCAGGCGTTTTGGCCCATCTGCTGGTTTCGGGAGGCAGCTGCGACGCCAGCGATGCCGCCGATTAACATCTGCAGAGGTCGGCGAGCCGTTTTGCCCCACAACTCGCGACGTCAGCTGGCGTTGGTCGCTCTTCTCCCTCGCTGCCGTGTGGCGTAAATGGGGCATCGGCCCGGCGTGCGATGTAAAGAGGGGACTGTACTTACTTCCGGCGTTTTAACCAGAAGACCTAGCTGGTTTAAGAAGTAGGCCAGGAAAATGACCAATGGAGAAAAGGACAAATGGAGGAGAACTTTAAAAAATATTCTGGTTACCTTGACTGCTTCGAAGAATTGTAAAAATATGAACTAAAGAAAATGGTTATGGTCTATAATAGTTAGCATTTTGGTTGGTAAAAAATATATATATTTGACCCATCCGTGGAGGAGAAGCTGACATGGGCAGTACCTTGCTCAAGGGTACCTCAGGGGGCCAACTCCCTAACCGTTACACTACAAATAGCCCCAAAATATATAGCTATATATACTTCTCCAAGAGGTTGTGGGCTCGAGCACTACCATTATTGGGTTCCTGTTGCTCTGAGGAAAAATGTCCCTGAAATGACAAAAAAATGTACTTTGGATAAGAGCATCTGTTAAATGTCATGAATGTAAATATATTTATATAATGATAATACATTTTGTTTAAACGTGCCCTTTAAGACACCTTTCAGGACAACTTCAAAAAAGGATGAAACACAATGAACAGAAAATGCATGTATACTGTACTATACAACTGTACTAGTGCTCATACCTACAAACATAAACATTCCATAAATCAACTAAATTAAAACTATGTAAAAAGAAGAGCGCAGTGAGTATGCAAGTTTGAAAATGTGAGTTTTTAATCCAGATTTGAAGGTGGAGAGACACTCAATGCTGGGGAGAGTATTCCAAAGACAGGGTGCAGCATGACCAAAACCTCTAAATCCCATAGTGGCCATGCGAGCAGTGGGCATAATGAGAGACAGCACATTATAAGATAGAATGTTCAAATTGTAAGGAGTTAAAAGAATACAAACCCAGTTAAAAACCATTAAAATAGAAAGAAGAATGCATGTAGTATCAATAAAAGAAGATTAAGCATGTAGTCAAAGTGCAGCTGGTAGCGTAATGGTTAGAAGACTGTTGGTTCGAATCCAGGACTGGTAAAGGTACCAATGAGGTACTCATAAGCAAGGTACCATGCTCATGTCAGCAGCCCACTGCTCATTAACGGAGGGGTCAAATGCAGAGGTCATATTTGGTTGTGGTGCAATGTGTGCTGTGCTGTGGTTGGGTGGTTGGGTTGCCACCCAGGTCTGACAAAAACACATCTGACCTGTAACATTCAGTGTCCCGGGGGAGTGATTTTCCCTTGGGACAAATCATTAAAAAGAAGGACAGTCCCAGTAAAAACAGGTGGCAACGCTAGTTTACAATTCACTCACTTTCACTTTCAGATATTTAATTGAAGGCGACCAAGACTAATGCTTGTAAGCAAGTTCTATACAGAGTTTTATATAGAGAGAGAACAACAGTTCATGAAAGAAATGAACTAGACGACCTCAATTCATTTTTTTTCTTTTAAAAGCTACATGCAAACGTCGTTCATCAATAACGTTGAAAGTGTGAATCTGACATTTCCTGGCATCTCCTCCTCCACCTCCTTCTCCTCACCAGTGTCCCTCATTAGGGGGGAAGCGTGTGTGAAAAAGAAAGGAAATTCAGCTGCTGCATTTTCATTCACTGCAGGGAGTTCTTCCTAAGCTCCAACTATCAGTCAAATCACAGCACCTGCCTGTCAAAAAATCAGCCATTCAAATGTCTCCCGGCACCCGAAACCCCGGTGAGAAATAAAAAATCTTTTTTAGTCAGAATCCACAGAAACAAAAGGATGTTTGCAGGATCTCCGGAGAGCACCGATCACTCCTGCGAAAACTCGTTACCCAAAAAGATTCATCTCCAACTCCCAACAACTTTACACAAAGAGACGTGAAACGACCACAAGTGTCTGAAGCCATAATAATATTCATCTTTTTTAGGAGCAGCATGATGATTTTTTTGTACATGTTGGGTTAAGCAGCTGGATGAGGGAGATTTATCCTTATAAAAAAGATTTCCGAGGTGAAAATGCGTCAACACTGCCATCTGCAGACGGCCCGCCTTCATCACAGGTATCTTCATCACTCCCGCTCTGCCTTTGCTGAAAAGCTCCTCTCAGGAGAGTTTAAGCACCGATGATCGATCACGTTTCAGAAAATGAGCACAAATCATACAGAACCAGGAAAGGAAAGAGGGGGAAAAAATAATAAAGCACATAGCTCCTGGCGGTGGACATTATGGTCAAGGAGACTGCGGTCTCAGAGGAGAAACGGTCACTGCTCCTGCAAAATGACCGAATAAGGAGGGGTAGGCTGTGTTTGTTATTTAAAACGAATAACCTCTTCGGGGTTCAAAGCATGGTTTTTTTAATGCTTGCTTTTTTAAGCAAACTTTTTAGGCATTTGAGTGGGGAGCCATTGTTAGTGCAGGTAAAAAAAGGAAAGAAAAAAAGCACAATAATGCTAAGGGAGTTATATTGTAATATTTAAAATTATATCTTTATATTACAATATTTAAACATATTTTTATATCTGTATTTTTTAAATATTTTTAGAAGTTGTATTGCAATAGATAATATTGTTCACCCCTGTGCCAGTGAATATTGTGCATCCCATTTTGTGCGTTTAATTTTTTTGACTGCAAAAGAAAAGTTAGAATGCATATGAAGGTATATGGAAGCGCATCCCAACTGTATTATTAGACTTTTATTTTTGGTTTATGAACACAACTGATGACTATATATATATATATGATACAGTAACACAGGCAACTGATTGGATTGGACATTGGACGCTGGCAGCAAAGAAATGGTGGCACCAGTGCAAAGAATTATTTTACTGAATATCAAAATAGAACAGGCACGGTGGCCGCAAAACAATAAACTCAGAAAATATCTTTTCTAGAATAAACAAACTTATAGCGCGTCAACACGGGAGAGGCATGTCGAAATAGGGGACTAACTAAACTGAAACACCTGTAAACAATAAGCAAACTGATTAAACCAAACAAGAAACACAATTAGGGAACCAATAGATTAACAGAACTGGAGGCAGGAACTAAACATAATACAAGAACACTTAGCAACAGACCAATAAAACAAACATCAGGAAACTAAGAACACAGAACTAACCTGACACAGGTGTAAGGGATGATGAACCGACTCACAAATAGAAACACACGGGGGCGGGACAGAGATAAATGACAGACATACCACACGAGACAGGCAAGACAGGAGAGCCCTCCCACGTCCGCCTGGAGTACAGTTCAGGGGAACCATGACAGTCAAAATAACCATCCATAGGCTTTAATTTGGTTGACCAAAATTCATGCATGAGTTGGTTAACTAATAATTACGATCATACAGAAACACAAAGGCATAGAAACTGAGTTGCTTCCAGGAAGCTTGGGGTATATGAACAAATATAACACACGCCACCTTAAAACTAGACTAAAATGAATTCAACTGTTAACCAAAAAGAAAAAAAAGCACCCAAGGGGCTCTGCTAGCTGACAAACTTTAAATCACAGCATTGGCAATATGCAAAGGAGGTTTGTTTGTTTGAAGATATTTTGTTTTGATTATTTTTTCTTACATTTTTATAGTCAAAGTTTCTGAAATCATTACACTTGCTCATTTTTATGCTTTCACCTCATCAACTTATCATCACCCCTGTTTGTAAAGAAACATTTCAAGAAGAATTTTACACAGTTTTCTGTCATTTACCAGTTGTTGCTTGTTTGAGCATTGTTTTTGACCAAACTTAATTGCCTATTTGTTTGTGAAAAATGCTTGCTTATTGAGTTTGCTTCAAATCTACAGAATAATATCATACTACCTACTACAGAAATATTGTAACTGTCAAAAGAACTAATAATAATAATAATAATAATAATAATAAGACACGTTTCTTATTTATACACTGTAGACAAACTTCTTTGTATCCCAAACGTATTTTTTGACGTTGGCTCTTATCAAAAATGCTTGTCTTTCAAGTGCCACCCTTACCAAACACCTGCAGAGTTGGGATTCAGGTTGGCACCTTCCTCCTACACACACACACACACACACACACGTGTAGGACAGGTAGAGGTAATTGATTAGCAATGGCAGCCGACGACCAATACAGATAATAATTAATCTCATTTCAGGAGGGAGGTTTATAATTAAACATGCACATATCGCAATTAATTTGCCAGGCCGGACTGTACGACATGCCCGGCGGTGCACCATAAATCACGCTGGTGCCGTTTCAATTTGTGCCGTCTTAATTTTAAAAAATGCAAATATCAGATACAAGTTTGCCGAAACCTTTGTAAATGTCAGGAACGCCATTACGGGTTGTTTGTTTTCTCAAGCTTGCTGCCATATTAGCGTTTGATAAAACGGGTGTGAGATTTGATTAACCGCCGCTTTAATGAGAAGTGTCACAGTGTAATGAATTATCACACTCTAAGAGGGGATTTTACATCCACCACACTCATTTATTTCGCTTTTTAATGAACCAGATGAGGTTTGTGTGATGTCTCATAATTGGGAAATGCTAAATATCTTCAGACTTCACAAAGAGATGCATTAGCCCCAGAAATTCAAAAGCTAAAACAAGTGATTTCTTTCTCTCTTTTTTTAGTTTACACAATTTCTTTGTGTTCAAGCGCTATAAGTGAGCTTACTGTGGAAACTGCTGATTGCATTAAGGACTAAAATACTTTAACTCCCACTTATATAATTTCAATCTCAAGCGAGAAGATATAAAGTCTTTTATAACAGTCACAAAAACTTTCACCACCTCTGAAATTGTACAGTTTTTCTTGGAATTAACAAAATAAATAGCAAGAAAAGTATGATCACTATAAGCCCCCTTACAAGTATACTACTACTACTGTGATGTTAGCATACTCCAGACATGAAATATACTTGGAAGATAAGTGTTAACTTCACTTAATAAACTGAACTTGAAGCTTACTTTTTGGCGTGTTGACGTGACGGGCCAAAGCAGGCCGAGTTAAGTGAGTTTTGTGATGCTGCCTTTGAAGTTCCTAATCCAAATCCACTCTGGTGTAAATTAGTCCTCGTCTTTGTGAAGAGAGGGAATGAGATCTCCAGCCTCGGGCATCTTAACTCCAGGGTTGGGTGTCTCTCGTGACTTTGGGTGTGTGAAAGTGTGTGTGTGTGTGTGTGTGAAATAGAGAGAGATTTCAGGTGGGACATAAGAGATGAAATGTTTACAATGCTTACCTTCATTCGCACACAGAATGGAATTATTCTGTGATTTATGAATTATGTATTTAGAGCTGAAAATTGCCTCCCTCTGCTCAGTCTCTCTCTCTTGCATACAGATTTCAGTTTGATATTTTTTCCTTTCAAGTAAAATAAGGTAGAGTGATGCAGATGCTTCCGTGAGGTCATTGTTATGAATTGCAGCTCATAATTTCTTTATTATCACTCATTTATTTTTTATCTGGAGGTGATGCCCGATGTAAAAACAAATCAATATTTTCTTATTGGACCTAGAAATTATTTATTCTGTAACCTGTATTACATTGTGTATCTCAGACTTTTCTTTTTCACACACATATATTTTTGCAGTTTAATTGTCTACTGCTGCAGTTGTTACTTATGTACATATTTGCATTTTTATGATATTTTTATGATATATTTAGTTCTGTAAGAGTTCTGGTCTTGTAGTTACTCATGCACTTTAATCCCATTTTAAACATTGTCTCTTATGAAAATGACTATATATTACATATATGATTTTTTTTTTTTGCATCCTGCTAGTGTCGTTTTCTTGATCTCTATTAGAGCTCCCACTTCTTTTTATTACTTTTTCATTGCTTTGTGTGATCTTTTATTTATTTTTCTCAAGTTCTCCCTTTACTAATCAGAACAACTTTATAGCAGCTCGGGTTTTAAAATGCTGTATGTGAAGAATTTAACTGGATTTAGTGAATAAGTACAATGGAAATACAGAAAATGGGTCACTGTCTTCTTCCCTTCTTCCACGTCGTTGTTTGTTACAAATACTAGAACTGACATTTATTTATATCTAGTGTTGGGTGGGTTACTTCCATTATGTAATAGATTATATATGAATAGTTACTGTTATTTCAAAATAATTGGTTACATTACAATATTACTGTGTTGTAATACTTTGTTGTATTGTAATGTAATATTATTGTAATGTGTTTGTAATGTAACGGTCTGTAATGTAATTGTAATGTTTCATGACTCCTGCATTACATTCAAGTTTCAGTTTCTTTCACCAAATAACTGCAAATATATTCAATATCACAAATTCTGCTACAATGTGATTTCTATTCAATTCCCTCTGGGGTCCAGCGATTAGTGAGACAATATCATAGCACAATCACTTTCATTTTTATCATATCAGGATAAGCAACTAATATTTCATTTGACATTTATTCACGAGCTCAACCAGGTATTTAAATAAAATAATCTATTTTAATAAAAACTGACCTCCTGTTCCATATAAAGTGACGCTGCAATATGCTTTCATTCAGAACAAATGCTATGGAATTGTTGATCATTAGATTATTGCAGTGGTTAGGATACTCATTTCTCTCAATCACTACCTAATTCCGAAGTTGCTCCAGGGAGACTGTTTCTGAAATCAGTTATAATGGATAAGAGCGTCTGCTAAATGCTGTAAAGGTAAATTAAATGCATTGTAAATTCATGCATCTCTAAGTGAATCTAAGTGAGTAATTGTTACTGTGAACACAGAACAGCATAGCACACAGTCCACAACGACGAAACACGTCCTCTGCATTTGACCCATCTGAAAAGAGAAGTGGGCAGCACCCGGGGAGCACTGCTTGGGGACAGTACCTTGCTCATGATTATCTCAGTGGTACCTTTACTGGTACTGGAATTCGAACTGGTGACCTTCAAATCGTGGGCAAACACCCTAACTGTTATGCTGCCAACTGCCCTTATTGACGCATCTAGAAGGAAAAGGAAAATGAGTACCTCAGTGGTACATTTACTAGTCTGGGGCTTGAACCTGCGACCCTCTGATCACGATCCAGCACCCTAACCTTTATGCCGCCAACTGCTCCCACACCCCTAGTATGGAATGTAGGAAGACTTGCAAATAAAGACTGGAGAATGAGAAGTCTAAAGGGCTTCTTAATATATAGACCTTTAACTCATGACTTCCTTCATTTTCTATCTCCCTAATGAACTAAGACCTTCTCAGAATAAGGTCAATTAGCAGGCCATGTGGTGAACTGAACTACATTTATCATCACAGATAATAGAATCCAACTCCAGCTCTGTCTTGTCGTCTCTGCGAGGAATGATTTGAGAGCACTTCGGCTCATTTAGAAAGAACTAGCCGTTTACTGTGTGAGACATTTGTATATGAGACAATATAAAAAAAACTTTTCATTTTTCATGACCATAAAACTAGAAGTGTGACAGATCTTTTTGTCGTTGTTTTTTTGGAGGTCTGAGTGAACACTGAAGCTCCGTCTCCCCGAAGCTACATCTGGGCATCATTAGTTAAACCTGCCTGGCTTCCTCCCCAATAGCCTTGTTCATCAGAGCTCCAGGTTTTTATACGAGCGCCTGGCAAGCTCAGAATCTCAATAAGCAAAAAGTCTGTCCCTTTGGGTGCGCAATTAATTTTTCAACATGCGAGTGCAAGGCAGAAACACCTGGGGATGGAAGATCTCACGGTTGGGGGGGATTATTTTTTTTTCAGAGAACGAGCGCTGTCGAATGACACGTACGGGATTTATAGGTTTTAGCATAAAGCCACATGACTGAATCACGAGGGAGAGAGAAAATCAGTTCCCAGCTTGAGATTTAGAAATGCCCTTTTCTGAATACCTCCCCACAGAATATTAACAGCATTCAAATATTTGTAGACATGCATTAAGGAATATGTCAGAATTCCAAGACAAAAAGTCAGAATTCGGGGATAAATGTTTTTTTTTTTCTCATCCAGGTGGCGGAAACGGACTTCCAGAGTAATCAGTCAAATCATCTACAACCATCCTTTATCAGGGCAGTTGGCAGCATAACGATAAGGGAGTTGGATTGTGATTGGAGGGTTGCTGGTTCAAGTTCTTGACCCGCAAAGATTCTACTGAGGTACTCACGACCAAGGTACTGTCCTCTAGCACTGCTTCCAGTTTCTTCAGGAATTGCTTGTCTACTTATTCTTGCTCAATCTACTTTCTGCATTAAAAGGCAAAAGATATTCTCTCTTAGCTCTTGAGGAAGGTGGTCGCATCTTTCTCCTCTCCCTCCCCTATCTCTCCTGCTGGCTCTCTTGTCTTGTCCAGTTTAGTGTCTGTCTCCGAGACTCTCTTTGCCCTGCTGTCCGAACTACGGAATTATGGATTTGATCAACTGGTCTCTGAACGCAACTGACACCATCTTCTCGACGAGAAGCCTGGGTTCAGGGGAAGCCAACTGTCCTGCAGGAACGTGTGCGGCTGGATACATGATGGACGGGTGGGAGAAGTGGCGCGTCCTGTGCCTGGCAGACCCTTCCTTGGAGGACGTGGAAGGCATCTACCTATTCAGAACCATGATAACTGGGTTTCTGCTGATTGGATTAAGCGGGGCCCTGGGATATCAACGACTGAAGAAAGCGGTCACAGCTGTTCAAAACCCCACAAGGCTGGCCGGCTGGATTGAAACAGTGGTGAGCAGAGCTGTTAACACTCAGACTGTGGTTATGGACCGCAAGTTGGATCACATCTTGGAGAAGTTTGCAGCTCTGCAACGGGATTTGGACAGACCTGGAGACCAGTGATGGACATTAGATATCTGTGAAATTGGAAGACAGATATCGATCCAACCCAAACCCAAACAACCATTCTCTCTTTCGGCTTATCCCCGCCCCCCTTACCAGCACCGGTCTCAGCCAGGACCGTCGCTGGAGACAGACAACTTCCCCCAGAGAGCAAGATAACGAGACGCTCTGAATTCCTTTCCCCTGTTCCAAGGACACCTGCTGCGGACTGGTTCTCAGGCTACACAGGCTGTAGGCAACCCTACAGATGAACAATTACTGCACCTTCCCCCATCCCACACCTTTGGTGCTTTATACCCCTAGTGTGGGTAGCCAGGTCTGTGACCAGCACTTTTTCAGCTGCAGGACCGGATGGTGGTTGCCTACATTGGACTACCTCCACATTCCCCTGCCCCCTCTCCCCTGTTGCTGGTCTTGAACATCTTGAACAGTCATGTCTTGATGTGTTTATGTGCTTTGCTGCTGAGATGTTTTTTTTCCCTTCCCACACTGCCCTACTGAAGGACAGTTTGGCCGCGGCTCTTTTTCTCTTCTCCTCTCTCCAAATATATTGTATATTTCCTTATTTCCTCTGCTACCTCTTGACTGACCTGTCCCCCGAAAGTGTGATGTTTGTGTATGTGGTCGGAGGGGTCCAAATTTCGCTGCATGTAACAGTGTATGTGACAAATAAAGGCTCATTCATCATTATATTGGCGACATAGACACACATCAGACATTGCAAAAACTGTCTCTAAAACAACAGAGGCCTAACAATTTTCCTGCATTGCCGTCACCGTCTCCCCAACGGTTCCCCCCGGCGAGAAGCTCTCGTCGCGCGGCAAGCTAATGAGAGCACGACGCTCTGACAAAATTGCTCTTTAACCAGCCGGAGCTAAGACAAGTGCGTAGGGGAAACATGCAGCGTTTTCGTCGCCTGTCAGCGTTTATTTCCAGCGGGCTAAGAGCCCTTCAAGCTTCACAAACACCTGACGGGGGCTTGGCTGGGTTAAGAGCAGCAGCGCAGATTGTGCTTCAGATCAGACGGGAAAAGGAGGAAGAGAGAGAGAGAGAGGGATGGAGGGGAAAAAAACAGAGTCCGTGCATTGAGATTCCACCGGTGAAAGCACGTTAAATGGGAGTTTATTATCTGGGGAGGGGAAAGCGTGCTGCATTCAGATGCCCCAGACGTGGCAGAATTCATTCGTTCGAACCTTCTCAATCTCATGCGTCATTCGCAGTCTGCGCTTTAGATGGATAAACAGTGTTTACTGTAGAAGAGGTGGGAGGGAAAGAGAGAGAGGGAGACGAAAACACGGATCCGGAGTGGCATATAGAACCGAACGTCACACAGAATTACTCTCGGCATGCCAAGGAAGGGAAATAAATAAAGATAGAGTGTGTGTACGGCTGAATTCACAAAGACGTTTCGCCCAAATAAGGACATGAAAGTGGCACCTCTGGGTCTGTCTTCCTGGGCCAAATCAAAGGAATGCAGGCTGTCAAGCATTTCTTCTGAGGCACGGATAGAGGTGCACCTCTGCTTTCTGAGTAATGCTCAAAATTGGGTGTGAGTTACGAGTATAGGTCACCACAGTAGGCATGAGGGGGGGCGAGCAGAGACAAAACTTGAATGTACACTGTTAGACCATCATAAGGGAGCGGTTGGTAGCGTAACAGTTTGGGAGTTGGCCTCACGATGTGAGGGTCGCCAGTTCAAGTCCTGGACCGGTAAAAGGTACGGCTGAGGTACTTATGAACAAGGTACCATTCCCTAACACTGCCAAAAATGGACCACTGGATGGATCAAATGGGTCAGTTGGTGGCATAACGGTTGGACATTCGCATGATCAGAAGGTTGCTACTGAGGTACTCATGAGCAAAGTAACATCCCCAAGCACTGCTCCCCCAGTGCTGACCATGTTAGCTGCCCACTGCTCCTTCATGGATGGGTCAAATGCAGAGGTCACATAGTGTGGTGTGGTCACAATGACAAATAATCACTCGCTTTCACTTTTAAATGGAGAGGTCAGATTTAGTTGTGGTGTGCTGTGTGCTGTGTTAACAATGACAAATAATCAAGTCTTAGACACATTAAACACATGTGGTGGTTGTGGTCTAGAGTTAATTTGCTCATTTGGTCCATCTGGCAAACTTGAGTCTGGGGAAGAGGGGGGATGAGGAGAAACAACAGGCTACAATATTTTCAATTTGACTGCAGTACCAGTTTTGGCCATAAGCTTACATATAGCTCCTTTAAACAGAAGTAGTGTTAGGATGTTTGCTTCTGGACCAAGAGGTCATGGGCTCAAATCCTACCTCCAGCACACCCACCACTGGGACACATGCAACACATGTGGTCTTGAGCATCTTAAAAACTCCTCAGAGATTGGACAAAGAGGGACTTCTGTACCCACCACAAATGTTGCAAATGTAATTCTGTATGCAACATTGAGTGACATTTGAAAATCAGTCAACATTTGCCAAAGCTATTGGCAACGCCGCCGAGGTCCCTTTGCCTTAAGATAGCTATTTGTCTAACACGTAAGATAATTTGGTATTCCAAATCTTAGAATCATCAAGTGCATAACACAAGAAGTCTGAACATCTCCTCCAAGCATCAAACGTTGGTCACTATCAGTAATTTCAGTAATTTTTTTGCTCAGTGTGAGTCATAAGAAACTGGGGTTTGGAAACATCGTTCTTTTTTCATGAGAAAATTGCATTAATTTCGAGTAATTTGCACAAGAACCAGATATGCTTGATCAGACACAAATTATTCCACTAGAGGCTCAAAAGGGGAAAAAGCGAAGGAGGGAGGGGGGAGGTCTTATCATTACAAATGAACACAAGGAATAACTAATTATTACAGCTGAACCGTCTCGTTCAATAACACTAAGAGCTCATTCTTTTTTTAAAAAATCATACATACCACACTGCCTTTGAGGATGGTTATCCATCCAGTGCAAGAATGAAAAATAATTTTAAAAAAAAATACAGAAGCCCGACTCAATCTGTTCCTATGGTTACCACCTCACCAGACGGGTGTTCTTTAAGACAAACACTAGATGTCAGTAGGAGAACTTCCTTCAAGTCCGCCACCGAGCGTTTAACGGGCCAAAGAAAGAAAGAAATATTACAAAGGCAGGAATTTAGATTCCCTGAATGAGCCCAGCCACCTGGAATGACAGTCTATTAAAGGTGTTTTAGTGAAAAAGCCACAATGGTACAACAAAAAGGTCAATAGAGGGAGGAGTGCAAGTCATTTTTATTTAAAAAGAATGGCTCCCACGCTAAGCGCTCAACCATGCACTATGCGCTTAAATGTCCAGTTTTGATAGAGGTCACTCTGTTCAGATGGCCTGCAGAGC
Source organism: Distichodus sexfasciatus (assembly GCA_032718565.1). Taxonomy (NCBI): domain Eukaryota; kingdom Metazoa; phylum Chordata; class Actinopteri; order Characiformes; family Distichodontidae; genus Distichodus; species Distichodus sexfasciatus. The sequence continues at coordinate 1,006,121 of JAVGVS010000150.1, read as the reverse complement.
TCATATTTAACAGCCAAACCTCAAAGACTTGAAATAAGCTTAAATAAGCATGTTAGAATGAGGACTAATTTCTGAGCAAAAATGTTCATGTCCTTGTGTGTCGACGCATTTTCTTTAATTAATATAGATATTACAGATGAATGGTTAATGATCTTCTTCTAATAACAGAATCACCCCATATGTCAGGTGGGAAGAAAATATCCCATTAATCTTCAATCTGCAGGCATTTCAGCACTATGTTTTCCAGTATTATGTTGCGGCATACAGTACTATGCAAAACTGCTAAGCCACCCCTCGTTACTTTACATTTTGCTTCCAAAAAAGCCATATTATCTTGCATTTGGTTAGATAGATAGATAGATAGATAGATAGATAGATAGATAGATAGATGGATAGATAGATAGTTTAGATGAACCAACATTGAACCATGACGTAGTAACTAGGAAATCAATGTTGTTCACTTCACCTTGCAGTGGTTATGTGGTTATGTTATTGCTGGTCAGGGTGAGTGTTGGTGTGTAGCAGTAGCGTTAAACTCTTTGTAAACTCTGGTTTACATACTGCACATGCACACATCTTTGATTTACATCTCAGTTAGAAACTCTGCTGCCTTCACAGTAACTAACCAAGTTGAAAGAAAAATGCAGCTCATTCCGTAAACTGCTTGTGCTTTCATCTGCATTCTGTAATCGTCCTGAAACCTATTGGGAACGTAATGCACTCGGAATGACAAAGGAAGAGACATTTCACACCGCGATCTGAGGACGAGCGCAGGCTGTGCAGAAGGTGTATTTAGGACGAGCCAATTTAGCGCCGTTATTCACTTTACAGCTCCAATCAAAGGGCTAAAACGCTGATATTTCTCCTCTACACAACTTCTTTCTTTTAAAAGCTCCCCACACAGGCCCTGGAACCAAATGACACCCGTCTGCTCGGCACTCAGAGCCATTTGCAGGGATGCAGGTCGTAGCTCGGACCTGTTCAGCGCAACCTGGAAAACAACTCTGGAAGTAACTTTATCCATCAAAGTGGAGGGTCTGACTTGCCTCAAGACCTTCTAAAAGTAAAGCAAGCTTACTGTTTGTTGCTTTTGATCTAACTTAACGTACTTTTAAAAGTTTTAAAGGTGGTTCTGAACAGCATCTGTTTAGACCTTTGGTACTGTGAGGGCAGAAGTGGGGTAAACCCAGGGTTTTTTCTCCATTCCGGAAAACATAGAGCCGGGCCCAAAAGGTTGGGGAAAAAAAGTTTTAAACAAAGTTGTTGATCCAAATCTATGATTCAACATGAAAAACTATTATTCAACATGAATAACAATTATTCAACTGTTGAAAATATGTAAAATATTTATCTCTATGTCTACGTTGCGGACTGCTGCTCTATGATTCCTTCAGAAAGACAGGAACAACAGTTACCACGCACCATTTTTAAATGATAAATAAATGTGTTAGTTTAAACTACAGCAAGTTGAGACAAATGTGGTAGACTTGCAACAATTGATTTGTGCATTTAATAATAGTTCAGATGAAGTTTATTTTTTTCTCTCTCAATCCTCAGTGTGAATTGGATGTGTTTGATGCTTTACTCCCCACCATCGCCAGATGTCTCATTTTTGGATCTGCACTCGTTTACCTGTGAATGTAATTAGCGGCTAACAACATTTGCAAGCTGGAGATGACAGCAGATGTAAATACAGCCTTCTGACTCATTTCTTCAGATGCAAAGGTTGCATACTGTGTATATGTGCATTCTCCAGATGTTATTTAACATTAAAATTAGAATTTGAATTTTTTGAATTAAAATTAGAATCGATGCCATCATGTAGGGCAGTGGTCACCAACATTTTTAGCACCACTGACCAGTTTCATTCATTCACAGAAAGGCTCCAAGGCCGACCCGGGGCTCGAACCCAGGACCTTCTCACTGTGAGGTGGCAGCGCTAACCACCGCACTACCATGCTGCCCTGACCAGTTTCATTTCCACAGACCGGTGGCAGATAACACATGTAACAAAACACAATAAACCAACCTACTCACCCAAAATTCAACCTACTCACCAAGTGAGTTGCCTTACTGCCCCTACGGACTACGATTATCAATAAAATGATATTGGAACAAAGTTTTGATTCTTTCTGTGTGGCCCAGCACTAAATGATTCATGGCTCAGTGGTTGGCCAAAACACAGTTTTCTCCCCCACTATTAGCCTGTTAAATATTACTTCCACAAATGGGGTCGGGGTAGAAAACTCTTAGTTTAAACCGCTTACATGAAAAATGGGAAATGTAAAAATGCTGACCAGTAAAGTTTTCCAAACGAAGGAATTCTCCGTATGGCCGCCCTGATCCCAGACCTGCTGTTTCTCTCCATGTGCTTCCTAATGAAGCCGTACACCAACAGACGTTCCCCATTACACACTGGTTCATGCTTAAGATTGGTCCACGTGTACTAGACAATAATCTCACCAACAGGAAAAACGCCAGTGAGCGCTCAGAGCGCTTCAAGTGGAATGTGTTCAACTTTTATGCATTCAACTGGGCTCATGAATGTCAGTTCTCTCTTGCTAGCCAATCAAAATCAAGAAAGGGGCAGGACAAGTAAATCAGTGGTACTCTCTCAGCTGTTTTCTTTTTCATTTCTTGATCATTTCTAGAGTTGGTTTGTTTCAAGTGAACTAAACAAGGCAGGTGTGAATACATCCTAAAATGGAATTAAGTCCTAAATACATACAGTATAGAGAGAATTACACTGTATTGCTTCATTAAGAATGAATGCAACCAATTATGGACTTCTTCTGGCTACATATTGTAGATACTCATTAATATTTAGATTATTCGAATACATAATAGCTAATGTTGAAATATGTAAAAAAAAAAAAAAAAGAAAGAAAAGAAAAGAAAAAAAGACTTATAAACCCCCCAAAATCATGCAACTGCAGTCCAGACCAGGGTTCTACTGACAGTTGTGTTCTCAACTGAATTCCACATTAAACTTAAAGTAAACGCAATACCGCCAGAACAATTCCGTCTTAGTTAATAGAAATAAAGGACACTAGCCTTGATCCAACCCCAACCTTAACTACTTATAAGATTATAAAAGATGGCTTTTTGTCAGTTTTCCCTCATGGGGCCATGATGGGGTTCTTTATCTGTTTTTGGAGCCTCGGATGCGACTCATTAGGAAGGATGAGTCTCAATCGGTCCCTCTCTTCCTCCATCCCCCTTTTCCATTACATGATATACCGAGTTGCTTGGTTTGTTTGCGCCAACGCCAAAGCCGAGCCCTGAGTATTCTCAGATGAGCACTTACCAGCGCCGCATGGCCTGTAACACGAAAAAATGAGAGGTTTGGACTCACAAGTCTCAGCGGACACATGTACCGGCCTTCAAACCAAGACCCAAATTAGTGCCAGTTTTTCCCACAAAATGCTGCCGCTGTAGAAATAGACAGCTAGTACAAAAAAGAATAAAACTCGAAGTAACAACGAAATCATTATCTTTAAAAGTATAAATAAATACATTTACAGCACATGGCGAGGCAGCTAGAAAATTGCTGAAGTGAAAGTACAGTTCGCTTGATGTGCGTGTTGAGAAATGAGCCACAGTCTTGGAAAAGCGAGGAGTCGCTTCGTCGGTTTTAGCAGAGATAACAACTATACAATCAAGCAAACATAAAAGATGATGACTCACGAAGGCAGCAAACAGAAGGGACGAGCAAAGCGGGATTCAATTCTGAATAGTCGCTGAAAATAAATACTGGCTATTAGTGGTTGGATGCTGGTTGTAGATTACAAATGTAGTTTTAATAAGTTTGGAAACTAAAAAATGATTGAAGGCTTAAAAACACATTTTTAAAGGGGTGGGAAAGCCTCCAAACCAAGTTCAGTAATACACTGTGAGTCAAGTAAAGCCATATTTGTCCATAAATTTAGCAAATGTTGCCTGATTTTCAAAATTGTTGAATCAAGAATAAAATAAGCAACAAAGTGATTATAATATTTAACACATACCTTAAATCCGAGCGCACTAACCACTAGGTGCTTACATGTGGGGCATTTAGCAGATGCTCTTATCCAGAGGTGCGTTTCCCAGAAGCATAGTTAGCAACTAACATAGGGTAGATTAGAAACTAACATAGTCTTGCTAACATAGTTAGCAATACGTTAGCAACTATGCTTTTGGGGAACACACCCCAGAGCTGCTTCCATTGTCCTTATTTCAGAGACAGTCTCTCTGAAGCAACTTGGGGTTAAAGGTCTTGCCCAATGCTGCTAGTGCTGGAGGTAGGATTTGAACCCGCAACCTCCTGGTCCATAGGCGCGAATCCTGACCAGTAGACCACCTCCACCCCTAATGATTTGTTTATGCTATTACTAATTGTTATTACAAGTTTACACACACACTCACCCACTCATCTAAGAGAAGTAAAAGCCAGCAGACACATGACACATGATTGGTCTGATTCATGTATGACCTTAGTTGAGCTTCTGGTGCCTATTATGCCTAAATCACTATTTATACAACTCACGTTTAAGGATAGTCATAGCCGCCGATTTCTTCAGCAGCACAGAAACGGCAAAAGTGAACCCTTGATTAAGGTTAATCACAGAGTAAAACTGTGCCGCTCCGTCGAAATTCTCAGATGAAGAGCACATGCACATAATAGACTCTTCTTTAGTTCTATAACTCTCTCAGGCAGTGATGTTAGATTATACATTTCTAAATGTAGTCTTGATGATGTTGAAATTTAGGCTCCTTTGTGTGTGTAAGGGCAGGTTTGTATGAGTCATCCGGTACAAAAGAGACATGACCAAAGAGTCTAAGATGCTGTCAGATGTTCATGCAGACCTGCACCTTTTGACCGTGCAATGAGGAATAAGTTGCAAGCACGTATGTGTAATGAGCTTTTCACCGTGATACGTAAAAATGACCAGTGTGAACTCCGACGCTTACTATTTCCTTACATACATTCATCACCCTCTCTTTTCAGGACCATCCCAGCCGCTTACATTTCATTAGAGATGACATTAGTCGTTTGTCTTGTCAAACAGCAACGTGGAACACCCAAAGCATTCAATTGGATTTTAGTGGATTTAATTTATTTGACTCTGTGAAAGACACACTGGAAAATTGTTGTCCGTGTGAGCGTGTCGCTATGTAATATGTCAGCGGCAAAGGCAGGCCGGGGCCGACTCCCTCGCTCTGTGCATTGCTAAATAATGGTGATGGAGTCAAAGGAAATGTGGCAACTGGGAACCAGTTCATTTATAACGCATGCGGTTCCGGAGACTGGCCGGAATTGATATTAGCCCAAGAGGGAGGAAGCACAAGACTTAAATATTTATAGAAAGGCACAAGCTATTGATTATGTGCTGAGCTGGGGAATCACAACCAGTAAATTACAGGTTTACTTATAGAGAAGACTTCAGGTTTAAAATATAGAAAATATAATTAAATATGTTTGTTTGCTGCTTGGTTGGTTTGTCCACAGTTTGTCTATTTTATTTTTTTCCAGTTCAAACATTTGTTGTATTGTTCTCAGTGATGTACAGTAGATTGCTAAACCTAGCAGGAAGAAGGTGAACTATAATGGATCCTGGGCTATTCCCTTGTTAATCCATCATCTATTAAGCAGGTGAAAAGTCTGGAGTTCATTCCAGGTGTGGCATTTGCATTTGGAAGCTGTTGCTCTGAACCCACAACATGCGGTCAAAGGAGCTCTCAATGGAAGTGAAACAGACCATCCTTTCACCGAAAAAAAGAGGAAATCCATCAGAGAGATTGTGGAAATGTTAGGAATGGCCAAATTAATAGTTTGGTACATACTGAGGAAAAAGGAGCTCACTGATGAGCTCGAGAACTCAAAAAGGCCTGGACATCGAAGGAAGACAACAGTGGTGGATGATCGCACGATCCTTTCCATGGTGAAGAAAAGCCCCTTCACAACATCCACCCAAGTGAAGAACACTCTCCAGGAAGTATGTGTATCAGCATCTAAGTCTACCATAAAGAGAAGACTTCATGAGAGCAAATACAGAAGGTTCACCACAAGGTGCAAACCATTAATCAACCTCAAAAACAGAAAGGCCAGATTAGACTTTGCCAAAAAAATGTCTAAAGAAGACAGCCCAGTTCTGGAACAGCATTCTTTGGACAGAAGAAACTAAGATCAACCTGTACCAGAATGATGGGAAGAAGAATGATCCAAAGCACACCACATCTTCTGTAAAATAAGGTGGAGGCAATGTGATGGCATGGGCATGCATGGCTTCCAATGGCGCTGGGTCACTGGTGTTTATTAATGATGTGACAGAAGAAGTGTATAGTGTATAGGGAAGGGTATGGGGATATACTTTCTCAAATTCAGCCACATGCAGCAAAGTTGATTGGACAGCGCTTCACAGTGCAGATGGACAATGACCCAAAACATACTGCGAAAGCAACCCAGGAGTTTTTTAAGGCAAAGAAGTGGAATATTTTCAAGTCAATCACCAGATCTCAACCTGATCGAGCATGAATTTCACTTGCTTAAGACAAAACTTAAGGCAGAAAGACCCACAAACAAGCAACAACTGAAGACAGCCGCAGGAAAGGCCTGGCAAAGCATCACAAAGGAGGAAACCCAGCTTTTTGTTATGTCCATGGGTTCCAGACTTCAGGCAGTTATTGCCTGCAAAGGATTCTCAACAAAGTATTAAAAATGAAGATTTTATTTATGGTAATGTAAATTTGTCCAATCACTTCCGAGCCCCGAGGGGACGAGGGGGCTTCGTAGAAAAATGGTTGCAGTTCGTAAACATTTCATAGGATATTGTTCAACCCCTTGAATTAAACCTGAAAGTCTGCACTTCAATTGCATCTCAGTTGTTTAATTTCAAATCCAGTGTGGTGGCATACAAAGCCCAAATCTTGAGAATTGTGTCATTGTCCAAATATTTCTGGCCCTAATTGTATCTGCAACACATACACAAAAGCACAAGGCTTAGGGCGAGGGTGACGGACGATAACCTCCGGGCCTAGCCAGCTGTAAAGGATCACCTTGAAACGAGTAGGCAAATTAGGATTGACGGTGACATGCAGCCGTTACATCATCTGAACTAAAGCAGGAAAAAACAAACAAGACACAGGTAACAGCGGTCAGCCCAAAATTCCAACCCAACGAGTGAGACAGGTGGAACGCAAACCCAGGTTAGAATTCCAGAGATCTGGATTGGAGTGGGTGGGGCTGAGACGGCACAGACGTGACACACCTAAAAGATGAAGCAGCCCAAAAGATCACAGGACCAAACCTGCTTAGCCTGAAATGGATCCCTCCACACATTTGAACAGGTTTAATGGTTAAATGAACAAGTAACTGACTAACTTGACCAACAAAAACTCTGTTTTTCCACCCATCCTTTTTTAGTAATTTAACCTTAAAGATAAATAAGCCCAAAAAGATCTAACGGTCATTCAATAATTCCGTCCTAGTCATATACCTGCAGCTTAGGGCAGCAAAAATAACCCACCTCTCCTCTAATCCCTCCTGCACGACTTGTAATTCGAAGACATACATCCAAAGGCACGGAGCAGGAGCTCGGAGGCGTAACACCTGCCAGCCAGAGTTCCCTAAAAAGCATTCAGCAGCCTCTTTAATCTCAGAGCGAGAGGGCCTCGTTTATTTCCATATTCGCTTTCCCAACTACAACTTCCTCCTCTCCTGGGCGTGGTTGTGTGTGTCATATACTGTAACTATTTATCACTGAAATGACCAACCAGCAAAATTTGATGGTCACTCATCCAAGTACTGGCCAAGACCAGACCTAGGGTGCGTTTTCCAAAAGCATAGTTGCTAACATATTGCTAACTATGCTAGTTGCTAATGCACACTATGTTAGTAGCTAATGTACACTATGTTAGTTGCTAATGCACACGATGTTAGTTGCTAATGTACACTATGTTAGTTGCTAATGCACACTATGTTAGTTGCTAATGTACACTATGTTAGTTGACAATGTACACTATGTTAGTAGCTAATGTACACTATGTTAGTTGCTAACATAGCTAACTTAGCTTGAAATATATCATGAATAAATATATATATTATTTGAAATTCTTTCTAAAACCAAAAGTAATAATTTGTTAAATGATTAAATGAACATATGGCTTGACTAACAAAAGCTTGACTTTCAGTCCTTGTTTTCACTAATTTCATCTTAAAGATAAAACAACCAAAAATCTTTAGTCTTGAGGTGTGCAGGTCTGATTAATTTCGCTAATCACCTCTCCAAACCCAACATGCCCCCCTTATACAGATATACAACAGAATTGAACCAACCAGCTAAATTTCATAGTTCCCCAAACCAAATACTGACCAGAGCCAGACCTGTGGTGCATTTCCCAAAAGTATATGTTAGCAATAAAGATTGTACATTAGCGTACATTAGTGTACATTAGCAACTAACATAGTGTTGCTAATGTAGTTAGGAATATGCTGTTTTATTCCATTTATTTGAAATTCTTTCTATTACTATTAATTTGCTAGACTTTCACACCTACTTTTTTATACCAATTTCACTTTAAAGATAACAGAAACAAAAAATATCAGTATTCATTCATTCATACTGTGAAATGAAATGTTGCCTCTCTAATCTCTTCTGCACAGCTTGTAAATCAAAGACACACATTCTAAAGGCACAGAGTAGGCACTCGGAGGTGTAACACCTGCCAGCCAAAGTTCCTTAAAAGACAATCAGGAGTCTCTTTAATCTCGGAGTGACAGAGGTGTGTTCATTTCCATAATCTCCTCCTAAACAAGGTTAGTATCACGTCGGGCCGAAAGGGTGGCGTTCTGCTCTGCACAAGGAGGACGTTTACGGGACATGACGTGACAGTGTCTTCAGTGTCTTTGCCATTTTCAGCACCGTCCTTCCTTTCTCTGCTTGACTGCAGTCCTGGCCACTTCTGCCTGGGCTCATTAGCCGGCTAATGGTGTCTCGGAGCTTTCCAGGCTGTTTTAGGCTGTCAGAGCATCAGCTACCTGTCTCACTCCCTTTGAGGCTTAATGAAATATGTTGATTGGATACTGCAGGTAGCCGAAACCGCGCCAGAGCCTTGATTATTTGTCCCATAGAGCGTGGCGGGGGGGCCAACATGTTTCGTGCCACTTTGAAAACAAGAACGCATTTACAGGTGTTAAACAGAATTAAGCTCTTTCTTTTGGAAATATATTGATTAAACAGACGTTCAATTGGAGTAAGGTTTTTGGGGCTTTTCTGCATTTCTTTTTCGCTGCAGTAGCGGTCAAGAGGGATAAGCAGCGGGTTGACTGGCGTCTCCGAGAGGAAAGGGGGGCGAGTCTAGCATTAATGACTTTTCAGCTATTCCATTTACCATCAACTGATCCTTTTCGCATTTAATGCATTTTTAATGAACAAATCTTTCATGGTAAATCTAAAGCTAATTTCATAATGTATAAATCTCCACTACTGGCTTTGCCAGTACACACATCGCCTTGATTGCTTTTCACAGATGGCCGTGTTCTGCCGGATGAGCTGAGAAGTTTTTTTGGAGACAGGGTGGGGGTGGGGGATCTCTCAGAGAATCTGAATCAAGCTTTTATTCAGTATTCATATGGGACAAAATAATATTTTCTAGTGACAAGCACCAAATCATATTTACCCCTAATCACACTGCAGTGACCCTGGAGATTTTACATTTACTGCGTTTTCAATTCAGCCATATCCAGCAATATTTCTGACTGTCAGGCCTGAACTCATGACCTCCAAACAACCCCACAGCTGCTAATCTAGTTCTGTGCCGTTCTCCAGCGCCAAACCACCATGCACCTTTGCCATAAAGTCTATTTTCAGACCCATTCTTACCTTCCTCATTCAGCCCAGATAAAAACCTAAAACCTGTAACCAGTCACTTTGGCAGTTGGTAGTTATGGCCTTGTGATCGGACGCAGGGACGAACATTCAAATGTTTTTACTTAGCAAATGCATCACTGCTCAAAATATATGAAAGGAATTGTGTGCATCTACATATTCATAAATAAACACGTAAAGTCAGGAACAAAAACCTGTTTGTGCGTAATCCAGAAATTAATTTCCCATTTACGTGTTTTTTTTTTTTTTTTTTTTTTGTAGAAAGCGTGATGCAGCCGTTTGCAGCTGGTATCTAGTAATAAATGTGGCTGTGTGTGTGTGTGTGTGTCTCCGGAGGCCCTTTGTGTCTGATGGCTTTGTAATTGGTTTATGGTATTAGAGTAAGTCAGGCTCGAGGCTGTTTGAGTTTCACTTTTCCTCATTCACTCAAACTGTGACAAATAAGTCACACACACACACATACACAAGTGCACACACACACACACACAGAGCCCAGTCTAATATGCATTCACTATACGAAAATTGCTTCACATCTGGTTGTTTGTGTGTTAATCTCTTTTTGGCCAACGTGTGTGGGTAAAGACTGCGCAGGCGCGTTCGTGCGTGTGCGTGTGTGTGTGTGTGTAAATCTAATGAACATGTGAGTGTGTGTGTGTGTGTGTGGTTGAGTATCTTTATCAGGTCCAAATAATTGTATGTGCCATACTGAGGACCAAATATATGTGTTTGTGTGTGTGTGTGTGAGAGAGACTCTATGATGACCAAATGACCACATGTGCTGATCTAAGTATCCATGAGTATGAGTGTGTGCTTTCATGAGGTTTAAATGTGTGTGTGCAAAATCTAAATGTCCCTATGTGTGTGTGTGTGTGTTCAACTCTATGACAACCAATTGTCTAAATGTCTTTTGTGTGTGAGAGTGTGCTTGTGTGTGTCTGCAAGGATCAAATTTGTGTGTGCAAAGTCTAAATGTCCCAGTGAGTGTGTGGGTAACTATGAGAACCAAACCACATCCACATGTACAGAGACTAAACGTCTTTTGTGTGTATGTGTTTTTCGGTGTGGACATCTTCACAAGGTCCAAATGTGCGTGTACAAAGTTTAAATGTTTTGTGTGTTGCATGTGTGTGTAAGTGAGTGTGTTTAAGGCTGTACTGCTGGTCGGCTAAACTTTTATGTTGGCAAAACTACCGGTCTTAAAGGAACATTTTGCAATGTTTATATGAAACAGGAACAAATGTGGACGTGTCTGATGATGCAGTTTGTGACTTAGCAACGAGTGCTGAGAAAAATGCTGAAATGCACTCTGGAATTGAGGTTTTGACCACTGTCAGCGCAAAAACCGTGTTTGATAGACACAGGCCCTAAATTGGCCCATAAGGTGTAATTGGGAGTGTTTGAGTGTGAATGAGTGTGTGTGTCATGTGGTGTGTTGGTGGCCCAGAGTTGGTACCCCCCTTGTGCCTGTAGTTCTCAGGATAGGCTCTGGTCCCCCACTATGTTAGCAACTAACATATTGTACATTAGCATTTAACATGGTGTTGCTAACATAGTTAGCACCCCAGGTCTGGTCTTAGCCAGTACTTGGATGAGTGACTGAAGTAAATGTCATTATATAGCCTAAATTTGTAAATTTATCTTGTCAAGATGCCTTGATGAGAATAATTTTTCAAAATTTTATACAAGTATCACAAGCTTTGATGTTTAGCTATCATGTCTCCAGACTGAAAGGAAACGGAGGGCCGGCTTTCAGGGTGCCAAAAATCTGTTAACTACACATTAAATGGGCCTGATTAGATTAACTTGAGGTTTTTTTTTTTTTGCCAGAACATTCGGCATATAGATCGACGAGCGAAAGAGGTGAACGCTGAGGGAAGGAGATGTACTTTACGCCTTGTAGAGAGCGAGCCAAGCCTGGCTTATTTCCCCCGTGACTGTCAGATAATTATTACATGTTGTAGAGACATAAGGAAGATGAGAAGGTTCACTCCATTACCTGCCTGCCAGCACTGCCTTCTTCTGCTTGCCACGGAGCCATGAATACCAATTAGTGCAATCAGAATGACTGCGGGCGGAATTGAGTTTTAAATCAGATCCGCAGACTTTGGTGGCCTTAAAAAAGGAGGTTTAAACATTTAAAAAATCTTTGGAGTGCCACCGTCAAATGGGAGTCAGGTTTGATTTGTGCAGTTTTTTTCTCCTTCTTTTCTTTCAAAGAATTACAGTTATGCCACCTTAACTTTTCATCACTGCCCCAATCATGCTAGCCCGTGTCATAATCAGACTGATGACCCCTAATCATTGCCGGAAAAGAATCCCTCACGAGCCTCTCCGGAGAAAAAGCAGAGCTTAAATCGAGTGGTAAATGATAGCCGAAGATGTTATGACAATACGTTTTGGAGTTTGAATAATGAATGTAGGTGCAGCTACTGAGACCCTGACTGGAAGGACTTCAAACTCATCAAAGAAAGTTGAGTTCCGTTGTTTAAATTGCGTCTTCCCCCGGCTTTCCGTCACTGCGATCACGATCGCGAGCTGAGGCAACATCAAGCTAATTAGTTCCAGCAATGCCAGTGTCTGATAAGGTGTTTACCGAGAGATGATTAGCTAACTATCTATGAATTTAAAATGGGAGATTGATTGATGACTGTCAATTAAAATTAAGGGAGGGAAGAAGAGGAGGTGGTGTTTTCCCAAACTGACTCAACAAATTACAGGGTGAAATTTATACCTTTGAATTTATTCCTCAACAATAATAAAGTTAGCTCATTTTGGTTTGTGTGAATCAGCCGCTGTTTTCCAATTACTGCAATTTTCCTGCACGATAAACGGCGTCCTGTTTTAAGTAAACTCATTGCCGGACTGAAGCGTCTCTCTCCTCACTTAGGCTCTGAACCTTCCTAATTGGAATTGGCAGATTTAATTCCCCCCCCGCCGTCAACTTTGTTTAAATGATGGATTGCTTTGTATGAGTATAATTGAACTTTCCAAAAAAGGGAGGAATGGAAGCAGCAGACAGGCTACTTGTAAAAAAAAAGAAAAATCAATCAATCAGTAAATAAATATCAGCTCTAACAAATATGCAAAATAACAAAATATGCATTTCAAATAGTTTTTAAAAAGTCTATACTGATTTTAGCCTGTTTTCATCTCACTGGTGCTAGCTGTGCTATCCTTAACTAGCCTGTGTTTCTAATTGGTGTAGAATTAGCAGAAGTGCCATCTGATAGGCTGCCATGCCTGTGCGACACGTCATTGCATCACAGCGTTCACTTTGCTGATGTGAGATGGAGTCAAAGGATGGAGTCCAAAATGGAAGCAAGAATCTGAGGCTGCATTCATCCAAATCTTTGACTCTGAAATGCAAAACAGTCAAAGATGGTCTCAAAGAGTAAATAGTAATGATCTCAGAGTTGTGGTCTCGGCGGGTCTCAAAATAAAGTCCGAGACAAGACCGAAACTTTCAAAAACTGGTCAACTATTACAACACTATAGAAATGGGTTTCTGACAGCAGAAAACACTTATCTTTTATCAAAAAGTGTTTTTTGAAATATTTATCCGCTTTTGTCTTGCTTAAGAATTCAACAAAAGACGTCAGAGCTTTTTCACAACTAGGGCTGGGCGATATTATCATTAAGCATTTTACCTCAATTACAATTATGTACATTTTACATTGTAATTGTAACGAAGGTAAAATGTTCATTAATTGTATATATTGAGGTTTGTACCTGTACATATTAATTGTAACCAAGGTAAAATCCTCCATATCATGATTAATTAAACATTTTACCTCATTGATGATTAATAAACATATATTTAGTTTTATGGAACATTTGTGGAGCTGTTATTTGCTGTGATAGTTCACTGGCAAGGTTTGTACAGTAAATATGCTCCACTGTTAAAGTTAAATTAAATTAAAGTTAAATTTAAATCTTCATCATTTTTAACTAATTAAAGGAAATATAGTTACAGACAGGACATGGAATAGTGATACAGTACATGAACTGTCATGAGACAGTACATGAACACACACTGGCAAAAGTATTGACTTTTTTTTTTAAGAATCAAAAATAGCATCAAGATCCTGAATGATGGTTTCAACTAATATTAGATTAATTCCCCAGCCCCTCGCATGTTGCATTTATGATCTGAAAAAAACTTTAAACACCAACAAATTCCACAGATTTATTGTAATAAATTAATACACTAAGCTGCTGTAATCTCAGCACATTGTGCTGCTTCATTTCCACCGACCAGCTAAACTCCTGTTGCAGCAACGATGACAGCAAGAAACCAGGAAAAAAAGCTACACACTAACCGAGGGGCTCAAATTAATATGCGTACACATTTACATTTTCAATTATTTCACTGTATGCCCTTCTCCCCAGAGGGAAAGGTCAACACTTTCTGGGAAGCTAATTGCTCATTTGAAGTAAAATCCAAATAAAATTCAACTGATTAAAGCTATAGCATGTTATACGCTGTTACCGCTCACCAATCTAACAGCAACTACATTTTCAGCTTAAATAAGCAAATGGAGCTTGTGCAGCAAGAAGCAAATAAAACTTTTATCATGAATACAAAACTGAATTAAAAATTATCATAAAATTATACATACATAAAGAATATTCAATCTAATTCTGCCGGATACACTTATTAAACACTTTGAATAAGTATCTGCTATTAAATTAGATGTTACAAACTTAAGTAAAAAAAAAAGAACATTCTTTACGATTAAAATAATTCCAGTAGAATTGAAAGTCCTAAGCCGCTACTCTACCACTGGCCCACGACACTACCGCATCGTGATTTTTCTCAATATTAGACAAGTGGTCATAATGCTATGGCTGATCAGTGAACTGTATGCTTATTTGTGGTTTCAGCTTAAAGCCTGGTGCTAATTTCCGCTACTTTTTAGTTTATCCAAGTTTATCCAACCGTGTCACTGCATTCTGTAGGGATGTTAAATTAATCAGATAATAGATGTATCACGATGCAGACATGGACGATTCTGCGTCGATGTAGTGGCAGACCATAATCGATTATATTGGGGGTTTTAAACCAGTGGCCCGCCGATATCGTGTGTATTCAATGTTCATGCACCGGGTAGCCCAGAGGTCCTCTTCCGAGTCTTCGTTCCTCTCAAGGTTTCTTCCTGTTAGAGGGAGTGTTTACTTGTTCTCCTAGTGCTCTTGACTGTTGTTAAGACCGCTAAATAAATAAAATTTAATTGAATTGAATAATCTGAGTGGTGGTTCCTGGAATAGAACCTGTAAAAGCCCCATGGATTACATCATATTGACACATTGCAAGTGATTTTCTGGCTACAGTATAAAAAGTAGTGACTAGTAAAAAGTAGTAACAATCTATCTGCAATATGAAGTAATGTAGAAAAATTGATGGGATACATCGTAATACATCGAGATATTGCATGAAATCAAATTGTTTACATGATAATCATAACTAAATTGAATCGTGAGACCAGTGAAGCTTCACACCTCTAGCATTCTGCCAGCTTGTCCTTCTACGAACCTCCACAGTCACACAGAGTGTTATGCATAGATTCAGAAACTCCAATTTCAAGATATCTGAGCTAAAGCTTTAGAACAAAGTTTACTAATCATGTGAAACTGGTTCAATCATCTCAATCTGCTAGTGCGACTGCTAAAAGTGTGATAGTGGGATGGATTTATCTGAAGCACCAATTAGAGACAAAGGCAAGTTAGCCCACACTCTCTGGCACATTTAGTGGCTGAAAGGAGGGAAAATTGCCTGTATTAAGAGCACACTTCCTTCAAGTCTGTGAAACTAATCAAATATGCTGCGCATTCGCTCGCCGGGGCCGACTTCATTCTGCAGCGCTTGATTAATCGGCTTTGTTATAACAATAGACTTCGGTCCTGATTTTCAGCAAAAAAAAAAAAAAAGAGAGAGAGAGCTGAGGAGCCTCAGTCACGCTGGGACTTCTCTCTCCTCCGTATCTGGCTTCCCCGTGAATCTAGATTCTCCAGAATCGCAGTGTCAAGCCTGACTCTCACCCTGCCATTATTCAGCTGTCAGCTGTAAACCTCTTTTTGTGTTTCTCTTTTCAGTTGGTGTTGCTGTTAAAATGACCACTGTAGTAAATAAACCAGAGCTATTGAGGAAATGTGGGGTGGTGGTGGTGATCTAGTGGTTAGGACCCTCACCTTTGGACCAAAAAGATCTGTGTTCGAATCTTACTTCAGGTGCTACCACCTTTCCTATGCACTGCTTCACAGGTGCTGCCAAAACAGTTGCCCACTGCTCCTTCACGAATGGGTCAAATGCAGAAGTCACATTTGGTTGTACTTTACTACTCAAACAAAAAAATTCAACCTCTTTGGCATGTTACGTGTATTAGGCAAAGCAGTTAAAGCTAAAAATACAGTATATTCATATTCATAAATGTTACGTTTATATTATTGGTTATAAATAACAGGTTAGATTTTAAAGGTTGATGTCGAGGTCATTTAGGGACAAACCATGTAACTAAGTGAGTGTGTCCTGTTTATTGCCCTATAATAAACATTTCTGCAGTAATCTTGATGGCATTTAAAAGGCAACAGTTTATTTGTAACACTAGGAATTGGTGTGAAATGGAATTTTGGAGCGCCAGAGACCATGTTCCAGCACAGGGGCAAAACTTCAAGGTTACAGAAACTGAGTGTGATGTGGAGTGACATTTATCAGAAGGCCTTGAGCAACTTTTTTCTCAGTGTCATTTTTAAGGCCAAACCGGTGGAAAAGTCACGACAGTTCAATTGTCAACATGTAGAGGACAGTTCTAACAAGAAAAGAATGCACATGTGAGAGTTAAACTAAATTTTTATTACAGGTAAACGGAAACTAAGGGCCTGTTTACATGTATGGCGATATTTTTATGAACACATTCTTTTTTATACGTTGAAGTCTTTGGTTTACGCGTAAACAGAGTTTTAGCCACCTCAAACGCATTTTTAAAAACGCCCTCAAAAGTGAAATTTTTTCAAAACGCTGGTATCTGTGGATACATGTAAACGAGTAACACACAGTTTTCTTAAAACAATGACACGTTTAGTTCTATTGTGTGCGTGCCTTATATACCTTCCTTACATGCCACAAGCGACTATGGTAACCATAAAGAAGGCCGCTGTATCAAGACCCATACTAGGCATGTCATGCTGTTCATTGATGGAAAAAAAATAGGACTCAGATAAGTGGTAAGCATTTGAATTTGGAATCATTTTATGTTTTAGTGCGTACAGAGAATTTTGTAAGAATGTTGTGTACATGCACTTAAGAAAATAAGCATGTGTTTATAAAAATAACAGCATACATGTAAACAGGCCCTTAATTTTCTTACTTTTTCTTAAGTTACTGTTCAAGCTGCACAATGAGTTTTAGCAGAAAAAAACAAAAACAACAATAATAATTAGAAACAGAAAGATTACAAGAGGGGTCCATAAGCACTTTGTGCCTGAACCCCTAATAATAATAATAATAATAATAATAATAATAATAATAATAATAATAATAATAATAATACACAATAATAATAATAGTCACATATAACCCAGCTTGGCTAAGAATAGTGGGAGAGCACATTTCAGCTTATAAATATAATAATAACAACAACAACAACAACAACAACAACAACAACAATAATAATACAATAATAGCTACATCCCCCAGCTTGGCTAAGAATAGTGATATACATTTCAGCTTTTCTGGCAGTTCTATTTAAGAGACTAGATGATCATTATCCCAGTTAAAAAGGTATTTGCATAATTTATTGGAGACACTTCACTTTTACAAAATGGATGTCCTTAAAAGGTAAGCAGGAAAATAGGCTTCACCATATCCAGCAGGCAGAGTGAGGACTAAAAGTCTACTACTTAAGGAAAGATGTTATCCCAAACACAGGCTGTATTAGTGCCACTGCTCCGGCCAACATGACCTGCATATAGAGAGTACTGAACCAATCGGCTACAATTGAATCTCAAACTGGACAGAGCAAAGATCACTGATTAGTCAGGGTAACAATTTGGACTACCACAAAATGTGTTTGAAATATCCGTTTGAAGTGACTAAACCTTCTTTTAAATTGATAAAAAAAAATATGTGCTTATAAAAATATCTGCATACGTGCAAACAGGACCGAAAATGGGTACTTTAATCAAAAGTAGCTTGAAAAGCAGTTTCCCAACATCCAGCAGCAGCAATGAAAAATGATGGAATAAATCACTTTCAGTGTGTTTTTGATGTTCCCCATTGTAAAAGCATCTTGAGTTCACACCACTTAACCTTGGAAGAAGCTCCGACAGACAAGAGTCCTCTCGCCTCCACACGGTGGACGGAAGAAGGCTTCAGATATGCCCCCATCTCTTCTCAAGAGATTATTTCCTGACAACAAATTATTGAGGAAAATAGCAGACGACCTACTTTAGGAGGCGCAAAGACATTACAGAATGTAAATGCATCATATGTTCATTGCTAACTTTTACACTCCATAAAAACAATCGCTTGCTTCCAAACACAGGGCTCATACTCATGAGGGCAAATAAATGCACTGCAATTCCATGAACTATTATAGCTGACTCCAGATCTGCAGACAAAGTTTTGGATGCCGTTTACTTTTAGAAGCTTCAGAACTTCAAAACTTCAAAAACATTTCAATTCCATATGATTTATAGATTCTAATACCATGACCTGTGCCCACAAAATACCTTCTTTTTTGCGCTGACAGCACCTATTTTTTATGCAAATCCTATGAGCTTCAGTGGTCAGAGCGCAGTGGAAAAAAAAACACAGGTGAAGTTCTGCTAATGTATTTTGTATAACCAACAGTGTACGCTTTAGCAACTAACATAGTGTACATTAGCAACTAACGTAGTGTACATTAGCAACTAACGTAGTGTACATTAGCAACTAACGTAGTGTACATTAGCAACTAACATAGTGTACATTAGCACTAACATGGTGTACATTAGCAACGTAATTAGCAATTCATTGGCAACTACGCTTTTGGGAAACGCACCCCCTGATGTAAAGTCATCTTTTTTGCCTCCATTTCTAACTTTTACACTCCTTAAAAAAAAAAAAAAAAGCATTTGCTTCACATCCACACTCATATGGTCTAAAATAGCTTGTGCCTCCGACTAAAGCTTTGACATGTCAGCTGCTCTTTCCCCATACACACACACACACAATAACACACACACCCCAAATCCCATTTCTGAAATAATTTTATTTTAAGCGCTAAGGTGCATCTCGTGAACTGTCAATCACGGTGCGAAGCGGTCTGTTCCGCTTTCTGCTAATACGGCTTTGTCGCCTCTTTGGTGCTTCTGCACTTCTGAAATTGTCGTCACATTGCTGTTTTCTCCATATACATCATATGTAAATGGATATTTGATGACAATCTGTCTCATGTGGCTGCTAAGAGGCCATAAATAATACAGTAGGTGTCCTCACGCAGCACTACCGCCCTATCCAAAACGGCTTTGCTTTCCGCACTGATATATAAAAGGTGGAGACGCTCGATCACAAGGTCTGGCCTGAGAACTCTTTTTACGCATCATCATATTGTAAAACGGGACGATGTTGCAGTATTCGCTGAAGTGTGTTTTCAGTATGACATTTTTATGTACAGCCTTTACTTTTTCTATTTAAGGGTGTTATTACACTTGCCACACATGTAATAGCACATGCCCATAATATGTATAATATAACTCTATATATAATATATAGCTATTTAGCTTTAGTTCCTTGTGAAGCTTCTTTAACTTAATCTGTCACACTTAAACTAAATCTGCTGTCAACTATCACACAACCATTAACGCAAATTCACGCCAACATCCGCAAATTCATTGCTACTGTGAATTACCGCAATTTTTGAGCAATCATTGTTGTTTCCCACAAAACATTGAGCCATACATCAGTGAACTCACTTCCTTGTTGCGTTTAGAAGATGCAGGAAATGTGTGTAATAAAAACACCTCACATTTGCCTTCAAAAATCACTAACTGATTAACAATGTATAAAAGAAGTATACTAGTGGTTTTTGTTCTCTCCATATTAATTAAATGTTAAAGAATCATTATAAAAAGGAGCAAAATCCACAACTTTGACTTATATTATAAACCATTTTCCAGGGGCATAGCCCCAAATTCTGGGGCCCATACATAAGCCGTCTCAATGGGCCCCCACCATAATTAAAAAAATCTGGACTTTTCAAGGCCTTCCGTTAAAGTGTGTTTCTTTTGTTTATTCATTATTAGAACACAGCACACAGTGCGCCACACTGAGATGTGATCTTGACATTTGACATTCCATCTGTGAAGAAGGAGTGGGCAGCTGTTTTTCGCAGTGTTTTGGGGTGGTACCTTGCTCATGAGTACCTCACTGGTACCTTTACTGATCTGGGATTTGACAAACCCACAACCTAAACATTTGGCTACCGACTGCTCCTAAATAACAGACTTCATTTCAGTATAATAATACCGTCTCAATCGAGCTGTGGTTTGTTGTAAATAATAAGGAGAGATCAATGAAATATTTCTATTTTTATGACACAAATGCAAAAAAAGAAGATATTTTTAAAGAGAGTGCAAAGATATTCCAGTACAGAATCTGTATGTTGTGAATTCATTGTCTTACAAATCTTTTAAACTGCACAGATTTTTATCAGATTAAATGAAAAGGCAGTCAGCCTACGCTCGCTGCTGATACTACAGAGAGAAAGAGAGAGAACAACACAATGCTTATTGATCCTTCTTTAAAACATTTTGGTCACTGCCCAATTCCATTTTGTGCTGTTACAAAGTTTTACACTTTACTGTTATTCATAGATTGGAAAGTGGTATCAATAAATTATGAGAAAATGTGTCCCGTCATTTCTGTGCTCCACTGGATAACAAACAGATGAGTGTATAAATCCATACTTTCATTATGGTATAATCAGCCTTCATGATACCTCCGAAGATGAGGCACGATCTCACATCAGCTGCAACACAGCACACTGCCCCCTTATAATATCTACATTATATTTTATTACATTTACCTGATACATATTTTATGGTTACAATTTCATACACACAAGGAAATATTTTCAAATATTTTAGCTCTTTATATCTCTAATATTCTTTAAATAATGAATCAATCTTTAATATCAGATGATATTAAGTAATTAATTGTGCCCTAAAGAAATAATAATAATAATAATAATAATAATATTAATATTAATAATATTAATAATACAATAATAATTATTATTATTATTATTATTATTATTATTATTATTATTATATATTTTAACACTTTTAGTTTTGCAAAACAAGCAAAGTTAAGTTGCTTTGTAAAAGCATTTATAAAAAATAAAATATTCTCACAAAGCAACAAAAACTAGTTTTGCTTTCCCTTTAAATCCTCAACTTAAGTTTTCACCTTTTGCTAGTTCTCAGAACACCTAAAAGATACACACTAACACTTCCTCATATTCTAATTAGATTAAGACATATACCACTTTTCCTGACATCTCCCTTCGGACCCAAAATAGAACATAAATGATTGAAACCTTATTATCTGGCCTAATTATTAATAGACACCTCAGGGAAGAGAATCCTGACACAACGTTGTTACTATTGTATGCTCGTATTTTACCTCCGCCGTTTTCAAAAAATGTTTACCTTCTGTCTCACCAACGCAGTGTTTTATAAAGTAATGTAGTTAAAACTGCATCAGGCCCTTTATGTTGAAGGTTTGTCACGGAACTCACAAAGAATGTCGACAGACAGTAGAGAGTGGAATTACATGATAAGCTTTTGACAGAAAAGCAGTGGGAAATATAGAGCATTAGAAAATCACGATAAAATGCAAAAATATTTCCACTGAATGATGGATTTCAGCATTGTTGTTGGGTATCTCATTCCGTGACAGACAACATCATTAGGCCTGACATCGCGGATGAGCGCTAAGGCACGGAGGTTCTCACGCTCTCAATTCCATTACTACATGAAAGAAGCTGCAGTTACACGCTATGAAAACAAATAAAGGTCTCGCAAATACGCTAATGCAGCGCCGAGAGGTGTCGGCAGAAATCGCACAACTCAGCGAGACAAGGGAACAATGGGTCCGAACGAGAAGCGGTGACGTCCAGCTTCTGATCCGATGGGATTTCAGATCCAAGTCTGATAAAGATGAGTCTAATTCTCGTGACTTCATCCTGCTGGTGTAGGACTGAATGTACAAATGTCCAGCAGTGTTTTGGGGCCAAGTCCTGGAAAAAGCAATGCACTTCTGTGCAGAATGCTCTGGGCCTCTGAGAGCATCAACCGCTGCTCGTTTGGAACCAATTTCTACTGAGAAGAGAAAACATGCTTTGAGACTTCGGTAGTGCTGGCTACCAGTGGTGAACCACTTCCGCTGTCAGAAGAACGTCGAGTCTCCTTTGCTGTCTTCAAACGCCGCCTGGAAGACACCTCTTCAAAGAGTATCTAGGGGATTAATTTACCCCTTACTATCTATGTTGTCTTACCCATCAAAAAAAGACAAAGAAACAAACAAAACAAAAAAAAACACTAACATGTCTGTCTGTGAACTTTCTTTTTTCTCTAACCCATTTTTCCCTAAAGTATAAAAAAACGAAGGCGTAATTTGGCTTTAACCACAGTTGTTGACATAGTTTGCAGATCAAGAACAGTCATGGACTACAAAGTTAGACTGCCTGTAAGTCGCCTGGATAAGTGGCGCGCCTGCTAAATGCTATAAATGTAATGTTCACCGGCAATGCATAGGTGTTGCAAAGCTTAGAGTTAGGGTTAGGATGGGATTTGTATTGGTTGTTTATTTATAAAATCCTGAAAAATAACTTGTGAAATTATGGCTTTAGTGAGGCTTAAGTCTTTGGAGTTAAACTAGATCGTTAATGCATTTTTTTTTTGTTTTATTTTTTTTTTTTGAATGTGAGAAAAAAGATACTTAAGGAGCCAAAAACAAACGTTGGATTCCTGGTTTTGCTTATTTATTTAGGCTGAAAATGATGTTCAACACCTAAAGTGACGCGGTCAGAATCTTTGGTGCTTAATCCTTTACTGAGAAATTGGCACTAAATGTATCATTGTTGTGAGTGCAAGAATACATTTTGGGCCAGTTTCCCACACTAGGATTAACCTAGACTAGACTATCTTTGAGTTTAAATGGTGACCAGTTACCATACTAGGACACAACTAGACTAGAATAATCCTGATAAGTGGGTGGCCAATATCCCAAACTAGAATTAACCCAGACTAGACTATCTTTGAGTTTAAATAGTGATCAGTGATATATATAATAGTTCTCAAGAACTGCCTGGATCTGTTTCAACTGATTATTAATCACATGAATGTAGATGATGATTATTTGTCATTGTGAACACACTACGGTTACGGTGCCTGGTGCACCACAAACCAAATGCGACTCTCTGTATTTTGCCCATGCATGAAGGACATTGAGCAGCTAATATGGGAGCGTGCTTGGGGACAGTATTTTGCTCATGAGTACTTCAGTGGTACCTTTAACTGTCTGGAATTTGAACCGCCGACCTTCTGATCACAGACCAACTCCCTAACCATTACGCTACCACTGCCCCATGACTCATTAGTTCAGGTATTTAAACCCGTTAACTTTGAACAAGTTGTGAAAATATTGTTGTGACCTGCTCCTTCTGCTATTTAGCAGTTTTTTGTGGAGTGATTCTCTGTTTTAGTGGAATTCTTGAATTTAAAAGCACTAGTTAACTGTTTCATTCCACTGACTGTCATGTAATAGTTTGTTAAATGTAATATTGGCTGGTGATCCACATTATGATTTTATCAGGTGGCTTTTTAGTAATGATGATGAATCAAAAAATGACATTTACGGCTAACAAATCTATGTAAATGGTGAAGTAAATGTAAATTGAGGTACTTTAGTGCATATTAAAGGAGTAACAGGAAGACTAGTGGTGTGTAACAGAGACATGTGGACTACATAGATAATCGTTGTAGCTTAATTACAATACCATGATATGTTGTTGCTGTTCTACTTAAGATTTTGGTTTTTAGGGTTTAATAAAAAATGGCATTTCTCGAAATCAGCTGACCCAGTGAATCCTGGGAATTGTTTGTTCAGCTTCTTGGTCAATGGGTGGGAGGATTAGGCTGTTGAACAGATTGGCAAACTGCGGTGACATTTTAATTTAGCATTTTTTCCCGGCTCAGCTCATATCCCCAAATGCCTTTTATCTCCTAATATCCTCTGCTTCAGCTCCATGTAAAACCCTGAACAAAAAAGCAAGCTGTTCATTAGGGTTGGAAAAAAACCTATTTTTTCTTTTTGCATTGGGTGTGTATGGACAAGGTCACATTAATTTGGCTGAACATAACATCAGATCCTAAAGTCGACGTCTTGGAAAATATCAATAAGCAGAGATGGTGTTTTTTTGGGATTAAAGTTTGGATTTGGGGATCTGGCAGCATGCAGCATTCAGAATCTTTTTTTTCTATGCAAATAGACTGCCTAACTGAGAAAAAATGTGGACTATTTATTCATGAAAAGAGAATATCCTATAAGCAGGATTTATGCATTAACGCCGACGTCCCAAAGCAGCATCCCGTGCAACATAAACACGCCGAAAAAGGAAGCATCTTTTCTCCCGAAGAGATGTCACATGAGGGCTAAAGGTCAGGGAGGCATCTGGATCAAAACCTGTTACTCTCTCTTCCAACCTGTTCTCCAAAAACACGGTGGAGCCCTAGTGACACCCGGGAAAAGGAAAGTCGACGCCAGTCGTCTGTTTGTGTTTATGACTGGTTTTACCTCGTACTGCCTTTCGCCGACATCTTGCCGTACCTGGCAAGGAACGTCTCGGGTTCAGAGGTGATGCTCAGTGGGGAGAACTTCAGTTGCCTGGCCAGCCTGGATCGCAGCCTCTACTGTCATTTGTAATTAAAATGTGTTGTGGATAGGCCGACAAGTGGAAACCCTCATTACCAAGGGAGGACTATATCCCTCCATCTGTCCACACCGGAGAAGTAGTGAATTCACCACCTGGACTCACATAAGATCAAATAACAAAATCTCAAGTAAACCTGACTTAGAGAGTTGGTAGGTTATAAATATAATTCTGTACTTTTGACTAAAATGGTAGAAATCTACATTTTTCCCAAATCTATAATTCATGTTTGAGTGTGTTTTTTACTGTAATGTCTGCATTTCAGATTTTATTTACTGGACCGACAATCACTGCTTTAAATGTTGACATACAGATGGTTAAGTATCTGTTTAGATAGTACTGACCATAATTGACATAATCGACATAATTGGTTTTAAAGCTTCTTGATTAAATTCCATTGTTATAATTAAGGCTAATTGATGCTGTTGACTGTATTGAATATTTGATGAATGGGATGAATATTTCAAATATTTTCAACAGTTGAATAACGTTATTCTATGTTGGATCATAGATTGTAATCCATGTGTAGGTGAGTCATCGGACCGACTGAATTGTTTTAGAAACAAAAAACAGATATTTATGTTACGCTTTCGAGACACTGTGGTAACAGTGCAAACATCAGCACGCTTAATTATGGTAATACTACATAACAAATTTCTATGTAAGAAAACGTCAGGAAATGTCAAACTCTTTGTTTAAACTCTGTAAATGATGTTTTAAATACAAATTTCTTCTTAAGAAGATTGGGTGAATGATGTCCACTAAAATTAATCATCTTTTATTAGTGCTGCTTATGTGTCCACTAATAACATCTGTGGTTGCCGTTGTTGCATAAAAGTGTGGTTTTAATTGCATTCATCGCCTGTTGGTTGGCCATGGAACTAAGAAACATTTAGTGTTATTATAACCACAAAACATATTTTGAATCAACATATTTTTTACCCTATTGCACAATATAATTATGCAGCATGCACACACCCTCGTATACTGTGGTTATACGCAATCAACAAGCTCGCAAATGTTTCACAAGTCTCCTAATGAGTGGAGAACTTCACGTAGGTGGCTTATGCAGTTGGCTAAATAAAGCAAGATGATTTAAACAACAGTAATTAGCTCCTGCCTACAGTCACGACAATCTCAAAGATTCACAGCAATGATCAACACAAGTGCAGTTCTCGGTAAGGTTCTCACTGAACACAAGGTTACCCTTGTTTTCAAGTCACTGATGAACTTATACTGCAATGAGAAGTTTTGGTGCTACCGAACTGAAAGTGTGGTTTTTGTTATTGATTTTCAGTCCAGTATTAAACCTGTTCCCCAAAAGTGTAATATTCACTTTAGTACATGACAAAGGTCATGGGGGGATGAAGTATGCAAAACATAATATATAAAAATAGTAAATATCACAAAAAAAGACCAAGGGAAAAATAGTTCCAATATTGAAATAGGAAGAAACTAATTTTGTCCAAAAAGTTTTGTTCTCAGAAGTTCTTTCCTCCCTCACAACAATGAAAAAACACATACAGGAAAGGAAACATGAACCAGAACTGTTGTTGTTTCAGAACTGGAACTATAGCGGTTGTGCTTGAGCTGTGATGTACAAATATGGGGAGAGATCAGTGAAATGTTTCTTTTATGAGCAAATTCAGTTAAAGTCTGAAAGTGCTATATCTAAAGTTTTTAGGTTCTGCCCTGGAATTTTATGAAAGACAGACTTTTTGAGCATTTCTGTCATTTTTACCACCTTACACATCTCCCTACTTGGCAGATGTTTCTACACACTGAAATATCAGATAAAGTATTCTCTCTCTGCTATGTGTTGACTAAAACTTGCTTCTAAAGTGATAAGATGCTGTTACACACAATACGTCATTACGTCACTGAACTTATTTTACAAGACCTTTTTTAATAAACTAATTTGCACATTTAATATACACAAATTTGAAAATCATTTTGACAATTTTTAAAACAGGGAAAGTTGTTAAGTGATCACTGATGCAAATGCATTGCAGCATCACTTTTTTAGTAGCAGCTGAGGCAACTCATATTGGGGGTTTATTCATATGACCGCAGATGCCTTGCCCGGCCGAAACTTGACATGGTTCATAATGACATTATGGTAAATGGCAAATTCAAAAAACTGTTGATTTTTTCTTTTCCACTTAATATGAGTTTTTTATTTCAGTCCTGAGATATTTTTGTTTTAGCCATTACATTTTTTGGTCATTGATGGTTTCGATGCTATCTTTAGGGTCTAAAACTATTTGCTTGAAAAGTTAAAGTGTCATGGCGGTATATGCATGCAGATTGCAGGAAGGTTTTGAAGGACATGGTTTATTCAATGGAACAAGGGCAGACAGGGCGGTAGGGGCCGGACAGAAAATGCCACGGAGACAAGGACGAGATGAGCTAACATTCACTATACACAACCCTGCTGGCTGGCCTGGGATCGAACAGGAAACAGGCGGGAGCAAGTGACAGTAGAAACTTACTGGGAAACTGAATTGAACTCAGGGGCGTGACAGGAAAAGGTGAAAGAACAGGGAAACGTCAATTACAAAGACCTAACTCTAAACCTAAACTAATGGCTATGGCAAATGCTAACCATGCTAAGGCTAATGCTACTGCTAATGCTAACGGCTAAAGCTAATGCCTAAAGGGTAGGGGTCAGAAGGGAACATGACTAATTCTAGTTAACCACACTAAGCTAAGTGCTGGAAGACCAACCCTACTGCTAATGACAACCAACAAAACACTAACACAGAGGAGCCAAAGACGAAGACAAACTTAACTCCAGGCAGATGGAAGACTGGGGCAGAGGTAGAGTCACAGGGTTTGGAAGCGGCATCGAAAACAAGGCAAAGCGAGGGCATAGTGATGGTGCACCAACAATCATCAACACAAAAGACAGGATTTTTATAAGGCCTAACTAAAACACATGACACAGACAGAAGGGGAGAACAACCACTAGATTACTGACAACTAGACACAAAAGGAGGGACCCAACGCAACATACCCATATATAGACATAAACCTATGAAACTGAACCCCAGTGAAACTGTAATAAGTAACCGGAGTGGCCACTAGCGGGTTTGCGGGGCCAACTGGTCTCCCAGAGACATGACAAAGTGGCACCAAAATAGGCTTTTAAAGATCCAAAATGCAACTTAAGCTCGACTAAACCAAGTCAGAACAAGTCAGTGAGCAGCTAAAGTCCGCTTTTTAAATCTTGTTTTTAGTGAGTACTGAAGATATATTCTGGCAATGCCCTTGAAAACTCATATAAAATACCACAATGGACAAAAGTGCTGTACAGAAGAATCAGTAAAAGATATAAAACATGACTAAAAACACCAGCCATATATTAAAAATTTAAAATAAAAACAATTAAAATAAAATAAAAGTACACATCTCTGGCCAAGGTTATGATGGGTTTAAGAAGATATTTAAAAAAACAGCCAGAGAAGTAGTCTGTCTAATGTGCAGATCATTTAATTTTTTTATATTTACTATGGGAAATGCAGCAATGCCCCTTGAGATGGCATCATCGGTCTCAACTCCATTTTAGACTCCGCTGACCGGCCCAAGTGACCTTGCGGCAGGAGCCATGGCGGGCTGGAGGTTTTATGTGCCTATGGATGCTGGTGTGAGGCTCAGAGCCTGAAATGTTTGATCGTGAGGGGAGCTGACATTCTCCTGAGCACGAGCTGCTTCACACAAACCTTTAATCTTGATCAAGGAAACACACACTGTCAACGACCAACACCTCTAGGAGAGCTACTGCATTGGACAAACACACAGCGGGTCAACATCAAGGGGCCAACATTCAAATTGCCTTGTTTATATACTGTATGTTAAATTTACCAAATGATGTGGTATATTATAGGGAATATCTTTGAACATTAGTTATTAGTTCAGAAATTTATGTAGGCCTACCTTTCATCTTTAGCCAGGTTAGTTGTTGCTGGCTAAATGAACCAAAAATCAACATTAAAGTCTAGGATTAGGCTTATCCCCAGCTGGGAAACTGACCCTTTATGTTTAAAATGGTTATTTTTCAGGAAATTGATAAAAATGATTTGTATATTCTAAATATTAACATTGTATATAATAATAATAATAATAATAATAATAATAATAATAATAATAATAATAATATGATGATGATGATGATGATGATGATTTTGATGATGATGGTGAGGTTATTATTATTATTTATTTTTTTTCTAACCAGTTACAAAATTGTAAAACTGTCTATGAGATGCAGGAATAAAACAATTATTATTTTCTAAAACTAACAAAATAAGCAAATAATCAAACAAAAATGTACTGAAAAATATCCAATTAACACCTTGTACTACAACCTAAATAATAAAAGTTTTACCAGGTTTCCATGATCAGAAATAGAGAAGATGCACCTGTAAGCCTTTGCTTTCTAACTTTCTAAACCACAGATAATTAAAACTTTCACTTAATACGAAACATACTGCTAGAGTTCTGTGGTGGTTGTTTCTTTTCAACACAAAATCCGCCAGTTACCCGATGTTTGTCCGTGCGTTTTCCAAGTCATTTATTTCAGCTTGATTAGAAGCAACTTGCAGAAAACTCTTTCTTGAAATCTGTGCTTTTATTAACTCAACAACTGATTAAACACACATTCTCACCAATCGCTGAAGCTGATGGAGAAATGCTCAAGGCGACAGTAATTACAACCTAACATCCCAGGCTAACGTCCATTAGAAAAGCAGTAAAAACATAAGCACCAAGCTCAATGTCATGACTGTAATCAAGCAGCCAAGATCCAGAGTAACACTTACACACACAACAGCAGATGGAAGTGTTGGGCTGTGAGGGAGGAAAAGTAGAGAGAGAAAGCAGAAATGTCTTTTATTCAGAGAGGGTGATCTCATAATCACCAACAATGTTTAGAGAGCGACGTACATGTCAGCAGCTTTACTCTACGCATCTAAATTCGGGGCAGAAAATAATAATAATAGTAAAAAAAAATGTATTAAGCAGGCCAGCGATTACAACCTTGAAACGTTTGACTCCCACATGTACACCAGCATAAAGAGGCGGCACGTATTAAAAGCCCTCCGTCCTGGCATGACAGAGAGAGAGAGAGAGAGAGAGAGAGAGAAAGTGGGAGAGAAAGAGCGCTTAAGCTCCCAGAGACACAAAGAGGGTCATTAGCTCAAACTCCAGTGGAAGGCTCTTGCCTTTGGCAGATGGGCAGCTGGGTTTAAAAAAAGGGAGATCAAGATTAAAGTGGAGCATGTCCCAGCGTTTGCCAATCTGCATGCTGATGGAGGCCCACAACACACACACACACATACACACACACACACATACACACACACACACTTTACATACACGATTTGCCATCCTTGTGAGGTCCTTCCATTAACTACTTAAATTTTCACATAAAAACAGATACTTTCCTAAAGAGGACTTCTAATCATGTAGAAAAACTTCCCCACAAAGCCTGTTTTTACTAAGGTCCTTACAATTAATTAAAAGCTTGTATTTTAACAAATACAAACACAAACACACACAAGGACTGGTACTCACATACAAAAACGTCCAAACAATCCCCATATTAACTCTGATCCTTGAATCATTTCATAATTGGTATTTTACACACACACACAAACACAGTGTCTTTTTAACTCAGGTCCTTATTGGTTCCCACATGCAAAAATATTCCAACTGGTATACTTTCTCAGTGTGTCCACGGTTCGGTACTATCAGGCTTTTTAGGCCACGGTAATGGCGCAGTTTCGGTGTATTAATGTTGTCTTAGTTCTTAATGCTATGTTCAGACCAAGAGCTAAAGCTTCTATATCATTAGAATAAATTGACTTTCTATTGACGAAAGTGACAAGGGCAATAACAGCAACAAAAGTGTCAAGCATCAAAGTTTGGGCGACTAGAGCTACAAAAAAAGAGACAGTTGAACGTAATGCAAATTAGTTATGACACGTTTGGGCTGTAAACAACCGGCAACCAATCAGAACATCAGGACTGACAATCTTAAATAAGCACATGGAACAAGTCTGCCTCTGATGGCTGGATGAGGGATTGCAGGGAAAATCGTGAGATCATCCTTGTATTTTTATAATCCTAATCCTAACCTCAACCTCAACCTAATCCTAACCTCAATAGCCAAAATAAATTCTATCAGCTACTCTTTTCTCAAATAAAATTAGTTGTATTCCTCATTAAGAGCTACAAAAATGACTCAGTATGTCAAATTGTTTCAGGAAGAGGTTTATCTCTAGTGTCAGGTTTGAGCGTTGGGATTTTCCTAGCAGGTGTTGCTCTACTGTGAATACAGTGATTATAAAACGAGCTTGATATTTTTGAGCTGACACTTAAAAGCACTTGAAAGTCGCTGCATCGTCGTGTTTTTACATCCAGCTATTAAAGCAGCCAAACTCAGCTGGTGTCCGTCATGCACGACTTCACCCTGTAAATATATTCAGCTCATTCTGACCCCTCTCCAAAAAAATAAACAAGTGTGGGGGGAGGGGGGGGGGAGATACTTGAGTGGCTTTTTTTCTTGAAAATAAATACCAGCAGCAGGATTATCATGAAATGAACATGTGTTTTTGGAAAGCCTCTTACGGTCGGAGATTATCCGGTAATGTTTATTTTCCTCGCCGACTCCGCGCTTTATTATGATAGCTTTCTGAACGCGCAGACCGACTTCGGTAATAGCTAGTGAACGGATTTAGAACTTTGAGCAATTACACTCACGCTCCGCTGCCTTGGCTGCCGTCCTGTAATTCTCCATTTCAACTAATGGCTGGCAAAGTAAGATCTCCCACGATACTGCCTCAGAGACGGATTCCTCGCTGTATGCTACATTGCCCGTGTCGCCCGGTCACCGCGGCCTTTGACGATGCTGTGGAGCGCAAAAAAAGATACACTGGAGTAGCAAATGCAGATACTGAGCATGTTTTTTTAGCAAATTCAATTTACTAGACCTACTGTTGTTCGCGTCTATGTATTCCCATATATTAACATGTTGTAATTAAGTGAGTGATCATTTGTCATTGTGAACACACCACACCAAATGTCAGTAACCACCTAAGGAGTGTTGGAATATGTTTACATTTATGGCATTTAGCAGACACTCTTATCCAGACACTGTTTCCTGGAGTAATTTGGGGTTAAGGGTCTTGCTCCTAATCACTTTGTGGAGTCTACTCATGTTTTAACCGTGTTCATTTCATGAATACTTAAATATTTGGACAGACAGTGGCGTAATGGTTGAGTGTTCGTCCCGTCATCAGAAAGTCGCCAGTTCGAATCTCAGACTGGTTAAGTTACCACTGAGATACTCATGAGCAAGGTTCTGTCCCCAAGCACTGCTCCTCAGGTGCTGCCCATGTTAGCTGTCCACTGATCCTTCATGAACGGGTCAAATGCAGAGGTCACATTTCATTGTGGTGCACTGTGTGCTGTGCTGTGATGTGTTCCCAATGGCAAATAACCACTGGTTTTCACTTTTTATTTGGAGATAATGTCTAAATGTTTGGAGAGTTAGCATGTCTTTATGAGCCCAAATGTTAAACCACATAGCAGTTTAGATCAACAATATTTTCTTCTTGTCTACACTGAAAAAAGCGAATGTGCCTTTATTAAGTTAACTAAAAGGAATTGCATGGATTCGACTTAATATTTTAACGTTTCCACTGAAAATGTGATTTTACTGTGTTAAGTCAAAACAAAACACATCAAATAACGCAAAGGAATAAGGACAGCCTAACTCAAATGATTCATGTGGAACCAATGTCCATTATTCAATCAAGTAAATCCAGTGAATCTATTTTTTCAGTGTAAGTATTCAGTAATTCTGGAGAACTGTAGATGTTGAGTTTTTCATTCAACACAAAAAGGTAGTCACAAAAACAGTATTCCACAAGGAGCCGAGTTGGACATAATAGTGCACTCAAGTTATGTTTTATGACATAAATTTGGGATGAGTGCACATGAGATGAGATGAGTTGCTCCTAAAAAGTATGTTGTAATTACTCATTGGAAACTTGGATGTCTGACTTTCCAACTTTGGCCGTGTCTTAAAACCGTTGGCTGTCTGATGCTCCCAAAAACGGTTGAAACCAAAATGGTTGATGGCAAGTTTTCTGCCAAGCCACATGGTTTTCCAAATATCTGCACATTTGAGCCTCATTTTGTAGAAGAAAATATTGACTTCACAGCAGCAGAAACACAATGGATCTGGAAAACCTTCTTCTAGCAAACGTTTTCTATGGTGTGTAAAGTGACGGTTTGTAAAATTCTTTAAAAAATATTCTGTAAAATAGTGTTTGGACTAAAATTTATTTCTTAAGCTAATAACCTAAAATACATATAAATGTAAATGTAATGTATATTGCTGACATCCAAACAATGCAAAGAAAACAAAACTTTCCATTAGAATCAATTTGAGATTAGATTTACTTAGAGTTGCATTTACACTATGAGTTATAAAAGGGACATCTGTACTTTGGCAAATGATCACCAATTTTCAAAATTGTTCAACATTCTCTGGAGAAAAAAATCATTGTTGATGCAATTGATCAGAGCATTGGAAACGCAGTATTTGTATCAATGCAAAAGCAAGGCATTTTGAACATTCTTATAATTGCAAAGAGAGATATTTGTTGTTGTAAGTCACAAATTGACATTTTTTGTTGACTGTTAAAGTTGTCAGTTATAGTTAATGTGAAAATTACATAGTGATAAATGTTAGGTCAAGTATTGTAGCTGAGCTCAAATTAAATTTTAAATAGAAAAAGTGTAAAATGAAAACATTTCGAAAAAGGGGTCAACATTTGTCCTATTTGCCCCAAAAAACGCACAGACAACACATTTGCTGTTACAGCTAACGAAAGTTAGCTGATTAGCTGAAAACGTAATGTTAACCAGCTTAAAAGATCTGACGAATCCGGGTGCTGTTCACCCTCCTCTCCAATAAAGGACGCTGTGGAGATATGGTTGCATTTTGGAAGGTTTTCCAGTTCAACAGTATTTACAGGATCTAAAGTAACCAAGAAAGTGTGAAGTAGTGCCAACTCGCTGCATACTAAGCATTCTGTTATGAGTTAGTACAGATTTTCTAGATTTTGACTGTGTATTTGAACCATGATTTCCCGCCTGTGCCTTGAATAGTGTGACTGCTGTGTTTTGATCTCTGCTTTGTTTTAGGAGATTTTTACCTTTTTGACCATAATATCTTTTTGTTACAGAATAAACTATTTATCCATTTTGGAATAAGTCACATCATTTTTGTTTGCCAGTGACAGACCTATTTCGAATTTCACAATTGATTCTACTTCTAATACATCTAATAACAACTTGTTGCAGAAAATGGGCAGTGCAATGCGGTCAAACTTTGGTAACTTTGGTTTTCAGCTCATCTCAAATGAATCATCACTGGCTAGCAGACACATACAATTTTAGAATCACGTCAGAGATATTTTTTCTTTTTTTTTCCAGTGTGAGAAGGAGGAACGGTTTGGTGCGATAAAGCTCTGACAAACCGTCCCATGAGCACAGTCTCGGGAGAGGAGCTTGTGCCGTTCACCAACATACACATGATGTCAGAAACCAAGGTACATTCTGTAAAATACATGCAGTACACAGAGTGTCTCTTATGCTTTCGCATTTTTATTGCATTCATACATACATAAATACATGCAAACCTGCATAGATACATATTATTTTTTGCATAAGTTCTACATATTTTATATTAGGTTGTAAATTATTCTTTTATAATTGTAATTGAGACATGCTTCCCTACCAATGTCATAACATGGAGAGCTGCCTGCACAAACCTGATATCCATTCCACGTACATACTGTAGCTAGATGTCAAATTAGATACAAATTAATAATTGAATATCCATATACAAATAACTAAACCAGCTATTTAAGTTACCTCAGCTAACCTTACCTGATTTCTGTGGCTTAATAGAAAAACATCTCTGCTAACTTGTTATTTTTTTTATTATGTAGCTTGTCACGATCAACCAAGCACACCTTAACTAATCCTAGCTGACAGACTGGTTTCTTCACCGTAAAAGTATGTTTGAGCCAACATAAGTGTAGCAATATAGTAAGTTTACCTCATCAAGTCAGCCTGCTAATGCTAATTAACTGTAACGCTGACTGGCAGAGGCTAGTGTTATTGAGCATTTGTTTCATTAGGTTTGTTCCGACTTTTGATGAACATCTTGTCACTCATTTTTCACTAGTATCAAACAAAAACAAGATTACTACATTTAGTATCTAACCGTAATGACTGTGTTTTTGGAGAAAACAGAGAAGACACTTGCGGGAGACACAGAGCAAAAGTTTATTTTCACAAAAAAAAAAAAAACCAGGCGGTGTGAAAAAAACCTCCTGAAAAAAGATTAAACAGGGGCCCAGGCTCATGCAAAAGGTACAAAACAAAAAGGGAAACTAACCAACCAATCCAGCAGAGCAAAAAAAGCTTAAAGGAAACTCTCTCACAGAAAGTCTATAACCTTAACAAAGATCTTGGCTGTCCCAAGCTAGAGCATGAGCCGTAGCGGTTTCACAAACAAAAGGGAGTTCTTGCAATCAGTGGGGGGAGCACAAGCTTGCAAAACAAATAGGCAAAACAAACATTAAAGCTATAAATATCAACGAACCCCACACAACACAGCAACATGGAATGAAGGAGACCAGACAAAGCCGTCAGGTCCCGCTGGGTTAAAAAGAAACAAAATAGGCCACAGGTGTAGGAGATGATTACACAGGGGGAGGGTCAAACAGAAAGTGAAACACTAGAAAGGAAAAATGAAGGGAGCAAAGGTCACAAGAAAAAAACATAAGATACAAACAGAAATAGAAAAAATGGGGTGTTACCAACACAGTATTCTGGGGTTTAAGATCAGGGTTAGATCGGTGGGGGTGACGTGACTGTGACTCTAACTTGTGAACATTCCGAATATGGCCCATTGTTTCATAATACATCTATTAAAAATAGTAAATGTGGGTATGATAAATACTTTCAAAATTATTATCTGCCAATCATTTCACTAACCTCACATGTTTCTTGCTGCATGGCTGTCTTCTTGGCCTATACTTGCCTTTTTATGTGTGGAATAATGGAATGGGAAAACAGAATTGTGGAATGTGAAAGGAAAAGAAGGAAACGTGCTTTACTGCTTCTCATTTTCTATTCAACAATATATCTCAACATGTTCTTATGATTTAAAATTAGCCAGGCAAAGAGCCTAATATTGGAAATTAATAGCTGAACCCTGGGTCATTTGGGAGATATAAATACACGAAGGAAAATAACATCTCCTAATACACACCAATAGTGCTAATGCTTTTTATGACTCAGCTCACACACACTTTGCAGTTACACGGCTAGTTGACTTACATCATATGCAGTTAGTAATCATATCTCTCCAGCACTGTACACTTTCATAAACCCCTGTCAAGGAGCTTTTTTCTCTGACCCGCTGCTGTGTTTTGTGGTATTTGTGTTGTTTGTGCCTGCTAGTGCTCCCATGGCACTGCTTAAATATTCATGCTTAGCTTAAATGTTGCACTATGTTTAGGAGCTGTGCTTGGTGTTCTTATTGCAATCATAATTTGTTCACTAAGCTATAAACAACTCACCATTTACACAGAGTTAACGTTTAATGTGTTTGACCCTCTCCACCTTGCACAGGACAAGAAATCCATCACAGGACACAAAACCAAAGTATAGTTTGAGAGGACGTACCATATTTTAGAATTGCATCGAAGCTAAAGATATTAATGCACGCTATAAACAGTCCGTCCAGGATTTTGCGAGCCTTTTTAGAGATTGTTGTGGCGTAAAATGCTTGATTTTTGCGGCAGCTTTTCTTAAAAAAGTTGCAATAAAGTTGCTGTGTTTTTAGGCGTCTTGTTGCAATAAAGTTGCGGGAACAAGTCAAAGTTGTGGAAAAATTTGCAATTTTATGCCCCTTTATAATGAAGCTCATCGAGAGAATGCCAAGAGTGTGCAAAGCAGTGATCAAAGCAAAGGGTGGTTATTTTCAAGAATCTAAGATATACAACATGTTTTGGGTTATTTCACACTTTTTGTTTACTACATAATTCCATATGTGTTCATTCATAGTGCCTTCAGTGAGAATCTACAATGTAAATAGTCATGATAATAAAGAATAAAACATTGAATGGGAAGGTGTGTCCAAACTTTGACTGGTAGTGTAGATGTGAGGCGTTTTTTGCATCTTCTAAACATAACAAGGAAGTGAGTTCACTGACATATGGCTCAATGTTGTGCGGGAAACGACAATGATTGGTCATAAATTGCTGAAAAGTTGCGGTAGTTGTAATGCATGTGCGAGGATTGGCTGAATTTTCATTAATAGTTGCGATCGCAACATCATGAAATCCTGGAGGGTCTGTATAATAACAACCTTAATCATTAAAAATTTAAGGCTGCACAGATTCGGGCGCTTTCCCTTTTTTCTTGAGAATTCTTATAGCAAAGTGTTGCAATATTTAGAATATGGTAATACAATCCAGTTTCTCATGTGTGACCCCATCAGGGCTGTCACCATCTCATCCATCTTCCAAGATTTTTCTTCTTTCCTTCCAAAAAGTGGACTTCGGTTTGGACGTGTCAGGTCAAAGCAAATAAATCATCCTTGGCTAAAATGCTGGAGTTCAAGGTGATGAAAGCTGGACTGAAGCATTCCAGCTGAAAGAGAGTGAGATACAAGGGGTTGATTCTAAGACTACTCTAGTCTACTCTAGAAAAATTGTTATTGTTTCAAATATAATGTACAAAACTAACTGCATAACCTTAATATACTTAAAAGTCTCAGATTCAGCTGTATTTTTACTCAGTCTTGTCATGGATTTCGACATAGAAGACTCAGGATTTTATTTGGAGACCAGCCGAGACCACAACTCTGAGAATATTACTTTTAAAACTCTTTGAGAATGATGCAGACATTTTGCGTTTATTAATTAGTGTTCTAACAATTCAGAATCCCTTTAACTTTCAGAAACCACACACATACTGTCAGAATCACAAAAACTTTGACAATGTACATGAAGATACTTCTAATTAATTTCGTGCATAAAACTAAAGTAATTGTGTAAAAAGGCATTAATTACATTATTTGTGATGTAAACACATGCGTTAGCACTGACGATTCTAATATGGAATGCTATCATGCACAACAATGTAGATCTCTTCCAGAAAAAGCAGCTTTTTTTATAGACCAAAGTGAGTCCAAATCGGCTAAAAAATTACACAACACTTTAGCATTTCTTCATTTTCAATAGAATTTTTTTTCTTGCTTTAATCAATGCAATCAATAAGGAAACATAAATATAAAAAATCTATTATTTGTTATGAAATCATTTTATTCTGTATCCAGATAGATGCCAAATAGATAAAGAAGTGTTTCCATTTGGCACTAACTTTATCTTTCTTCACTAAGCCATAGAATGTCTCTGTATAATAACGACTCTGCAAGCCAATAAAACAGTGAGTTTGGTCTTGAGGAGTGTTCACTGTGGTTTGTTGAGTTTAACATATGATGTGATCAGTTTGAATAACTGCTTCCAATGAAGTGATTTCCTCATTATAGATATGTAAGAGAGGAATATTGATTAAACATCTTTAATATTGCTTAGGCTTTGCATGTTCCACTTATTTATCATGTGGTGTAACAGGTGCATTGGTCTGGTCTCAGTCTCGACTTAGTCTTGCCTTGGCCTTGGTCTCATCTTGGTCTCGGCCCTTCAGAGTCTTGATCTTGTCTTAGTCTCAACACACTCTGGTCTCTGTCAGGATTTGGTCTCGGTTCAGGTGGTCTTGACCCCAACTCTACATATTTGTTCTCTGTTTTGTCATGTACTCAGACAAACAGAAAAAATGTCGCATCTACAGTACCTGAAAATCTAATTGTAATATTGCAAGCATTGAAATCTGACTCTACTCATTACTGCTTAAAAAATCATAATATTACAGTAAAGCATGACTGACCCCCATGTTTTTCTGCCATGTCCATGAAATCGCAGGTGAAATCAAGGTACAGTCGTTATTAAAGCGAAAACAGCCTAAAGCGGGTACGTTTCACAATATGTGTCCTCTCCTCACGTTTAATTGGCTGGCCTATAATTTTTTGCAGGGAGAATTAAAATTCAATGAGCGAGATAGCATAGGCATCCACTTAACCTTCACCCTCGTTGCAAGGCGCTTTAATGACTGCCTCGCTTCAGTGGCACCGCCAGTGTTTATACCGCTAACGGCAAGACCATTAGAAGCGCGGTATCAGGAGACGGAGGACCGAGATCTCATTTATAAACACCAGCCGCTCTCGCATTTATCTTCACAGCAAATTACCGAGCCACTCTGTTTTGTTAAAGGAGCTCTTCTGCATTGAGCGATGTGCGCAAAGGCATCGTTTAGCCTTGGCCGGGCGTCTACGCCCATGTTTGTGTGTGTTTTGGAGTGTGTGTTTTTGTCTATTTTGCAGCCAGATCGAGGCCCAGGAGAGACAGTACAGGGCCGGGGAATCAGGCCTCACATGCCTCTGTAATCCATCTTAAAAGCCAGACCGATAAGCTGGTTAAAGCGTTCAGAAAAATGGGGCCGCTCTTCAAACGTTCACTATGACATTCAAAGCAGCTTTGGGCACGCAACGTTCACCAGTGGGAAAGTGGTGTTGCGTTGTGCCTCTCATTATTTATTACGCAAAGGTTTGTTAGCATCAGAATCAGAGGATTCATTTTTCAGTAGCTTATCAGTAGCGAAACTGTAGTATTTCCAGCATCTGTTTGTTTTAAATAGTAATAAATGGAATTTGAATTTAAGTAATTTGGCATTGTGAACACACCACAGCACACAGTGCACCACAACTAAATGCGACCTCTACATTTGACCCATCCATGAAGGAGCAGCGGGCGGTTTTTGGCAACACCCTGGGAGCAGTGCTTGGGTACGGTACCTCATGAGTACCTCATTAGTACCTTTACCTTTATGCGTGTACACCACGTTATTGTGACGCGACTCTCATATGGAACACCATTTTGCGCAAAAATGTAGTTCTCTCCCAGAAAGGACTCAAAAATGAGTTATAGGCTAAAATGGATACTGGATGAAAATGGCCAAAACTTTTTTACTTTTAATTATTTTTAATTGTTTTTTTCCCCATTTTATTGTGTTAGAGAGGGTGGAACTGTGGCACAGTGGTTAGCGTTGTGTTAACGAGATGGCCCTGGGTTCGAGCCTCGGGTCGGTCTGTGTGGAGTTTACATGCTCTCCCTGTGTTCGCGTGGGTTTCCTCTGGCTGCTCCAGTTTCCTCCCACAGTCCAAAGGCATGCAATATAGGTTAATTGGCGAATCACCGTAAGGTGTGAATGTGAGTGTGACTGTGTGAGTGTGTGTGCTCTGTGGCATGTAGGCGCCTGCCCAGGGTTATTCCCTGCCGGGATAGGCTCTGGTCGCCCCGCAACCCCAGTTGGGATAAAGTTTGGATAATAAGATGAATGAATTAAAAATAAATATAGAGAAATAGAAAAAGACAGTTTGGTTTATTAAAAATGCTGGAAATGATTTTTTTTCCCCCATATACATCTGATGAATAATCAATTAATTGAAAAAATAATGGTGTCACGCGCACTCCACTCCGCGGCCGGTAGTTGGAATGGGATGCAGCCGGTCGCGGTTCAAAGGGTATTTAAGGTTTCACTTCCTCGCGGCGCACCTCTCTGCCATTAGAGTCCACCCGGCCCTCTTCCGATTCTCATCGGCATCAACTGTGAGTACTCCAGTTATTGGGTTCATCTCTTTGTTAGAGTGTGTGTCGCTAGAACACGGATTATTGTGGTAATCCTTACTCTTCGCGTAAGAGAGTTCTTATATCAACTCGCGTGGATTTCCTGCCTACTCGTGCTCATAGCCGTGTTTGGGCTAACCAGCACACTACAAGGGCTAATGAGTAACAATTCGTTACATCCTAACCAGATCACTGTCGAATTGTGAAAGTGTGGCATTCCCTGTCCAAATCGGACAGCATTCCCACAGCCGCTGAACCCGGCCGCTGGAAGTTTGCTCGCATCTGCTTTTGTCAAATCCTTACCAGATCAAGATGTCGCGGCTGCGCGCCGCGAGGTGGAGGAACTGTGGCGGGAGGTCATGGCATGGGCGGATCCCATGCGACCGGTTCTCCTCCCCTCAAATCACATTTGGAATTACCGGATAAATGGAATGGCATAGATGGGAAGTGTAATGTGTTTCTAACTGCGCTGGATCTTGAGTTTCATTCCACCAGATACTCCATGGACCGCCAGCGCATCACGCTTCTTATCTCCCTGCTTTCCGGGCAGGCAGCAGAGTGGGCCATGGCTGTGCTGCGTTCCAATTCAGATGTCGGCCACTCCTACCCGGAATTCATCTGCCAGCTCCACCTCACTTTTGAACATCCCGACAGCAAGGTGGAGACCGTCTCGATGCTTTACCATCTGTGGCAGGGCTCAGCATCTGTGAGTCGCTACACCGCAGACTTCTGCACTCTGGCTGTGCAGACCACCTGGGGAGATGCCACGCTCCGGAATGCCTACTTCAAGGGGTTGGCTTCCCGGATCAAGGACAAACTCGCCGGACGGGAGCTCCCAGCCATGCTGGAGGGACTGATCCAACTCGCCTTGCGGATTGACCAACGCCTTTTCTCCCGTCCGAGGCCAGCTCCTCATACCCTGCCACCGGCCCCTTCTCCGACTCCCCACACCACGCTACTCGCGGCTCACCACCTACTCCCCAGCAACGGCTCACCCCTCAACCACCCTGATGACGGTGCCTGGAATTGTTGGTTCTCCACCTTCCACCGTGGCCTCGCACTCCGGAGCGGGGGAACCCATGCAACTAGGGCACGCCTCTTAACCGCCGCAGAGGGGGAAAGATGTTATCGGGAGGGCCTCTGCGCCTATTGTGGCTCCCCCCAGCACCATCGAGCGGTTTTCCTCTCCATCTGGGAAACAGCCCCGCCCGGTGAGTCCAGAGAGCAACTCACCAGGCCAGCTCCACCTCCTCTCAACCCAAACCACTGTTTCCTGTCTAATGTTTAAAGTACACCTCTAGTTCACTAACAAACGGATCCGAAGTTCTGCCTTCCTCGACTCCAGTGCTGCGGGGAACTTCATGGATCAGGCTTATGCCAAGCAGCTGGGAGTGGAAGTTGAGCCTGTTCGGATCACCTCAGTTGATGGTCGGCCCCTCTCCAACTCACCTATTACTCACCAGACCCGACCCCTTCACCTCACCATTGACAACCACTGTGAACAGATCCGGTTCCTCCTCACCTCCATCACATCTCCCCCATCATCCTGGGGTACCCCTGGCTGCTTCAACATGACCCCCTCATCTCCTGGCACCAAGAACCAGATTTTGCAATGGGGCCTGACCTGTTCCGAACTCTGCCTGCAGGCTTCGGCTGGGACTTGCTCTAGGGAGTCCAAGGCCCCCAATGTTGACACGGCCATCCCAGCCTCCCGTACTGTGACCTGGCTGAGGTCTTTTGTAAGAAGCATGCCATCCAACTGCCACTTCATCGCTCCTATGGCGTCGCCATCGACCTCCTGCCAGGCACGGTACCACCCCACGGCTGACTCTACTCCCTCTCTGCCTCCGAGACCCAGGCGATGGAGGAATATGTCAACAACGCCCTCCACCAAGGTACCATCTGGCCATCCTCCTCGCCTGCCGCTGCGGGGTTCTTTTTTGTGAAGAAGAAGGACGGCAGCCTCCGTCCCTGCGTCGATTATTGGGGGCTCAACAAGATCACCGTGAAGAACCATCACCCACTTCCTCTCACCAACACCACTCTGGATGCTCTCTCTGGTGACCCCTACTTCACAAAGTTGGACCTCTGGAGCACCTACAACTTGGTGCGCATCAGAGAGGGCGACGAATGGAAGATGGCTTTCATCACTCCAACGGGTCATTATGAGAGCCTGGTGATGGCCCTTGGCCTTTGCAACGCGCCGGCCATGTTCCAACAATTCATCAATGACGTGCTATGGGATATGCTGGGCCATTGGGCATTCGTGTATCTGGATGATATTCTGATTTGTTCTTGCACCCTAGAGGAACACCATCAGCATGTCAGGGTGGTTCTCAAGAGACTGCTTGCCCACCAGCTGTACTGCAAGTTGGAGAAGTGCGCGTTTCACAAGTGCTCCACCACGTTCCTGGGTTTTGTCATCTTGTCCCAGGGGGTGGCCATGGACCCACGGAAGCTCGAGGCTGTGCGTCATTGGCCCCTACCCAAGACACTCAAGCAACTCCAACGGTTTCTCGGGTTTGCAAATTTCTACCAACACTTCATCTGGGGCTTCAGTACGGTTGCTGCTCCACTCACCGCCCTGACTCGTCCTTCTCCGCCCTGCTTCACCCTCACTCCAGAAGCCACCACTTCACCACCACACCCATCCTCTTGCATTCAGATCCCACCAGGCCCTTCATTGTGGAGGTGGATGCCTCTGATGTGGGCGCTGGGGCAGTCCTCTCCCAATGAAATCCAGACCAGAAGCTACACCCCTGTAGCTTTTTCTCCAAAAAGTTCGACCCCACTCAGCAGCATTACGGCGTAGGGGACCATGAGCTGTTGGCCATCAAGTGGGCTTGGGAAGAATGGCGACACTGGTTCCAGGGCGGCAGCGAGCCATTTACGGTCTGGACAGACCATCAGAACCTCATATCCATCCAGAACCTCAAACAGTTGAATCCTCGGCAGGCGCGGTGGGCACTCTTCTTCGAGCAGTTCAACTTCCATCTATCCTACCATCCAGGGTCAAAGAACACCAAAGCCAATGCCCTTTCCCATCAACATGAGGTAGACGGCCCCCGGGCGGACCCCGTGCCTGTCCTCTCCCACACCAAAATCATCGCACCCCTCCACTGGGAATTGGAAACAAGGGTGCCCCAGGCACAGGCCTCAGAGACACCACCGGCAGGTGTGCCGCCTGGACGGCTCTATGTTCCCACAGCCGTTCGCACGGAAGTGCTCACCTGGGCCCACTCATCTGCCCTTTCCAGCCACCCAGGGGCCCAACGCACCCTCCAGTTTGCCAGCCAAGCCTTCTGGTGGCCATCCATGGTAAAAGATGTTAAAGAGTTCGTCCAGGCATGCCCAGTATGTGCCAGGGCTAAGGACTCCAATCAACCAGCTCCGGGGGAACTCCAGCCTCTTCCTGTCCCCCGGAGGCCCTGGTCCCTGACGAATCTGACAAATGGGCTGATTAGTCAATTATCAAAATAATGGTAATTTGCAGCCCTAAACACAAGTAAACAAAAAACACAGTGTGCATACATACACATACAGTATATCATATAAATATAATGTTTTTAGTTGTTTCATAAACAATTTTATTGATGAAGCCAATCTTAGTATCACTGGAAGATGTAAAGTATGTATTCCAAATAGAAAAAGGAATCGTAATTCTCAACAGCGGGCTGGCTTCTGAGTAATACATTGTCTTATTAAC
The DNA here is from genome assembly GCA_032718565.1 of Distichodus sexfasciatus. Lineage (NCBI taxonomy): Eukaryota > Metazoa > Chordata > Actinopteri > Characiformes > Distichodontidae > Distichodus > Distichodus sexfasciatus. The sequence goes on along the minus strand of JAVGVS010000150.1, from coordinate 961,744 downwards.
TCCTAATTACTTTTCCTTATTTCCCTGGGTGACACTTTGCCACGGGATGAACTTCTGTTCTCCGCTTTGGCGCTTGCCAATTTGGCCGTCATTCGGTTGACACGTCGGGACAAAACGTCTCATCTCTTCCACAATGGAGGGCCCCTATTACCACTTCGGCCTGCTAGCAATTATCCGAATGGAATTATAAAGGTGTCGTCTTCAATAAAAGAGAAGGCCGGTGCCGGACACAAGCCACAGCTCGAATTTTCAACAAGGATCTGACTTGCCTGCTGCCATTTCTCCCTCCCTCTCTTTCTCTCTCACTCCCTCCTTCCTTCCCTCCTTCCCTCTCTCCCTCTCACACACACCCCAGTATGACTGTGTTACACTGACAAGAATGTATGTGAATTGCTTATTTATCAGATAGGGATGCATTCCACCTGCTGCTTGCTAATGATAAATGGTGGCACGGGGGAAAGAGGGAGGCAGATAAGAGAAATTGACGGCGACTCAGTCAGACCGAACGTTAACGGAGACGTAGCGCCAAATAACGCCATCAGCCCTCGGGTAATATGTTGGGGGGTGGGGGGTATATTTCGGGTGAACGGAAATTGGCTTCTGGGAAGTCATTTCTACGCTTGCTGTTTCCACTTTAAGGACGCTCAAGGTGCCGACGGTGACATAACAGCAAGTTTAAATTCTCTAACTTACCATACAGTATAGAATGTATTATAAGGATAATTTAGAGATGGTAACTGGAATGGAATGTTAGAGTGTCTACCTTGTTTTCCATATATAATTGCATTCAAATCCTCCACATCTATCTTTTTAGGAAGCCCAACCTCGTAGTAGAGTTGGTGTCAAGACCACCTAAACCGAGGCTGAGACAAGACCAAGACTGAGACCGGACCAATGCACGTTTTACACCACATGACAAATAAGTAGAACATGGAAAGCCTAAGCAACATTAAAAATGTTTATTCAATATTTCTCTCTTACATATCTATAATGAGGAAATCACTTCACTGGAAGCAGTTATCCAAACTGATCACATCATATGTTAAATTCAGCAAACCACAGTGAACACTCCTCAAGTCCAAACTCACTGTTTTATTGGCTTGCAGAGTTGTTATTATACAGAGACATTCTATGGCTTAGTGAAGAAAAATAAGGTTAGTGCCAAATGGAAACACTTCTTTATCCATTTGGTGTCTATCTGCATACAGATTAAAATGATTTCATAACAAATAATATTTTTTCTATATTTACTTTTTCCTCTATTGATTACTCTCTAACATTATAATGGAAAAATATTTTCTGATCAGTAAAAAAATGAAGAAATGTCAAAGTTTTGGGTAATTTTGAGCCGATTCGGACTCATTTTGGCTTATAAAATGAGTGGCTTTTGGCCTTTCTGGAAGAGAACAACATTTTTGTGCATGACGGCGCTCCATATTTTAGTCAGGGGCGCTAACACCAGTTTACATCACAAATAATGTAATTAATTCCTTTTTATGCAATTACTTCAGTTTTTGTGTATGTAATTACACAGAAATACTCAGGAATGAATATAATGTCTGGTAAGTTCTAAGACTTGCTTACATATTTGCCAAGATGCATGCCACCCTCTGACTCCATCTCTCAGCTGTCAAGAGTGTAATATGATGCATTGGGAATAACATTATATTTACATTCATCAATCTAGTCTCTAAGCTTAAAAAATCTCTCAGCTAAAAGTCTGTTTCTATTTAACACTAACCTCTTGAGCCCCCGTTTCCCAGGCACTTCTGCCCCTGATATTGTTCTTAATTCTCGAGTTTTCAAACGCAGACGTCACATCCAACCTCAGTGTAGAACTGGCAGTAAATGAGGAGCCAGCGCCGCTTTGATCTGCCCGATATCTGTTGAAATTTTCATCCCACAACAAAGGGGCAGCCGGAGAGTCAGGTAACCACCGGCCTTTTGATCTCTGCTCTGACGCTGGGCTTATTTGGGCTGAGAAGTGGCACGGGTCATTAAAACTGACCTGGTGGAGGATGGATGAGAGAGATCAAGGTCAGCTGCGTTTATCCGTCTATGTCTTTCAGCCTATTTTTCTGTCTGACCATGATGTAGTGATTCAGAACAACATGATACTACCAAACAAAGAAAAACAGTATGTTACGGCATTGGCAAAGAAACTTTGGAACAAGCTCAGCATGAAAAGGGTGTGAATTTTCACGTCTCATTCAGTAACTCAGCATAGGAATAACTCACATACATGAGACACATATAGCTGAAATCTACAGAACTTACTGGATGCACGTATTTAATTTGAATAAGGGCCACAATATACTTAACGCTCAGAATGCTTAAGCGCAAGCATCATGGCTGCCACACATTTTTGCCATCTTTTTTGCGCCTATTCATTAAAAACTCGTATCGGATCGGTACTCGGGATCGGCTGATACCCAAAGTCCAAGTATCGTCCTCGTTAACAGTATCTGAAGCTTGGATCAGTTTTAAGTCTAGTTTTAAGTGTGGTTTTGAACATTTGGGTCGATGATGTTGATCTAATTTCAGTTGGGAGAGCATTCCAATAATTTGGTGCTAGGGCTGCAAAGGCACGATCACCCCTGGTGTTCCTCTTAGACTATTACCTTGCTCACAAGTCCGGTTTTGGCACTCATGAGCATGCAGTTTTGGCACCTTTACCGGATGTATATATCTATATCTTTAACTATAGGACACAAAACAAGAGCGACATAGTGGTACCTTTACTGGTCCGGAACTTGAACCGAAGACCTTCCAATCATGGGGCCAAGTACCTAACCGTTACGTTATCATAATGCCCCAGTAAATATCACCTAACCTTCAATCTTGGAAAGAGATGGGACCGATAACCCTATGAAGGAACGCACAAAATGAATGGATAGGGCTAAGTGGTAGATCTATTGACTGTTGGTGAGGAAATGAAGATATTAGGAACCGCTTCAGACTTAGCATATGACAGAGTCTCTTAGCGAAACTTGATTAGATTAGCAGTTAGGCTACTGATGCTATGCAGGTGGCAGGGCCAGAGCAGTAGATCTGGGCAGGGCCATGCTAAACATAACCGCTCTATGTCAGCTGACCACGTTTTAGCCGCGCCTTACTTAGACCTACCGTAAGACAGCTGTGAACAGTGGTTAAACTGCACAACGGGCCTCACCTTACTGGGTCTGCAAGGCCCAGTGGAGGTCGGATTAGAGATCAAGGTTAGTGTGAGGATGATGCTTGCAGGAACGTCCCATGATGCCCTACGTTTCGCTGCAAATATTTGTCTAAAAGACGATCCACCTTTACCCGGGGTTGTGTGTCATTACAGAGCACAGAAGGTCACCTAAAAATGGACCTGAGGTCACACACTCCTGTACTTACTGCTCTCGCTTCCATTTTTTATTGAACGCCTCTGTCACACAGTGGTTTTCACTATATTTTTGTATTTTTATTCTTTCCTATTTTTTGCACAGTTTTCTCGGGTACGCAAGGACGTTTTCTTGCTTTTGAAATGCATATCGGTGTTGCTGAAAATGCGATGAAATAAAATAAGGGAAATGTGTGACAAAAGCAATGATGTCAGTGTAGAAAATAACTCAGAAAGGCCTAATGTCTCTCATGCATTTTTGAAATGAGGATGTAATGAGAGTGTGAACCAAGCTCCGGGACAATACGGATGACTTTTGGCATCATTCTCGGGCTGGAAAATAAATGTCACCTTTTTTCTCTGTGAGCAATAATAAGGCACACCAAGGGGGAATGTTCCGGTGAAGCACACAAAAGATTGGGTTATAATAAGACATACATCTAAAATCTGCTACATAGGTAAAAGCTTGAATTTAAAAAATGCAAAATGCTCTTAACTCTAAACTTAACTATCATAAAGTCAGCCTCTGAGTATAGACTCTTATTCTATCTGTATTTTATTCAGAATTAGCTTTGCAACAAAGTGATTATTGTATTACAACAGATAGTCTGATAATTGGTGAATTTGGTTGTAAATTGACATTTAATAACTCACTGTTAGTTCTCATGCGTCATCAATACTTTTTGTGGTGGGCACATGCAAACACAGCAATTATGAAGATGGTACACACATTCAGAAAACACTTTCATCAAAATGACAACACATTCACCACATTTTACAATCGCACTGTACATTCAAAGACACGCTGCAAAAAAACAAAACACCTCCAACTTCACAAACACTGCAGACACAACACAATGCAAATGTGATAACGAACGCAAGAGTGACACAACACGTGTGACACAACACAATGCAAGTGTGACACAGCACGACGCAAGAGTGGCACAACACAAATGTAACACAACACATCACAAGAGTGGCATACACCAGAAGAGTCGCACAACACAACACAAGAATGACAACATAATGCAAGAGTGACGTAACACAACACAAGTGACACAACGGTGACATAACACAACACAAGTGTTTCCAGGAGACAGTAATGTGCAAAAGTCTTGAGCCAACCCCCTATTTCCTTAGAAAATGAGACATAAATGGAGTCATTTCAACCTATATAAACACACAATTAAATACTATATCTTAAGACTAAATAAAAAAAGAGACAATCTTGCTCATTATAAGCACAATATGAGGAAATAATGAAGTTCTTATAATAAGATTATATAGATGGCTAACGTGTGTTTTAGCATCAGCCAACAATCTGTTAACTAACTGTGATTGTAATATACTGTATTTACATTCAGGAAATCCCTTCTTCTTTATTTAATTACTCTGGATCATTGTTAGTTATAATGCTAGAAGTGTATCATGTTTTCCTGTTCCATGTTAATGTGATGAACAGTTTGTAGAATCTCTGTGATGCCAATCAGCATGATGTCACGTTCATAAGTTAATTGGCAGCTATTTGTTTTCATCATTAGGAACTAGCAATTACCATTTCTGGTTGATCAATCATTTTAAGAAATTAAATGAAATTGATGCTCTGCTAATTGAGATCACCACACACACACACACACACACACACACACACACCTACATACACGTCTCATCGTGTCTCCTGTTGGGTCTCCTTGTGGACTGAATACATCAGCCAGAATTATCCCATTCCCACAACGACAAGCTAGCAAATAAAGGGAGAGAATGCAATCCTGTAACACTGCAACGATAAATGTAGTGTCACACGTCCGATAATGAACACAAACCTCCAGAATTTCATCTGGGGAATTGGGTTTTACTGTTGGACCTGAACTAACGGCTTTCAAACTAACGGCTTTCTTTCACGCTTAGCCACATTAGCGTTGTTGGGCAAAACGCCTCCTTGAGATAAATAGTGGCCTGTTGCTGAAAGTAAGATTTCTTAGTTAAAAATTTAAACTTCTTCAGTGAGAGGAGAGGTAATAAACAATGCTGTAAAGTTTCTCGCACGTAAATTTACAGTGTAATACAGGCAACCTGTCATTTTCTGGATTTTGGGATGAAAAAGATGTGGGTCATGATGGTTACAGATATGCGATGAGACCCATGAGTCCTTGAATCACGCCAGATTTGGTGGCTCTCTGAAGATCGACACTTGCACAGTGAAGCACCAAAATTTGAGCTCCATGTTAGTCTATGGGGGAAAAATGGACAAAAAAATGGCAGAACTCACAAACGAGTGCACATATGAAATATATGTATACAAGCACCACACAGTTTTTCTAACACAAAAACGGTAGGAGATGTAATGTCAGAAAAAGTGTGGAATAAGTAATGGATAACAATATGTGATTGCTCATCACATGCTCATAATTATTTGTGTGTGTGTGTGTGTGTGTGTCTAAATATCGCATTCCTGCTACAGATGGGAAAAGGGGGCTGGAGCAGATTGCACAGTGAAGCCACTGTTGGAGCTTCAAGATGGAGAAGCACATTCTCATTCATCAATACAGACAGACTATATCTCAACACCTGAGAGCTGCCCAGCATCACACACACTCACACACACACACACACACACAGACAAACTTGTAAAACTATCTTTGTGGGGACATTCCATAGACTACCATAAAGATTAAATGTATATCATTCTAGAGCGAATCCTAACCCTCACCTTAACCTCAGTAACCAAATGCACATATTTTGCCATTCACATTTTCTATAAAGTCATTTTTCCTCATGGGGCCCTTTCAAATGTCACCACAAAGCAATAAAAAAATATATAATAAAAGTGATTTTAAGGGAGAAAATAACCCCAAAAAGGTCCCCACAATGCATAAAAACATGTTACACACACACACAAATACACACAAATTACTTTCACGCCTTTCTCACTTCATTACATATGTCTTATTGTGGTCCTTGTTTATCTCCCATATATACACTGTGAGTCAAAAAGGGAACTTTTGACATTGTATTGGTGATTATGACAGGGGAGGTAACCAGGTGTTAGCGTAACGATTAGGGAGTTGGGTTCAAGTCCCTGACTGGTAAACGTGCCACTGAAGTACTCATGAGCATTCACGGATGGGTCAAAATGCAGAGGTGACATTTCGTTGTGGTGCGGTGTGTGCTGTGCTGTTTTCACAATGACAAATAATCGCACACTTATGTGGCACTTCACAACTTAAATGTGTAGCGGCAGCTTCCCTAGGACTGTTCCGCAGCTGGCCACCAAAGGGCACCCCATCCTGTCACACTTGAATTGTGTTGTGTCAGTTTGCAGCATTTGTAAGGTTGCATGTTTTTACATCTATGACTGTGCAGTGTGTTGTCATTTTGATGAAAGTGTTTTCTGAATTTGTATAGCATCTTCAAAATTGCAATGTGTTTGCATGTGCATTCAGAACTTGGTTTATATGTTTTGTTGCTTTGTGTCAAACATTTTATATTTCAAATTGCATTGGGATTTTTCAGCCACCATACAAAACCCCCAAAATTTATCACAACAAATAAAAACAGTCAAACAAACAAAAAAACTGTCAGTAAATAACAGATTTTAGATATGATTCGGAGGGCAGAATTTCAACGTCCCAATATCAAGGCCAAAACCAGTTCTTCTGAACAGCATCTTGCTAATATGGAGAGTTAAAAAAATTTGTCCATAATGTTGAACAATTAGCAACCAAGTGATTATTATATTGCCGACCACATCTTAACATAATGCTACACTACCTTACGGAATGCCAAAATTTGTAAATATATATATACAAAATATACAAAAAAAAACCATTGTAATATTGCTAATTTTGGTCATGAATTGACATTTACAATGAATTCTTCTTACTTAGTCTCAACTGTTTATGCTTTTGTATTTTCACAACTCCTAACGTGGCTCAGCCAATCACATTTTAAAAATAGATTGCTCCATTTTGTAACAATGTACAGCAAACATATTGAGTCGCCGCACATTTATTCGTATTTTGCTCCCAGACTTTTTTTTAACATATTGACCTGATGAATAGTATTACCATAAACAGAAGTGGACCATAACATTATGACCACTCTTGTCTCATTTTTCTACCAAAAAATAGAATGAAATGAGTGTCTCTAGACTTATGCACAAAAAATGTAGCTCTTTTGCTACGCATTTCAGCATATAGCCCTAAAAGTCGACGTATTTACAATCTCGGCTCAGCCTCTGCCACCGTATTTACCCACTGTTAAATCAGCGTCCTGTCAGATTTCCGACATGACGGAGGAACTTCTTGAAACTTTCTTCGGTACATCCAATCTCCCTTCAGCTAATCTGGCAGGTTGAGAGAATTTGGAAAAAGGTCTGAGCTTGGCTTGTCAAAGTGCTCCATCTGGGACGGCCGTCAGCCGTGATGGCTTCACTACTGCATTTTTATAGCGCCGTCCAATCTGTTTCATTCCCACATCATTTGATCAAATAATAAATATGGAAATAGCGCTGCCCTCCATTTCTGTGGCTGCGCTTCCCTCTCTTCCTGATGCAAAGAACGAAAAAATAGGGTCCAGATCGTTTTCTTGCCCATTAGTATTTTGTACAATGTGACTCCTTCCGCAATCAACCTTGATCAAGGTGGTTTTGTCCCTGAGTGTTTTCTTTTACCCCCTGTATTATTATGCAGAAACTAATACAAGATACTCTCATCCAATATCCTGTCCATTTTCCTTTTTATGCATTTTGAGAACCCAAGAAAGTGGCAAAAAACTATCCCTACAACATTTGCAAGCAGAAATATGCAAACAGCTTCCGCAGTCAAAATGAAGGATTGCTTCCTTTCCATCGGGACGTATCGTTTATCATCAATATCGTTTAACTGAAGATGCCTACTTAAAAATAATATATAAATATATACATCAGACAGTTCCATATGGCAGTGAGTAGAGTAACACTGAAGGGTAATTATTTTTTTCCCTACTAAGCACTACTTGAAATAAATGCTGTTTTTAACAAGAAAAAAAGGCTTTGATTTCCTCGGTTTGTGTATGTTGCATGTGTTTCTTTTGTCCGCCATTGTGCAATGCGCCCGATTTCACTGGTCTAACCTCAGCACTTAGTAGGAGTAATTCTTCTCTTGTGGAATGGGGATTTATTTTATATGTACATATAATTTATATGTATATATTGTATATATATGTATTGGTCCTCGTAGGCGCCCAGTGGTCTAAACCACTGGAATGGTACATGAAGGGAGAAGCTTTATGGCCTTAGGGTTAGCTTAGATATACAATTCAGCGTTAGTAATATTTAAAGAGATCAGAGACCCCAGTGTATGCATCATTCAGGCTGAGTAACAACACCCTAAAACCAGAGCCCAAGCCAGAACACGAAAACACACATTAGCAGTAAAGAACGTGATACGGTGTGGTGGTGCAGTTTGCATATTTGAAATAACTTCAAAGTCCATATTCCATAACAGCATTCCATATTACAATGTATATCAGCGTATGACTTTTATTTGACAAAAAATGCTGTTATATTGGTGTTTTATTTTTAGACTATAAGTCATAAGAGTTGATAAGAACGTAAGTAAAATGTGTTTGTTAAAGGCTTTTCACAGTCAAAAAAAGTCAAAAAGGCACTGAGCAATATAAATATGCAACTATAAGACAAAGTTGAAAGGCAAACACTGTATAAATCTGTGGATAAAGTGGATTATTTCTCCTTTTCTAAAACATGATTGGTTGTTTGGAAGGTCTATCAGTAATCAGTAGGGTTGCTTCATGACTTTCCAACAGAAGAAATGTTTTAATCAAGACAGAAAACACAGAACTATCTGAAGTTGGTTTTATAGTTACAGTCTACAGACGTGTAGATTACTGATAGACTACTGATTGTGGCAATAATGCAACAATGCGGTGGAGGAAGACGTACTTGCGGCAATGTTCTGGAAACAATGACGAATGTATTTGCCAAAACAATGGCAAACTTGTAGTGAACTTTTGGTGACAAATTTGCCAGGTCCATAAGTGTTCCACAAAGTTTGCAAGAAGTCCACCACAGGTTTTTCCACAAACCTAATTTGCATGTGAAACTATGACCTTGCTGCAGATTTGCACCAACATTCCCAAAGTTTAACAACAACTATTTGCCAGAAGCCTAAAATTTTTGTAAGGGAAGACACTAAGGCAAACACTAAGCTAACTGATAAAACTAAACAAGATGGCGTAATGGTAGGATTTTCGCCCCGTGATCAGAAGGTCGCTGGTTCGAATCCAGGGTCGGTAAAGTTACCACTGAGTTACCACTACCTCATGAGCAAGGTACCTTCCCCAAGCACTACTCCCCGGGCGCTTGATAGCTGTCCACTGCTCCTTCACGGTTGGGTTAAATGCAGAGGTCACATTTCATTGTGGTGCACTGTGGTGTGTTCACAATGATAAATAATCACTCACTTCAATAGGTTAACAGAACAAGCTGGAGACGGGGACTAAAACAGGATCAATAAACAAACAGGGAAGGTTAAACAAGGAACAAATGATTGAACTAAAATGTGTAACTGATAATAAGGCTAAACTAACTAATTAGGGCTAACAAGCGGGCAGGACAGAGGGAAGTAATTGACATACCACACAATGGAGACAAAAAAGGACAAAGGTGCCCTCCGGTGGTTAGCAGAGGTAAAGTCCAGGGGGAGTCATGACAGTTTTAGTGACTTTGTGCCAGTTGTTTGGGCACAAATGTATTTTTTTGTTCTACTTTAACAGCTCCATATGTCATGGAAGGGGGGCATTTTGAACATTCTTATAATTTTTGAATTTGGTTATAAATTGACATTAATACACAATTCTATTGGGTTGATGTCTATTGTTTATGCATAATGAATATTGTTTATTTTCACAGCTCCAAATGCATCTCAGCCAATTACATTTCAAAAGCAGTTCAATCCATTTCACCATGCATATCCCTCACCATTAATTTCTGTATTTAGCTGTAAATTTTGCGTATTACAATATTGACATAAAATTATTTTAAATAAAAAAGCTGTATATTTATATCAGTTATCTCCATTTTAGGATAATCTATATATTCACCAAGTATCTCATTTATTTATCTCTAATGACTGAAGAACAATATTAGCCAGAATAATTTTAATCATAAATCTCCACAATTTTAGCATTTTTCTGCCTCCATCTCTCCTGGAGCTCTCAGAAACCCACGTTACTTGCCATCAATGCCTGTTCTCAGCAACACTACCACATTAAAATGGATGTCACGGGCTGAGGAGGAAACAATGGGCCCTAAATGAAATATACTTCAAAGCGTGTCGGTTCGCCGGGTTACGCCAGCACGTCACTGCACGAAAGTGGATAAAACCCGTGAGTTGATTCTGTGAATATGTGATGGCTTATAACTAATCCCCAGTCTATATCAAGAGCTCTCATTGAGCCCCGGCGCTTTGCGGCGACACGAGTCCTCCGGGAACAACGGCAATGGCAATGCGGCATGAATTATCAATAACACTGGGCTTCGCGTTCACCCGACCGCGGGGTCGAGCCATTGGACGGGCACAACAACAACGTCGCCGTGCTCCCCGTTGCCGGGTAACAGCTGTAGAAACGGCCGATGAAAAGCCGGGACGATGAGGCCATTTTTTGAGTCGCAACAACTGAAAGGATAATGTATTTGCGGTAGCTTTTGTGGGAGAAAAAAAACTAGCTCTTATCCGCAATGGCATTGTAACGTAAAAAAAAGCACACATCATTCTGAGTGATTACACCTCGACAACCCCAGTCGGCAGGGCGGAGAAACCCAACAGCTTGGCTCATAGCGCTTTAATAATCATGTTTCAGGGCAATCATATAGAACGCAGTGTTCCTGTCTGGTTGTATTAGACGAGGGGGAAAAATAGATATATAATGGTAAAAAAAAATTGGGGTAAAGTTGGCTTTAATGCTTCTTAATCTAAATTGCTCTTGGACAGGCCTGGACATGTCTGATTTATAATCACCAAATGTGTTATTAGGGAACTCTTTCAGTTGCACTTCTTAGGTCTGAAATCATAGATTCAAGATATTTTTTGCAGTTCTCCAAGTGTAGCATGTAGCAAAACGTGACCTGATCCAATCTAAGGCCCTGTTTATACATATTTTTATAAATGCATATTTTTTTATATGTTTGGCCTTTTCCTTCACACGTGTACAGAGTTTTAGCCACCTCAACGATTTTTCAAAACACTGGATTCTGTGGATACATGTAAACAAAATACATACTTATATAACTGCAAAAATCTGCATAGACCTGTAATCCCACATTGAGTAAGTGATTATTTGTCATTGCGACACACCACAGCACAGCACACAATGAAATGTGACCTCTGCATTTTGACCCTTCCGTGAAGGAGCAGTGGGCAGCTGGCATGAAGTGCCTGAGGTACAATGCTTGGGGACAGTACCCTGCTCGTAAGTACCTCAGTGGTACCTTTTACCAGTCCAGGACTTGAATTGCAGATCTTCCGATTATGGGTTGAACTCCCTAACCGTTACGCAACCATCTGTGTGAGTTCCTAATAAAGTGGCCTCCAACTTAAACAGATAATATAAAGGAATGTACCTCAAATATGTGGTCTTTAAGAATCAAATTCCTTCAGAAATCCAAAGTCTGAAAATGAAGGAGTAAATAAATATATTCTTTTTCATTTTGTGGGACACTGCATTTATTGGAAAAGAATACATGGTTATGAGATGAAGGCAAATTACACATGAGAATATTCATTTAATAATTCTGCCATTATTAACTGTAGAGATGTAAACATTGCAGCCTCACAGGAATCTGTTTTCAAATTTATTAAATGCTGAAATCATAACCTCATATTATTAGAAACCATCAGCTGCTTAAGTGTCTTATGTTAGGTTTGTGTCAAAATGAAGGAGAGCATCACAACCAACAGCATCATTAGGAGCTTGTTTATCTACTAATGGCTGTATGCTGCTAGTAATATTACAAAATTCATTATTATTGCAAACTGTGTTCTTCTGCTTAGATGACGTCTCTGTGTCTCCTGGCTGAAATTGAGCATAAATTGATAATACAATTGTATAAAATGTTTGTGACGGAACAAGGTTTGTGCTTGTAGCCCTTTATAAAAATCAAACAAATTAAATTTCATGTGAATTTTGGAGTGAAGCAATGATGCACACTAAAAGTTCTAGCCTGTTTTCATTCTTGTTGAAGAACTATATAATTCCCCCAAATCTAGACTTAATTTCTTGTCCCCCAGCCTTGGCCCCATGTGTGTTTACATCACCACAGCCAGTTCCATCCAGCAGAGCATCATCTGGGGCCCTGAAAAGAAGGAAAATTTGTTTAAGAAGCTTCAATCTACCTACAAGTTCTAAACCTGCAGTACAAAGTTTCCCTCCGAGCTGTAACCTGGGACTCCCCGACACACACATCCAGGCTTCTCTCTCTCTCTTTGATGAATTTCAATCATAATTCTCACCACCAGCTCAACATTCACACACACACACCCCTCTGAAAAATCGTGTGTGATGAATGACAGGCAGAGAAAAGTGGTGGTTTAGAAACTTGCTTCAAGCGAAATCATTCTGGAAAAGGCCAGAAAAAAAGCTGAAAATAAGCTGAAAAATACAAATAAAATAGATTTTGAAAACAGAGGTAGAGTCTGAGATATTTTACAAAGGTGTTGCTGTCATTGGTATGAATGATGAGAATATTTTTTAGCTCATATATTAAACTTCGGCTCTCTCTGGGGACCCTCAGACTCTGTCAATAATAATCACGTTTCAAAATCTGGACTAAATGGTCCTGATGAGCAGGCATGTCAAAAGTACATGCATTTTTCACTCAAGTAGATGAATAAATACATGCGTTTAAGTATTGACTCAACTTCTTTATTCAAGTTAAATTGAAAAGTACAGGTTCTAAAACAGTGTTTCTCAATCCCAGTCCTCACGGACCACCGCTCTGCACAAATTCAACATTGCCGACCCACAGGACAGCTGATGCTACTGATTAGCTAATTAGCAACGTAGGACCAGCGTGCGACAATGCAGGAAATACCGCATGTGTGCAGAGCGGTGGGCCGCGAGGACTGGGATTGAGAAACGCTGCTCTAAAACATACTTCAAGTATAAAAGTATAAAGTTCCCTTGTGAAGAACAAAACCAGCATTTTAGGGCAAATCTGACTGGACTCCATGTCTGAGCGTTATGTAGAGCGCAAGCAGAGAAAAATAAAGCCACATGAATACATAAAGCTCCATTGGTTATTACCATCATTATACATGATGATCACCTTTATCCTAAACACATCGTACAACAAATATTATAGTGCTGTAAAGAGCGCTGTATAAATAAACTCAACTGAATTGAAGTGAATTTGGTGGAGCTACGCTTCTTTCTGCACCACAATCACCATATCATATACGCGAAAATTCTTCTTAAGTACAGTGGCCAAGTATTTGTATTTCATTACTTCCCATCTCTGCTGGTGAAAAATACTGACCAAAGTACTGTGTTCAATATTGGAGATAAATTACAATATTGCTATTCTCTCTTTTGACTAAGATGGTGAAAGTGAGTATTTTTTTTGTCATTGTAAGCACACCAAACAGTAGCCGACAGCCAAATGTGACCACTACATTTGAGCCATCCGTGAAGGAGCGGTGGGCAGCTAACATGGGCAGTGCCCGGGGAGCAGTGCTTGGGGACGGTGGTGGTACCTTTACCAGTCCAGGATTCGAACCGGCGACCTTTCGATCACAGGTCTGACTTCCTAACCATTACACTACCAACTTACCCAAGTGTTGCAGCTGTATCAGTTTAATATTTGATACAGTACATATCCCACCTGGGGAACATATTTTGGGTCAGTTGATAACGTAAAGGTTAGGGAGTTGGCCCTGTGATCAGAAGGTCCCCGGTTCAAATCCCGGACCAGTAAAAGAACCACTGAGGTACTCATGAGCAGGTACAAAGCAAAACAAGTGAAAAGTGACACATCCTTACAGCTGTTCTCTCAAAAGTGTGAAAAACAACCTGAACTGATCTTTTTGTTATGGTTCATAGATAATGTCAACGCTTTAAAACAAAAAAAGAAAAGAAAACAAATACATGCAAGTACACTTAGAACACTCTTCCTCTTCAATATTTACCGAAATCTTAATCAGAGAAAACAAAGAGCTCCAGCTCTTGTTTGGTCAGAGCTCACATTAGAGCTCAGTGCACCATATAACCCAGATTTCGAAATGTGATTATTATTGACAGGTTGTGTGGATGGAGAGAGATGAAGTTTAATATTGACCTGAGAAAAAATATCTGCATCACTCACACCAGTGACAGCAGCACCTTCAGGCTGCCGTCACACAGTGATTTATCACAAAGTCTAATTTTTTTGAAACCTTTACTAAAAGTGTGGACACCAGTCGATATTTCTTGAACGCTTTCAGTAGCATTAAAGTAATAAAAACGACTCACTGAGAGTCTTTATGGAGTTCGCAATGCCTTTTCATGCTTATCAGTTGATGACGTCATAGCCATCTGACCTTGTTGCCACCATTATGAGTACCAAATCTGCTCCAGACTGACAGCTGGATGCTCTAACTAAATTTACCTGTAAGGTGTTCAGTTCAATTAAGCTACCTATCGATGTTATGGATATTTCTCATTTTTATGCCTGACAACTTAAGAGATATAACAAAAAGTTTGCTATTATTGGATGCGATCTGTACACAGTCCCTCCAGACGTTGTCCATCAACTCACATCCACCGACACACTACCTGACTTTTCCTTCCATGATATTTACATCTACCTGGTACATAACCTGGGCAGCAGTGGTTAGCAAAAAAAGTTCTGGGTTCAGGCCCCGTGTTGGCCGTGGGGACTTTCTGTGTGGAGTTTGCATACTCTCCCCATGTTGGCGTGGGCTTCCTCCACGTGCTCCAGTTTCCTCCCACAGTCCAAAGACATGCAATATAGGTTAATTGGCGAATCTAAATTGAGCCCATAAAGTTTGAATGTGAGTGACTGTGTGAGTATTTGCCCTGTGGTGTGTTGGAGCCTGCCCTGTGCCTGTAAGTTCCCAGGCTAGGCTCCCATTCCCCCGCAACTCCAGTTGGGATTAAGGAATTCAGATAATGAATGAATGAATGAATGGTACACAACCCACTGTCATATAAAATATGGCATCAGAACAACAAGAAAGGAAAGATAAAGTGGCGTTCTTTTGATCAACTGGGTGTAAACAGTTGCTAGCACTATCTAGCTGTTGTTAGCACAGCAAAGGGCTAGCCTAGGTTAAGTTACTGTAAATCATGTCAAATTGAATAGCAGGGTTAAGTGGGTAAACTGAGAGATGAGTGATGTAAAAGTGAAGGCTGTTTAGTCTTGAGTAAACTATTTTTAGGAATTACAAGACGTGGGTGAACTAGCCTCCCCTTGTTTACTGGTTTCAAACTTATTCGCTGTTGTCTGTAAAATAGTTAACACTTTCTGATTTTATTTTAAGTGTGCCATCTTGTTTGTAGTATTAATAGTTTTACTTAACTTAAACTTTACTTAAGAATAGTTGAAAGTGAGTGAGTATTTGTCATTGTGAACACAGCATAGCACACAATGCACCACAATGAAATGCGACCTCTGCATTTGATCCATCCATGAAGGAGCAGTAGGCAGCTAACATGGACAGTGCCCGGGAGCCACTGCTTGGTACCTTGCTCATGAGTACCTCAGTGGTGATTTTTACCGGTCATATATCCTTCACAGCCGTTGATATGCATTTTAATATGAGCTGCGTGTCTAATGTGGATAGATAGATAGATAGATAGATAGATAGATAGATAGATAGATAGATAGATAGATAGATAGATAGATAGATAGATACTTCGGTACTCAATATACCCAGTACCCGGGTACCATGTTTTTGGTCGTTAGTAGTGTTATGGTTAGGGAGTTGGCCCCATGATTGTAGGGATGCCGGTTCAAGTGTTCAAGTCCCACTGAGATGGTGCCTGCCAAAAAGCTGCCCACTGCTCTTTCATGGATGGGTCAAATACAGAGGACACATTTCAGTCTGGCACACTGTGTGATGTTCTGTGGTGTTTTCACAATGGTGTTTTTGGAGTGGAAACGCATCATTACTGAATGCCAGTTTCTCACCAGATCCTGCCTTTTTATGATTTTATCCCAGTTTGCTAACACAATTACCGCCGCTTTCTCAAAAACCCAGACAGTGCTTCAGTGCAGATAAATAACTCATATTTAATCTTTCAGAAGAGTGGCAGAAAACAGGGGGAATTGAAGTTCCATGCTGAGGATTACTTCTGTTCCCCAAGCGGAGTTTAAATCTGTTCCATAGCATCATCTTATCAATCACCCGCTAAGCACTCGGGACGTTTTGGAATACATTATTCACCGCTGATGCGCGCCACAAAGTCAGCGTGAAACATGAAAGGAGGCCTGATGAAGGGCTTTCTTCTTCTTTTTCGTCTTTCTCTTCATCGTCGTCGATTCGACTGAAGCCAATTGCGAGTCGTTTAATTCCTATTGGCTGTCATGTGGAACTGTAATCTCTCTCACCGGAATCTTTTTTGCTTTTTGTCTTTCACCCCATCTCAATATAATTCCTCCCCTTTTTCCCAGTCTCAGCAAGCAACCTTGAGCTTGTTTGCGCTTCTCTGTAGTGGTGGAAATTTGTCTAGCCACAGGAGAGGTCTGATCAAGTGCTCTCAAAAATCAGGCGATGCGAGGACCGGCTGTGTCAAACCCTTACACACACTCACACAGACATACACACACTCATACAGACATACACACGACCGTTGTCGTCGTAATCTACGCCGGCGGATTGGTGGACTCGGGAGAAATTAGCACACTCGACACTCTGCGTCAACTCGGGGCTAAACAAGATAGCGAAGTGAAGCCGGGCCGCCTCTCGCCTCTTCAGCAGGAGGAGTGTTATCTGACCTTTTGAAAGTCCTCAAAGTCCACGCTCAAGATGAACGCACCATCAAAAACTTTCTACAAGTACTTCAAATGCTCTCATGTCACACCCTGTCTGGCCAGTCAAGTGTGTGTGTATGTGTGTGTTTATGATGCTATTTTGTCCTGTACCACTATGTTCGATCACCAGTTTCCCAGCTGTTACTAGTTAGCATCTGCATTGTTGGTTTTTTTAGAATGTCAAAAATTGTTAGCTTACCTGTTGGTGTAAAACAAGGAATGGAGGCACCGGTGCAAAACATTCCACTCATTAAAAATATGCAAAAATAAGGTAAGCACAATGGCTTCAAAACAACAACACATGACCCATCTGTAAAGGAGCAGTGGGCATCTTTTTTTGGCAGCACCCAGGGAGCAAGACAGAAGGAAATGACTGACATACCACGGGAAACAGACACAAGACAGTACAGGGGTGCCCTCTGGTGGCCAGCTGGAATATAATCTGGGGGAAGCTGTGACACGAATAGCACAGAAAGTAAAATTTAATGAAAGCAACTGAAAACTTTCTAGTCTAATGGTGTGTTCCATTTGTGTTCGGTTTCCGAGTTGTTTTCTGAGGGCTAGAGCCAAAAGTGACGACATGCGTGTCCCCATTCCTCAGACACTTGCTACAATCTTGTTATACAGGAAATACCGTATGTGTCGGTTATCAAGTAGCGACGCTAAATTGGCTGGTCGATGTTGCTAAAAACTAGTTAGCCAAACAGAAAAGCGAACAGGATCAGCAACTTGAGATGGATAATTCTCAACTGTACTGTGGCAAATGGAATGCATCTGATTTGGTTTTCACTGTGTTTTTAGCAGATGTCACGTAATCTCATCAACCGAATCTGGGATTCGATGGCAAACAGAACGCAGCATAAATACTCCCTGTCTTCGTTTAATAAAACTCTCTGCTTTTCTATAATAAGCTAAAAACCGTTCTACTCCAAATCCTCTCACGTCCGTCCTTGCTTTTTTGTCTTAAATTTAACAATTGTAAATAGGCCGTTTCTAGAGGTGTTTGTGTATGTTTTGCAGATGACCTTCTTAAGCGTTAAGTGAGGGAGGTTTTCTGAAAGAATGATGACCCAGTATTCATTTCTGTGCATTTCACATTCCAAAAGTGGCTGTGAGGCAATTTTGTGTGGCGGTAAATGTGAATACTAACCGTTCCCGGTGAAGATGTAATTACAGCAACCTTGGAGGCCAATGCGAGGGCAAACCTGCCAGATCCATTCAGGGGAACACGATGTGACTCCTTAAACTGAAACGATGCAGGACGGAGTAAGTGGATATCTTATTCTAGTTAATGCTTAGCTAAACTTTTTCTTTCTGTTTGTACTCACATTTGGGGCAGTTAGGGAGTTTGCACAGTGATCAGAGGGTTGCCGGTGTGAATCCTGGAGTGGTAAAGGTACCATTAAGGTACTAATGAGTAAGGTACCGTTCCCAAGCACTGCTCTCCATGTTGACTGCCCCCAGCCCTCACAGATGGGTAGAGGTCATATTTGTTGTGGTGCACTGTGCGCTGTACTATTATTATTATTATTATTATTATTATTATTATTATTATTATTATATTATTACATATTATTATTATTATTATTATTATTATTTGAACTACTAACTGAGAAAATTGATGTGTATTTCTGTTCATTCTAAGTTTTAGAACTCACATTAATTAATTAATTAATTAATTATAAAAATCATGCATTTGTTTACTTGTCCATGGACATCTTTTTTATTTGGTTATTTAGAAAAGGAATGACTAACATTAATCTGGGCTATTTTTTAACATTTATTTATTTATTTATTTATTTATTCGCACGGTGGCGCAGTGGTTAGTGCCACTGCCTCACAGCGAGAAGGTCCTGGGTTCAACCCAGAGACGGCCATAGGTCTTTCTGTATGGAGTTTTCACGCTCTCCCCGTGTTTCCTCCGGGCGCTCCGGTTTCCTCCCACAGTCCAAACACATGCGCTATAGGTTAATTGGCGACTCTAAATTGGCCCCATAAGGTGTGAATGTGTGTGCAACCATGTGAGTGTGCCCTGCCCAGGGTTGTTCCCCACCTTGCGCCCGAAAGTTCCCACACTAGGCTCTGGTCCCCCAGCGACCCCAGTTGGGATTAAGTGGTTTGGACTAATGATGATTTATTATTTATTTATTTAGGATACAATTGATAGGGTTGCAGCATTTATTATATATTTTAGCATTAATTCATGGTTTGATAAATAAATAAATAAATAAAACTGCTATTTAAAGTTATCATAATTTACAGCTTTAATTAACAGTTTTCACCTGGAACAACTCTCTAGAGCATTAACACACCACTTCTGTATGCTGTTAAGACCTTGTATCATAATAGTTAATCAGTCAAAATTGTACTTGATAAATTACACGCATTACTTAAAACACTGCAACTTTTAACAGATTTTTAGAAAAAGCTGCCGTAAAATCAGGCATTTTTACACAAACAATCTCAAAAAAGGTCTGCAAAATCCTGGAGGGACTGACTAATAATGGTAAAAACAATTGTGATAAAACTGGTTTGAGCTAAGAGATTAGAACTACCAAACAAAAACAATTTATAGCATTTCTAGATCTGCAATAAAAATATCAGTGTGTCAGCATAATGGAGGTGCAAACAGCCAGATGCAGGATGCATCGCTCAAGGTTTAAACTTAGAGTTTAATCACAAATCAACAGAATAAAACTAGGCAGGCTTAAATGTACTGGAACACAGGTAAAGAAATAATAGGATAATGGTCACACAGACCAGGAACTTGGGACAAGTCAACATCTGTGGCCAAAATGTGAAATTGCAGGGAGACGACCTTGACACAGTGGATGTTCTTTCAAAAAAAAAGTCTTGAAAATTGTTTCATATCTGTTAAAAAGTTATTGCAAAAGCACAGGATCCCTTTTTGACTGGTAGTATACCATTACTACTACTGCTAATAATAATAATAATAATAATAATAATAATAATAATAATAATAATAATAATAATAATAATAATAATAATAATGACTCTTCTTCTGTTCAGTGTTGTTTAAGCTAAACTTTGAAGCTTTTTCATTTCTCTACTTTTCGCTCCGAACTCCCACACAAGGATGGCAAACTTCCTCTCGCAAGGCCTCATAATTCAGATGGCTTTATTCTCTGCGGAGCCTAATTCCCATTTTCTACCTCGCTGCAAGGATGCAATGTGGGGAGGTTCTAAAGCCCTCGATCATCATATTATTTGTCAAAATTTGCCACGCTTCTATAGGAGACATTTATATTCGGTCTTTCATTCATCAACGGAGTTCCCGACGTCTGGCCTAAAAGGAAATCGCTAAAGACTTTTAACAATGAAAGAGTCTCTAAAAAGAAAATTGACTGATGGTACCTGGTGAGATTTTCAATGCTAAATTGATTGGTTTCTGTTGTGTTGTTAGAGGAGAAGGAGGAGGAGGAGGAGGATGAATGAGACTTTCAGCTCTGGTGGATTCTGCTTCTGTCTTCGGCTCTCTGGCATTTTGTTTTTCCACAATTTAATTTGTCAAAGGAGCAGCTGTACATTCATAAGGGTTAAGGACACCTTTAAGTTGAAAATATGCAAGAAGAAAATAGGAATCAGTTTCATTTTATGCAGAAGAGGGATGTATTGTATTCAGAAAACAGTCGCTGGAGATAAATGCTTTTTGCCTTGTCACAAAAAAGAAAATTAATTAAACTAGACAGGCAATGCATCAAGAAATAGTCTAATTCTTAGGCTATGTGAAAGGGATAATATGTAAAAAAGGAGAAATGATGTAACTTTTTAAATGATTCTGTTGAATTCAAGTTGAATTGGCTATTAAATTTCGAGCTGTTAAATTATTGCTAAGCTCATGTCAGGAACAGGCTAATCACATGAAACGTAATAGTACATTTCTTCTAAATGGAGATGACCCCCTATGGCCCAAATAGGGATTTACAACCCTAATAGTGGTGCCCCTTGTGGCCAAAATAGGGAACAACTATTTTTTTAACCTAAAAAATTGAGAGGGAAAGAGTGTTAGTTTGGTTATTGACAAGAAATGCAATAGCTTCAATGAGATGAAAATATTACACCCTGAATGACAAAAACTGTTGATGGAATTAAAGGCACAAAAAGTGGGTAAAAGAAGAAGAAAAAAAGGGGGAAAAATCAAGATGGGTAATTTTGGGATAAACTGTGCATGATGTGGGCTAAAAGTGAAAGTGAGTGATTATTTGTCATTGTGAACACACCATACCACAGCACACAGTGCACCACAACGAAATGTGACTTCTGCATTTGACCCATCTGTAAAGGAGCAGTGGGCAGCTAACATGGGGGGTACTCGGGAAGCAGTGCTTGGGGATGGTACCTTGCTCATGAGTACCTCAGTGGTAACTTTACTGGTCCAGGATTCGAACCTGCCACCTTCAGATTAAGGGGCGAATGGCCTAACTGTTACGTACCAGCTGCAAAAACATAGTGTGATTTCTGTGGTTTAAAAAATAGAAGAAGGGGTAAAAGGGTGAAAAGGTTAAAAAGGGAGAAATGATACAGGCTGTTTATAACTGTTTTTTTGCTGATTATAGTTATATATAAGTATATAGAGAGACGGGACGACGTGGCTCCAGTTTCTACAGTACAAAGAACAAAAAGGCACATAGAGTAAGCAAATATAAAACATGTAATTAATGTTAATGTTTAAACAATTAATTAACTAATGTTAAGCTCAAGCACAAGTAAAGTAGTAGCACAGTTTCCTTAATAATAGCTTGTGGCCAAAAAAGGGAAATCCTGTGCCAAAACCACAGAAAATGATAAATTCATTCATTCGTTCACTCAACATTTGACCTTCCTTGCCCTTGTGTGCGAGAGGATGCGATCCGAGTTGTAAACTGAACCAGATGCTGTATATCACACCACATCCTCTAGCTTCTTTGAAGTCAGAGTTCGCTGACAAAAGCGTGAGTTGCAATCTTTGGTTTTGGGAAAGGAAGAGACATAAACAGTGGGAGATGTTTAACTGGTGTGTTGCGGTGGTCGCTTTTGAAGAGCAACAACAGTTTACAGACATGTCCTTTAGAGCCATCGCTCCCAGGCTGCTGCTTTTTCATTTTTTCTCCCGGTGATTTTGTTTCCAATAACATGATGGACCACTGGGAAATAAACGACAACAGCTTGAGAACACAGGGAAAAGAATAGAAGGAAAAAAATAGAAAATAGGCCAATTAAATTCAAGCAATCAATATGCAAAAGTGATTCATTCATTTTTAATAAGTGTGTGGAGACGCCGCTGACTGAAACATCTCAACCGTGTCGGAAGCGGAGGCTCCGGGTGCGAACAATGAGAGATAGACGCTCTTCAGCATCAAGGGACGGATCTCCCACAAACCGAACAGTGACTTTCATGATTGCAAACAAGTCGTGGGTAGCGTAAAGTTTGACAGAGTGTGTGTGTGTGTGTGTGTGGTTTATGGAACTTGAGGCTGTCGTCATTGGTGAAATGTTGTAGCATGCCATCACATATTATCAACTGCCAAAGTCTCACTGACGGCACATTTACCTGAGCTACGTTAAACAAATACTGTAAGAGGCAAAAGGGGAGCTTCTTAATTCTGGCAAATGTGAATCATTCATTTATTCGTTTAATACACTGTAAACAAAAACAAATCCCAATTCAGTTTTTCAATTCAGTTCAATTCAATGTTATTTAGTATTTTTCAATATTCATTTTCTAAACTATCAGAAAAAAATAATATCCTTTTCTGATTTCCTTGAACTCAGATAAAAAAAGGAAAAAAATGCTTTAAAAAATGTGGCGTGATCTGTACAAAAGTGTGAAAATCACCAACAAAGAGTTATTAATGAATCAATCAATTAATTAATTGTTTACTTTAAAAATGGATATCAAAGAAACAGTTGGGTTTTTTTGTGAAAAATATTCTTAATTCTGACTTTTGACTGGATTCAGAATTAAAATTCATTCATTCATTCATTATCCAAACCGCAGCCCCGAAAATTGCAACAAAATGGTTATTTTCTTACCACACCTTAACCGTGAAGCTAAAATATTTTGAGAAATAAAACTGATTGATTTGACTGATTCATTTATTTGATAGGGACCATGCTTATTAATATACAGACAAGCTTTCAAAAGTTAGAGTTGGCAAATGCTAATTTTCATCCGTCGTCTCTAGCCAGATCTTAAAACGGCAGTCTAAAATACAAACACTGAGGGCCTGTTTATAAACGCATTTTTTCATACCTGGATCTGTTTACATATAAACAGAGTTTTAGCCACCTCGAATGCATATATATTTTAAAACGCCCTCTAAAGTGAAGATTTTTCAAAACGCTGGATTCTGTGGATACATGTAAACAAGTAAAACGCAGTTTTCTTAAAACAATGACGTGTTTAGTTTTATTGTGCACATGTCTTTAAGGGCTTGTGTCCGCCAAGTTCTTGACTGTGTTTGTCCTGCTCCTTCCTCAATTTTGATGAGCTCATGTATTAAAAATTCTGTATTAAAACTAGGTGCTGCCAGCGCAAAAAATGTGTTTGGTGGACACAGGCACTAATTAAACCTTAAATTCCGTACATACCACAAATGACTATGGTGACCATGAAGAAAGATACTGTATCGTGATCCACACTAGGCATGTTGCCTGCTATTCACTGATGGGAAAAAACTTGATGCAGACAAGTGGTAAACATTTCAGTTTGGAATCATTTTGTGTTTACGTGCGTACAGAGATTTTTAAAAACTGAATGTTGTGTAAACGCATTAAAAAAAAAAAAAAAAGTATAAGAAAATGTGTTTATAAAAATAGCTGCCTATGTGTAAACAGGCCCTGATAAAAGAACAAAAACAAAAAAGGCATTCCCCCTCTAGCCCCACACAAACGATATTTCCATTATAGCATTGAGACTTCCATTTCCTAATTTCAGGTACAGTTCCCCTGGAGCAATTTAGGGTTACTGGTCTTGCTCAGCAACCCAGTGGTTGAAGCGCTGGAGGTAGGACTTGATCCCACTTGATCCAGAGGCGAGTGTCCTACCCATTAGACCACCATCACCCTCATATTCTTTTCATATTTCACTTTGCACATTTTAAATCTAAATGCACTTCATGTATTTGTCTTATTACTTATTTAAACATTTGGCAATTGTTGAAAAGCTCATTTTGCAATGTTCCAGATCTTATGAAATGTTTGATGAGGCAATAAATTATCACCTTTATCAGCTACAGAAATGTATTTGAACGTCAAGTATTGGTCATTAGTTTAACCTCCAAAAAGCCTCATAAATTTAGCCCGATTTAGAGGATTGCGACACTAAAACCTAGAGAAACACTTTTGGAACATTTTGCACTCCATCAGCTTACACTCATCTTAAATTAGTCCAAGTTTCAAGAGAAGCAAAAAAACTACCATTAAGACAATACAGGCAAGCAAAAAAAGGTTTAATAGGATGACCTGAGCCAGTCTCTCCTATTCAAATCTGCTTCATTTCCCCCATTTTACACTCAGAGAGCCACTCTGCTAATTAGCTGCTAAAAGCTGACATTTTCATTAGCAAGGCCCTTTTTTCTCCAGCAAATAACCACAAAACTTCATTATGATTTTGGCTGAGGACCATTTGTTACAGCCGTGGGAAGCTTTATGATGTGTAACAACTCATCAAATTAATTAAGCCTTCAGTATCTGTCCTTTGTCTCTGACTTTTGGTGAACACAACATTTTGTGGCATGTTAGCGTGGAAGGAAGTGTCAGTTTTACAGTTGAGCACAATAAAACAATTTAATATAAAAAATGTTTGATGTGTGGAGTTGAAGTCAACAAATCATAGCCAAGTTCATCTGGGATAGTTTCAAGTCATTCTGTTCCTCGGTAACAAGTCAGTCCGATATTTTGAGTGTTGTTCCAGTTCTCAATGAGGAACTGTTACCTCTTTTCCAACTGGAGCGAGTTCTGGTTCCGGTGCTGGTGCTGATCTTGGTTGGTGCTCAAGTTATGAACTGTCTTGAATCTCCACTGACTACAACATTTTGGCTGCTTAAATATCCAAAGGCAAGTTCACTTTGGCCCCTGTTCCACCTCACTGGTGTGCCAGAGCCAGTTCCCAATTTGGAACTGGTGGCACATTTTTTCACTCACAAAAATCAGTGCTGGTGACACAAAGTTGGCCTCCAGCTGGCACCAAAACTTTGCTGGTCCAGACCCAATAACCAATTATGTCATGACAGGGTTGGTGGAAGTAAGCCTTCTTATATTTTAAAAAAATAATGGGCACATTTACCAAACGGTAATGCACCTGCACCTGTGTGTTCGCAAGCAAGTCAAAAAGAACATTTGAATTATCGTAGTCTTCTTGATTATTGGAACTTGATACTAGTAGACAAAAATTTTACGTAAAACTTGCTAGCCAGAACACGAGAACCCACAAAAACGCCCACTATCATTGCCGCCCTGGATCTTGCAGTACCTTGACTTCAAAATATTCTCTATAAAAGTTTACCGCACTCAAACTTCACTTTCACGCCTGTAACACTTATGCTGTGTTCTGACACACATCGTTTTATTTCAGCACCCTCGAGACCTGACTTACTTTCCATTAGGCCTAAGGGGGAAACCTTCAGGACCCTTTTCTTGGTGATTTCCCAAACCGCATGCTATAGTTACCATCCTGACGTAAGGTACGTGAGGCGGGGGAAAAATGGAAGATGTGCCACTCCATTAAATGGCTATTTATTTCGTGAAGAAGGTAAAGCCACGGTTCAGAGCAGAGGTGGAAAAGTGTTATTTATTCATCAGAGCCGTGTGGGAGGGAGGTAAAGATCCTCCGTCTCTCTGGCCTGAGGGGCTCGGCGTCCTTGTAATGCAAATAAGAATCGCACCGCTTGGGCTTTACGCCCACGTCTCCGGGCCGTACCTGTGTCTGCAGGGTTAATGCACTATTTGCACAAATGCTGAGGCATGTGGCATGATATTCTGTCCCGAGTTCAACAACATGCAACCCTTACTCTTCAGTGCATTCGCCAGAAGAACCTCTGCTTGCTATGAAACAGCAAAATCTTGCAGCTTGCAGCTTTATAACTCATTGGCTTTTATTAATTGTTAGCTGCATTGCCTCATTGAGAAAATTAGGATGTTAGGAAATGTGCCATCCATTGTCACATTTTTAGCTCGACCGAATATGTTTGGGCCTTTCAATGTGTTTAATTCTATTGTACGCATGCCTTAAATGCCTTATACGTTTTCAGTTGTCACAGTATGCGACAGCACATGCATTAGTGTCACCTGTGC
The DNA here is from genome assembly GCA_032718565.1 of Distichodus sexfasciatus. Taxonomy (NCBI): domain Eukaryota; kingdom Metazoa; phylum Chordata; class Actinopteri; order Characiformes; family Distichodontidae; genus Distichodus; species Distichodus sexfasciatus. The sequence goes on along the minus strand of JAVGVS010000150.1, from coordinate 935,054 downwards.
GACATTTGTATACAGTTGGTTTGGAACAGGAAGTCGTGTCATACGTTGTTTTGTGTTTTTCAGGATTCTAATTGGCTAACATGGTTTAATGCTTCTTGTTACGCTGCAGCCTATAGGTTTGGCATGTTCATAGTAGCTCTTGACAGCGTATTTATGCAAATCAGTTTACTTTTTGGAAAATAAACTGGTGTAAACAAGGACATTTTTGAAAATGGAGAGGCAAACAGCCATGTCTGTAAATACCCGGCTATGTGTAAATGTGGCCTAAAGCTGCTCAAGGTTAGGTGACAAAAAGAACATTGTGATTGCAGTTCAGCAGCTATCATAACTAACTACTACATAATGAGAATACTTTCAGGGTATATTTCAAGAAACGAGTGCAGTAACCTTTTGTGAGTCTCTCAACGAGTACTTCAGGTTCAGCCTCATCCCTGTAAGTACACATCGGCAGTGTGAAACGCTCATCAGCTCGTAATCCCCTCTTTTTTGTAGCTCTTGCACTCGGCCAACAGTAGAGCTAATAAAAGGAGAGGAGTCAGGCAGACGGCTGATCTTGTCCTTTTGGAGTAATTTGGGGAGGATAGTAATTACAAGTAATCGGGGGAATGATAGATTTTCAAAAGCTCTCCACTTTGGGGAAGAAGTGCGTGCGATCCTTAGCAGCATATGCAAATACGGTGTGAGTCTGACAGCAATTCAGAGAGATTTATTTCCCCTGAGTGAGAGAAAACCTCTCTGTAGATATCGTCCATCCAGACATTTTTCCTATTTTGGATATGAGGGGGGCGCCACCATCAAGTCTGCCATTACCTATTGTAGCCACAAGGTGAGGCCACCAGTAAGGCTGTCATTCACTATTTTGGCCACAAGGGGATGCCCCTATTAAGCTTTTAGTCCCTATTGTGGCCACAAGGAAGCGTCACTGCTAAGGTTGTCTTTCCCTAATTTGGCCACAAGATGATGCCTCCATTAAGGCTGTAATTCCCTAATTTGGCCACAAGGGGATGCCACCATTAAGGCTGTCATTCCTGATTTTAGCCGTAAAAGGGTGCCACCATTAATGCTGTCACTCCATATTTTGGCCTCAATGGGAGCCACAATTAAGGCAGTCATTCCCTATATTGGTCAGAAGGGGACAGCGCCATTAACACTGTCATTCATTATATTGGCTGCATTTCCAGTTGGTTACAGCAGCCAGGTGAATTTTTAATGTTTTATAATAATTAAGCCATAGTAAATTCTCCTGACTTCAGCTTTAATTGTTTGTATTCTTAACTTGTTCAATTATGTATTCATTTCCAAATTGGACACCATGCTGCAGTTAAAAATCACTCTTAGCAAATATTATATAAATATATAAGAAACCCAGGCAGATCGCTGTAATAAATTAGCTTGCTGGCATCCATCATGTCGTTCTGGACCTCTCATAACACAGCAGCTCTGGCAGTCACGTCTCTCCAAGGCTTTTTTCTCCCCCACTTCTGTGTTTGGTCCTGTTATATATTTTTTATTTATTTTAGATCGTGTGTAATCCGTCCAGGCCCTGGTCATGGCGGTGGGAGATAAATGCTACTTACTGAATGCAGTAGGGTGTTGGACGCAGTGATGGTTCTGTTTTAAGGCCACTCTGGTTCCTCATAAAGCTGCTCTGATGCTCTGTGGCCAAGAAAAAGCAGCCAAATACGTCAGCAACTTCAGACTGTGACCTTGTTTTAAAAAAAAATCCCTTTTTAACAAAAAGTGTCTTTTATTCCATCTCTTTGCTCATTCTTATTGCAAAATTATCAATTTGCATAGTATATTCCATCATATATTTTGACATTTGTTTTATCTTTGCTTACTTATATTCTTTTATTAATATTGTTTACATTTATTCAAATAGTACATATGAAAAACACCATATTTTGAGGAAAAAACATTTCAAATTCCATGAAATAATAATAAATGAATGTTACTCAAATGACTAAAATAAAATAATTCAGTTTTTTTTGCTACTATATATCAGAACAAGCTACCAAAAATAAATCCAGAATCCCAAAATGAGAATGCATTTGTGTTTATTTTGAGGAATGAGTGCAGTAACCTTTTGTAGAGCTTTCAACATGCACTTAGAACGGATTTCCCTTTAATCCCTACAGAAAGCACGATGGCTGTACATATAATGTCCTGCTTTTCATCACTCCCTTGAGGTTGTGAGGACGGATACATACAGCATTCATCACACTGTTCTCTCTCCTCTCTCTGTCTCTGTCTCTGTCTCTCTCTCTCTCTTTCTCTCTCTCTTCTTCTCTCTTTCTCTCTCTCTCTGCTCTCCTTGAGTTATTGGAGGCATTTTATGAGGCTGATCCGTAGTGCGAGCAAACACTAGTTATAACAAAGTCACAGTTTATCTGAGGGCCGAGTCGACATCATTCATCTTTCACGAGCAGAACATATTGACAGTACGATAGAAATGCTCATCCATCTCTTGTGACACCTCACAAAATCGCAGCGTTCACCACGTCGAGACCCGTTACCCGTTTATACCACCAAGACCCGCTAGTACACATTCAAAAAAAATTATCACCGCAGCATTAGGGGCTGATGCTGTATTGGTGTACAATATGCAATGATGGTCTGTGGTTTCAGACGCTCAATAAACTCGATGAGCCGGGTTGGGACGCAGATGTTGGCTGGAGACATATTGATGTGTTATGTTTTTTTTTAGGCTCATTTAAGTTCAACCCTAAAGACAGATTCTGGGTTCACTTCGCCTGTATTTGTGGACATTTTAGGTGAGTTTCCCAAATGCATAGCTGCTAATGTATTGCAAACTACGTTAGCAACACTATGTTAGTTGCTAATATACACTATGTTAGTTGCTAATGTACACAATATTAGTTGGTAATGTACACTATGTTAGTTGCTAAAGTAAATGATGTATGGAAGCATGTGGACAAGTTTGGTTGAAACGTTTGAAGCAGAAGACTTGATTTTGGCAAGTAAAGAGACCACAAATTAGCTTTTAAAGGCTTACAACGCCATCCCAACGACAAATTACGGCAACAAGAAAGGAGACTCGATAAAGCTAATGTGGGAGGTGGGGATAACGGCTGAGATGGGCATCCAGGTGACAAATGGCTGCGAGCTCTTCTTAGAGAGCTTACGTAGCATCATTTGTCCAGCTGACAGGTCACTTCCTGAGGCCATGCGTTTGTTTTAATGCTCTGTATCAAGCCTCTGCTCTTGTTTAGAGCGCATGCCTTCAAGGTCTGCTGGATAGATTGCTCTCGAGCCGATGTCCCCCCATTGGCATGCTCCTCTTACTTAATGGATAGAATTCTTAAAGGACGAGGCACTGCTATAAACTCGCAAGTCTTATTACACGCATCTTGATTTTGGCATCTATTGCTATTACATCTATTGCTGCTAACAGAATTTTGGCCATACTGTACGTGGGGCTAACTGGAGCAAATAGCAGGGACAGTGCTAGTATTTAAATCATATTTGGGAATCACATATTGGCAAGGAAAAGTATAATACAACAATCTTGAGTAAATGTCAGGATATTATTTACACTGACTTACAGATCGTCTCCCGCAATCCCCAGTTTGGTCCCCAGAGGCAGACTTGTGTCATGTTCTATATTCTTATGTAGTTTGTTTATGCTGAAGTTCTACACCTGTGTTTAAGGGCCTGTGTCCACCAAACACGTTTTTTGCACTGAGAGCGGTCAAAACCTCATTTCCAGAGCGCTTTCGCTGTGCTTTCTCTGTGCTTTCTCTGTGCTTCTCTCAGTGGTTGTTGTTGTGAAAATTGCCATCGGCCACTTAAACGTTCATTCCAGTTTCATGTAAACATTGTAACGTGTTTCTCTGAGATCAGAAATCGCTTCTTGGCATTAGTGGCAGCATTTGAACTAGCTAGCTTCTCCAGCTGCTCCAGATATGCCGTCATTGTTGTTAGTGAGTTCTTGAGTGTTTATCCTCAGTTTTGATTGGCTGTTCTAAATGTTGAACGGATTTCAACTTAAAGCACTCTGAGCATTAAGGCTCATAGGATTTGTATTAAAAATAGGCGCTCTTAGCGCAAAAACCTGTTTGGTGGACACAGGCCCTAATTCAAATTGAAACCTCTCTTTCCTTACATTTTTGTCTTACATTGGTTGTGTCCAAGCACTGCAGATCACCACCACCAAAGCATTTTGCAAATGTGTTCTTTCAAAAATAAATATTAGCAATCCCTTCAGTTGTCTGAATTGTTATCGCTCTTAGAAATCTCATATTTTTTGAACACTACCTTTTCTTTAACTAGAAATGAGAGTCAACACAGTAAGGCATTGCAATGGATATATTTCCAAAAAAAAGTTTTTGTATGTTCTCATCCTAATGGTCATGCATGGTGGTGTGAATGCAATGTTTCTGACAGTTTTTCAACAAGTGAAGCAGGTAACCTTGTCAAAGTGAGCAACATTCTGACAAAACTGACTACAAACTGATTCTGGAAACATCATGCAGTTGGCAGGAAGAAAACGTGGCCTTGAGCAACAGTGGTCCTTCTAGCAAGACAATCATCCAAAACAGCCACAATGGTCAAGAAATAATTTAACAGACAGTTGCTACTTTGTGGAGTGACTCAGATTTAGTCTAGACCTGAGTTTTTTTGAAAATTTGTGATGGAAACTAAAGACCAACATGATGGCAAATAAGCCTTCCAACCTTCCAATGAAGAAAAGCACTTGATTATGTGGTTGTGAGACTGTTGCCATTGATTGCTGAGTAATGGTATGGTTTGCTCTCAGATTTGATTAGCACCTGTTAAATGCCAAAAATGTAAAGGGATAACTTATTTGGGTCCTGGAATTACTCTAAAAAATGTTGTTGTTGTTTTTTTCAATTAATCAAAAAATTGGGCCTTATTCACCATTTCTTAAATTTGTTCTTGAGAGACTTCAGGTAATTATTTAGTATATTGTTAAGTGAAGTTAAGTGAGTGATCATTTGTCATTGTGAACGTAGCACAGCACACATCACAGTGCACCACAATGAAATGTGACCTCTGCATTTGACCCATCCATGAAGGAGCAGTGGACACCTAACATGGGCAGCGTTCCAGGGGACAGTGCATGGGTACCTTGCTCATGAGTACCTCAGTGGTATCTAAACGTTATTCTTCCAACTGCCTCTTGGCCTGGGATTTATAAAAGTGTGGAATTGAAGAAAAGCTAGAAAGCTAAGCTATTTGTGTAAGTGTGCTCTTCAGCAGTTGTAAATTCTGTTCTTACCTAGGAACCCATCTTAAAGAATCCATTGGTAAGTTTCAACTACATATAACCTGCGTAAGTGTTTTTTAAGAACATGTTTCTTCTTAATGAGGTGAAAGATTCCCATTGTTCTCCCCTCTTTCCATTTCCAGCCAGAAAAAGTCTGTTCGTCAACTAAAAATGAATTTTGAATCCTTCCATGGCCTGACTAAGTTTAAGCTTAGCACATCCTCTATGAAAGTGTCAAACCAATATTTTGGCTAAATGGAGTCCTAACAAAAAAAAAAGACAATTACCAGAATTCCTGGCCGTACAACAAGAAGCCTGTTTGGCGCAGGGGAGGGAAACGGTGAATAAACTGACTGTAGACATCTGTAGCGTGAGAACAAGTGGCCACCTGGAAGGGATTAGATAATGATCATTGGCTTCAGATCAGCCACGCTAGGATCAGTTCAAGATGGGCTCAACACCATCGATCATCCCTCCTGTTTAGCAGTGGAAAAAATTGTTAAAAAACATCAAGGGAAATTTGAGAAATCTGCTGTCCTTCTGTCTGAGCGGAAGTATGAATAACGTTTCAAACGGCGTTGGAGAGTAGCTAGACATACTACAGTACCAGCAGTCACCACTACCAGCAATAGGGACACTTGGGCGTTTGGAAGACATACTTTTTTAAACTAACATTTTGCTTTGAAACACCAAAAACACAGAAAAATATGAGCTCTAAAACAACGGTACACCCTAGTTTTAGCACTATTACATAAATTTTATTGCACGCATGCTTGTGCAAATCAGTACCTTCTTGGATTTTCTTTAGTTCTGCAATTGTATAACATTATACTATTTAAACATCTTAACTCTTTTAAAAACAACTTTTAATATATTGTTGCAACTGAACAACTGAATTCTGTCACCACTGACATCAGCTAGGCTACTTCTAGCTTTTGTTAGTTTGTAACTTCGTTTACCTGCCTTGTCTTTTGAAGGGGGGGATGTGACATATGATGTATGTAAGCTGTTAGATTTGATGCAGTTAGTGGTGTAGCGGTAGGTTGTTCGCCCCGTGGTCAGAAGGTCTCAGGTTTGATCTCAGGGCCAGTAAAGTTACCACTGAGTTACTCATGAGCAAAGTACCATCCCCAAGCACTGCTTTCCGGTTGCTTGTTAGCTGCCCACTGCTCCTTTATGGATGGGTTAAATGCAGCGGCCACATTTCAATGTTGTGCGCTGTGCTGTGGTGTGTTCACAATAATAAATAATCACTCACTTTTGTAGTTTTTTTGATAGTGAGGTTGCTACCCGAACCACAAAGTTGCATAGTGCCAGTTTAGGTGATACAGATGCTCTCAAGTGATGATAAAGGTGTACTCGAACATATTGAGAGTTGATGTACCATCAGAAAGATCTTGTAAAATATAGTTTGAAGGCTGAAAAACTACATAGTGTTGCTTCAAAGTTGTTTTTTAGAGTGTTAAGTAGAACTAAAGAAAACCAAAAAGCTAATGTTTTGAACAAACATGCACGCAATAAAATTAGCATGAGTGCTAGATGTAGTAGCTACTTTTTTCTGTAGCTTGTGTAGTGTAGCTAACTGGTATATTAAAACTGAAACGTGGCTATAATTTAGCTACTTTCAATCAGCTACTCTTTAAAGGTAGCTTCCCCAACACTGCGATCGACGGAGTCATAAAAAGTGGGAGGATGTTGAGGATGGAGGGAATAACATAAGCTGTCAAACGAAGGCGGAAGATGAATGTGCTTTATTGAGCGACGGCACAGGCGAGGAGAGCATCAGTCATGATTAAATGTTTAGAAAGCTTAAGGAAATGGCCCGTTAAAAATAATGTCCAGAATGCTCCGTCTTGACCTTACGCTGAGTTTTCTCCATCACACACACATACACGCACATCTGCGAAGAGTTTATCCATCAGGCGTGTTTGTCGAACCTTAGCTCACGTCGATGGGAGATGGTGGGAAGTCTGCTGCTCATTAGACGCTGCCAAACAAAATCCATGCAGTGAGTTTAGACTTAGTTAAAGGGGGTTTGATCAATTTTTGTTTGACATAATTAAAGTCAACTAAACTCGATGGAAATCAAACATGCCGCTGTGTGTGTGCTTATGTTTGAATGTGAGGACTGGTTTCTTCAAAAGGAAAAAAAGAAGATTTTTTTTTTGCTTAAATTTGTAAAGAAAAGCGTAAAAGATGGTTTTAGTTACTGAGGTTAAGATTACCGTTAAGTGTATTATGTGAATTTAGTCTTTATCAAAGTCAGTATAAATCACAAAGAGAAAAAAAAACAGTTTGAAAATATTATTTTATTATACTGAAAATAATAGTAAAAATAGTAATTAGAACCTTTGAGATTTTACAAGAAAACATGTTTAAAAAAGGTTACATTTCACTTTTATTTTATTTATTTATTTTGAGAAAATATAATACGTTTTTAAATTTATAAAAGTTTGCATTTCACTTTACTTTTATTTTGATTAATTTATTTTGAGAAAATGTAAAAAGTTTTTACATTTATAAAAGTTTGTATTTCACTTTATTTTTATTTTTATTTATTATTTTTAAAATTTTAATAAAGTTTGGACATTTACAAACGTTTACATTTAAATAAATTTTTATTTTACTCATTTATATTTCGTATCACTTTATTTGTTTATTTATGTATTCACTGTTGTTTAGAATATTTAGGTTATCTGTCTTAACATATGACCACGGTGAAGTGAATAAGATTGATTGATCTGGTTACAATGGCACCTGGCAGTGGGAGGGATACGTTATACTTTTTGCTTTTGGGCCCCAACAGACTCTAGAATCACATTTGTGTGTATATGTGTATTGTTCACTTTAGTCTTTGTTGCTCCAAACTCAGCAATGTTTTCCTTCAAACGATGGAACGAATCTTGGATGCTTCAATACATCTTCAGCGTGACAATTATAATAATAATGACAACATTATATACACACAGTGCACTTAACTCAAAACTCAAACACACACACAAACACACACACCCTCATGACGTCTCCGCAGCAGGTGATGGACGTTTCATGCGAGGAATTAAATCTACGAATTATGTGCTTGATCTGCCACCAAAGCATAGAGCAACTTTCAAGTTACGAGCATGAAAATTTCCTTTCAGCCCTCAAAAACACGCCATTAAAGCCTTTAAAAAAGAGCTACAAAGTGTAAAGAAATTACACCGGCACTTTCTGAAAGCCTTCCAAAATCTTTCGTCTGAAATTTCAGATCCTCAATGACTCGGGCCTCATCGTGGACCTCCCGGCATCAATATTTAACCTAAAAACTGCTGCAAGCATGTGTTTCTATTTTTAAAAAAGTGAATTCCCATACTCTTTATATAAAAGGATTATCCTCTTTTTGTTCTCCTTTACTTAAGACGGAGCAGCTCTAATTAGGAATAGGTGGTTGAGTTCCAATTTGAGATGGAATAAAGAGCGCTCAGTTGCTTGGTGTGAGAGAACAAATCACTTTAACCCTGAGAAAAGAAAAGCCGTTAAACGGGAGAACGACTCTAGAAATGAGGTCACAGACCAGTTGCTGTGATTTTCTGTTTTTGAGCTTGGAAAAAAACGAGTTGGCCTAGAGTACACCGTCGCCTCCAGCTTATGGTTACTTTGTCCGTTACAAACCTTTTTCTGCTTGACCACAAAAGAACACCCTGAAAATACGTGTTGAATAAAAGGTGTGTTGCGAGGATTCATTTATACTGGATACTGCTGGAACTAACTTGCCTTAAACATCACTTCTTTTCCAAGCGTAACATATTTTAGTCAAAGTTAAGTATACAGAGAGATGAGGCGACGTGAACCGGCACCAAAATTGTGTTAATCTGGAATCAAACAGAGTAAAGATTGTAAAGATTGGCATCTCAGATTAATTTTAAGACAGTAAAAGCCTGCAAACCTGCATCACATTTACATATAACCCACTTGGTATCAGTTTTCAAAGTAGAATTAGTTTTTGTGTCACTGATATAATAAGGATAAAACTGTAACAAGTAACAGCTGTTGTTCATAGATACACAGTGAAATTAAGGGTGAGCCCAATTTCACCCCTTGACCCTACCCCTCTGTTTTGTGTGTTCGCATGTAGGGGTGTTCCATTTGCAATTTTTACACCCAGGTGTAGGGGGAAGGAAGGCTGACTACACTTTCAAACGGAATCAAATTTCTTACATATAACTCTTTAAATATTGATCATATTTTGTCCAACTACAAAATACTCAAAATAATAATTAAGTACAGTTAATAAACACAATTACTCGAGTACTCGACACTGCTGGTAGTGTATTGAATATGTGACCTCTACATTTTCCTCCATTTCCTTCCTAACAATAGGTGAACACGTTATTAGCTTTTCTGACGTTAAACTCAATAGAGTCTCGGACCGACTTGTGAAACGGCTGTATAATAAATCAGGGGCTGTTTTAATTGTCCCACATCTCACAGTGGGAAACATACCACAGCCAATCAGAGCGCAAACTGCCCCCCGGAGGCAGATCAAGTGGCATTTAAAAATTAAATAGAAAATTCATATAATAAATCACAGGAGCCTGGACTAAGGAGACTTTTAAATCAATCTACGATGTATTACAAAAGGTACCAGAAGCCTGAAATCCCGTTTGAGGGAGTGAAATAAGGCAGAGAGGGAATAACCAACAGCCTCTGAGGCTCTTTTTGCCACTTGAGCAATATATTTTGTGATGATTTATTGCAATCTGTGCAAACGTACATGTAAATGAAATAATGAAAACAATGAAATACAAATTACAGAACACATTGAATGTGTCTGTGTTGCACAATTACTTGGATACTGTACAAACATATTAATATTTGGAATGAAACAATAAAGAAATGAGGTGTGGCTCGAGACTCTACTACTGCAGAGTATTGTATATTAAATTTTTCAAGCTAAAAAATAATGATATGCTGCGGTGATGATTTTCAAATTTCCCCCTGTTGATTTTTGTAAACCAAAGTCTAACAAGTCATCAGGTTGTAATTTAGGCTTCATTTGCATTCTAATAATATTTCAATGCTGTTCAATGACATCTTTGCATGAAAAAGAACCTAATTACGCAAAACTTAATTACTCACTTGTTGGGGGATGTTTTTTGCTGTGGCAAGGTGTCGCACTACAGAACCGCTCCAGAGGTTTCTTTTTCCTTTTTTTTTTTATTCCACAACGTTAAGAGTTAAACCTCCTCGCCGCTCGCATATATATCTTCTTGCCTCATGTGGATAGATGTTCTTGCTCTAAATTGGGTGGAATGTTAAAGCATAGATCTACCTTCTCAAATGGATAAATTATTGATAGTCGTGGGAGGAAAAGCGGCTCCCCTTCATTCCAACCTTCACTGTGCTAAAATTGGGTTTTAAGGGCCAATGTGTCTCTTTTTTAATACGTTGACAAAAGAGGGTCACTACAACTTGCATCTAGTAATTAGCAAAGATCCCATGTCCTTATGAAGGTCATTTCTTTTTTGGCAGCGGTATTGATGAAGTGACTTTAAGAGCAGAATAAACTCTAAAATGTGCAATTGACCTAAAAGAGAATAATTGTTAATGAGTGAAACTTGTAAGTTGGTCAGTCTGGAGTGTACTGGATATAGGTTTCGAATTAAAATTTTCTCAGTCACTGTTGAACGAGCATGTCAATCAGTGTCAATGATGAAAGATGTTTGTCAACAGCTCTTGTTCACATAACTAAAATTTGATGTTGACAAGCAGGACAAACTCTGAAATCTGCAAGTGACCTAAATGAGCCTAATTTTTAATGGGTTGACCCTTTAATTTGCTAGTTTTGTTCAAGACTAAACTTAATCCATGAACAAGAAACCAGCCCAAAGGGCATTGGATTATCGATTTAAGTTTAAGTTAGTCTTTTGCTAAATTCTAGTAGTAATTGAGATTTACCATTCAAACTCAAAATTTGTCTTTGACTAGGCTTAATCCTTGACTGGTAAATTGGCCCAAAAGGCTGGTTTCTTGAACATGGATTAAGCCTAGTTGCAATACCATTGAAGATTTACCACTGAAAGTCAAAGGTGGTCTAGGACTAGTCTTAATTTTAGACTGGGAAACCGGCCCAAAATGATTTACATCAAACATGAAAGTCAAAGTAAACTTTGTCATCTCTGCTATATACTGTAAAGATACATATGAGACGAGACGACGTGGCTCCAGTTTAAACAGTGCAGTAGGAAAAAGTACACAGATATCCAGGTGTGCGTTTCCCAAAAGCATAGTTGCTAATTATGTTAGCAACTAACATAGTGCACATTAGTCGCTAACACAGTGTACATTAGCAACTAACATAGTGCACATTAGTTGCTAATATAGTGTACATTAGCAACTAACGTAGTGTTGCTAACATAGTTAGCAATATGTTAGCAACTATGTTTTTGAGAAACACACCCCAGGTTTTTTTTTTTTTTTTTTTAAATCACTTTCCATGTTGTTATTCTGGCACCTGCAGTCAAATCAATTTCGTTCACATACAGGTCTTTCTGGTTTTTAATCCCATTCAAAATCAATTAACACAAGATTAACAGTCAAGGTGACTGAGGGATTGTGAAGGAATTAAGGGTTTTCTGAACAATCTGGGCAGATTGTTGATTTTGCTGAATTGATCTGAGAATAAGTAAAATACCAAATGAATCTTGACGTCCAGTGCTGGCATCTCTCCATTTTCCGAAAAGCAACCAAAAAGCAGTTCTCATCACAGACTGCTCACACCCTGCTGTTTGTGTTTGATGTATTTGATCAGTCTGCTCTTTCAATCTTGTTACACCTCTGACCATACAGCACATTGCGGCTGCAGATGGGAAACTCATTTCTGGAACTTCGTACCAACTGTAATGCAGTATGCCAGTTCTCCAGCTGTTCTCCTGAAAGTGCAACTGGAGTGTTAAGATAAGACTGCTATAGTGGTGGAATTTGTTTTAACCATGTTTCAACTAGAGATGGCACTGATCTGATATGTGGAATGGGACATCGGTCAGATAACGACTGAAATCCCTTAGCAAAAAGTAGTATACTTGAAGTTCATTTTATTAAGTATGCTTGAGTATAAGTATAGCAAGTATACTACGGACCATGTACCATGTACCTTGTAGTGTACTAGAAAGTATACTAATTTCATACTTCTTTGGACTAAATTGGAAGTTTAAGTTTATAAAAGTATACTTCAAGTATACTTTATAAGGTCATTTTAAGATTACAAAAATATACTTTTAGACTTTAGTAGACTTTTCTTTATACTTATCAGTATAAGTCAAGTATACTTCACTATACTATTCTTAAGCATATAAAATATAGTATATAAAAAGTAAACGTTGAGTATACTGCCTCAGTTTTAGTATATAATAAGTATACTCGTAGTACACTTGAATAAACTACTTTTTGCTAAGGGATTGGGGGGCGATCTATGGAGCGGATCTTGGATGCGTTTCCCAAAAGCAGAGTTGCTAACTTAGTTTGCAATACATTTGCAACTATCTCTGCTATCCCTGTTCAATTAAATTGTAGGTTTTTCTATGTTTGCGTATGCATGCACTCTCAGTTGTTATGCATGGGAAGTAACACAACACACTACAACCCCAAAAGCAAATCACATGATTATACTGTTTAATTTCCTTAACAACACCAGCTCTCACTCACAACCTCTGTGTTCTTGATGGTTTCAGTGCCACAGGATTAGGGACTGTCAAACAAATAATTTGTTATTTGTTGTTATTTGTTATTGAAATGTTATTTTAATAATAAATAATTTAACATATACATATGGGTGTGCATTTAAATCAAGTGTTTCCTTGAGCATAACAATAGTGCAATCTTATCCTCACAGAGAAATACATATCTTATTAATTTAAAATTGGTATTGGATTTGTACTTGTGATCGGCCAATACCCAAAACCCAAATATCGGCATCAGTATCGAAACTGAAAAAGTTGGATCGGTGGATTCCTAGTTTCAACTCTCATACATAAATCCAAAATTTGTGATTCTGTTTTAAAGATGTTTTGTTTAACATAAAAATTAGCTACTGATAATCCATGCTAGAGATGTTAGGCTGAGAGAAGCAGTTCAGGTTTTATGTGAGTAGAAATATAAATTTTACAGCAGACATGCCTTTAACGTCCATACATTTCACCTCCGTGCCTTTAATCGCTGTTCTGATACATCATACGCTGCTCCGGCTAAGTGCCACCTATTAAAACGGTGAGTTACGGTCAATTGTGTGACTGCAACAGAGCGGAGTCGATATGATTACGATGACAGAGAGATGAAGCTGAGTGATTAGCAGATGCGCAGCAACTCGAGCGTCAGTGTTTTAGCAGATGAGCAATCCCAGTCAATACCTCATTAGCTACGCCCGCTGAGCTAATGCCGGGTTATCGCCAACCGTCGCGGCGAAATCGGGTTTGCAAAAACCCGGAACGGATAATAGCGTTTCAGGTGGAAACATTTCATTACATCACAGCGGATTCGTCCGATTCATTAACGTCGGGGGCCGAGTGAAGCTACCTGGAATCAATCACTCCCACTTCTAAAAAACATTGCTCACTCATGATGGATGGATTTTGCTCAGCGGATGCTTTTAAATACATTACTGCCTTTAATCATGGAAAGAAACCTCTCTTCCTCTGTTTATTAGTCAAGGAGGGACAGTGTGACCTTGACACCAAATTCTGCATTAAAGATAGCGAAGTGAACTTGAAATGATAGCTACAAAAGCATCTTCATTATATTACATGATACACTACATCTAAGCTATTTTATCGCCACGGATTCTTGCTTCCATATTGGCCAAAGCTCACTGATCCTCTGACTCAATCTTGCAGCTGCCAAGAGTGCATCGTGATGTATTTACTGGGCACTGCATGGCCACTGTAGCCAATCAGATGACACTTCTGGCTATTCTAAATCAGAAGTACCTAGTTTAAAAAATACCCATCCTTGCAAAGCAAGGTAATAAAAAGAGTTAGACGGTTAGAGAGGTGACTCCATGATTGGAAGGCTGCCAGTTCAAGTTCAAAGGTACCACTGAGGTACTCATGAGTAGGGTACCAAGGTACCCAAGCACAGCTCCCCAGTTGCTGCCAAAAAGCTGCCCACTGCTCCTTCACGGATGGGCCTGTGTGGAGTTTGCATCTTCTCCCTGTGTTTTTAAATCCTCTCCCCATTTTCTAAAATTGTGAGGCAGTATTTACTCTGCCTTGTAACTAGTTACTTTTATAATGCTACTTTTTGGGAGAAGTAAGTAGTAACTATAGCTAATTGCTTTTTTAAAGTAACGTGCCCAGCACTGTAGTACTCAATGCTGCTGTAATTAGTGTTCACCACCAGAGGGCGTATGTTTGAATCCATTGAATAACGTCCTCAATCAACAATTGTGTCAAAACAGCTCAAAAGGAATTAAAGAGTATTCTCAGAATATTCTCAATTGTTTTGCGGCGCTTAACGGTCCCACTTTAGCAAAACGCAACCGGAAATTTTGATGAGTTTCAACTTTGTGAATGCTAGATACATACAAACATATCTCTCTACCTTTCTCTCTCTCCTCACTCTAAATAATTTCTAATATCTCATTTTTGGCTGCAGAACTAATTCCGCTTAAGCTCATTGTAGGGCCGGCAGTTTAATTTTCATCTGAGACTAGACACGAATAATAATGGACTGACGGAGGAAGACGAATCAGCCAGGCTCGAAGTGGATTAACCTCTCCGCTCTGCCGTATTTACCTGAAGAATGTAGGGTGGGGGTTGGAAATCGCCAGACTCTCTCTTTGGGTTTCGGGACGAGTGTGAGTAATTTTTTTTGGGGGGGGGGGGCCGTGACAGCGGCTCAGTTGCCCTCATGTCTGATCCCGTGTTTTCTGTGGAGAGCATGAACAGGTGCAGCGTTTTTATGAGACTTCATATTCATAACTGATCTTTAGTCGACAGCCAGAACAGGGATGAGTCGAGGTAAAGACAAGCTGGTACACGTGTAAACCTCTCAGGACAGACCGGGCCACGGGTGCGATGACAAAACGTCTTAATGCCGAACTCGTCAAGCTTTACATGGGCCAGATGATGAAGAAAATGAATTCAGAACTCAAAATCTTATCAGTGTAATGAACAGAAATACCAGAATTTACTTATTTATTATGTATTTATTTTGTGGTTAAGTGCTGATCAAAAAGAGAAGGAATAATAAATGTAAAAACAATAATAATAATTATAATAAATTAAAGTGACCACAACATGTGATTTCTCACTGCATTCTGGTCTTCTTGTTGAGGAAGCAGGAGGAAGGAAGGTGTTATAGTCACAGACACAGTAATTCAGTGCACCAAAATTTATACTCCTTTCAGGTCATCTTGAATACAAAATCCAAAAACTTGTTTTGACCATATAAATAGACATGGCCAAAAATCTTTTCCTCTGTGCTTCTATAAACCTCCATATTTTTAAATCTCTTTGCAGATGCAAAAATTTAAACATTTTTACAGTACATGCAAAATATGACCAAGTTAGACACTAACAACACTAAGGTGCTAAAAATGTTTTTAAAAATCAAAGCATTTATTACAGTCTTTACACTGAGTAGCCATCTTGCATTCTGAACTTGAGTTCCTCTTTGCTGCTCTGAGATTGTTGGTTTGATGTCCGAGAAACGGGGGCACATGTCATCACTTCTGGCTTCAGCCCTCGGAAAACGACTCAGAAACCGGGCACCAAAGGCAAATGAAACGCACCATCAATCGCAATTCCTGTGTTCCTGATGGTTTTACCACCGTAGGACTAGAGACCGTCACAAAAGCACAGAACTGTGCTCAATAAAATTTTAATTATTTTAATAATAAATAATTTAACATGTACATATAGCTTTGTAATTATTACATTGTTTTAGTCGGGATAACAGTATTTAAGTCAAGTATTTCCTTAAGCATAACAGGAAACTCAGTCTCCTCCTCAAAGGGAAACTGGTATTGGATCAGTACTAGGGAACGGCCGATACTCAAAGTCCAAGTATCAACATCTGTATCGACACTGAAATGGTTGGATCGGTGCATCTGTACTTCTTAGATTTTAATGTAGTGTAATGTAGGCTTTTCACAATCAGGCACAGAACTGTTGCTAAGCAATTCTACAAACATCCCAGCCTTTCCCTCGTAATGATCCATCTTACAATAAACCATTAGTTTCTTTCTTTTCCTCCCTTTTTCATTTAAATGCAAATTTCTATTAGTGTGCCGTCTAGTGCAAAGCTTCTTAATGTCAGAGGTGAAGATTAATCATAACTCTGATGGTAGCAAGTTACCATGGATATGTAATCTTAAACAGAGTAAATATCAGATTTAATAAGTGTTCTCAGAGCAGATCTGTAAAACGGTCTCCAGACGTTCTGTTTAAATACTCTCCGACACTCTTATCTGGAATCAGAGACTTTTCATTAAGTAGCTGATCAGTGCTACACGATTGCAAATTATCAACAACGGAAATATGACAAAATGTGCAGATCAACACACGGTCACTTTCATTTTCTCATCTTTTTTATTAAAGTGGTTACCTTTACAGCCATACAGCAGCACAATACAGGCATAGTAGCGAGTATAGCTGCTAAAAATGTCATAACTTACAGTTTGTTTGCACCACCACACTCATATGAGGGCTCCTAAAAACTTCCTGCAGAGTTGAATCCTCTTTGTAGACTACGGGACTCGTGTCAGTCGAATCAGTAGCATGACGCGAAGCACACATGGGGAAATTTGTCGGTTAACCTCCTCTAGAGCCGGAAACATACAGCCAAAACTGAATCACACATACCAGCGGGTCGGCGCTCCCTGAAGCACATACAGTCATGAGTGAATCCGCCAGTTTACTTCCTCTATTGCCACTTGAAAGTAAATACTTGCCCTCTGGTAGCCTTGTCTGGATACTTTGTCATTTATTTGAAGGTGCATTCATTCTCATCACAAGCCACGTGTACGTTCTTCTATGAAAAACAAACAATTCAGTTGGCGATTTGGCAATAGTGACTGAAGTGATTCGCACATCCGGACCAGTTTAGTGAGTGGCTCAGAGGGAGCCGACTCCTAAAAAGGAACTGAATATTACAGCTCTAGTTAAAATCACTTAATTACAGTAATGGGAGTATTTGCACTTAATTATGTCCCTGATTTTCACCTTTTTGGAATTGCCATCCCCTATTTCTGCAAGTTGTTTGAGATGCAAGTTGTTTATTACACATTGTCCAAAAAACAAGCGACAATTTCAGTTTAAAGAAACAGCAATCTGGGTTGCAATAACTAAGAGTGCTAAAAGTATTTTTCTCTCCTTCTCTGTTTTCTTTTCACACCGGGGTGTCACCTCCCATCTACAGAGGCTTGGGCTGATCTGAATCCAGGACTGTTTGAATAAGTCAACCTGTGCTGGCTCTTTTGTTGCTCCCGATTTTGCCATCAGCCTCCTTTGCACTTGTCAAACAACTCAAGGGGGCTCAAAGTGCCCCACAAATCCCTAATGAGAAGAAAGGAAACAGGCGGTACGGAAGGGGGAAAATAATAATGCGTCACTTAGAGAGGATAAAACGGCTAAGGCGGTTGAGCGGGGGATTAGAGCGCCTCGTTTCGCCCCGGGAATCTGACAACATTGTCAGCAAAAGTCCTTCTCCTAACTTGGGCGTCGCAAAAGAACTCGTATCTCTGCTTCTTTTCCCATTTTTTCCCCCTTCTCCGAGACGGTGCGCTTTAACCTGCCGCCACTTGTGCATGTCTGTCTAATTGGGTCTTCATCACACTCGGCGGGGAGCCGTGCTACTAATTACAACAGCTGGAGCTGTGGAGAAAAGGATGATGGGATATGTGTTCCAGAGTCTCCGGAGAGCAAGTTTTACCTACATGAATTGGGTTACACCCATTTAAAAAGAGTGGAATTATCAGCACCGCAGCCCAATTGCTTTTTTAGAGAGAGCGGGTTTAATTTTTAACAGCAAATTTATTCATTACATCAAATGCCTCTCTTGCCAAACGTCATATTATTATTTATTATTTATTATTAATTAACATATTATTATTTATTATTATGGCTACAAAAAATACTGTAGACACATATTGATGTTAATATCAAATTATAAAGCTAAAATTAAGCTTCAAATTTAATTAGGATAAAAAAAACATTCACTTTTATGGTATTCATAAGATGCACATCCAGTTTTTTGTCCACTTAACAGTTTCTAAAGTGTTTGTCGTAGAGATATTTTTCATGGTCAGTTGGTAGCATAATGGGTAGGGTGTTCACCCCATGATCAGAAGAACGCTGGTTTGAATTCCAGTACCGGTAAGGGTACCACTGAGGTACTCATGAGCAAGGTACCGTCCCTAAGCACTGCTCCCTGGGTGCTGCCCACTGCTCCTTCATGAATGGGTCAAATGCATTTTGTGTTGCACTGTGTGCTGTTTTGTGCTGTACTGTGGTGTGTTATGAATGACAAATATTCGCTTACTTTCACTCACTTTCATGGCTTAAAGTACAGACGCTGGATATTAGTTCTGTATTGACAGTCAAAATGCATTACATTTTTTCCCCTACAAAAATGTTAGATGCGTTTGAAAGATGGGGACGGCTGAAGGTGAAGAAGAATTTGAAGACAGATGTCGAAGTCACTAATTTTCTACTGGACAGGTAAGATTTAGCCGAGGTTGGCTAACTTATATCACCGCTAGATGTAGGGATGAATAACGTTATTCATGTTGAATAATAAATTGTAGCCCATGTGCAGGTGGGTCATCGAAGCAACTGAATTGTTTGAGTAACAAAAACGATGACTTGTGATGGCTAACATCAGCATTGTGTTACGCTGAGGCTGTGTGGTAAGCATAATTAGCATGCTAATTATGGCAACACCAAATGTAACATTAGACACTAGATAGGCCAAATATGAGTCCTTATTTGGTTTATCTGGCAACGTCAAGTCTGGGGATGATTTTTGAATTTGACTGCAGTACCAGTTTTGGCCACAATCTTACATATAGCTCCTTTAAGGAATGTTACACTTCAGCAGCATTTATTAGAAAGCATTTTTCCTTCATCCTTTCATTTTTCATTACCATTTAAAAAAAAAAAAAAAAACAAGCAAAGTAATACACCTCCATATTTGAAATTGTAAGCCTCTGATGCGTGGCTGACTTTCTTCTCTTTATTATATGTTGGTCAACATTACCACAGTGCATCTTTGTTGAAACTCAATGCATCATTTGGACTGAAGCTGTTTGATTTTGCTAGTGGATTTGGAACTTTACACACACAATCTTCTTTATTGTCCTCAAACCCAAAACACAATGCATGTACCTTCACATTTCAACATCAAACACAATGACGCCTCAACTGAATCCATTTCTGGCTTGCGTGAGGCAGAGCAATGACACTTTCCAGCAGAAGCTTGCTCAATAATTCCTGAAGCAACAAATTCTAACTGGCATATCGCAGTATTCACTTGCAAACCATAAAGCTGATGATAACGACAGGGGCGGCGTTTGGCGGAGAGAATCTAATAACATTTATCACACATTTTGAATTATAGGACAGAATCCCATCACCACAAACTGAGTAAAATGTTTATTCCTAATTAAACCTGTGGTGCATGACCATCTCGTGCCAGTCGGAAATTGTAATATATTTGTCGCAGGGAAATTATAGTGGAGGAAACTATATAGAATAAAAATCAAACGGAACAACAACAGCAGGATTACGGATGGTGTTTGTGTACATTTCTGTTTGAAACACAAGCTGTGATATTGAAATTCTGAGCTAATAGAAGTTATTTATGTACCTACCATCAGGAAGGAATGAAAATATAAGCACGTTAGGATTGTTCATAGCTGCAAATAACAATTTATTTTAGCATATATTTTTTATGGAACAATGTTTATTTTACCAACTGATATTAAAGGAAATCATTGTTTCATGCATCATTTCGTATATTATCATTATCAATCCCTTTGTCCAGTACATTCACACGTGCCAAACCTCACTTTTAGACCAAAGACCATCTTGCCTCAAGCGGCTGGATTGTGTGCGTTTTGTGTTACTTAAGGCAGTCCTATTTAAAGCCACTGAATGTAGTTTTTCAGCCTTCAAACTATATTTCTGATATCATTCTGATGGTACATCAACTCACAATAGACCTTTATCATTGCTTGAGAGCATCTGCATCGCCTGCACTGGCACTATGCAACTTAGGGATGCATTTGAAACATATTCAGTCTGAAACTCTGCTTGTCCATTTATTATTGTCGTTATTGTCATCCTCATCGCCGCCAATGACATTTATATAAGTGATTAAGCACTGATGTTTCATAACAGTGATGACACCTCACCTCTGTGTGAACTTTTTCCTCCATCACTTCCTTCTTTATTCCTTTATTATGTGGAATAACACCCTATCGTGTCTCCAGGCCTTACACACTCCACGTCTGATGCTGATGCTGCTGCTGCTGCTGCTGCGACTCTCTGCGTCTTACGAACTCGCTCCATGTGAAATGTACAGAAATTCTCTCAGTGCCATTCACATGTCAGTTTCCCTCTCACACCTCGCCTCATTATCACTGTAAGGTGTTACTTTAAAATGATCCACCTGTCCATCCATCCATTCATCAGTCTTTTAAGGTCAAATTATAAATGGAAAAAGGAAGCTGTGGACTTTTGCCCACTTTGACACGTTTGACTGATTTTCTGTAATCTTTTACTGTTGCATTCAGATATTAAATTTACAACAAAGTCAGGATTGTTTTTGCTCGATGTTCCTTAAATGTGTAGTTATAATAACCCTGGGGAATGACAATGACCACAAACAATGTTTTCACATTAACAAGACAGGATCATTTTAACAAAATATGACCAAAGATTGTTATGCTCAATTTCTTTCTTTCTTTCCAAACCTTCCATTATTTCTTATTCAGTTTTTTGTTCCTTTTTATTCTTTGTTTGTTTGTATCTTTCTTTCTTTTATTCTTTGTTTGTTTCTCTTTTTCTTTCTTTCTTTCTTTCTTTCTTTCTTTCTTTCTTTCTTTCTTTAAAGGCTCACCTCATTCCATTTCTCTCTGTGTCTTTCAGTTTTCTTTCTTTTCGTCTAATATTTAAGGCTCATCTCTGTTCATCTCTCCCTCTCTCTCTCTCTCTCTCTCTCTCTCTCTCTCTCTTTCTCTTTCTCTCTCTCTGTATGTTTTTATGCTTTCTTTCTTTCATAGTGGAAAAATGAATCAACAATGTGAAAGTGATTAACAAAGACACAAACTCAACTATTTAAGTTATGTCATGCAGGCAGGGATATTAAATGGCTTAAGTAACATGCACACAAGCTGCATTTGTCAACAACAGAGAATAATAAAACCCTTATACACATAAACAGCGTGAACTGTAAGTGGCCATAAACCCACTTATCTGATGACAAAACCTCCTTCAGTGCAATTAGTTTGAGACTTAATCATGGTGTGAAATAAATGGTTAGCAGATGAGTGATTTCATTTTCTCTCTTTAATATATATATGAAAATGAAGTGGAAATAATGAAACGATAAGAAGAGCGACAGTGTCACCAGAGCTCCAACATGGCTCATCATTGCTGGAAACCACACATGGTTCACATTTAGATTTCCCTCGTTATCTTCTGAAGCGACGGCCCGCAGACGAACGTCGGCATCCAACGAGTCAACAAACCTCATCTTGAGAGTTCTCCAGATGGCATTTGCGATTTCTCTGTCTCCATTTTTTGTTGCGCCTATGTTAAAATCTAGTCACTTGTAGAGGGATTTAGAAATTCCTCAAAATCCCCCGCCCATGTCACCACAGATCACTACCTCTCCAAAGTCCCGCTCTGGCCAAATCAAACGGCTTATCTACAAGGTTGGGCTTAGAATGATGATTGGATTGTGTGGAACAAAGGCAACATTTGAGGGAATGCAATGCGGTTGGGCTAAGAAGCATCACAGATAATATATTTCTCCATCTGGGGGTTTAAGATACACACTTCCTCTAGGTTACAAGTGGGAGAAGAAGAAGGAGAAGAAAGAATTCAGGCCGTTGGCTAATCTCCTAACTCAATAAAGACTGCCTCCTTATCTGTGGTTTGCTGAGAAATTTCATCCAGAAATTGTCGGCTTGAGAAGGGGGTATGTTAGGGGGTGGGGGACAGGGGGAAAGCTGTGGGTTTCTGTTTCGGAGAATCATATGGCCTCCATGTGCCTTTAATCTTCTATCAAATTATTCATCAAACACGGGTATGGGGATCCAGATGTGGTAAAGGCAGACCCAGATGTTAACATGCACAGATAAATGAACATTAAACGGATATAACACTCCAATCAGCATCTTCAGACAACTGTCCCTCTGACATATTGGATTTTACTCATTGCCCTCTTGAGGATTAGTCCTACCCGTGACCCCAGCAGCACCAAAACAGGATAAAAGACAAAGACAAAAATCAATTTCTCTAAGCAGATTGCTTCATATGCATCATTAAATATGTTGTTTTTAGTGGGAAAGCATTGCCCCATTGTCAAGTATCTCATTCACGCACAGAGCCTTCCTAAGAGACGTGTCAATCACATTCAGCTCCCTTATCACATGTAATTGTAGTTCACCAGAATCCCTTTCTGTGAAATCCGAGATAAGGGACGTACATTTCCCCGAGCCCACATGGAGAATCCGAGATTTGCTTTCTTTTCCTTGGTAAGACCTTTTTCTCCTGCTTTATCAGCTTATTTCAATGACACGATCAAATGCGAAACTGACAAAGAAATATGTCTATGCTTTTGTTTTCTAGAAGAATGATGGATATTACACTCTTGTATCTTCTAACACAAATCCCTTGTCACAAAAGCTGTGGGTTGTAAGACTGGAAAAAAAAAACTAATATTAAGCTGTGATTATATTGAAGAAAACATGAATGCCTGGATGAATTAAAAAGTGGGGATTCTCTTTGAGGTGGCACAGTTGCGCAGTTGTTAGAAATGGTTAGAAGGTCCTGCCAGGTCGGCCGTAGGGCCTTTCTGTGTGGAGCTCTCTCCATGCTCATGTGGTTCCCACGGGGGGTCCGGATTACCCCCACATCCAAAAGCATGCAATAAAGGTTATTTGGTGACTCTTGGTCCAGTAAGGTGTGACTGAGAGAGTGGTTGTGTGAGTGTTTTTGCCCTGTGGTGCGTTGGTTCTCGCCATGCACCCATAGTTCCCAGGATAGGGTCTGGCCGCCATCACAAACCCAGTTGGGATTAAGGGGTTCGGATAATGAATGAACAGCTGATTCTGGTTAGTTGTCTGTTATCATGTCCAGTTTGTGCTTAGTGTTTGGACACAGAAATCTTCTTTAGCTTTACAGCATTTAGCTGAAACTCTTATCCAAAGCCAGTTTCATTTTCCCAATTTCATGGATAGTCTCCCTGGAGCAAACTTGGGGTTAAGGGTCTTGCTCAGGAACCCAATGCTCAAAGTACTGGAGGATTCGAACCCACAACCTCTTGGTCCAGAGGTGAGTACCCTAACCACTAGACCAGAACAAGCCACTTCAGAGTTAAAGGTCTTGCTGAGGGACCCAATGGTGGTCATACTGAAGGTAGGATTCAAACCCATGACGTCTTGCTCCCGAAGCGAGTGTCCTAACCAGTAGACTTCCATTTTCTTAATATCAAGGACAGACTGCCGAACCAACTTGCTGTTAAGTGACTTGCTTAGGAACCCAAATTGGTGTAGTACTAGGTAGTGCTGGAGGTAGGGTTCAAACCCATGACCTCTTGGGCCAAAGGTGAGTATCCTAACCACTGACTCTATATTTCTGGTCTTGTTGACCCTCTCAACCAAAGTTTTTGTAGCTACAAGCGCTATGTAAATTACTCACAAAAGCATAAGCAATTCATGTGACTGTTTTCCCTTCTTCAATGTATTCATTACTCTACTTGAGTTTTCTCTTCTTTCTCACTTTATTAGTTATATTTGGGACCGAGAGTCATGTTACATCGGCGATGAGGGCGGTCGTGCCCAACCGGTTGCAGAGAGGTTGTGGTTTTGTGAGCCGTGTAATCCAGTTTCATGTTTTGCAAGATAAACATTAGCAGAGGATCTGCGCTTGGCACTCAGGACCTCCGTCCTCGATCACATTTAGTAATCACTGGAGTCGATGCCATGCAAGGCTGGCTGTGGTGTTTGGGAGATTAGTCCCACGCTGGCTCTGCAAAGTCAATCGCGGATCCAAACCCACGCTCGCCTCTCACAGAGACCGCAGCGATCAGCAGCAGCACGGCCCCGAGCACAGTCACGCTCATCTCTCCCTCCCTTTTCACCGCCTGGAAAGATTTTGCTTCATGTGTTAATAAAAGAGGCAAGAGATTGGAACTAAATTATCGCCTTCGTTTGGGGGGAGCACTGGGGGGAAAGGAACTACAACTTTTAGGAACAAACTTGTGAATCCCACTTCACTTCACTGACTGATTTGTGGTTTGTCAGGCAGATGTAGAGATCTGAGGATCAAGTTCCTGCAGCTCAGCTCTGATTCATCAGTGTGCATGAAGCTATGACTCACGTGTTTTTTACGTTTTTCCTTTTATTAATGTTTTTACAGGAAATTCTATCTATCGAGAAAGAGACTATATACACATAGGTTCTCCTTTTATTTCACTGGTTACAATTTAAGCATTTAGCTTTAAAACACATTGTAGATGTATGTCTAATTATATCCCAATTATTTGTGTCTATCTTTGTTTAGTCTCTTATTTAAGGCTTATCTGTTTTCATCTCTCTTTGTGTTTCATTTTTCTTTCTTTCTAGAGAGAGTATATGCACAGATCTCTCTATATAAAAAATTAAATACTACACGTTTAAAAGATTTAAAGGATAGGTATAAAGATGTATATGAGTATATGAAAGAAAGAAAATAAGATAGATAGATAGATAGATAGATAGATAGATAGATAGATGTAAGTATATACTCTAAAAGAAAGATAGACAGACACATAGAAAGAAATAAAGAAAGAGAAAGAAATAAAACAGAAACAAAGAAAAAACAGAAATAGAAAGAAAATACAGAAATGAAAAATAAAGGAAAAAAGAAAGAAAATTAGATCGAAAGATTTTTGAAAACTGTAATAATGTAAAGTATCATATGTGCCTGATCTTTGAATACATCTTGTGATTTTTCTCTTTGTGGACTGAATGAAAGACGCAAAAAGTGAAAAAAAAAAGTACAAAATGATCTCAGACAGTTGTATAACTCTTATCCTTGAGGAAGAATACACATCACATCACCTACTTATTTTTGTGAAAAGTCTGACAACAAAGTGACGCAGACCTAAATAAGAAGTTGTCTCAACATTTCGCAACTGCACCACCTTCAGAAATGATGCTGAGGATGCTGAGGAGGGAGGATGCGGCTCTGCTTGGTCTCTCTGAGTCTACTTTATTGGAGTAATGGTGGTGGTGTTGTTGCCGCCTGGTCTGTCAGGAAACTCTCACATCCACCCTGACATCTAATCACACCCCAAGGAGGGGTACACAACCCTGCTTCTGTTACCCAACACACACACACCCCTTCACACACACACACCCACACGGGCTGAAATTACCCCTCCCGCCTCGGCGTCCTGGCGCTCTCGTGAGAATCCTCAAGCTAGTGGTTAGATTTTTTTGGTATGCTGCTCTTACCATCGCTTCGACTCCTCGCATGATTAACGAGACCATTCAGAATAGCTGCGGGTTACGCCGGCTTCACCAGCGCTCAATAAAGCGGTTTTACCGACTTGTTGTGCAAGAGCAGTCGGAACTTTCTCGTAAAAAACAAAACAAAGAGTTTGTGGATTCCTGGGAACTGATGGAGGGGAGTTGAGCTGCAGGAATATGATCCTCAAATCCCTAAATCAGAAATAATGGAACGTCTAAATGAGAAACCACATGTAGGTCTGCAAAGTGGGATATAAGAGTTTGTTTCTGAAGTTTAAGATCTTGAATGGATGGAAGAAAGAAAGAAGAAAAGAGAGAGACAGAGAGCGAGAGCGAGAGAGAGAGAGAGAAATGAAAAATGAAAGACAGAGAAAGATGAAAATAGATGAACCTTAAATAAGAGACTAAACAAAGATAAATAGATAGATCTCTGTAGATAATTTGTCGCTTAATTGACAGATAGAAAGAAAGAAAGAAGCCAGAAAATATATTGATAGATATTATAGATCGAAAGATAGATTATTTAATATATTTAATGTTTAACTCCATCAGAACATCTCATTCATTTCACTTCCATAAATAAACACACTTAAATATTTTGAATTCTGTTTGTCATCAGCAAGTTTTTCTGCAATGCACCACAAACTATTGCGGCACAAAATCATCATTGTCCCGATATTATATTTATAACCATCCCTATTTATTTTGACTTAGAACCAGCACTTAGCAATACGCTGAATTGTGCATCCTCTATGTCTATCATAATCACAAAAGAATTTTGCAGATGTATGGGGACTGAGACTTTGTGTAAGAGTAATATATACTGCTAGTGTTGTTTCCTTGTTTAATAGTGGGACAGGTAGTCAACTTGTTAATCATCACCTAGTGAAGTTCAGCCAGCTGTTAAATGTGTATAACTGAGAAAATAACAATATTGTAGTATTAGTTTAAAAGCTGCAAGAAGCAACACAATTGAACACTACTGCAGCATTCCTGAAGGATCTAAAGATAATTATTAACATAATTCTCCAATTAATATATGTGCAATATCTTCTTTTAAACCGATTTTAAAACAAATCGAATTGTCAAATCATATTAACATACCAACGATGCTTGGATTAACTCAAGAAGATGAACTTGGTCGTAACCACATTAATTAAAAATCTCCCGTTCTTGCAAACATCTCCTCTAGAGTGATTATATGACGTCAAACCAATGGCAAAACTATATTTATACAAATACGTGTGTCCATTGTGGGACACAGCTAGATTTACATTAAGCTCCAAATTTATTTATTTGTGGTTCATAAATCTGTTTTACTTTTTAAAAAATGAATTATTTCATTCATTTTTACTGGAAACAGAGTCCAGATGTGCCGGGTCTCACACTGACCGTTGTGCCGGTCCAGCCAGCTGACATGGTTTCCACCAGATTTGAGATCTTTGATTTAACCCAGTGCTGTAAATCGAAGCTTCTGTAACTTTCCACTTTGCTCTACTTCCCGTCTGTATTGTCGTATCACGAACAGCAGGTAGAGCGAACATGTGACAGCAGGCGCTGTGGCTCGGGACGCCGCGTATGTAGGCCAAGCCGGTATCGGGGGTTCGGGGCGGGGGGAAAAAAAGCTTCCGAGAATTATTTTGGGACTCACAAAGGACCATCGGTGTGAAAACAATTAAGACTTTTTTCCTTACCCACTTTAATTAACATTTTATTTAATGGCTTTGTCTCCTAGGTCTTAATCGCCAGAGGTATAGCTAATTAAAACATATATCCTTCAAAAAATCTTAATAAGTAGACACACTGCGCATACTGATGTGACAGAGCTAATCGGCCTGTTCTAACGCTGGGTAACAACCAACGTCTAACAGAGGAGGAGATTTATTGACGCGCCATTTGGGAAGAAATGATCTGATGTACAGTAGGCTGCATCGTGGCTGGGGGGACGGTGACAAATCTCAAGGCCACTGATAATCAGGGATATTATCTATAGTAGCCAACCAGAGCCAAAAAATCTCCCTAATTATGCCAATTATTAACCTAATTTCATTGTGGGTATTTCACATTTCTACCAATTAATTAGGTCAATTAAATTAAGAGCTCATCGGTAAAAGCAATTTACAAGTGGACATGTTCGCTCAGTCTGATAAAGAAGAGATACAGAGATTTTAAGGACAGATAAGACATAATATTATTGTTTCATTACATTAATCATTTTTTCAATTGCTTTGTTTATCTTTTTTAATTATATTACATTTTTATTGTTGAACTTTATTGTTGCACTTTATGATACAATTTATACACTGTCCATTGTGCAGACAAAAAATTATCATTCATACATTAAATCATAAATGGCTTAAAGAAATAAAGTGCATTTTCTGTTTATTAATTAATAAAAATCATTAATAAAACTAATAAAAACTCATTCATTCATTCATGATCCAAAACACTTAATCCCTATCGGGGTCGTGGGGACTGGAGCCTATCCCGGGAACTACTGGCGCGAGGTGGGGATCAACCCCGATTGGCGCAAAACACCGCAGGGCACATACATACAGAATCACACTCTCACTCACACCTTACAGGGCCAATTTAGAGTCGTCAGTTAACCTGTTTTGCATGCTTTTGGTTTGTGGGAGGAAAGCGCATGCCCACCAAAAGCGGCAGAAAATTTTGAATCCAGATTGCACAGAAAGATTTGGGAAGCGCACATTTGTACCATTTAAGACCACCCTGGCAGTTCCCAAATCTGGTGAGGAGCAGGAAAAATTCAACTGTCCCACTGGAGCCAAAGATTTATTCCTGCCTCCCCTGTTGAGAGACAGAAAAGCAATACGTCCCTGAAGCCCTGCAAGGATCCTGCTGTGAATTATGAGAGTTAAGCTACTGCTGGTCTCCTCCGACATGCCATAAATCATGGCACAGGTTCAATTTTTTTATATATTTATTTCTTTATTTCGCCACCCTCTTGTTTTACTTTTTGGTTTGAGCTGTGGTTTTAAAGAAGCTACAGCTATAGACAATAGACTTCGACAGCAGTTTTAGTAAATAAACTTCTTTTATATTGCTATTGAGCCTCATTCACCAATTTATTTGATTATTTAACGTTTACGAAATTTATGATAAGTCTATGCCAAATTTAGGATGTGTTTGTAAACTGCTGAAGTGTAAGCAAGTTTGTTCTTGCAATTAAATCTTCTGTTCTCGTAAATTGAAAGTGCATGCCAGTTGTTCTTAATCTGAATATTCCCCAAAATTTCCATGAACACACAAATTGGAAGGTGAATGAATTGATAATAATAATAATAATAATAATAATAATAATAATAATAATAATAATAATAATAATAATAATAATAATAACCACAAGCAGCAATTAAGGGAGTCCAAGCGCTGAAGCGGAAACTAAAAACTAAATCATAATCATTATAACATACTATATATATAGTACAATATACAGGGCAATATGTGATATAAACTTTTACAATAATAAAACATACAATATAAATTTACGTAGCATTTTTAGTGCCCCCTAGAGGTCAAAAAACATGTTTTCCTTTGCTATAGCGCCAATGATTATGATTTTTCCATAACTTACGGTTCAAGCCAGAGCAATCCACTTTGTAAAAGAGGAAAATAAAAATAATAATAAAGAAGAAATAGAACAATTACATGACAGTCCATAAGCACTTCATGCTAAGATCTATAATAATAAATTCAACATTCTGCTGCAACATTTAAAATGAATATGTTAAAGAAAATACAAATAAATGGTTAAAAATAAATAACTTAATATATAACTGTAGTATTGAAGAAAGCCCAAATAAGCTAATATTTTGCCCAAGTTCACATGCAATAAAATGTTATGGTAGATTCCTGATTTGAGCTAAGAAAAAAAATATCAAATAAAAATAATATTGGTGCATTGAAAAATCCTTGTGGTAGGTTTTGAAAATAAATTTTTCTTAAGACTGTCATCTTTTCAATTTTACCTTAATGTAAACATTCTTTATCAGGGTTGAAGCGTGTTAAAAATAGAGCTTTATTTATTTGAATTGTCCCTGAAATTGTATAGCATCCATTATGCAGTCAGTGTCATACCAGCTTACAGAGACTCCACTAGTTCTGATCTTTCAAGGTCAAGAGCCAAAGCTTTTCACAAACACGCACACGCATGCGCGCACACACACACACACACACACACACACACACACACACACAGAAATACACACACAAACACACACACACACAGAAATATACACACAAACACACACACACATACACACACACACACACACAAAGAAATACACACACAAACACACACACACACACACACACACACACAAAGGAAATACACACACAAACACACACACACACACAAAGAAATACACACACAAACACACACACACACACATACACACACAAAGAAATACACACACAAACACACACACACACACACACAAAGAAATACACACAAACACACACACACACACACACAAAGAAATACACACACACAGACACACACACACACACCCACACACACACAGTCTCCTCTCATTCCCCTAAGAGCTGGAGTCATTTAATGCTTCTCAAATACTCTCAAAAGAGTCTAACAATCCATTTTCGCGTCAATTGATGATAATATTTCATTTCAAACCGTAATCTGTAATTTCATGTTTAAAGAACACAGCTAAAACCAAGATCGTTGATATTATCAACTTCTAATTATGGGTACTAAGAAGATAAAATTAAAAAAATGACATAGTAAAAGAACTACTAAAAATTTAAAAAATACAGCAACAAAAGACTGATATTCTGATAAAAATACATTCTAATCACATTTAAATTGTGCAAATGTGATGAATTCATTTTAATTGTTTCCATGGAGGACAACAGATGTAAGACAAACACATGGAGAATTGCAGAATTAAATAAATTGAACTCAGGTGTAGCACATTTGGATAACGGTTATTAATGATGACAGGGAACACAGGACTGAATGGTCTCTGATGGTAAATGTGGAATTACAGAGGGCAATCATGACTAAAACTGCTTTTAGAATATGCCAACATTTACTTAGTAAGTTTAGACACAGAAATCTTCTACATTTACAGCATTTAGCATCCAGAGTGACTACTGTCTTTCAATTTCAGAGACAATTTCCTGAGAGCAATTTATGTTACTTTTACTTAGAGACCCAATGGTGGTAATACTGAGGTTGCATTCAAATCCACAATCTCCAGAGCTGAGTGTCTCTAACCACTCTTGAATACATATACATTTTTACATTTACAGAATTCAGTATGACGTATACATCCATTTTCCTAATATCAGTTGGTGGCGTAACGGTTAGGGCGTTCACCACGTGATCTCAAAATTTCTGGTTCAAATCCCAGGCCGGTAAAGTTACCACTGAGGTACTTATGATCAAAGTACTGCCCCTACACTGCTCCCCCACGCCAAGCCTTTTGTTTGGCTGCCCACTGCATCTTTTATGGATAGTTCAAATGCAGAGGTCACATTTCGTTGTGGTGCACTGTGTGCTGTGCTGTGTTCAGTGACAAATAATAACTCACTTTCACTTCGGGGAAAGTCTCCCTGGAACAGTTTGGGATTAAGGGTCTTGCTCAAGAACCCAAGTAGTAATAGTAGTTTGTTGTGCTGCAGATAGGATTTAAATCCATGACCTCTTGGACCAGAGGCGAGTATCCTAGCCGCTAGACTTTTTGAGTACATTTACTTTTTGTTTTTTTTTTGTTTTTTTTGTTTTTTTTTAACATTTACATTAACACTATGTATCTCTATGTATCTGTACAGTATATAGCAGAGATGACAATAAAGTTGACTTTGACTTTGATTTAACTTACTTTCCATAATAACAGTCTCCCTAGAGCAATTGACCAGGAAACAGATGGTGGTAATGCTGGAGATAGCATTCGAAACCATGATCTCTTGGTCTAGAGATTATTACTAGACAACCACCAACACACGACGTAACTGAAATGCCTTTTAGTCTTTGTTTAATTCCTATAGCTTTTTATGGTTGTCCTGGCCTCGCTTCTGTGTCAGAATGTCAAACTTTCAGCGCCTTCAGCCTTCAGTGTTGATAGGGTAAACTTAAAATGTGACCCGATCTGCCGTAATGAGTCGGAAGTCGGCGTTCTATTTATTTAGATACGGGCCGATTATGTTGAAAAACATCACAAAAATAGCCATTTTTCTTTTTTGGAGACCAGATTAATTTTGAAGACCTTTTCTTTCATATAAGACCAAAAAAGAAAAATCGATATTTTTGATATTTGTCAACATAATCGGCCAGTATCTAAATAAATAGAACGCCGACTTCCGACTCATTACGGCAGATCGGGTCACAAATATGTAACAATTTAGATTGCATCCCTTATGTTGTTGACACAAAACAACAGACTTCCAGCAGCCATTTTTATTAAAAGTATCCAAACAAATGAATGAATAAATAATGGCATATTTCCCCAGACCCCAGAGTGCTGTGGTAAGCCAAATAATTGATTTTTGGCTTATCAGTTGAAAAAGTCACATTGATAAGCATAATCGATCAATAATCGGCCATGACCATTAATTGGTCGAACCCCTAATTAAGTAATAATATAAAGTAAGCTCATTACATGTGAAATCTTAATATTTCCATACATTCATCATCATTCAGTTCCACATCAGCACACACATGATTTCAGTCAGCATGTGGTCTAATTACAGGACATTAACATTCATTCTCTTTTTGATTTCTGGTTTGCTTTTGATAATTGTATAAAAAATGCACGTGAGCTCAAGGTTAAAGAGGGGGAGAAATAGGTGAAAGTGGAGAAAGTGAGCGTTGAGTAAGTGACTGCGCATTAAAGAGCTGTTGTCTCGTATTCGGTGATAATGCACTATTAGCACTATCGGGTTTCGGCCGGTGGTTAGTCGCAGCCATTTAGGCTTTGGTCAGATTTCATGTAGCTGTCATGTCACTTCTGCACGATTTACTGGCTGGCGAAGGGAAAGATGGAAGGGGTGGTGGGGGAGGCAAGTGAAGGAATGAGTGGGCCAGGGGAGTGGGGGATGCGGTGGAGATATGGAGAGAGATACGGCTGATTAGACAAGTCTGGGCGGAGGAGGGATTCTCTCTCTCTTTGTCCCTTTCTCTCTCTCTCTCTCTTTCTGGGTTTGCGAGTTTTGCTCGATGCCCAGCGGGCACACGATGCACATTATGATCAGAGCACCATAAAATTACAGGCTGACCCAACTGACAGGGGCGCCATCAAAACCGCGGCACTGTGCTTAGATACACAGAGATACCTGGCTCTAAACGCACACCCACTCGTAAACTGGAACACACACGCTTCGGCATCTTCTTTGCGAGGAAGAGAGGTCATCCAAATGGTGTTACGTGTAATAAATATCTGCTGATATGGGGAACCAGGCTCTGTAGTATAGTGCATTGTAACAACAGAACGTACCATGCTTTTCTGGGAAAGAACAAACCTTAATGTACTGAAAGTCATGCGGGTCTGCTGTTGGTTAAATATACTGTTTTGTACCTAATATGTTTGTTTTTAGTTGCTTGTTTTGATTTAGTTTCATATTTTACAGTCAGGCATTCATACAGTTGGTAGCGTAATGGTTATGGAATTGGTCCTGTGATCAGGTGGGTCACTGGTTCAACTTTCAGACCAGGAAAGGTACCACTAAGGTACTCATGAGCAAGCTAACGTCTCCAAGCGCTGCTTGTGACTTTGACTGATAAAAACTTTTTTATTGTAGGCAACATAACACAAGGCAACATCTTTTACTCCAGGGGTAGGCAACTCCAGTCCTGGAGGTCTGGTGTCCTGGAGGTTTTCCAGCCTACCTGATCAGTCTCTTCTGGTGGTTATCTACCTGAGACCAGAAGTGAATATTCTGAAATCCAGTTGGATGGAAAACCTCCAGGATACCGGACCTCCAGGACCGGAGTTGCCTACCCCTGCTTTACTCAGTTCATCCATTTTTCTTCTTTGAACCACTTTTTGTTTGGTCCTGACCACAGGGCAGTTGGTAGCATAACAGTTACAGCGTTCGCCCTGTGATCAGAAGGTCACCGGTTCGAATCCCAGAGCTGGTAAAGGTATCACTGTGGTACTCATGGGCACAGTACCATCCCCAAGCACTGCTCTCTGGGCACTGCTCATGTTAACTGCTGACTGCTCCTTCACCGATGGGTCAAATTCAGAGCACACATTTGGTTGTGGTGCACTGAGTGCTGTGCTGTGGTGTGCTCACAATGACAAATAATCACTCACTCATTTTTGTAGAGTGGGAAGACAAACACCACCGTAGTATTGAAGATGCTTTGACCCAGTCATCTAGCCATCACCTTCATGATCATGATATAGCCCTTGTCAAAGTCACTCAAATTCTTATGCTTTGTCCATCTTTTACACTTCCGACACATGAACTTCAATGACAAACTGTTCACTTGCTGCCTAATATATCCCGTTCACCGCCAGGTGCTGTTGTAACCAGGAAATCAAGGTCATTCACTTCACCTTTCATAATGTTGTGGCTGATCAGTATATAGCTACAAGGTCTTTCTTCAATCATAAGTTGAGCACTGGAATAAAGTTTGCAAACCATTGCTATAGCGAATGAAAATACTCATTTTTACTTGAGAATTGAGAAAATCATTGGAATTGACTTTTGAAATCGACTCTGTCTATTAACAGCAATTGGAATCTGAAATCCATGTCAATTCCCAAATAGCTAGAGTCAAACTGCAAAATGTGTGATCTAAAAGAGCTTGGCAATATCTCATGTGCAAACATATCTGATCTGCACAAAAAGGTTTTTATCTCTCGGACTGGACACATTAAATTCCCCCAATGGTCAGTTAACACAGCATACATACACTCTGGGCTTGCCGTTATCCTAATACTACCTTTCATCCACCTACTTACCCACCACACACACACACACACCTCAGGTGCATCCAAGACCCTACACCTTAATGTTTTTGCAGCGCCAGTGTCAGGAAGGAGCTATTGATTCATGGTTCCAAGGGAGGAATCTGACACTTCGGTATGGATCGGGGAGATAAGAGGCAGACGCACAGCCTGCTGGAACACGGCACTTTCCCTCGTCTCCAGCATGTGGAGGAGAAGCAGAGGTCAGATGAGTGGTCCGGAGCCCAGCGGGCAGCGTTGAAGAGGCCCCGGGGCCATATGGAGGTCGGTTTAATCACCTGAGAAGTCTTGAGAACTGAAAGTGGGGGCAGATAAAGCCTTCTGGTGGAAAGTAAAGAGAGAGTCGGGAAAAGAAAAGTGACAAGGCCACCTCCAAGCCCCCACTGACACACACTTGAGTATAAAATCGGCTACCTAGCATTTCCTCACTGACACAGTCTGATGGCCATCCCTGGGCTTTTACTCCCCATTTTGGTCAAGGACTCCATCAGTAAGCTCTGCTTTCATGTTTCCTGCAGCAATAATCTTCAAATTAACTGCAACAGGCACAGCATCTTTAGATCCAGTGACAACACACAATGCCTCCTAGATTCCATCGATATCTGGCACCAACATTTTGGTGCCAGTTCCATGCCTCTCCAGGATCAACATGTACTCCACATCCCATTCCTGCATTAATAGGTGGCACTTCTTTGTTTATCACAGCAAGGGGCACCACCTATTTGTTCCAGCAGTGACAGCACCACCTTTGTGTTTCCTGGAACAAGGTGTGCCCCTTCTCCAGATTGTTTCCAGCAGTGATGGTGCAGTGCAAGGTTATTATAGTTAACGAAAACGAACGAAAAAACTAAAACTAGAATTGAAAAAGCATTTTCGTTAACTGAAATAAAAATAACAAGTTAAAAAAAAACGAAAACTAACTGAAACTGTTTTGTGTGTATACAAAACGAACTTGAACTAATATTACAGCAAAAACGTCCTTCGTTTTCGTCTTTGTAATAAGCCTTTTGGGTTTAATTAAAATCTATTTACTTCACGCTGCCAGTTTTAAGCCAGGTGTTTGACCCGTATGGCACCACGTAGTCTGTGACGTCACGTGTCCATAGTCTGTCCGCGACGCCGCCGGCTAGCGTGATGGCTGCAGCGAAAGTCGGAAGAAAGCGGCAGAGTCCTATTTGGGATTTCTTTGATTATGACAGTGTCAAAAATAAAAGTAAGTGCCTTGTTGTAGAAGCAGGTGATACAATATGTGGAATACTTCTCAAGGGGAAAAACCCCACGAATCTGAAAGTCCATTTGAAAAGCTCACACAAAAAGGCGAACCAAGAGTACCTGGACAAGCTAGCCTCTCGCCCGCCCTCCCCCGAAAGAGAAGCGATAGCCAGGCCAGGTAACATGGGAAAGGAACGTGATACGACAGCATCCATAATGGACTGCTTCCACCGCCGACCAAATAGCTGCTGACTAGTAAATAGTAAATTGTCAGGTTGTTCATGATTTCTTAGATTGAGCTCCCTGGGACTCCTGGTTGCCATGCATGTTTGTTTTTATGTTCATGTGTGTCTTTAGTCTGTTGGCTATGTTAATTTGTACTCAGCACACTGTGTATCTAACCTCAGAAGCAGCATTGCACAAATATTGTACTTAGGGCTGTTATCTTGTGGGCTGTTGTATTTCAATTTGAGGATGGGTGTTCATGTGTCCTCTGAATACATGTTTCAAAATGTATCTTTGGTTGAGTTTTTATTATACAATACTTATTCTGGTGATTTTGATTCATGCACTGACAAATATCCTAATTTACAAAAAAAAAACAAAACTAAAACTAACACTGTAACTAATAAAAACTAAACTAAAACTAAGCAATTTCAAAATATAAAAACTAATAAAAACTAGTAAATCTGCCTCTAAAAACTAATTAAAACTAACTGAATTTGAAAACAGAAAGTCAAAACGAAATAAAAACTAAAACTAATGAAAAATCCAAAACTATTATAACCTTGGTGCAGTGATGATGCTTCTTCTCCTGGATCAGTGACGACAGGCAGAAGGTTTGTGTCCTCACAATGATAGTCATCACTCACACAGTTCTCACAATCGTTACACAATCTGTGGCAACAGGTGCCTCCTTTCTGGCGCTGTCTTAATGCGTCCTGTCTCCAGTATAACTAGTGTGGGGCACTAGCCTCATGTTTCCAGTAGCAACAGGTGCTTCTCCTCCACCCTTGTGTCCCTGTGATGACTTGTGCCACTCATCCATTTCCTGCAGCAATGGGCTGCCACTTCTGTGTTTGCTCCAGCGATGCCTGTCTTATCTTCACTGTCAGTGGTGTCTTTGTTTTCTGCAACAATGGGTCCTACATCTCCAGAAAAGGTGGGATGGCCACTGGCTTCCCATATTTCCAGTGGCAATGGATATCACTCTTGAATATATGCAACAAAGTATTACTTATCTGGGTCCTGCAACGATGGGTGAAACTTCTGTGCTTTCTGTGATGGTGCAGATGAGCAGTGAGTTCCTGTTTCATATGACACATGCTGCATCTCCAGATTAGCCATGATGTTTGCCAGCCCTGTGTTTTCCTTGCGATACAGTAGGTGCTGCACCTGCTCTTTGCTACTCACCCAGATCCCACGGCGATGGATGCTACTTCCAAGTTTTCCATAGTTACAAGTGCCGCATCTGTTCCAGTGCTCACAGGCTTTATGTTTTCCATGGCGACAAACACCAGATTAGGTGGGACAGGTGTCGCCCAGGCACTTCCAGCAGCAATGGGTACCACTTCTCCAGGACCAGTTTCTGTTTCATGTGACAACATGCTCCACTCATCTGGGTTCCTGTGGCAATGGAAGCTGCCAATTGTTTCCTGTGCACGACATGTGCTGCCTTTGTGTTTGCTGTGTCAAGCTCAAGTTAAGCGAACCAGAGACTGACATTTCTGGGATTGTCTTGTTAAAATTTGTCATCCTAATCTGCTACACCTGTGATTCTCTGTATAAGAATTGAGAGAATCAATGAACCTGTGTGTAAAATTTTCTCACCGCTATGGCCTTACATTAACCAAATAAAGTCCTTTTTTAACTGCAGATATTTTAAGCAAGAATAGTCTACTTTTTATTTTACAAGCAAAATCTTTAGTAAAGTGGAAGCAAAACAGTAAATCATAAATTAAAACTTTGCCCCTACTTGTTGATTTATGTGCTCCTCTGGTAAACAAACAGTCTTTGTTTCAATTAAATGAGTTTTTTAAACCCATAATTACTGGACTAAACCACTAAACGCTTAAACTTTTACAGAGTTCAGAGAAATAAATATGCTGTGGCATGCTAAAACGTGCTAACTTACTAATAAACATAACATGATTAGTTTGAGCACATTTTTAAATTAAAATATTAATTCAAAATATTTATTTAACACTACTGTCAGGAGCCGGTCTGCACCTTAGCGTAGCAGACAGTAGGTGGCGCTGTGTCCCGTTTTGTTTCATTTATTTTCGTGTCCGTCTCGTCTTGGTCCCGTTTCCTGTGTTTGTGTGTTCATTTGTTTCACCTGTGTTCTAGTTCAGTCCCTTGTTAATGTCTGTGCATATAAGTTTGGTTTTTTCTGTTGGTCTTTGTCGGTTCTCCCTCTCACTCACCACTCTCTGTGTGTGCGTTTATGTGGACGTTATGTTTGTCTTTTGTAAATAAATCACCGTCAATGTTCAACTCCTGCATTTGCGTCCGATCTCTCTGTGTGAGTGGAAACGTGACAACTAGACTCTGCATACAAATACAATTAGTCCCAAGATTTCGAAATCTCAGCACTAGTCAGATGAATTGTTACCTCCATTTTATTGCCACCTTACGTTTTCCTTTTCCCATAGATTCAAAAACACACCAGATGCTTTCTAAATGTCAGATTCCAACTTTATTTCCTTAACATTAAAGAATAATTCTACTAGATTTCAAATTGTATGTTCAATTCACTACACACCTGCTGTTAGTAAAAAACACCAAAAATCTCATTTATATCAGCTAGAACGCAAAATAGGCGCAATAGAACACAGAACTCAAGGAACCCAACTCAGACAGGCAGAATATCTGTTCCAACTGAAATATTCTCTGAAAGCAGCATCTCAATCCAGCTCTATCTGTCTGTTGACAGGCTTTATATCAACCTTCATTGTGTCGTATTTAGAACCTCAACATGTCAAAGACGATCAGTCGCTTATGAAATCAGTCCATTCATGAACTTATGGAATCACCCCAGTGCACGACAGTGAAAAGCTCTCATTTAATTAGCCAGATCTCATTTTAAGTCAAACTCCAGACTGAGGAAGAAGTGCAAGTACTCAAATATTAAAGTGACAATATGATCTTGTGGTTAAATTTTTCGGGGCTGTTTTGAAGGCTCAGAGCCACTGACAGACTGTCATAAGAGTAAGTGGAAGAGACTGATCTACATGCCTCTTTGGCCTTCAAAATACAAAATACTCATGTTAGGATGTAATACAGAAAGACAGCAACCACAAACAGGCCTCGTTTCAGCTTGTACATCAGATTACTCTCGTGACATGGGTTTGACATATCAGAACAACAAATTGCAGTGCAAACAAGTCAATCGCGTTGTGAATAAACTGTCCTCGGCGGTGTTTGATACCACTTTTCCAATGGTCAAAACCAACATTTAAGTCCTGCCCTTCTATCTTCATAAACCTTCTTCTTCTAATTTCTGTTAAATTTTTTTATAAAGACCAGGGGCCTCATTTATCAACAGTGCTTAAGCACAGATCTGTGCGTAAAGGGTGTGTACAATCGTTCCTGCGCAAAGTGTGGAATTTATGAACTCCTACTTGTTCTTAGAAATATGCGTAAATATAAGAACAGCTCTGACCATGCGTACGCACAGAATCTAGTGGTATAACAGGGAAACTGCAATAAGTCAAATATCCACGCATGTCATCAGCTCAGTAGTGATCTGTCCACCCCCGGTAGCAGATATGTCCCGTCTGTGTACTGAGACATGTTTTTTCGTATTCAGTTTGATATCAAACCATTTTAAAAAAAAATTTCAGACAGGGACCTCGCCTCTAAACTGTGGTAAAGTTGGTTTAACATTCAACATTCATTTGATATTGGATATTGTCTCCTTTTTATGACAAAACGAAGCATACAATTTAAAAAAATCCATAGGATAGTGAGCAGAACAAGGAAGACAACACACTACAACCCCCATTTAGCAAATCGTGCGATTATAATATTTTAGGCCTCGTCCACAAGGACGTTCGAAATGAACGCCCTCTGAACGCCATACGTGTTTTTGCTGCGTTTTGTTGCTGCGTTCGATTGGCGTTTCACTGGCGTTCGCTTGACGCTGTTTAACGCCTAAACGCAATAGCGTCGTTTTCCTCGCGTTCGTCGGGATTTTGACGCCAAGAAAACGTTGCATGCAGCGTTTATTTGATGCCACCCGAACGCGCAGCCGGCCGAACGCCGGTGCTGAACGCCCGTGTGGACGCTTTGAATTGCTCCAATGAGCAGAAAACCGGTCGGCGTTCAGTCGGTGCTCACCTGGCGCCACGAACGCCAGAAAAACACCTGGTTCAGACGTCCGTGTGAACGAGGCCTAATTTCTTTAAATACTCCTGCTTTCCCTCGCGATGGTCGCGGTCGTTTCAGCGCCGCAACGTTAGGGATCATCGCAAAATTACACAACTGTGTTTAAACAAATCCATTCTGTTCTAAGGCCACTTGCCCTGATAAACTCAAACAGATTTTTAAGTATGTAGGTGAACACTATTGATGTACTACAAGGCTGATGTTTAAATAATTGCAGTCCTCTAATTTGTTATAATTATATATTATAAAGTTTGAGTTTACCGTGGCAAGTGGCCTTAGAACAGAATGGATTTGATAAAAACAATTGTGTAATTTTGCGATGATCGCTAACGCTGCGACGCTGAAACGATCACGACCATAGAGACAGCGAGGGACAGTCAGAGTATTTAAAGG
Organism: Distichodus sexfasciatus; assembly: GCA_032718565.1. Classification (NCBI taxonomy): domain Eukaryota; kingdom Metazoa; phylum Chordata; class Actinopteri; order Characiformes; family Distichodontidae; genus Distichodus; species Distichodus sexfasciatus. The sequence continues at coordinate 894,133 of JAVGVS010000150.1, read as the reverse complement.
AATTCAATATTATAATCGCGCGATTTGTAAAAAAAGAAAAATGGACTTGTAGTGTGTTGTCTTCCTTGTTATGCTGAGTATCCTATCGATTTTTTTGAAATTGTATGCTTCGTTTTGTCATAAAAAGGAGGCAATCGCGAATATCAAACGAATGTCGAACATTAAACCAACGTAACGCATTTACTGCCTCGGTCACTTTCTCCCAGACAGTTTTTTGTTTATTGGTTACCCCGGAGCTGAGAGAACCAAACAGCAATTTTTGGTTCATTTCGACCTGGGCAACGAGGACTTCGATCTCAGTTTCGCTTAAGTTTCTTTTTTTGATCTCTTGGCCATTATTTTCGGGATTTCTGCATGGTTTTTAAAGGGTGTGGTGTTACCAAATATGGTCAATTGAGGGCGTTTCTGAATGCAAATGACTACGAACGGGCACAAGCAGCTGAATAAGAACGTGAGGGATTTATCAACAGTTGATTACTTACAAACATGCGTACGACTGCCCTCTGCAGGTTTGATTTTTTTGTACTTACGAACATTCTAAATTTCATTCATAGGATGGAATTTAGGACAGTTTCTACGAACAATTGATAAATGAGGGCCCAGGATTCTAATTTTCTTCAGCATCCCACACATTTGCAGATATGCTTTCTGCCATTTTCTTTATCTAAAGTTACCTCTCATGACATGATGTGTTAATTTCCCAGTCGAAGATTAAGCCTAGTCCTAGACTGGCTTTGAATTTGAATGGTAAATCTCCATTGGTACTACATTTTAGCCCAAGACTAGGCTTAATCCATGAACAAGAAACCAGCCCCATGAGTTATTGTTTATGACAAGCAAAACACCAGGGGGATGGTGTTTGTCTACTGGTTAGTATACTTGCCTCTGGACCAAGAGGTTTTGACTTCAAAACCAACCTCTAGCACTACCGTCATTGGGCCCCTGAGCAAGACCCTTAGCCAAAAGTTGCTCCAGAGAGACTGTCCCTGAAATTAGGAATTAACTCTGGATAAGAGTGTCTGCAAAATGGCGTAAATATAAATGTTTGGTCCCCGTCTCAGACCTATAGTTTTGGGATAGGCTCTGTCCCTGTGAACGTGGGGACTGACTGACTTAACAGGGCCCCAGGTGGGGAGAGGGCCCTTGAGAGGTTTGGAATTGAGAAGCCCATGGAGACTGCTTGTGTATACTTTGGAGGGTCTAAATTAATCCACTGAGTAATTATTGTTGTTGAAAGATGAATGTGAAACTTTCAGAACATAAAAACTAGTGCACATGCAAAGGGGACCAGAAAAACTATGGACAGCTATGGAAAAATGGTTCATATCCATGATCACATGTTTAAACCGCAGCAATCCTACAAGACAAAGTAGAAAAGCTATTATTCTTAACACAAATATAGAAAAACAGGATGTTGCATTTTCTTTCTTTCTTTCATACTGGATCTTCGTTGACTATTGTGTCTAAAAGGACAAATAAACAAGGTTACTGTTCGTGATGGCCATGAGATGTGGGACATATTTACCAGTCTGAGTCTGCAAAGGCCTCCAACAACGATTGCTATTTTTCTCATCGGAGGCCACTTCACATCCTTCTTTGCCTGACCACAGCCGAATCTGATGGAGTTGTTCTGACCATGGAGGAAAAAGTGAGGAACGCTCCTGTTTACCACAAGACCTCCACTGGAAAATGGGTGGCCAACTGCATTCAGGGGCTCTGGAGCTCCATTCTACCCCCGAGTCCGTCTTCGGGCTGCTGTTTTTTTAAGCAAAGTGCACGTTGACCTTTCAATGTGTGGCATCCCCGGGAGAGAGTCAATGCTTTCCCTACCAAGTGCTAGACAAAGAACAGACCTACTGCTGCCGAGCTGCCTCTGAAAGCAAGAGACACTGGTGTGTTGGTTTTGTGTCGGGGGTTGGGAATGGGGTTGAGGTTTTTACGAGGACCCGGTTGTCCCTTTAAATGTCATTTCTCAAGCCCCCGGTCCTTGAGAACTGAAAGCTCTGCTGCAGAGATTAGATGTTTCCTGCACCAAGAACAACTCGATCCTGCATTGCTAATTAATTAATTAGTTTGCACCAGGTGTGCTGTGCTTGGGGAAAACCTGCTTCTGAGCAGAGCTTTGGCTTGTTCCAGTGAAGTTCAGCCATGAAAGGTATGCAAAAAAGATTTGTCAGGTTTGTAGCTTTGTGGGAACAATTTGGTTCGTCAGGACTAATACTAATAAGGCAAAAATGTTAGAAAATGTCAGGTTTTATTTGAGAATCTAAAAAATAGATTCAAGATGTAATTTTTTGCTATCGAGTTTAAGTTAAGGGTTAAGATTAAGTGTGGTCATAGTACTTCAGCATGCTTAGATTTATGTGAGTGAGATTATTTGTCATTGTGAACGCACCACTGCACAACACAGTGCACCACAATGAAATGTGACTGATACTGTTGCATTCACGTGGTGGCGCAGTGGTTAGTGCTGCCGCCTCACAGCGAGAAGGTCCTGTGTTCGAGCCCTGGATCGGCTGTGGGGCCTTTCTGTGTGGAGTTTGCATGTTCTCCCTGTGTTTGCCTGGGTTTCATCTGGGTGCTCCAGTTTCCTCTCACAGTCCAAAAGCATGCAATATAGGTTAATTGGTGACTCTAAATTGGCCCCATTGTGTGAATGTAAGAGTGTGATTGTGTGAGTGTGTTGGCGCCCTGCACTGTGTTGGCGCCTGCGCAGGGTTGGTGGTTGGTGGTGGGGACGGGAGCCTATCCTGGGACTTCAGGCGCAAGGTGGGGAGCAAACCAGGGTGGGTGCCAACACACTCCACGGTGCTCACACCAACACACACATTCACACCAAAATTACTATTTAGAGTCACCAATCAACTCTCTTTTTGGACTGTGGGAGGGAACCAGAGCACCCAGAGAAAACACACACGAATACGGAGAGACCCCATGGCCAACCTGGGGATCGAACCCTGGAGCTTCCTGCTGTGAGGTGACAGTGTTAACCAGGGCACCACCGCGTCGCTCCTCATCCAACCATAACACACCCTGTCGCTTCCTTCGGCGCCACTTCCCAAGAGCTGGCAGTTAGGGATTTCTTAACACCATGAATTATTTTCATAAAAAGAGCATTTATTTCAAAGTTTTTCCGCTTCTTAGATTGAAGCACATAATAAAGCAACAGTACAATGTTCATAAAATATAAGTGTGATGCTGTAACGTTTCCGTACATGTTGAAATACTGATATTTGTATGTATACTAAAAATAAGAACTTTTAAAATTGTACAAATAGTTACCAGAAAATTGACATAGAAATTAGCCGTTTTCTCACTGCGACAGGACAGATTGCTATTTTCTCGCCGGGGAGAGCAATAATAATAATAATAATAATAATAATATACGCTGTTAAAAGAAAAAAAGGAGAAATGAAAAGATTGAAAATAATGGTCATCGTAAATATATCAACAAAATAATAATAATAATAATAATAATAATAAAAGGATTTACGTGAACTGATAGGCAAGTTTGATCCTTAAGAGACATATTTGCACATTGGTACTGTACATATGTTATAATGGACTTTAGCTTGCTTTTTAAGATATAGTTCTCAAGTTACAAAAGAGAAGAGAACAAAATAAAGATAAAAAGGAACTAAAAATGCACTGTGTTGCAAGTGTCTGCGATTTAAGGCGATTGTTGAGCTCACGTCTTTTGTGTGTGTGTGTGTGTTGTCGTTCGTCGGTGACATCAACCTGAAGGTTGGATTTTTCTTCCGATTATAAGAGTCTATCTTTGATGGATCCTTCTTCTTCTTGTTTATAATCTTCAGGATTTTAAAACATGATAAATTAAAATAAAAAAGGCCGTCTGCGACCATCCAACGGCAGCAATGGAGGCGTTTTGGAAGGGACGAGTCAGTTTTTTTGACGTTTGTTTTTCTGGTGATTTTTAAAGTAAGGCAACTGTTTTTAATTTTTTTTCCTCCCTTTGTGAGCTCATTCACAGTATCAGTAACTCCACGCCTCACTTGGTACAAAGCAGGTGGTCGACCTCCCCCACAAAAAAAAAACCTACGGCAACCTGCAAAAACGATAAAAGTGAACATAACCTTGCACACGTTCGATACATCCCACAGGTGTCTCTATTTTGAAAGTTTTTCATTTTTAATCATTTTTTTTCTACATTTTTATCTTTTCTCACACTTCGTCTTCTTCTCCTCCGCCGCGTCCTTCCTTCATTCGTACCTATAGATGATTTCCTCTAACCCGTATGGCGTCGTTGTAGTATTATTATCATCATCATCGTTATTATTACTATTATTACAGCATGTGTACTTTAAACAAGCAAACGAAAACAGCCTAAAAAAGTTTACTATAAACCGAACCGACGGACTCTTTGTGGGAATACTTATAGTAAACTTCACACAGTACACACGTTAGTTGGAAGTGAAGTGATGGGAGGAAAGAGATGAGGTGCTGGGGGAGGAGTCATTTTGTTTTGTTTCTTTTTAATAAAAAAAAAAATCAAACCAAAAAGAAAAAGAAGATAAAAAGAAAGTGGTCGTTAGCAGTTGTCGTCGGCCGAGTCTTTGGTGCCGTAAAGGTCGGCTAGTTTCTTGAATCGTGGCCCCCAGCTTTGGAGGTAATCGTAGTCCAGGTCCGAATCGGTGGTCACGGATTCCAGGGAGCTGAGTGAGCCAGCGACGGAGCCCCGGCCCTCGTAGCCGTACACCTGGATGGAGTCGTAAGGCGGGGCGGTGGGGTCATTGTCAGCGTCGCTGATCCTGGTCTTAATAAAGTCATCCACGTCCACGCTGCTCCCTGCGGGCCTCATCCCGGGCCGGAGCGTGTACTGCAGCTCGGGCTTGATGTCTTTTCGCGGCAGGAAGCCGTTGGCGCCGTCCGGGTTCTGTAGCGTGGCGATGTCGAAGGCCTCGGTGTCCTCCTCACCTCCTCCTTCGTCGTCGTAGGTGATGATGTTCTCCCGGATGTCCTCCTCCTCGAAGACGATCAGAGGCTCCTTCTTCTCCCGGCGCAGGGCCACGAACAGCACCACGATGGCTGCAATGAAAACGGAGCGAGAGTTAGAAGAGTCAGGAGCAGTTTTGAATGGAGCATGACACCATTACAGCTGTGATTCCTAATTTTTGGTCACGAGGGGGCATCTCCGTTTAGGAAAACTGTGCTATTACTTTTCTTGTGGTTATACTTTAACCGCTAGCTCAACTATAGTCAGCAGAAACATCCATAAGCAACCATTTCGTGATTTCTTTTTGTATGCAGCATGATGAAGCAATCTTTAGAGCCACAACTTCTAACTATAGTCTTGTTAATTACACCCTAAAGGCCGTAAATGGCACGTGTGGCTATAAAGTAACTGCACATAAATGCCGCAGCGAACATCTGCTTTATAAACAGCCCACATGACTGGCCTGTAAAAAAACCTTCTATGCAATTACGCCATGAAACACACATAATGATAGAGGCGCTTAAGCGATCGCGCCCTCCTGTCCTTATAGCAGTCTCTACACTGCGAGTTAAAAAGAGAGCTCTGTTGCTTTGCCATAACTTTGGAAAATGTTCAGAATTCTTTTAGAATTATAATTATTTCTTTCAAGATTATTATATTGCCCACCATGCCTTAAATGTGTAGCTACCATACTGCATCTTGTGAAATTACAATTTTAACTTTAACAATACTTTTTATAATAGCAACAAATGTCACCCTTAAATGGGTGATGATCTACTCGGTCCCTCCAGTTGCAGTCTAAAATTCTGTGGGAGCTTTTCTAAAAAATTGCGATGAAAGTTGCAGTGCTTTTAGGCGTTTTGTTGCAATAAAGTTGCGGGAGAAAGTCTACAAAACTACAATTTCTATTAACCATTAATCATTCATTATTTTTGAAGGTAAATCTAAGTAAAAGGGTCAAATGTCTATGTTTATTCATTTTACCGAGCAGGATGACGATGCAGGCGAGGATGGCGATGAGGGCGCCAGTGCTGAGGCCGGCCGTCAGGGGGCTGGGGGGCACTTTGCAGGTCAGGATCTCATCCTTACTGTCACAGCTACACACTCGGATCAGCAGCGTGTTGGTGCTGCTCATGGGGGGGGAGCCGTTGTCATTGATCTCGATGGGGAGGCTGTAGACATCCTGGGTGAGCAGACTGAAGCCCTTCCGGATCACCACGATGGTGGCGGTGCTGTCTGTAGTCCAAAAAAGACATTTAGGGAAAATTAGCACGGCTGTGGGAGAACATGAATATATCGAATGAGTTCTTTGTCTTATGGACTTGTATATTTTAGCATTTGTACCAAATCCCTGACCCTGATTTCTACTTTCTCCCCAAAAATATTCCGAGAGCCCCTTCAGGAAGCAGGGAAGGCACATGAGGAGGAGGCATGGCGGAAGAGTGGAGCGGTGAGGTGAGAATCGGCCAATATTAAGTTCACGCTGAAAACAGCAAACATTTATCAGCGCTGGAAGTGTAATCAGAGTCGGAGGTGGCCGTATTGGTTTTAGCCGAGACAAGTGGGTGGCTGGGGAGGTATCGAAGTGGGGTGAGAATGGATCGGTGCCAACTCACTCCCTCGTGTGCAAGGTCACAGCCTGAGCGGAGATGGAGCGAGTTCATTTAGGCTCAGTAATTTTCTCTGCCTCGGGTGTCTGCGTTTTCGAGACTCGGCGACTCAGAAATAAATAGCACTTTATTTATTTAGTAGTTGAAGCTGCTTCTTTTTTCTACTTTTTGCCCCTTTAACTCTTTCCAGAGACACTATTCATGGCTTAAAATTTACAACTTATTGTTGAGACCATGGTTATCACGTTTCTTGTCAATAGTGCAACTGCAGCCTTTTTTCCGGTCAAAACAGGTATTTGACCACAAGGGGGCGACATCATTAAAGCTGTAATTCCCTATTCTTCACCAACAAGTGAGCGACACCATTAAACCCCATCATTCTCCATTTTTAGCCACAAGGAGGCGACATCATTAAAGCTGTAATTCCCTCTTTTTCACCACAAGAGGGCGAAAAAGTCATTCTCCATTTTTGGCCAAAATCGGAGGGTCGTCGGTTCAAGTCCCAGACAGAGCACATCACAGCACACAATGCACCACAACAAAATTCGACCAAATACTGAAGGAGCAGTGGGCAGCTTTTTTTGTCAGTGCCCTCGGAGCTGTGCCTTGGGACGGTACCTTGCTCACAAGTATCTCAGTAGTACCTTTACTGTAGTACCGCCAACCTTCTCATCACGGGGCCAACTCCTTAACTTTTACACTACTTGGTGCCGTGATCGGAGGGTCGTCGGTTCCAGTCCCAGACTGGTAATGCTTCCACTGAGGTACTCGTGAGCAAGGTATCGTCCCCAAGCACTGCACCCTGGACACTGCCATCTGCTCACTGCCCCTTAATGAAGAGGTCAAATCCAAAAGCCACAATTCGTTGTGGTGCGTTCACAGTAATAAATAATGACTTAAGAAAGAATCATGTTACAAACAATAATTAAAGCCAAAATAAATGTTTGTATTTGATAGTTGAGTACATTTGGGGGCAAATGCCTGTACTTTTTACCCAAGGGAAGTTGAAGAGTAGAAACACTGATGCTGGAATGCGGTTTGGAGGCTTACGGAAAAGCAACATTGGTGGATTTATGTATTTATTGGGAGTATGGATGTGGGTTGCGTAACCCTAACTATCTAGCCGTACGCATATAAACGTTGCTGGACCACATTCTTGTCAAAAGTTGCCAATCCATAACCTGCTTTTATTACCAAACTCTCCAGTCCGTCTGTATCCATCTATATTTCCCATTTCAGTGCTATTTGGCCAGCGCTGATTGGAACGGGCCTTATTGAGAGCTCGCAAACATAAGGCCGTGTAATTTGCCTCCGCTTTTCATTAAGCCGTGGGAGCGGCGTGCCCAGTTGGCTGTGAGGGAGGGCGAGATAAACGAGTGGGCAAAAAACCCTGCTTCAAATCTGCGTCCGTTTCCAGCGGCTCCTCGATAAAGTCACTCAGTTTGAGCTGCTGCTGCCTAATCTGTCTCCTCACAGCCTCCAATATTCCACTCTCATTACAGCAGATCACACGGAGCAGAGTGGACCCTCTCTCTCTCTCTCTCTCTCTCTCTCTCTCTCCATTTCTCTTTATCTGTCCATCTCTCTCTCTCTTTCGCTCTATCCCTCTCTCCATCCCCCTCTCTTTCTACCTTTCACTCTCAAATTCCCTCTGTCTCCACCTCTCTCTCTCTCTCTCTCTCTCTCTCTCTCACACACACACACACACACACACACATTATCCCTCTCTCTCGCATTCAGTCCCATTCTGTCTTTTTTATTCAATTTTTTATTTTTCTCTCTCTACCTCTATCTCACTCTCTTCCCTCCCTAATTCAATGTCTTATCTCTCTCTCTCTTTCTCTCTCTCTCTCATTCTGTTATTCTCTCTAAGTCCCATTCTCTTTACTCTTCTCGTTCAATTTCTTTCTCATTATCACTTTCATTACTTTTTCCTCTCTTTCTCTCTCTCATAAACACTCCTTTATATCTTTCTCTTACTCATTCTCTCATGAAGCTTCTCTCTCATTCAACCTCATTCTGTCACTTTCTCCTCCCTCTTCATTTTCTCTAATTGAATATTTTTCTCTTTCTTTCTTTTTCCTTTCTTTCAACCTTTTCTCTTTTTTACTCTCTTTCACTCTCAAAAACTCTTTTTATCTTTCTATTGCTCATTCTCTCATGAACCCCCTCTCTCATACAATCTCATTCTGTAACTTTCTATTTCACTCTCTTCCCTTTTTCAATTTCTACAATTCAATGTCTTTCTTTCTTTCTTTCTTTCTTTTTTTCCCACTCTCTCATTAACCCTCCCCCTCACTCTCCTTGTCTCACTCTCTCATTTCTCTCTCATTTAGTGTCTCTCTCATTTCCTCTCTCTGTTCCTCCCTGCATTCCCACTCTAAAGAGGCTTTAGATGAGATTTCCAAACATCCCTTTTTGAACTGCAATTAACACACGTCGTATTTAGGCTGAAGTGATTTTGGACCACTCCCATGTCCCATGCGGTCCGTCGTCCACTTAAAGTGAAAATCATTTCAAAAAAGCTTCTCACATGGGAAACTTTCAGTAGCCGTGCGCTATTAGGCGAGATGTGATCTAATAGCGTCGCAGTGATTATGTGGCGTCGCTGGTGGCAGCTGTTGACTGTCTCCACCGCTGAATTATAAGGCAGACGAGGTCATTTCATGCTCTCTAATGACTTTTTAAACACACATTTGAGACGGTGCGCTCTCTGTGTGTGTAATGTCAGGATGTAGCACTAATTAGGCAATTATATCACATGGGGTGGATCGGAAAATAATGTTGTCAAATTCAATATTGCAAAACCATAACGAGTGGATGGTGATTGGAAGTATTGGGAATAAAACATAATGACGTAATAAAGTGAATTTAAGTGAGTGATTATTTGTCATTGTGAGAACACTACACCTCAGCACACAGTGCACCACAACGAATTTGACATTTGACCCATCCGTGAAGGAGCAGTGGGCAACTAACAAGGGCAGCGCCCAGGGAGCAGTGCTTTGGGGACAGTACCTTGCTCATGAGTACCTCAGTGGTAACTTCACCAGCCCTGGATTCGAACATGCGACCTTCTGATCACAGGGTGAACACCTTACCGTTACGCCACCAACTTGACCCATCGGTGAAGGAGATCCCAGGGGGCAGTGATTGAGGACGGTACCTTGCTCATGAGTACCTCAGTGATACTGGTCTGGAACTTGAAACGTCGACCCTCTGATAACAGGCTTCAAAATCAGAAGGTCGTTGTTCAATTCCAGAACATTCCAGAAGGTACTACTAAGGTAGTCATGAGCACGGTACCGTCCCCAAGCACTGCTCCCTGGACGCTGCCAAAAAGCTGCCCACTGCTCCTTAAAAAGTACATTTTTTATCTGCGCACATCTTAAACACCTTGGTTCCATGCATGTTAGAAGGTTCAAAGAGAGCCATGAGACTTTCTGTTTTTCCAAAGTGAGGACGGTACTTTGTTTGGAATTTCTCATCCCTGCTCATTGCCACTACTAACATGGGGGCAAAACTGGAACCTGAACACGGCACTAGCCTCAATCTGGTAAAACTTGTGCCAAGCTTTGTGCCAGGTGCACCATGGAGCTCATAATGGGAGAGTTAGACACAGCCAAAATCTCCCCAACCGTCCCCATGCAGCGATTACAGACAGGTCTTCACTGTTATCTTTATCTTTATCCAAAAATCCACTTATTAATTTTTTTTTTCCACAGAGAGTCCTCTCGCTCACCTGATTTCCATCTTTATTTTCTCTGTAAGCAGTTTTGTGGAGTAGCGAACCACAAGTAGTTAAGCTACTAACTTAATTAAAATGTACAGTCACTGATCAGTGGCAAAGCTACTTTTAAAATGTTTCGCAAAACATTACATAGTTACAAAATGAAAAAGATGCAATCGCAACATTGCAAAACTTTTCACCATCCCTACTTTTAATCTTAAATTGTCGCATAAAATGTTACTGTTATAGCATATGCTATAAATGTCTTACCCAACACTGTTTATAAGACTCTATTGTTTGAGTACCACTCATTCTGCCGTGACACCCCCTGGGTGACTTTCCTGGCACTTTTGGCTACAGCTTCCCTGTTGTTTCGGAGCCGAGGGAGCCTGGCACATGAGTCGCTCGGCACACCCGCTGCACCGCCTGGCATCTCTGCGACTTTTTGAGGGTCGGGGACGAATCCGGGCGCAGAAGTAGCGGCAACAGCAGCTGGAGAGGGGAGCCACTCAGTGGGTGAGGATGGTGCCCTCCAGCACATTAGCACAGCCTCGATGCCATTCTTCTACCATCACAAATGGTCTTTATCATGGATGAATGTGGGTAATAGCCATCGAAACGACTGTTTAGATGAGTTTTATGTTAAATATGTAAAGAATCAGTCAGCATTGCAACAGAAAGCACAATAATCTAATCTAGACATGCGTCAAGGTCACAAATCGCTCCGGTCGTTCTTCAGTGGGACACCAGAGACTGCCAAACTGTCTTCTGTTTTGTCAGCCATCCCATTTGTCCTGCCCCCTCTTTGTGTCGAGCGGTTCTTTCTGTTAATCCAGTCTTAATTATTCTGTTAATCTCTTTTCATGTGTTTAGCCGAGCCCCCTCTGTATCCATTGGGTCAGCAATTTTGGCAGTTGGTAGCGTAATGTCAGGGAGTTGGCCCTGTGATCAGAAGGTCGTTGGTTCGTATCCCAAACCGGTAAAGGTACCACTGACTACGAGCGAGATGGGGTCCAACACACCGCAGGGCACACACACACACACACACAATCACACCGAGTCGCACCTTACAGGATCAATTTAGAGTCAGATGGGACATTACATAGCTATTTATAATGAAAAGAAATTGCCGTCAGATACACTCTGAATTCTTTACAGCGCAAAAACATGACTGCATTGTGCAGGTTCTCTAGATTTCATCCACGTGTCTCATGTGTGCAGTTTTTCATATATAAAGTTGGTGCAAAAATTCTCACAGTTTGCAGGCTGAACTCTCATGAGGTCAAGTGGAGGAGTCTGAATTGAGAACTGTTCTGGTGTTTAGCTCAGGTGTGTGTATTTGTGTGTGTGTAAATCTCACCTCGGTTGTCCTTGAGGGTGAAGTTGTGGTTGTTTGCGACTCCGGGTGCGAGGCTGAAGTAGAAATGCTGTCTGTGTGCCATCTCATCTTTATCCACCGCACTCACCGTCTTAATCGCCTGCAGCAGAGACCACACACCTTCAGCTCAACACCTCTCTCTCTTTCTGTCTTTCATTCAATGCCTTTCACTGTTTGTCACTTTCCTCTCTCTCAAAATCAGTCTCTCTTTCATTTTGTGTCTGTATTTTATTTCTATTTCTGTAGCTTTATTTCTTCCTGTTTTTCTTTCTTTCTTTCTTTCTTTCTCTCTCTCTGACTGTCTCTTTACCTCTCTCTCTCTCTCTCTCTCTCTCTCTCTCTCTCTCTCTCTTTGTCTATGTGTTTCTCTTTCAGTCTGTCTTTGTTTCTGTCACTCCCTCTGCCACTCTATTTTCTCTTCTGTCTGTCTTTTTCTCTCTGTATCTTTCATTGTCTGTTTCACTCTATTTTTATAGCCTTTCACTGCCTCTCTTTTTTTCTTTCTTTCTTTCTTTCTTTCTTTCTTTCTTTCTTTCTTTCTTTCTGTATCTCTACCTCTCAGTCTTTCTTTCTTTCTGTATCTCTACCTCTCAGTCTTTCTTTTTTCTGTCGTCTCTCTCTCTCTCTCTCTCTCTCTCTCTCTCTCGTTGTTGGTCTCTGTTTTCTGTCTGTCTATCACTCTCTCAGACACACGCAATGGGCACTAACGTAAAGCTGTAAATCTGGTAATCTGTTAAAATCAGTGTTAAGCTGTAGCTCAAAAACACATCAGCATGTTTATATATTCATAGAAGTGATAATTAAAATATATCTAAATTTTAAGCTTATGAGTTTGCTCTTTTTTATCCAGCCTTTCTCCATCTCTTTCTTACACACACACATTGATGTGAGAGCAGTGGAGTGTATGCTGTGTGTGGAAGGCAGCGCAAGTTCTCACTTTTCCCGGCATGACGTTTTCACACATCAGCACTTCCTCCTGCGTGGCAAACTCGGGTGCATTGTCGTTCACGTCCTTCACCTTGATGTTGACGCGCACCTTGGCATCTTGGTGATGCCCACCTGAAACAAACAAATACACAAACACACAAACGCATGCTAAGTGTTGCTATTACTATTATGAGTTGAGGTAAAGAAGTTCATGTTTTTTTGCGTGTCTGCTCCTCCCTCCCTCCCAGGGCAAAGCTGGATTTTTATTTTTTATTTATGTAGGCAGTATAGCTGCTTTCCCTCAAATCACGCTGAGGCACTGGAAAACAGAGTGGCCACAAAAGACGGGTGGAGAGGAGCTCAGCCCATTTTGGGAAGGAAAGGAATGAGAAGAACTCGAGGCTACTCTGTAATTAGGGGGCCCTAAAGCGAGGGAGTAGGAGGAGGAGTAAGAAGAAAAGGGAAAGAGGATAAACAGGAGGAGGAGGACGAGGTGGGAAGGAGGAGGAGTAAGATGAGGAAAAGATAGGGGAGGAGGAAAAGGAGTAGGAGAAGATGGAGGAGGAAGAGCGGGAGAAGAGGAGGAGGAAAGGAAGAATAGAAGATGGAGGAGGTAGTGGAGGAAAAAGTGAAGGACGAAATAAGGGAGGAGGAAAAGAGGAAGAGGAAGAGGAAGAAGAGGAGTAGGAGGAAGAGGTGGGAAGGAGGATGAGTGAGGTAAGGAAGAGGTGGAGGAGGAGATGGAGGAGGAAAATTAGGAGGTGAAGGAAGAGGAGGAAAAGAGGAAGGAGTAGAAGAGGAGCAGGAAAAAATGGAAGAGAAGGAGGATGAGGAGGAAAAGAAAGGAGAAGAGGAGAAGGAGGAGTAGAAGAGGAGGAGGAGAAGGAGGAGGAACAGGAGGTCTGAAAGGAGGAAGAGAAGGTGGAGGAGGTGGTGGAGGGGGAGGAGAAGGAAGAGGAGGAGGAACAGAGCCAGAAGTAGAAGAGGTAGAGGAAGAAGAGGAGTAGGAGGGGGAGGAGGAAAAGAGGAAGTAGAAGAGGATGAGAAGGAAGAGAAGTAGAAGAGGAGAAGGAAGAGGTAGAGGAGGGGGAGGAAAAGGAGGAAGAGAAGGTGGAGGGGGAGGAGTCTGCTAAAGGAGGAAGGGAAGAAGAGGAAGAAGAGGAGGTGTATGGAGGAAGAAAGGTGGAGGGAAGCACTGGAGGAGGAGGCGGAGGGCGAAAGGAAGGAGGATGGAGGAGGAGAGGAGGAGGAGAGAGAGGAAGGAGGAAGAGGAGGAGGTGGTGGTGGTGGAGGAGGATGAGGTGGGGAGGAGAAGGAAGAAGAGGGGGCGTTGGAGGAAGAGGAGGAGGAGGAGAGGAAGGAGGAGAAAGAGGAGGAAGAAAATGAGGAAGAGAAGGTTGAGGGGGTGGTGGAGGGGGAGGAGGAGAAAGGAGGAAGAAGAGTAGGAGGTGCTGTAGGCGGAGGAGGAGGACGAGGAACTGACCGATCTCAGTGGCGCTGACAGAGATATTGTGCCAGGCCTGAGTCTCGCGGTCCAGAGGCCTCGTGGTCTTGATGATTCCGTCTTCAGGCCCGATGCTGAAGAACTCCTCCAGGTCTGTGTAGCGAGGGATCAGATATCTGCCCAAATGAGAGGAGAAGCAGAAATGAAGGATGCATTGTTACTTTTATATGCAATGCAGTTTTGAGGTGCTAAAACTTTAGCCACACTTCCACCATTAAACCAGAGTTCTCTACCTGATGGGGCTGCTGGCGACGTCGGTGTCCTTGGCGTGGACGCGGCCGACCTGCGTGCCCCCGGGTGCATTCTCCTCCACCTCGAAGGTGTAGCTGGGTGCCATGAAGGCGGGCGGCTCGTTGGCGTCATCCACCACAATCCTCACTACCGTTGTGTCTTTATACGGCCCCCAGCTCAGGAATCGCGGATCAATGTGGGGGTTCGATGCCTCCACCTTCAGACTGTAAAAGCGCTTGGTCTCGAAGTCCACGTGCTGCAAAAAAGAGGTTTCGGTGGTTTGTTTTTGTCTGCTTTCGATATCATCCATCATAAATGTTGTCCTGATGTAATTACTGATGAGTACAGTTCATGTTGCAAACTGACGAACACGACGACGAGCCAAAAGAGACTCACAGCCTCACAGGATATGAACTGTAAACAACACTACCCTCATGAATAACAAAGATTGACTATTAATCAAGGCTGAGTGTAGCCACTAAACTCACACGGCTGTGTTATCTTTGTGACATCCTTCGATTGATTTCCATAATGTATGTCCTCATAAACCAAAATGTCCTCACAAAGCCACTTCTGAAACATCTGAGGTGGACCTCACAATTACCTCAAAAACAAGTACTCACACATACACACACACACACAGTTGCACCTTGCTATCTTTGAGAGGTCCTTTTACTGATTCCTACATTGTGTGTGTATGTCCTCACGAGCCAAAATGTCCTCACAAAGCCACTTTAGAAACATCTCAGACGGACCTCACAATCACCTCATAACCAGTACTCATACACACACAGCTGCGTCTTGCTATATTTGTGAGGTTCTTTTCTTGATTCCCATAATGTAAGTATGCATGACTCCACAAACCAAAAAGTCGGACCTCAAAATCATCTCAAATCTGATAAAATTGGATTTTCATATACCAAAATGTTCTCTCAAATCACAAAAGTCTGATCAAATCTCATGATTTTCTTTCTTTTAGGGGAAAATCAGGTTCTCACAGATACACCCCCCACTCACACACACACACACACACACTGCACATTAACACAAAATGAAAGCTAACAGTTTTGGTGTAAGGTGGATAGAGGGCACTATTGTAAAAGATTCCGAGCCCAACTGAGTTGAGGAAGAGGAGAGGAGGAGGAGGAGGAAACACACACACACACACACACATCTCAGACGCGTTGTCCTTCACACACTGTGCCATGTGGTGCCATATCACATGCCAGCGAATAAGTCCCCCGTCCCTAAACCCTCAGGTGTGAAGAGGAATAAGAGGAGTTGCACCTCTCCACACCTCCACCTCCCCTCTCTCGTCCCCGCACTCCTCCCTCACTCACTCCTCCCTCACTCACTCATCCCTCACTCACACACTAGCATTAGGGTTGTACATGTAGGGACACACACACGCACGCTCTCTCTCTGTTTGTCTTTCTGTTTGTATCACTCCTTTTCTTTCTCCCCACTTCTCCCTTTTTCTCTCTTCTCTCTCTTTTTCTGTCTCTCTCTTTTTATCTCATTTCTCATCTATGCTCTCTTAGCTCCCACTTTCTTTTTCTTTCTCTCTCTATCCTTGTTCCTTCTCATTTTTTCTCTCCCTCCTCTTTTTCTCTTTCAGTCTTTTTAATCTTTTCATTCGTTGCTGTGTGTATCTCTTTCTGACTCTTCTTTTTCTTTTTACTCTCTTTTCTCCGCCCCTCTCTAATTCTCTATCTTTCTTGTTTTCTCTCTGCTGATTTCCCTCCCTACTTCTTTCTTTCTTGCTATCACTTTCATTTTCTTTCTTTCCCTTTATCTCTCTCTCCCTATCCCATCATTTTCTGTCTTTCTGTCATTTTTTCCTCTCTCTCTCTTTTTCTCTCTCTCACTTTGTCTGAGCATTTTTTTTACTTTTGCTCTCTCTTTCTCATTCCCTCTCTCCTTCCTTCTTCCTCTTTATCTTTCTCTCTCTCCATTACTTTCCATTACCATTACTTTTCTATTCATATATTTTCCTTCACCCCCCCACTATTTTTGTTTTTCTGTCCCTGTTTTTTAGTTTTGCTCTCCCCTCTTTTTATCTTTTTCTCTCTCCTTCTCCTTCTCTCCTTCTTCCTTTATCTCTCTCTCTCTCTCTCTCTCTCTCTCTCTCCCAGGCTGCAATCCTTTATTTTGGCACCTAATAACTTGCCGGCTGAAGCTAATCAACAGCAGATAATATTCACAATAATGCTGTGGCTCCTCTTAATATTCGGCCGGCGCCGTCGGCTCGCAGTTGAAACAGAATACTTGATTAAAAACCCAGCAATTCCGTCAGTAATTTCGACTTTAATTTTCAACATGCTTTGAAGAGCAAAAGGTGATGATTTCCCGAGAGGTGTATCAGCGAGGCATTATGTTATTGAGCGAAACAACGGCACGTCAAGCTGATTGTTGCTGGTGAATGCCATTGTCTCTTTCTCTTACGAACCTCCCTCCATCCCTCCCTCCACCACCCTCCCTCACTCCTTCCATCCCTCTGAAACATCACCTCACCCCCTCCATTCCTCAACTACACATTTACCTCCATCCCGCCCTCCATTCCTCTGCTACACCCCCACCTCCATCATTCCATCCCTCTGCCACACCTCCACGTCCATCTCGCCATCCCTCTGAGAGGGATGACCTTCTAGTAGGTCTCTCATAAAAAATATTTTCATAGAACCGACAGGAAATAATAAACAATTTTATTTAAAGTACATAATTTTTGCGCTTCCTGTTTTCCAAAACACTTCCAATTCCAAAATTTCTGAAGGAAAAAAGTAAGAAACTTTCAGAAACAAGATTTCCCAGAAAGCTCTGAAACTTGTACGTCCCGAAAGTAAGGTGAGGTTTTAATCTGAGCTCCGAGCTTTTTCCACTAACAAAAGCAGTGTTCACTGGGAGACGACGGGAGACATATTGAAGTCTGTGACCTTCCAGCTGGACTCTCATAAAAATTACTTGGGGATGGGGCAGGCCAGCAGGGGGCAGCGTTGGGAGTGGACGGCCAGGTTTTTGGCTTCTCTCGTCTTGTCTCATCTCGGCTCGGTTCGCTTCGGCCCGGACCAGAGGGGACGTCTCCGGCCCTGAGGCAGCAGAAGCTCAAGCTGAGACGAGGTGACCCGAGACCGGGCGAGCGGAGCCGAGTCGAGCCGAACCGTGGCGTGCCGAGTGCCTGTGTAACCATCTGCATTATCGCAAGGGGGGCACAGCGGGCATGGTGGGAGGAGGGAGAGGGGAAAAGGGGGGCATTCACAGACGAGGGCACTTCACCCCGAGAGAGTCGGGCATGAAAGTCAGCGCTCATCCTCCACATAATAAGAAAGCGGACGAGTGTCACTGCGATCACGGGGCGGAACGGTGAGAAATCTCTCCAGCTCCCTGCTGCGCCACATAAACCCCACACTCTTTCTGCATACTCCCTCTTTCTCTCTCTTTATCTCGTTCCCTTGTTCTCTCTCTCTCTGTCTCTCTCTCTCTCTCCTTTGCTGTCTTTCTCTCTAGCTTTCTTACACTTTTGCTTTCCCTCTCTCTCTCTCTCTCTCTCTCTCTTCCTTTCTCTCCTTCTTCCCTTCCTATTCCTCTCTCTGTCTCTCTGTCTCCTTTGTTCTCTTTCTCTCTTGCTCCCTCCCTCTCTCTGTTTCTCTTTGCCTTTTCTCTCTCTCTTCTATTCTCTCCCCCATCCTGCCTCTCTTCCTATTCCTCTGTTTCTCACTCTCTCTCGCTTCTTCCTCCGTTTCCATCTCTCTCTTTCTCTCTCTCTATTCTTTTCTTTCGCACTCTCCTTCCTCTCCCTGTCTCTCTCCCTTTCTTCATTTGTTCTCTCTTTCTCTAGCAGTCGCTGCCTCCCGCCCTCTCTCCATCCCTCTCTTCCTCTCTCCCTTTCTACTTTCCTTTTCCCTCCCTCTCTACCTTTCTCTCCTCCTATCCCTCTCTTTCTCACTTTCTCCTTCCCTATGTTTTCTTCTCTTTTTCGCCTCTCCTCAATTTTTCCCTTTTCCTCTCTTTTCATCACACTCCCTCCCTCCCTTTAACCATCTGCCTTTTCCATTCTTTCTCCCGCCATCCCTCGCTCTCTCTCTCTCTCCTTTTCTCCATTTTGCCGTCCTACCTTAGCAATCCCTGCCTCCCTTTCTGTCTCTCTCCTTACTCTCTCTCTGCCTCCCTCCTTCTCCCTCTCTCTCATTTATATATATATATACAGGGTAAACAAATTCCTAATCAACAAACAAACAAACACAATCGGCCAATAATCCGTGAGTGAATTCAAAGCTACGCAAACATTGACATACGCCTCACGCATATGAACACAAACACACAATTAACCTTCGGTTTGCAGACACTGTATTCTCTCTCTCTCGCTCTCTTCTCCTCCTCCCGTCTCATGCAAGCCTGTGCATTTCCTGCCTCCTCTTCAGTTGGGGTGCATGATTCAGCAACTCTCACAATTCGATTTGATTCCGATTTTTGGACTGACGATTCAATTCAGAATCGATTCATGATTCAATACGTAGATGAATTCATTTCCAGATTGCTGTTTTGAGTTACTTTTCCCATTTGACTGTGGCAGATCAACAAAAAATCACACGGAATCACATGTATTTTAGGGTTAGGGTTATGAATCGACAGAGAAAAAATCGTGATTTGATTCAATTCATTTTTATTGATATTGATTTGATTCAACCCCTAATTTTTATTCTTTATCTATTATCTGAGTTTGATATCTACCACAATACAATGTTTAGCTTGTTCATAAAAGACCAGCTTCATGCTTATTAATAATTAAAAGGCTTAAATTAAAACCTCCCTCACCTTCTTGAGTTTGACGACGGCCTCCTGCGTCTCCGAGTCCTTGCTGATCTCGAAGACGTTGATGCCGTCTCCCTCCAACACCGTGTAGTCCACCAACCCGTTCTCACCCAGATCAGGGTCTCGAGCCTTCAGCCGGCCCACCTCCTCGCCCGGGACCTTGTCCTCTGACACTGACATGGAGTAAACGCCTGTGGGAGGGAGAGAGGGAGCGTTAGGGTTAGGCGTTATAAAGTGTAAACAACAGTGTTGGTGGACTCCAACTCGCAGTTGCCGAGAGCACGCTGTGATGCAATGAACATGCACTGCGTAAGCACAGTAGCCTATCAGATGCCACTTGCCACTAACTGTAGTTAGCTACTCCCCGACACTGGTTAGCGATTTGGTTTAAAAACCCACAAAAAGGTTTGCTGGCGTCATGATGACTGCCTCTGGGTCAGGAAAACCATTTTTGTCCGTCCCTGGTGAGAGAGGAATGGTCCATAACGCCCATGACACAAGCGCTACCTGTGGAGTAACAGCTCAGCTGCTAGGCACCTGCGAGGCTCTGAGATTGTGTGTGTGTCTGTGTGTAATAAAGACACCTGCCTGAGGCTAGGGCAGAGCAAGAAGACCATATGGCTTGCCTCCCTGCTTGCTTAAAGCCAAAGGCTTCAACTACATTTACAAAAATATCTCTCCACCCGGGAAGGAGAGCTGTGGGATGGAGGGAAGGGAGGGAAGGAGGAGCGAGGGTGGGAGGAGGCTCCAGCCTGGGATGAAAGCTGCTTCTTCAATCAGAACAACAGAAGGAAAAAAATGAAATAAACAAGAGGTAAAGTCAGCATACGCAGCCTTCCCAGCTTTCGGCTTCTGATGTTGGGTTTCTTCTTCTAAATTAAACATGTCTCTGTGATGACGTCTGAGGTGACAACTGACTGAGAGCGGGAATTGTAAGAGATCAGTGTCTGCCAAGCTCTAATGAGCTACGTGACGTGAGACCTTATTTAAGAAGCCGTCGCACTGACCGAATTTGAGTACGACTGATATGAAAAACAGTTTTTGGAATTTGGAATTAGAAACTGGGATTGGACTGAATGACCTTTTCAGAGTCCACCTACATGAGTTCTCGACAGATCCTTTTCATGCCTCATTTGAAATAAAGAAATAAATTCTGTAAAAAGCAGCTTCTCTATGTTATTACAATTATATCAAAATCTGGCCTTCATTCAACCTTCGTGTGAGGTGTTCACTGTTGTCGTGCTGTGCTCAGCATATCCACACACACACACGAAGACACACACACACATATGCCATATGTCGATAATAAAACTTGTTCATAAATATAAAGGTTGAAGGGACATGTAGACTTGCACTGCCCCACACCAACTTGAAAGCACTAACTAATGTACTGGTATTAATCGTAGTGGTGTGAGAGTAGCAGTAGTGTTAATAGTAAATTAATAATAGACGTCTTAGAAGAAGAAACATTAATAGTATTATTTATAGTAGCAGTAGAAGTAATGGTAGCTATAGTATAAACGTTAATAATAGCAGCAGTCGTTTTAATAGAAGTAACAGTGATTAAGGTAGTGGAAGCAGTAGCAGTAATATAAATATTAGTAGTAGAAGAGGCATGAAAAGAATAAAAAGTTTGTAGTACTAGTAGTAAAAGAGTAGTAGTTGAAGTATTATCATTATTAACAGAATCAAATGGGATAACAGAAAATATTAGCAGATGTATTCTGAGTAGTAGTAGTTGTAGTAGTAGAAATATGTGTAGTAGAAATACTAATAAAAGTAGTATTCAGTACTGCAAGCTGCAGTAGTATTAGTCATATCTAAATAAGAAGTAGTATTAGTTTCAGGAGCAGTAGAAGAAGTAAAGTAAAAGGCATTTTAGTAGTAGTAGAAGTAGAAGTAGTATTAATAATAGTAGTAGCAGTCGCAGTAATAATAGTAGTAGTAGTAGTAGTATTAAGATGGAGTATTAGTTCTAAAAGTAGCAGTGATAATAGTAGCAGCAGTAGTATCAGTAGTATTAAAAGAAGAAGTTGTAGTAGTTCTAGGAGTAGTAGAAAAAGTTAAAAATAAAAGGAATTTAAGTAGTTGTTATAGTAGTAGGAATAATTTTGATCATGTGGCGAACGCCCTACCGTTACGCCACCAGCTGAAATAGCGCTACTTTTCTCCGTTACATTGAGCGACTTTCCGCTTGCTACTTTTATTTTTATTCATCTGTTATCCAATGCATGATCTGTTTGTTTTGTCGGAAAACATCCTCCTAAATGACCGTTCCACCAATCAAATGGAGCTTGGCAGTCACATTACCGCACACGAAACACAAGCGGACACACACCCAGACACTAACACACACAGACACACACACACACAGACACCGCACACGCACATACATACAGACACATACACTCACACACACAGACACACAAACACACATACACAAACAGACACAGACACTCACACACACTGGACAGTTTATGCACAGACTGCCCTGTTCTTGATTTACTGTGTAATCTCTGCCTGCTGAGCCTTTTTGTTTAAACTATAAAAGTTAAGTTATTACAGATTATTGTACTGTTTATTGTGGCTAAATTAGCCTTAATTTATGTTACTTTGTATAGATTAAATGTATTCTTTTTTGTTGTTAATGTAATGTTTAAGTAGTAGTAGTAGTAGTAGTAAAAGTTGCAGTTGTAGTAGTAGATGTTGCTGTTGTATTAGTAGTAGTCACATTTGTAGTATTAGAAATAGCAGTGATAACATTAATAGTAATAGTAGTAGTTGAACCCCCCCGAGTCTCAACTCCACTCTCAGGAAAAAACTCCATAAAACAGCATGATGATTTCCATTCTGCAGCTGCAGTAAAAACTGCTTTGTCACATCGACTCTGAAAAGAAGAGCTGCTGCTGGCGCTGTGTGGAAACAGCTTCAGAACTGATTCTCACCGCTCTACTCTGATGCAGGACGCTATCGCACCTCAGCCAAACTTTCAGCAGCACTCGTACAAAGTGACGCGCCATCCACGCGAACCCTGATCTCCAGTAAACACACCCAGTGTTCTCAGACCTCTTTCGTTAATTTACATTTCGGCTGAGTTACAGAGCCGGAATTATTCTCCTTCTGCTCCTTCTCCTCCTCAGTTAGAGCAGATGTTAACTCTTGTTATTTCAGACGGAGGGAACAATTCGATAACCGCAGCTCCCCACGCTGACGAAGGAAGGCCTGTAAAAGTGTTTTGGCTATAACATCCCCATTTTGCAGCCAAAATCAACCCCAGTCAGGGGAGTTCGGGCCGCGGTCGTGCCTCGTGATCTTGCTGATCTTAAGCAAAAGTGCACAGGGCCTCTGTGAGCCGGCCTCAGGCTCGATACACATAAAAAAGGCAGCAGCTAGCAGGAGATTTATCGAGGCCATTTCTGCAACAAAAGAAAGATAAAATCATTGTGCTTAGTGTGCACTTTATGGTACACACCAACACATACACACACACACAGTTGAGTCTTGCTATCTTTGTTAGATACTTCTATTGACTCCCCTAGTGACTAAATAATTCTAAACCTAAACCTAACTCTAACCTCACCTAAACCTAAACCTAGCTTTAATCTCAATCCTAACTTTAACCGCAGTAGCCAAAACCAAATTTCCACTGTTTTAGGGTTCTTTTAGATTCTAAACCAAGGTCTTAACATAAGCTCTAAACCATCAAACACCACAGTAATAGAAAATCATTTTTGCTCTTAAGAGTTTCACAAAATAAGTACTTTTGAAAAAAAGCAGTAATCCTAATAGAGTTTGAAAAACATAATACAAACGCACATACACACACATATGCACACAAGCAAGCAGGCCTGTAGTTACGTACATATACGCGGTTGCGCAAGCAATCACACGCATACACAGGATTTTGCCGTCTACATTGCATTTGAGCAAACAGTATAAATGTTTCATCCATTCTTTCAGTTTGATGTCATCACACTGCTGCTGCTGAGCGTTTAGAGGAGATTTTAATAATGAAGCTGTGATATTTCAGTCTGTTAACATGTGTAATATTTAAACCCCAACATACTCCCACTACGGCAACCCAAAAACACTCCTTTTACATCAAACCCTGACAAACTCCCACTACACCAAGCCCCAACACACTCTCACTGCACCAAACCCCAACACACTCCTCTTACATCAAACCCCAACAAACTTCCACTACTGTATACCAACACTCCTCTTACATCAAACCCCAACAAACTCCCACTGCACCAACACTCCTCTTACATCAAACCCAACAAACTCCCACTGCACCAACACTCCTCTTACATCAAACCCCAACAAACTCCCACTGCACCAACACTTCTCTTACATCAAACCCCAACAAACTCCCACTACACCAACACTTCTCTTACATCAAACCCAACAAACTCCCACTGCACCAACACTTCTCTTACATCAAACCCAACAAACTCCCGCTACACCAACACTTCTCTTACATCAAACCCAACAAACTCCCACTGCACCAACCTCAACAAACCCATGTTGCACCAAACCAAACGGACTCCCACTACACCAAAAACCTTCACACTCCTCTTACACCAAACTCTAACAAACTCCCACTACACCAACCTCAACAAACCCATGTTGCACCAAACCAAACGGACTCCCACTACTTTAAAAACATTCACACTCCTCTTACATCAAACCCCAACACACTCCCACTACACCAAACCCCAAAAAACTCTCACTACACCAAACTCTAACATACTCCCACTACGCCAAATGGCAAAAAACTCCCACTAACCAAAACCCAACGAACTCACACTACATCAAACCAAGGCAAACTCCCACTACACCAAACCCCAACAAACTCCCACTACACCAAACCCCAACACATGAACCCAACTTGGTCAGATTACACCAAAGCCCAACACTCTCTGACAGTAAAGTACATAAGAAAGAGAGTGAGAGAGAGGGCACATGGGAGAGAGAACGGGGAGGCTCACCTTGTGCAAATTTGGGAGGGTTGTCGTTGACATCAGTCAGGCTGATTTTGACCTGTGTGGTTCCAGACAGCCCCCCCATGTGCCCTCCCATGTCTTTAGCCTGGATCACCACGTCATACTCCTGCTTAGCTTCTCTGTCCATGTTGGGCAGCGCAGTGCGGATAATCCCTGCAGAAACACACACACACATATTTTCAGTTTTTGCTCATATCAATATGAATGAATGCTAGATTTCTTTCATTCTTTTTCAGACCCCCACATTCGTTCCAGCTTCAATGGACCTCATTCTCCAATAGATGATTTTTCCTCAACTTTGGGTTTTAAAATGTTCCTAAGACTAGTCTACATCGAATTCATGAAACTGGCCAATTTGTTTACATTCAATAAAACTCAGAATGGAATATGAGTGCAGGTTTTCCATTTTTTATTTGAGGCCAAATTTGGAAATTGAAAAACGACTCTATTACTTGTTTTTCCTTCTAGTTTTCATTTTTGTTTTTAATTTTAAATTGGAAATATAAGTAAAATAAAATGCTGGATCTAGCTGTCCTCCTCCTCATCCTCCTCTTCTCTCCGGCGATAACAAACCAGACCTTGCTAACGTAATAAACGGAGGGTTTATTTTTCACTCGCTTTGTAGGGATTTTGCCCTCCTTCTTTTACAGAGACAGTGAATGTGAATGTGGAGGAGAGCATGGCTCATTGATGATATTTTGAGTACACACCCACCTAGCCTCTCACACACACTTAACCATGCCACACAGATTCTGGAATGGCATGATTCAGAAATGTGAGCGTTGGTTAGAATCCCGCAAATTCACTGGTTTTTATTGTATGAGCCCAATTTGAATCCTTACCAGGTGATTACAGACAAGGTTTCCGCTTCCACTCGGATTTTATAGATCTGATTCACCCTTTAATTTAGCCAGAAAAAGGCCAGGCGTGTGCGATAAGCAGGAGCTGCCCCTCATAATGCTGTAATTACACCAGCAGGCAAAAGTTTTTAGACGCCTACGCGTTTTTACATTTTGTAGATTAATGAAAGTCTGTGAAATGAAAAGTCGTGAAATAGAGCAAATAAAATCATGCAGGGAAGGTTTATACACACCCCATATTCTCAAATGTAGCTTGATTAATAGCATTTCACTTCACTGAAATACGGTATACAGTGTATACTGTATATATTATATCCCTTAATATTCAACCCCAAAACTGTCCAATCTTCTGAGAAGAGGCCAAAACTGACCCATGATGAATACAGACATCATATGTAATGTTCAAAACCCTCGTACCTGTGTGTGGCTCGACAGAGAAGTAAGGCTGTCCCTGCAGGATGCTGTAGACAAGCCGGGCGCTGTTTCCATAAGTGGGGTCGTCAGCGTCAGTGGCCGTGACCTGTATCACCGACGTCCCTAAAGAAGAGCAGAGCGGCATGGCGTGATTCAGGGTGACAGGGTTGCCAACGCTGCATTTCATCCTCCTCTTATATTAAAAAACAGAGCGATGCCACGTCGCTCGGGTAGAGTTATACCGGTCACAAATAGCAAAGGACAGGACGGCCATTCTTCATCCCGCCCATTCGTCAAATACGTTTCAGAGAGCTTTTTTAGGAACAGAAATGTCACGGACGCGACATGAAAGAAGTCACTCGGTCAGGACATTTGAGTTTCGGTTGCACTGATACCATATTTTTAAGCCAAGCATGAGTTCTTGTTTGTACTTCCTGAATAGCCACACCAAAACTCAAATTTAATTTACCAGTGGGTAAATTAAATAAATAAAGTTATACCAGGCAAACAATCAACAATTTGTCCGCTGCTGCAATGCCGCGGACCTCTTGGTGACAACCCCTGATATAATCCATTATAGTCTGCCACTGCATTGTTGCAGAATTGTCCACATCTTCATCGCAATGCATCCAGCATGTGATTAATTTCAACACCCCTAATACGTTCATCCTGGTATTAGGCGCAGTATAACGCAGTATAAATATTAACTTGAGTGTTAAATTGGGCAGCCAAAAATGACAAAATGCTGCAGTTTTGAGTTTTTATGGAAAGTGGCAATTAATTGGTATCTGTTCTTGGTATACAAGTTCTTGAGTGCAGCACTGGCCTAACACCTGGTATTGGTATAATACACAATAATATATTTAATTGCTATAGTTTTCACAAATTCGGGCAACACACTACTTGTGTATCACAATACAATGGTGATCATTGCCCTTTTAAATGGATTTCTATCTCTAATTAGCCCTTCATAACTTGTTTACTCTAAGATGGGACCAACAACGTAATATTAGCATCACATGCTAGCAGAATGTAGTCAGTGGAAATTAGGTAAAGTTATAGCTTATTTAAATAGTTATAGTTCATTACAAATACATTTACAGTCAGTGTTTCACGGGTGTCAAAAGTTCCCACATTCTTCACTCAAGTAGAAGTGTAGATACATGTGTTTAAAAAGACTCTAGTAAAAGATGAAGTATTGACTCGACTTCTTCACTCAAGTTAAAGTGAAAAGTACAGGCTCTAAAACATACTTCAAGTATAAAAGTATAAAGTTCCCTTGTGAAGAAAAAAACCAGCATTTTAGGGCAACGCTGACTGGACTCCATGTCTGAGCGTTATGTAGAGCGCAAGCAGAGAAAAATAAAGCCACATGAATATATAAAGCTCCACTGGCCATTACCGTCATTATACATGATGATCACCTCTATCCTAAACACATCATACAACAAATATTATAGTGTCGTAAAGAGCGCTGTGGAAATAGACTCAACTGAACTGAAGTGAATTTGGTGGAGCTGAGCTTCTTTCTGCACCGCAATCACCATATCATTTCCCACCGAGCTGCCGCCTGCTTTTAGTGTCTTTTTCTCTCTCTCCTGCTTTATCGTGTCTGTCGTGTTGTGCGTCATGTGCAAAGATGAATAAACTAATGGGATTGCCTTTTCTGTGCATGTTTACTACGTTTTTAAGCCTCAACCAATCAGTCGAGTTGTCTGGATGGTGCGCATTATTAATAATTCAAATTTAACCAAACAAAATGCTTGAGCCTGATTTAAAATGTATGTAGTAGAAGTACAGATATTCATGCAAAAATATCACGTGTAGTAAAAGTTAAAGTTGACTAAAAATAAATAGTAAAAGTACGAATCATTGAAAATTCTGCTGAAATGAAACAAAGCAATATTTGTACTTCATCACTCCATGTCTGTGCTCTTTCTAGCAAATATGATGCAAAAACTTCTCAGATTTAATAAAAAAGTCAAACAGATTTCACTTCTTCTAATACCAATATCTGAGGATATAAAGTTGACAAGTTCCCAATGTGTAAAATATTTAAAATATTTTATTGTTTAATATGTTTTCACCTGATTCAGTCCTCAACTCTCACAATTTGGCGTGGATCTCCAAGGACGTGAGAACTATCAGGAAGTGTGATTAAAAATTCCAAGCCTTCGAGATTTAAAATCAATGCGACACCGCGCTTGTTTACCCTTTCATCGACGCATTTAGGAACTTATTGGCAACTGGCCGGTCAAAAACCCCTAGTGGCGTTCCTGGGCTGTCAATGAGGAAGTGGAGAGGAAGGTTGAGGTGGGGGGAGTATCGGGGTAACAGATCGTTACCTCGTGACAGCAGCGCATTACGAATGATGCATTGCACAGCAAACGAGTGGTGAAAACAAACAAACACACACACCAACACATACACATACATACACACACACACAGCAGCAGCAGCAACACTGGAGCTAGCTGCAGAACAACGCTTGCAACAAACAAGAGCTGTGACTCACTGTCTCTCTCTCCTGGTCAGATTTCAGCTATTTTGAATAATGCATGAGGAACAATCTGCTGTGTCTCGGCTTGGAAGAAGAAGAAGGAGAAAACAGGAAGGAAGCAAATCCGTCCTGCCAGACTCACCGTTGGACATCTCTGCCACAGTAGTAGAACCGATGCAGGAATTCGGGAGGGTTGTCATTGATGTCCTGCACCTTGACAATGAACTCGGAGGGCGGCTCCAGCGGCTTGTTGGTGTCTCGGGCCACCGCTTGGGCGGTCAGCGTGTACTCTGCCTGCTCCTCGCGGTCCAGAGTCTTGGTGGCATGGATGTTGCCCGTCTTGTCGTCGATGACGAAAATGGTGCCGGCTCCCTCGCCCGAGAGGATGTACTTGATATTGCCGTCACCCTGGTCCCACATCTGAGTGAAGCTGGAGACATATCAGACAGGGGACGGTTATGTTTCAACTAGTTAAATCTCTTAATTCTTTAATGAAAAACATTTGTTATGTACCATGTGGTCTAGTTCTGTTTGTTAGGGTTGTCATGTAATTTGCAATTTTGGTTCATTTGATTTTCATACAAGTTTCATAACAAATTGGACAGTAGCAGTAGTGTGTTGTGTTGCTTGTTCTACTCATTGTTATATCAATATGGACAAATTAGTGCTCATGTCAAACAATAAACCAGCTTTACCGCAGTGCCACTTCTCATGCATAATGAATTGAGCACGAGCACATATCGCAACTGAGAAAAACCTACAATTCTGAATCGTCTCCTAGAAATCGGCCCAATGCCACCCAATCCAGCCCGATCCAGCCCGTTTGAGTCGTTATGGGACGATATCTGATCACGTATGGGATCGGTGCCACCTCAGATTTTATTCCTCTCCTAGTGCCAGAGAGTATATGAAAGTGACTCTAAATCTCTCACTCTGTGGATAAAAGCCTGAATGATGTGACACTTATTTCACCAACAATGCCGTCTCGCCACCGGAAGAACGTTCCCATTCATCTGCAAAAAGTCCATTTCCATTTCAATTCCTCTTTTCATCTCTTTCGATTTTTGAATAATTTCTGATAATGACCATTTACAGCTGAAAACAAGTTGAAGAGGCCAGTGTCCTTGCTACCGTTCACTCCCTAGTGAGATTAATGGATTTTTTGGCTCTAAGCGTCCTCTTTTTCCACCGTTACTTTCACATTTCTTCACGTTAGGTTCGCTCGTTAAAATGAAATTAATCTCCTGACACGATATTTCCCCTCTACCTTAAGTTAAAACCTCCAGGTCTGGTGCAGGTGTGATTTAAAAAGCAAATGTAGGTCTGTCGTGTTAGCGTCTAGCGGCCCATAAATCGAGGCGGCGGTTGAAACGGCGTTATTAAATAGGAAATCCAATTTATAACTTTTAATCAAGTGGACCACTGATTGCTTTTGTAGAACAAATAGAGGATCTGGCAAGGACTCCATCAGTAACAAAACTGATGAGTTTCCTTACAGACAGCAAAGAGAAGAAAAATGATTGGAAAAAGAGTGAAGAAGGATGAGGAGGAAGATGCTCGTCCGAGGGAAAGCAACTGCTATAGTAAGTCATGTTTACTGACAGCATCATTCTTCCCATTAAGCAACATCGGCTGGAATCACATTTGGGGAACGCTTCATTGCCAGCCTGCAGATGTCGTACAGAAATTGTACACCTGCAAATTTATTGCAAAATTTAGAATATTTATGTTTCTATATGAGACGTGAAAAGATTTTAAGAAGACATGGCAAAGCAAAATGATCCAGATTAAATCTGACAGAATCTCAGATTAAAATTTAGAGCCAAAAACACAAATCTGCAGTTTCATTTTTTATATATGAAAACTGAATTATAACATAATGTCAATGTTAAGCATAGCAGCATTGAAACTGGGGTTCGACTGATATTGGTTTTTCAGGGCGCGATATTGATTCTGATTATTGCTAGTTAACGGTGCTGATAATTAGAACCGAAATGCAAAAAAAGAGAAAATCTCTTTCAAATTTGAATGAATTTTACAAACTAAGCTTAGCTGAAACTCTCCTCTCTCCTCTTCTCCTTCTCGGAGCTTGACCTGCGCTCGTGTGTGAGTGTGGTGTGAATGACAACAAGGCTTCAGCATTGATTGGCCACGACTCGTGTGACATATACTGTAGCCAATCACAGACTGTTGCGGGCAGAACATTAAATAAAGAAACGAGACAAAAGCAAACGGCACAGAGAGAAGAGACGGCAGTGGAGCCACAGTAATCTTATGCATATTAATGTTATGTATATAAAATTAAGTATATTACTGCACAAAATTAGAATTATGTTCATGAAGCTGGAACAATAAAATTGGACTGTTGTTAAAATTCTGCATATATTATGGAACACTTTGCACATACTAATAATTGTAATTCTGCGATTTTATATATATAGTGTGTGAAAAGAAGAATTGATGCTGTTCTGAAGGCAAAGGGGTGGTCTACACAAATATTGATTTGATTTAGATTTCTCTTTTGTTCATTCACTGCATTTTGTTGATTGAGTAAAAAGAAAATAAATGATTAACACTTCCATTTTTGAAAGCATTCTTTTGTTTATTTTACCCACCCTCCTAAAACTTTGCAGTACTGTATATATATATATATATATATATATATACACATATGAATATATACATATATATATATATATATATTTGCTATTCTATTTGACATTATATTCATATATATTTTATATATCTTTTTACTTACATATATCTGTTCAAATGGCAGAGCGTCATCTCATCTACATAGTACACAATAAAGTTTAATTTGACTATGACTCTGTGAACGAATAAGCGCACCTTATAGTCAAATATTGGTGATAGTTAAAATTAAACATCGATACCGATAAACGACAAAATGTCTAATATCGGCCCCCAGTAATTGGTCGCCCCTTAATTACAACAGTTTGATTCTTTTCCTGACATCTAGGACAGCAACACTAGTGACAATTGATGCTGTTAAGTTAGAAAAACCTGTGAAACATTCAGGCCTGTCTTGGGGTTCTCCCTTTTTTACTGCCTTCATTTCACTGTGTTCATTGTTGCGGTGGTTTAGTGGTTACGATGCTGACTTCTTGACCAAGAGGTTGTGGGTTCGAATCCTACCTCAGCACTACCATCATTGGGCCCCTGAGCAAGACTCTTAGCCCCAGGTTGCTTCAGGGTGATTGTCCCTGATATTAGGAAGATGGAAGTCACACTGGATAAGAGCACCTGTTAAATGCCGTAAATGTTAATTTATTAATAAATTTTCTTTGATTTTTATTAAAAATCTGTTTTGTCCTAATTAGTTTTATTGTGCAGTACTTTGGTTGACAGTTGTTGTCTTTTAAATGTGCTATAATTTGAATAAATGTGACCTAGCTTTAGTGTCTACAAGCTACTTTTAATTAAAAGCAACAAAGTTACACCCAGGCTAATGTTTTGATACTTTGAGAAAAAGAACACAGCTACAGATTCTTGCTTCCATCTTGACCAATGTGGACTCTATCCTCCAACTCCATGTTGCAGCTACTGAGAGTGCGCTGTGATGCAGTAGCCTTTTAAAGGTCACTTCAGCCAATTCAACACCAATCATAAACACCTGCTATTTGAAAATACCCGTATTTGTAAAGGTAAATAGTTACACTTAAAGCTACACTGTCCTCAAAACTGATCGATTTGATAATTTCAGATTGCGGGGCACTTACCCGGCCGACGAGGACAGGGTCAGGTCCCGTGTACTCCTCGATGACGAAAAACTGGTTCCAGACCCATCCTCGCTTTGAGCGATGCAACACCTGACCCTCCTTACGCCTCTCCCGGTGCCGGTGGGACGACAGGTGTCGCCGGTGCGCCCTGGAAACGGCGCCGACCGAACTCCACAACACTGCCCCCAAACACAGCAGCAACAGCTGCAGTCTCAGGCCCTCCCTCATACTGCCCTCTAAAACCGTCCCTCCTGCACAAAATCAGGGATCCGATCCCAGGGTAGCTATCTCCAGAAATCCAGGAATGCTAGGGACGTTTCTTGTCCTTCTTGTTGCCTGGATGCTTCCAGAAGCTGGAGTTGGGGACGGGATGAGGGGCTGAGGAAGGAGGATGGGGATTGGAGGAGGAAGAGGAGGGGGGTGTTGGGTGTCGTGGAAACGAACCCGGAACCGAGACCTTACTGGAAGCGGCCGCTGACAGGGAGACTCTCAAATCTCTTTCCTCTCTGATCGTCGCCGCTCTCCACCCCTGTGAAAACGAAAAAGAGAGAGAGTTGAAAGAGAGGATCGTCTTGAATCTCACAAGAAATCTATTTGCAACCCCCCAAAAAAGTTGCTCTGTGCATTTGACTTCATGTTGTACTTGTATAAGTACATATGTGACAAATAAAAGATTTGCGGATCTTATGAACACCCCGCCGGCGTGGTGTCGTTTTCTCGCCCCACACTGCAATCAAACTTTAATTGACTCTTGGCAAATCTGAACGTATTAATTTACTGGGTTGAAGTGTACCCCTGAACTAATTAAGCAACAGAGGTTGTAAGCCCATTTGCTCTTATTTAATTAGACATCACACTGCCGGCGTTCGGTCCACCGAGCTATTTCCCACGTCGCTGGATACACAGACCTCGTCCCGTGTGGGCTCGCAGCTGAAGATTTAACATTCGCTAAGAAAATCATGTTTCTCATTATATACCATTCTCGGTAAATCAACTTTATTTTTAATGTGAATCAATTATAAGAGACTCTGCGCCACTCGTTAAGGCAGATGCAGTGTTACTGATAAATAGGGAAATGAAAGTCTAAAGTAACTTAAAGAATAAAGATTGATACACAATTCTATTATTAATTAACACTATTATTTTGTTGCATTCTAATTTATTCGTGTTGTCCTGTAATTTTACACTTATTTACACTCCAGTTGCTTACTCTGCTTAGCAGTTTGTCTCTTTTCTGATTTGATATTTTCAATATAAAATATGTTATTATTATTATTATTATTATTATTATTATTATTATTATTATTATTATTATTAGGCTGTCATAATGCTGTACAATTCATTCCTTTATAATCTGCCCTTTTCTCTAGCAATTCAAAATTTTACAAAACAGAGGGAGGTAAAAAGAGGGGGAGAGAGAGAGAGAGTGAATGATAAAGAGTGAGGGAGGGAGGAAGATGAGAGGAGAATAAGAGATGGAGCATGAGAGGGGGGAAAGAGGTAAAGAGAGAGAGGGAGCGAGAAAGAGACAGAGAGGGCAAGAAATTGGCAGAAACAGAGAGAGGGATAAAGAGGGGGTAAAAGAGGGAGGGAGAGCGAGCAAGGACGAAAAGGAAAGAAGAGAGAAAGGGAGGAGTAAAGAAAAAGAGTGAGAAAGATAGCAAGAGATGGGGAAGATTGAGAGGTAGGGCATGAGAGGGGAAAGAGAGAGGAAGGGAGGGAAAGAGACAGAGAAAGATGGATAGAGAGAGGGAAGAAGTGGAGCACAAGAGGAGGAAAAAGAGGTAAAGAAATGGAGAAAAAGTGAAAAAGAGAGAGAGAGCAAGGGGGAAGATGGAATGATAAAAAGTGACAGAGAGAGCAAGTGATGGAAGAGAGACAATGAAAAGGTGAAAAAGAGGTAAAGAGAGGGAGAGAAAGCGAAACAGAGGGAGAGAGAGAGAGATAAAGAAAGAGAGAGAGAGAGAGAGAGAGAGAGAGAAAGAGAGAGAAGGAGTAAAAAAGAGTGAGACAGGGCGTAAGAGATGGAGTATGATGGGCGAAAGGGGTAAAGGGGAGAGAAAGGGAAAGAGAGGAGAGACCAGAGAGAGAAGGAGGGAGGGAGGAAGAGATGGGAAAGAGAGAGAGAAAGAGATTTTCTCTTCTGCTGAGTCACTAATAACCCACAGTTTCAACACCCAGAGCCACCATGACCTGCTTCCCCATCTTTCACTCACTCACACACACACACCAACACCAATCCAAGCATTAATCTAAACCTGTCCAATCCTTACCCCTGACGAACAAGGTCTAAGTATCTGCATTATCGAGCGAGAAAGGGAGGCGAGGCGAGCGAGAAAGAACGAGAATAAAACTTTGCCCAACAACGTAGTTTCTACTCGTCTCAGCTCGGCTCGACTCGGCCCATAAATACCGCCCAAATAAAGCGGTGAGGCAAGGAAACGCCGTCTCTAACTCAGCCGTCTCTAACTCAGCCGTCTCAACGCTGTCAGGCCTCATAATGAACGGCTGATAAGGCTCCGCGCTATATGCCGGCGCGGCTGTAAATTGGAGTCGGAGCAGGAAAAAGAAGACGTTTCGTTCCTGGCCTTTCCCTTCTCCCTCTCCCGCAGCCAGCGAAATGTCAGGCGGCTGTTAGTCCGGGGTCCGGTTTTATAGTGGCATAGAGGCTACGAACCAACTGGGCTAAGAACCCTCATCCAACCGACAGGAGTGGGATGGTGTTGACAATACTTTGCACTTTCTTGGTTACTTTAGTGTCCTTAAATGCTTTCCGAGCTCAACCATGACTCTACTGCCTCCCTCTATGGAAAGGAGAATGAACAGCACCCGGAGTCGTCACAGATAGTGCAAATAAATGCCCAAAATTTTGAAAAAATGCAAACGTTAAGAAGAAAAACGTGCTGCTGATAATATTTCTCCCACCGGGTCAAACTGGCATAGAGGTGAAACAGAGCGGGGGCTTTTAGAAGCAAGGGTGAGATCGGTTTGCTACGGAAAATGAGAATTCCTTGATGTTGCAGATGTCAGGCATACTGAAATAAACCTGCTCAAGAGCGATAAATATACCTTTAACATGTGCAATCACAAATTAGGACAAAAATGAAATTTTTAGAATCGGTCACTACTTCCCAACTTTATGAGCAAAGTCTTTTATTGAAAGTACGTCGCACCAAAACCACTCGACGAATTTCTGGGAACTGAACGGTATTCGGCCGTCAAACCGAGCTCCGCCTCGTGCCTTATTTAGTCGCCGAGTGCACGGTGAGCTGTCTAAGTGAGGAGTCTCTGGAGCACGCTAAGTGATTGAACATCGTGTGTAACAGTACGACTCAGATCCTGACTCATGCATCAGGACGTTTCGACTGGTCGGGCCAGACGGCTAAATGTTTAACTGCAGCTCCGCGGGGGCGCGTCGAGAAGGACATTCGAGCTTAAGTGAGTCGCGGAAAATATATCCACATGCGATAGCATCTTGAAAATATTGAGCAGGGAGGCGGAGGAGATGTGGAGTTGGGGGGGGGTTTCGAAAAAAAGGAGGGGGAGAGTATCAACGTCTCGGATAGAGAGAGAGAGAGAGAGAGAAAAAAAACGGATAAACCGCAACGGAGACGAGAAGGAGAAGAACGGAACTGAGGGGAGAAAAAAATACCGCAGTGCTTTGGAGGCAGAAATGATTACTGTGCCTCACAGCCTGTAATTACTAGTTTAGAGGGAATAAGAGAAGTGGGTCTGTACGGTCACGGAATATATTACACGTTTTCCCCCAAAAAACATAACGCTGCATTTTCCAATATGAAATGCCAAGGCCTTAATCACGCTCTCAGCTAGGAATAGTGACTTATGTTAGAAAAATAGAGAGAAGAAAAGAGGACGGGATGGGGAGACGAGAAAATAAGAGGTAAGTAGAGTAAAAAAGAAGAAGCAGACGGGAACGTGAAACAGGAGAAGAGAAGAAAATAGAGACAGTCAAGAGAGGACCGGGAGAAATTCCAGAGAAAAAGATAAGAGGAGGCATGGAGATGAAAAGAGCAAAGAAGGAAAGGAAAGAAAATAGCTTAAAGTAGAGAGTGGAGGTAGAGAAGAGAGGAACGGAGAGAGAAAAAGATTAGAGGTGAAGCCGAAAAACGAGAGGGAAAGAAGATGGAAGAAGAGGAGAGTTAAGGGTGAGAAGAAAGTTTAGAACACAAGAGGAAGAGAAAAGGAAAAGGAAGAAAGGAAGAAGTGGGTGACGAAGGGATAAGAGTTGAGAAGATTAGAATGAGAAAAGAAAGAAAGGGGCAAAGTGAGAAGAAGCGAGGAGTGTAGAGGAGGAGAGGGAGAAGAGGGGAGGAGTGTAGAAGAGGAGAGGAGAGTGGGAGGGAAGGTGAGAAGAAGGGATGAGAGGATGAAAGGGAGGAGAGGGGAGGAGTGTAGAGAATGAGAGGAGAGTGGGAGGGAAAGCGAGAAGAAGGGATGAGAGGATGAGAGGAAAGATCTGACTGTGTGAAGGGCAATTAAAACCATCCCTCTGGTGGTCTTTTCTAACTCAGCTTGATTAGGAGAAGCGCAGATTGCCCCAGTGCATTAACGGCCCACGGCTGTGTGTGTGTGAGTTTGGTGTGTGTGTGAGTGTGTGTGTGGTGTCAGTGTCTTCATTGTGGCTCTGAGCGAGGTTTCCACTTTGACTTTCATTTCCGTTAGCAGTTAATGTGATTGTGTCACCTCAGAACAAGGTGTTAGAAGCCACTATTAAAGTCTTTTAAATCAAACACGCTGGAGGGGCTGGGGTGGGGTTAAGTGGAGCGGCAGATGCTAAATTGTGCTGTGATGATCACACACACACACACACACACACACACACACACACACACACACTGACATACACACACACTCATTCATTAGTCAGAGCCATGATGCCCAAATAATAAGCAGTACTTGAGTAATTGTACTTAAGTTCACTGAGATTCTTGCACATTTGCCTGTTATTCACTTAATATTTAGTAAAAGCGTTCGAAACCGGCATCATTCCCCAAAATCTTGTGATACTGGTTTTTCAGGGCCGATATCGATACTGATTATTTCTAGTTAACAGCGCCGATAACCGATATTTGGAACCAAAATGCAAAAAAACAAGAGAATTTAGAATTTTACAAACACCAAACTCAGCGGAAACTCTCCTCTCTCCTTCTCGGAGCTTCTCCTTCACTGCGTTCATGTGTGAGTGTGGCGTGAGTGACAACAAGGATTCAGCGATGATTGGCTGGTTCTCGTGTGACATATAGCCAATCAGAGACTGTTGTTGGCGGGACATTAAATGAAGCAGCGAGTCGAGAGCAAACAATGTGTTCCATTTACCCTAACATAAAGAAAGTCGAGACATTGGGCTTTGAAACAACAATAACACAGCAAAATGACCAACCCTACCCCTGAGACAACTGAATTCTGTCGATTATATGTATATTAGGAAGCTAAAAATGTTAATGTTTTGCACAAACATGCATCACAATAAAAATTATAAGAGCGCTCATCAGCCTTTGTGGAATCATTTTTATCTAAGAATAAATCTTAAATCTCATGAAAAGTTCCTTTTAAGAATTAGTTTCTTCTCAAGAATCCTTGATAAATGAACAAAATTACCATGATTTGAGGTGAAAAAGGCCGGGTTATAATGTAAAACGGTATTATAATATAATGCTTTTTTTGTGTTATGGTAATTTTTCACGTGATTACATGATACAGTTTCGCATTATAACATGATATTCTACCCTTTTCCTTTTGGCATAGTACCAATACACTTCTGTAATGTCACGACTTTCTTTTTGTAATTTTTCTCTGCTAGTAAAGCTGCAAAAGTTGGAACTGCTATATTATAATTTTCTACCAATAACAGGCTTGCTGCTATTCAGACTTGTGACAATTGATGATTCAAATGAAATAAGATGAGTTCATCCGTTGTGATAATGACACATTGACAAGACGCTAAACCTGTTATCACAGACAAAAATGTGAAAATAAAAAATAAAAGTTAAAAATATTCCCATCACAAAAAAACAAACTTGTCATTTCAAGATATTGAGAAGTTAAGTAATACGGACGCGTGTCCTCTATCAACTTCCGTAGGTAAACACACACATGCACACACACACAAATTGTATAGCCGCTTGTGAAAATATGAGGCGTAGCCGCAGGGGAGCCAGCAGACAGGAGCATATATCACATCTACACAGACATGAATCACCGTTATTGCTTTAGCTGGTTTGATCCCAGCTGTGTGTGTGACTGGACTCATGGATGCAGACGTTTGAGGAACCAGCAGAACAGACTAACTCTAAATATAACATGAAAATGTGTCATGTTATAATGTGAAAAATGTATTGCATGATAATGTAAAAAATATCACTTAATAAACGTTAAAAATGATAATGTTATAATGTAAAAATTATCCCGTTATGATGTAAGACTTCCATTTCCATTACGCAGTCGGTTGGGCATTCGCCCAATGACAATCACTCACTTTGGGACAGTCTGTCTGGTGCAATTTTGGGTTTAAGGCCTTATTCAGAGACCCAATGATGCCAGTGCTGTAGATAGTATTAGAACCCACGACATCTTGGTCCAAAGGCTATTATCCTAACCACTAGACCACCAGCGTGCTTGTGTCTATGAATAATAAAACCAAACCCACTGTCACTTAGCTGTGTCTTTCTGAAAAGGAAAAGGATTAGAATCAAATTCCTCTGTTCAGCTGCGTTCTATGTGAGCTAGCTTTCATGCTTTGTTCCACGCTGGTAGATACAAGCTTAGCTTGTCGTTCCTGCTTTTAGCCATGTTTTGTTGATGGAGAGCCAAGATTCTTGTTTAAAATAAGACAGAAAGCCTTTCAGCTTCTTCTTTTTAACGGAAACAAGAGTGGGGCAGTTGGTTTGCACTGTGATCGGAAGGTCGGTCGCTGGTTCAATTCGCTAAAGATACCACTGAGGTACTCAGAAGGCAAGGTACTGTCTCCAAGCACTGCTCCCCTGGCGCTGGTAAAAAAAAAGCTGCCCACTGCTCCCTCACGGATGGGTCACATGCTGAGGTCACATTTGGTTGTGGGGCATGTACTCAAATACACAAACGTATCAAGCATCTTTGACCCGGTGTGGAGGCCGAAGTTAGTGCTCCCGACAGAGGAAACATTCTCAAACCAGAGCTCCACAAGTCTTCTCACGTCTCCTCTCATGTCTCTCTGTTGAGGCGTAAAAACCGACAGATGACTAATGGGCGCTTACTGCAGTTTAATCCACGAGAGAGTCGAGGTCAAAAGAGTCAGGCTGGTTTTTGCAGCTTCGGAGACTCACGTCTTTACATTTGGGCACAGTTTGCAGAATCTCCTTTTTAAGCACTGATCCAAGGTTCATAATGTCCAGGTTTCACAACGTAGATAAAGTGTTTATTCATGTCTATCTTGAAATTAACCCTCTAGGATTACAAATTAAATAAAAGGCCTGGTTAACTAGCAGCTAACAGCTTAAAAACATAGTTCTTCTAGCATTGGCCCAGTTATCATCCTTAAGTAAACCCTACCTGTACCCCATTACTACAAATGGTAAAGGGGGGTTACATAACTCTCAGCAGTCAGCAACAAACAGAAATTGGTTCTAACAAATAGCCTGCTATAAAAAGTTGTCACATTGGTAGCATGCTAATGGCAACTGACAGTCTCCTAACAATGTTACAAACTAGTAATCTTACACAACTTTTCTGGCATGCTAAATGCAACAAATAGCATGGAGACTCCAGAACGTAGCTACCATGCTAAATGTAACAGATAGTGTCTTGCCGGTTGTATAGCACTTTGCTAGCATGCTGACTGCAACAAATAGGGTTGATTTCCCAGACTAAGATTAAGCCTAGGCCTAGACTTGCTTTGAGTTTCAGTGGCAAATCTCCATCAGTACTGCAGTTTACTCTAAGACAAAGCTTAATCTAGGTTTAAAAGTAGCTCAAAGTATCCTAGCAATTAAACAGAACTTTGCTAGCATGCTAAAAGTGGCATAAATCATGCTGGCAATCATACAGAAGCTTTTTCTGAAGATTAAAGGTGGTCTAGTGGTTAGACCACTTGTCTATAGACCAAGAGGTTGTGGGTTCAAATCTGAAATTAGGTAATGAAAGTCCCTCTGGATAAGAGAGTCGGCTAAATGCTGTAAATGTAATGTAAATGAACACTAACTGCTACAGATAGCATGTTAGCGATGTTAAGAGCTTGGTAGCATACTACCTGTTTAAGTGTTCACTGTTTAGTTAATAAGTTAACTAATATTCTAGAGCCGAAACTGAAGCAGCCATTAAGTAACCATAATATTGTGATCCAACAAATGTTTTACAAGCTTTTATATTAGAACCAATCAGGTCTTAGCATTGTAAATTAAATCTCTCTCAGACCAACTTCCTTAAAATTTCTTAAGCCCGTATTACAACAAGCTTATCCATTGGGGAGTTGGCACATGAATTTTGTTTTGATCCCATCTTCATATTTTAAATATAAATATTTCTTCTCAGGTACCAAGAAAATACATTAATATAGGCTCGCAGCCAGAACCTGGGACCGCAACACCAACACAAACCTGCTTCTGTCAAGTCAGCATTCACTTTTTTTGTGAAAGACTATCCGCTTTATAGAAAAGCTTGCCTGACACAAATTCATAACCTTTCAGAGACGTAGCGGACGTTCAGCAAGAATCTAATCGTGATTGATAACGGAACCAGCGAGTCGCGGTTGTCCAAAAAGAGGAGTACTTTCATTTTTTGAACATATATACGAGTGTCATCCTAAATACAATCTGTGATGTAGCATACGTACAATGATCTCAGATTCTTGTCAGCTGTTAGTTTTCAATACTAAATGCTGAAAAAGGGCTAAAAAAAAGAATATATTTAACATTTTGGACTGAATGTGTAAATAACAGGCCTCTGATGGTTTTGTACCAGATTTTCGAGAAAAGTGCTGCTTCTGCGGACGACAGTTACTGGTAATTTTTTTTGTATAAAACTGCCTTTAGCACATGATCAGGCCGCAGCAGCAGGGTGGAGTCATGGAAGACTCACTTATGCGTAGAATCACGACTATATTTCTTATTTCCAACCACCGATGTGAACTCGCAAACCGCTGCCGCTTATACTGCATTCCTGAGCTTCTTGCAAAGTTGTAATTGCCTCGTGGGGGCGTAGAATTGCCAGTGTGGGAAATCAGTCTGGCAAACTGGAGAATCTAGTTTATTTTTTCCGTTATTTGGGGTGGGTATGGTGGTCCAGTGGTAAAGATATTTGCCTCGGGACCAAGAGGCCATGGATTCAAATGCTAAAATCCTAAAAGTAGCACAACGTATGCTGGCAATCTTACAAAGCCTTTTTTAGGTTGAAGGTGGTCTAGTGGTTAGGATACTCGCCTCTGGACCAAGAGGTCATGGGTTTGAACACAACTCCAGCACTACCTCCACTGGGTCCCTGAGCAACCCTTAACGCCAATTTGCTCTCAGGCAGACTGTCCTTGAAATTAGGAAATGGAAGTCACTCTGGTCCGATTTAAGTCCCGGTCCTGTAAAGGTACCATTGAGGTACTCACGAGCAAGGTACTGCCCACTGCTCCTTCAATGATGGGCCACATTTTACAGAAATGCAGAAGTCACATTTTGTTGTGGTGCACTGTATGCTGTGTTCACAATGACAAATAATCACGCACATTTACAATATATCCAAGCAAACTTGAGCACATTTCCCTGTTATATCGGAAGAGCCCAACACTGCTCTCTCCTCTTTCTTTGTCTTTCTTTTCTTTCTCCCTCTCAAAGTCTGCCCTTGGATACATAAGCCCTGCGTATCGCCTTACCATGGCTAACGGGGCTCAGCACTGTGCTTAAGTTACCTGGAGCTGCGTGAAAGTTAAGAAGCTGCGATGCTAAGACGGCGCATCGACAGCCCGAAAACTTATACGCCTATATTTGTCTTGAAGGGTGCGATCTCTACTACACACTACAAAACCAAGGTACAGGAATGGAGCTAAAAAGGTAGAAATGTTTTGTCTCTACAGCTGAACACTATCAGAGTAATGAGCAGTGTAACTTAAATATTGGCAGATTTATGTAGGTTCTCGTCGGTTAGATCTAAAAGAATATTCTGGTACACCTACAAACAAAAACCTTAAAGACACACAGAGATTAAATATACAACTGTCACAAAAAATGCTGAACAGACACAAGGCTTCATGGCACCAAAGCAAGCATTTATTTAAACAAGAATGGATTTAAAACAATACAGAGAAACTCTCTTCTTTTGAATGACACAAGACAGAGGAAGCCAACAAGGGGTAGAGTAAAGGTGGACCAACCGAGACAGAAGGGAGAAACATGGCTAAACGGGAAACTAAACCGAAGCACATGCAAACACTAAGCTAACTGATTAAACCAAACAAGATGTTAAATGCTAAACCAAGAGATTAACAGAAGTTAAGCTGGAGGCTTAAACAGCAACAATAAACAAACAGGGAAGGTTAAACTAGGAACGAAGGACTAGCCTAACACAGGTGCTACTGATAAGCTAAACTAACTAATTAGGGTTAACAAGGGGGCAGGACAATTGGAAGTGATTGGCATACCACACGAAAGGTGCAAGAGAGGACAGCCTCCTGTGGACAGCTGGGGTAAAATCCAGGACGAGCCATAATTACGTGTCAATGTAATATAATGTATGTGTAATATGTTAGTCAGCATATTTTGGATTAATACACTGAATATTGGAGTAACTGAATTAATATATTTTACCTGATAGTACATATATAATTTTATTTAATTTATTTTCAGGATGGATTATATCAAGGTGCAAATATGTACCCACTGTACCCAATTTCATTTCAATATACCCAATTCTTTATTTAAATCCAGATTTTTGTGACAAGTGATTTAAAAGTACAATTATCTAGCCTTTGTTGCCTTGAAATGAAATGTAGCAGGGCTTCACAGTTTACTTCTTACGTCCCTTACATGCCACTTTTCTGACACCAAGTACCTCTGAGTACAAAAAATTATGCCCCTATTTCTCTGGGTGTGAAGTACACAAATACAAAAAACTTTTTTGAGAAGAGTGTGAATAGAAGGAGGAGGAGGAGCAGGAGGAGGAAGGAGAGTCAGAGCTGCAGTTCTCCAAAGCCATTACAAAGCTTTAGTGGTAATTAGGAAGTACAAGGCGGTAATTCGGCACACGGCCGCTCCTAGTAATTTCTCTCATTACTCATCTCAGTTCTCACTTCAAATCAGCGTTTCTCCTCGCGCTCACACAGGCAGCTGTGTTAATAACCACACAGTCTTTACGCCGTGACGTTTTTAGTATAGTGTTATTATTATTTTATTTATTTCTACGGTGTGTAGTAAACTCTCATCACCTGGTTTTTAAAGCCCTTTCTGCAAAGGAAACAGAGAGAGATGAAGGGGGGTTAAGAAAGAGTAATAGACAGAAAGACAGAAATACACATAGAAAAGTGAGAAAAAGATGAAGAGAGAGAGAGAGAGAGAGACCTAGAGACAGGGACGGATGGAGAGGGAGAGAAAGAAAGAGAGTGAGAGAGAAGAAAGAGAAGGAGGAAGGGGGAGAGAGATAAACAGAAAGTAAAGGATATGGGTGGAGAGATGGAGTGAAAGACAAAAGGAGAGAGAGATGAAAATAGAGAGATGGGCAGAGAGAGAGAGATGGATAAATGGAGAGAGAGAGAAAGAAAGAGAGAGACATCGAAAGTGACAGACCCAGAGAGGTAGAGATTGACACGGCAGTGCTTGTACAAATTGCGGAAGACGACGTGATTAGGTGATGAGTAGGAGGAATAAGAACGCCGGATGGACAGAGAAATGAAAGAAGGAGTGCACGGCATGTCAGAGGCCACCTCCAATTTCTCACTTATTCTGACTCCTTACTGTAAACTCTCACAACCTGCTCTGCAATAAAATAAAAGAATTACGTTTGGAACAAATTTGCTCTCGACACACTTTCAATTAAAACCAAACGACGCTAATGACGAGGAGCGCAAACATAAAACTGTCACTCGTTTCCTTCAATTTACTTCTTAGCGATAAGTGGGGATTTATACGCAAATAAAGGGATATTTGAAAGTAATTATGGGTGGGATGAGAGAAGAAACTTCTGGAAAAAGAAATGAAAAATATTAAATTCCCTCGATAATGGCGTGAGATCATTAACGTCTAATCGTTACATCTCCCCTTTTTATGGAGTCAGAAATAAGTCAGAAGGGGAAAAGTTTTGCCGTTCTCCAGTTCCAGCCACTTCCAGGATGTCACTTAACAATGCGATGAATGCCATCTCCAGATTTCATTCTTTTCTTTTCTTCCCTCCCTTTCTTCCTTTCTTTCTTTTCCCCTCATACATCAATAACATCATAATTGCGTCTCCAGTTATTATGCCGTTCTAATTACCACTCCAGAGCTTTGCTGGAGTTTCAAGAATGTTAATGACAGGGTTATAAAAACACATCTGCATCTCTCCAACGTTTCAATCGCTCCGCAAGACGTTTCATCCGTAATTAAAACGTACAGGGTCAATAAAAGGCTCCTGTCTTCTGCCTTTGTCCCGCT
Organism: Distichodus sexfasciatus; assembly: GCA_032718565.1. Lineage (NCBI taxonomy): Eukaryota > Metazoa > Chordata > Actinopteri > Characiformes > Distichodontidae > Distichodus > Distichodus sexfasciatus. The sequence goes on along the minus strand of JAVGVS010000150.1, from coordinate 849,868 downwards.
TTTTGTGAGGCCAACGAATATTTCTGTCACGCCAGAGGAAGTGACGGCCCATTTTCCCTTTTTAATAGCTGCATTACAAAGCAATGAATGGCATTAAACTGCCAGAAACGTCTCTCTCTCTCTCTCTCTCTCTCTTTTCCCCCCAAAAAACATTTTTTTAATTTCCCGGAAAATAGCTGAGGAGTAGCCGAGGTTTTTCAGACGAGGCCTGTCCCGAAGGAAGAGGGCAGGAAACTGCAGCGTCTGGAACTGATTTGAGGCGAAAGGAAAATAAAATGCTTGGGATTCTTAAGGCTGGGGGACACGACACGAGCGCTCACGGGGGCTGAGGGGCCACGCCGGAGGTGAAAAGGGGGCAAAATGGGAGTTTGATGGGGAAAAAAAATACAACCCCCAAACCCCTGATATTCATGTATCATTTGCATATTTGATTTTCAAATTTAAAGCAGGAAACAAAACCCAAAAAAATTAAAATGAAAAAAGGAAAAATGAATGGATTTCAGATATTCCATTTTTGTGCTCAAATAAATAGATGGCATAAACAGAACATACGTACTTATATTCCATCCTGCGAGAGAGATGGAGAAAGAGACAGAGATAGAAGTGTGTAATGAGAGAGAGGGAGTGTGAGAGAGAGATGACGAGAAAGAGTGAAGAGAAATGGACAGATGGAGAGAAAGAGAGTGGTGAGAGAGTGAGGGAGAAGGAGAGAAATGGAGAGAGAGAAGCTGGGGAACTGGTTCGAGAGAGAAAAGAAGAGAGGTGGAGAGAAAAAGCAGGGGAGAGATAGAAAGAGAAAGGGAGAAAGAGGCACTGAGAGGTAGAGAAAGGCGAAGGAGTGAGCTAGAGAGATAGAGAGAGAGAGAGATGGAGATGGAGATGGAGATGGATAGAAACATGGTGACAACAGCAAATGTGTATTTAATGCATATATACACACTAGAAAGATGGACAGAGAGATGGACCGAGGAAGGGGGAGAGAGAGAGAGAGAGAGAGAGAGAAAGAGCAAAGCACAAAATGATAAAAATCTGAAAATAACTTTCATCTATTAATGTTGATTATAGAAAAAATACTGAAAAATACCGTTTTTTGAGGGTTTGGTTGTTGGTTTTAATTTGCTATAATTGGACGAATGATACACAGATTCTAAAGAGAGGAAGACGGGGGGAAAACGAAGGGGGACTGAGTGACGGGCTGAAAAAGTGTGGAGATTTATTTTTCAAGTGAAAAGCGCCACACAAAGTCTCCGTGCAGTTTTTTCCACTCGGCCCACAATGAGGGACTAAATATATTTCAACAAATCTCTCTTCTGAATTTCCGCCAGCGCGGTGTTTTTCTCCTCTCTCTCTCTCTCTCTCTCTCTTTGTGGCCCCCGCTCTTTATTTTTTCACATTTGCATCTGTGAGCTTCTCCCGTGGCCTCGGTGACGTGACTGACAGCTTTATTGTTTGACTTTTTTGCAGAGATGATTGAAGAGCAAATGGTGCATTGATAAGCATCATCTCATTCTCAATACCTTTCTCGGCAGAGCGCCGTCCCTCGAAGGGAAAGGTTAATTCACTGAATCGGTAAACAGAAAAGAAAAGAGAAAAAAAATTAGACCTCAAAGCCGTCTCCTCGCCGCTCGGATGGGAGGAGATGAGTGAGTGAGACTGATAAGGTTAGCCGTCTCCGTGGCGATGAGGACGGAGGGAAAGTGGCAAGCGTCTTTGAGAATTTCTGTGCGAGGTCAATAAATATATAATGGCCTTGTCTAAGGCTATCATAGCTCTTATGAGAGACAGTTTTGACACATTATTCTTTCCATCTCTCTCTCGCTTTTCTCTTTTTCTAAACATTATGACCTATAAATCGAGTTTACCGAAAGCTCCAGCAGAGGCTCGGATAAAGTTCCTTTTGACAGCTTTTACCACAAGCTTCCGTCAAACTCCTGCCAGCAAGCAGCGTCGGGGAAAACTCCACGGAAATTTGGATTTCTGAGTGAGTCACAAACAAAAGAGAAAGAGAGAAATAATGAGTGAAAGAAAGAAAGAGATGTGGAGAGAGAGAAATAGAGGTGAGAGAAACTGGGGAAGAGAGAGAGAAATATGGAAAAGAGACGTAAAGAGAGATAAAGAGAAAGAGGGACAGAGATGTGGAGAAATGAGGAGGCGTAAGAGAGATGGACAGAGAGACACAGAGAGATGGAGAGAGAGATGATAAGATGGAGGAGAGAGATAGTGATGGAGAGAGATAAAGAAAAGATGGGAGGAAAAAGGGAGAGACAGAGATGGGTTTAGAGAGAATGAGAGAGAGAGAGAGAGAGAGAGAGAGACAGACACTGACAATTTCACAGCCACTGAACTCCACTCATGCTCGAGCAGGCGCAGCAGACCTGAAACTGTCCCCATGGCGATTAGACAAACTCCCAGAGACGATGAGATGGAGTGATGAGGAGGAGGAGAGAGGAGTAAACCAGACCAGCAAAGACAAATCAAAGAAGGAGTGCACGGCGTGTCAGAGGCCGCGTCCAATTTCCTCTTTATCAACAATGAAGACGTGAACCTTAAAGCTCAAAGCGTCACCTCTGAAACCAAAACCCCAAATCTCTCACAGCAGAGGCAGAGTTATCCGAGTTTCCCCAGTAAAACCATCCATCCATCCATCCATCCATCCATCTATATATCAATCCATCTGTCTATACACCCATCCATCTATCCACCCGTACATCTATCTATCTATCTATCTATCTATCTATCTATCTATCTATCTATCTATCTATCTATCTATATATCTATCCATCCAACCACCCGTCCATCCATCTATCTATACACCCATCCATCCACCCGTCCATCCATCTATCCATCAATCTATCTATCCGCCCATCCATCCAGCCATCCATCCACCCGTCTATCCACCCGTATCTATCTATCTATCTATCTATCTATCTATCTATCTATCTATCTATCTATCTATCTATCTATCTATCTATCTGTCTATCTATATATCTATCCATCCAACCACCCGTCCATCCATCTATCTATACACCCATCCATCCATCCATCCACCCGTCCATCCATCTATCCATCAATCTATCTATCCGCCCATCCATCCAGCCATCCATCCACCCGTCTATCCATCCATCCACACATCCATTCATCCATCCATCTATCTATATATCTATCTGTCCGTCTGTTAAAATGCAGAGGTCACATTTCGCTGTGGTGCACTGTGTGCTGTGCTGTGTTCACAATGAAGTGAAATTGCCCATCACTGGGCTGAATCAAAGTATAAGACAAAATAAGCAACTACGGAGAAATCAACAACAAATTGTAGTCCCTTATTGGTGTTCATGGGCTTATTTTTTTGCTAATCTATTAAAACAAACTAATAAAAAATAAAAGGCTAGTAGTAAAATATGTCAACTTCTACTTTTGATGCACAGTCATAACCCGAGTCTGACTCGTTCAGTTTTTACGTGTGAACCTCACGCAGCCTCAGAGAGATGGATAATATGCTGTAGGCCACATGTGCTCTTGGTGGCGTGTTATGAAACGTGTGATGGTGTGTGTCATACGGTCCTGTCGCGGCTGACAGCCGTAACCTTTGGGATGTTGGGAGATTGGGCCTTATCATCCGGCTCGTCCCCGTGCTGCATCCCAGCCCCGGGGCGGTTATTTCCTAAGCTAACGTGACAATGCATCTCCTCTGAGCGTCTAGTTATGCACTTTATTTATTTATTATTTTTCTTCCACACACACTCACACACACACTAGTTTACCTAGTTCACTGTACTTGCGGGACCATTCCCTAGACATAATGATAAGTGTAGGTAAATAACTCTGTGTCTATATCTATGTCTAACCATCACAATTGTACATACATCTAGGGCTGTTAAATATGGATTAAAGATGGATGGATGGATGGATGGATGGATAGATAGATTGGTAGTGTGATTCTGTAATCTGTTCCCAGAAACAGTCTAGATCAAAAACACACACACACACACAGGCCTGATGGAGCTTTCAGCTTCTGTTGACACACTCCACCATTTCAGACGCAGCACAAAAGGCACAAGAAAGTGCCTCAGGCTTGGGCTTCGACCCCGACCGTCCCATTCTTCACAGCCGTTTCTTCCACTTTCTTCGTCCACCGACAGAAATTAAACAGATATTAATTTGACAGATATCAAAGGAAGCGAGGGAATCCTCTTTACCCATTCTGGCCAGGAGAGAAATGAGATTGCTAATCCCCTCGGGGCTTACATTTGTTTTCTGTGTCTCCGAGTATGATTCCGTTGGGATTTATGAACCATGGTAATCCCGGAGGACGAGACCACTTTCACTTTCTTTCTTCATTTAGCCAACGCACATTTCTTTCACTCTCGTGATAGCTGCCGAACGGCTTTGAGCCTGACACGCTGTCTTTGGGAGAAAATTTTGTTTAAAAAAATAATGGAATAAAAGACAAAATTGAGCAGAGAAGAACTCTGAAATGTGAACCTCCTCCCTTATTTTCCTGTTATGAGGAGGATGTTTAACATCAAAGGACTAATAAGACAAAATGGGATATGCATGAGATATTATTGCAATATTTTCACTTTCTTATTAGTGTTTATGGCCTTATTTTATAATTTGCTTGGATATAAAAATAATATAATACATAATATAATACATAAAGTAGTTATTAATACTGAAGTTGTGGCAATTTTTGAGCCAATTTGAGAGAGAACTGCATTTTTGCACGTCATGGCGTTCCATATGAAAGTGACTACATTTTCGCACATGATGGCGTTCCATTTGAGAGTTGTGTCACAATAAAGGGAATTAATTTGGTTAGATATTAAAAATGCACATAATAAAGAATGTAATAGTTGGTAATAAGATATTAGCATATATTTTATTTCCATTTTAAGTGCTATGCAGTAATTGGTTTAGATAATAAAATAAAACATACATACATCAATAATTAAATATTTGTCTATATTTCTAGTCCATTTTCAGGGCTTTCAGCGTTTGCTTTGACATCTAAAACTGTAAATAACATCATTAAATTGGCTGTGATTGCGATAAATTGAGGTAAAATTTCTGTTAATTTTGAATGTTTATGGTCCTATTAATTTGCATGGAATTTGGTTAATGTTTTGATACATTTTGTATTTTGAGTCGCATTGGGCTCTCTTGTCTACCGTAAGAAAGACACCTAATAAAGCAATTAATTTGCTTAGATATATTAAAAAAACACATAATAAAGTACAAAACAGGCCCTGAATGAGATGTTGACACACGTTTTCAGCTGGTTTATGACATTTTTAGGGCAAACAGTTTTACTTCAGTGCCACAAAAACTTTGTCAAACGTTGTTGGCCGGCACTCGCTCGGGGGCCTCGCTATCGATTTGTCATCGCTGTTTCTCATTTTAATCAAAACTGCAGCTCTCGATCAATAACGCCAGTGGATTTTAGATACATTAGTGGCATATCAAAAAAATCCAGGAGAAAGAAATCCTGGCTTAAGCTCGGCCCCCCGAAAATCCAGTGGTTTTACAGCGACGAAAAAAACACTATTTATAGCGAGTGAGCGAGTAGAAAAAAAAATCAGTTACGCACCATGGTAACAAGACAATAAATCTGCGGTTTCAGCGGCGAGTAAAAGCCATAATCTTGGTGTAAAAGCCAGAGGTCTGAGAGATCTGTTTGGGAATCTGTTGCGAGGTCTTTTTGTTTGTTTGTTTAAAAGGGGCATGATCAAGGTCAGCTGCTTTATTTACTTGTAAAACATAAAATTGACTATTCATGAGATTAGCATATATTTTCTGTCCAGTTTTTAGTCTTAATGAGGCGATAAGTTTTCATAGATATTGAAAATATAGCTAAATTTAAATAGGCTATTACTCAAACAGTAGCGTATATTTTCTACCCATTTTACTAGTTTGTTAGTTTGCCCTGATATAACAATAATATAAAAAATATAACAAACAAAAGCTAAAATAGGCTCTATTTGAGATATTAGCCATTTTTCAATGTTTATGATGTAACTGATTTGAACAGATGTTAAAAATGCATAATAATATATAAAATGGGTTACTTATAAGGTATTAGCATATATTTCCTGACAGTTATTAGCAAATTTTCAGTGTTTATGAAGCGATTATTTTCCTGAGATGCTAAAAACACAACAAATGAAATCTAAACTAGTCAATTAATAAGATATTGGGAATTTTACTATGTTTATGAGGTGAATGATTTGCTTAGACATTATAAATACTACTAATTAAAAGTCATTAAAGACGTAATGACAGGTGTTTGCTTATAAAACATATTTATCTCCGCTTTTAGTTTTGCTTAGACAAATGTAACTACTAGCATGTAAAGCATTTAATGTGATGTTAGCCTCATCACCTTGGCAACAAGACAATAAAGCTGGTCCTCCTTTAGAGCGGTTAGAGTCATAAAGCCCGTAATCTCAGTGTAAAAGTCAGAGGTCTAAGAGTTTTGTTTGTTGTGTTTTGTCAAGGTCTTTTATTGTTTAAAAGGGGCAACGAAGACGGTCATCTGCACGCTAAGAACCAAAAACCTTCATGTCCACCTCGCTCTGATTTAGCACGCTTTAGGACCGGGGTTAAAGGTTGGAGCACAGAGGGTGGGCCGACTTATGCAAACCAGCGGCGAAGCTCTTTTCTTCTAAACAAAAGCGGTTTGCTGCTCTGCCTCCCATTCGCACAGAGAAGTCGGATAACAAGCTAATAACGGCCCCGACATATGGCGGTAATAACAGTGAGCCAAAAGAGACAATGTCCCGACAAAGCCAGGCCTCATTCAGTAAACGTTGTGACTAAGAAATGTGTTCGTAACACCCACTTATGCAGTTTTCACAAAGATTGAGACACTCACCAATGTTTGTAAATTTAAGATTTGTTTCTAGTTAAAAACTGAATCTACCACTGCTGAAAATATATATTTTTTGCTAAATATTAGATTTTGTGAACTCCAAGTAGTGACGCTACAAACTTAGCAAAAACTACTTTTAAAATGTTGTAGCTTTAAATGTAACTAACTTTATTTTTAACAAATAGTGATGTATTCTTGTTAAATTACTACACTGTTACAAAAAAAAAAAGAAATTTTTATTCGCAAATATAGTTTGGTGTTGTTATGGTCTAGCTGTTAGGATACTTGCCTCTGGACCAAAAGGTTGTGGGTTCAAATCCTACCTCCAGCATTACCACCACTGGGTCCCTGAGCAAAACCCTTAACCTCAAGTTGTTCCACGGAGACTGTCCATGAAATTAGGAAATGGAAGTCACTCTGGATAAAATCGGGTGTTTCTGATTGGTGTTGAACTAGCAGGAGTTCAAGGAGTTGTCTAGTATTATACTCTCTAAATGTCTTAACTTTCTTAAGAGCAAAATTAAGAAAAATAAACCTAATATTGGTGAACAACACGAGAACTTTCCAAACACAAATTCGGGTCAAAGCGTTTGTGACGTAGGAAGCCGTCTTGCTCCACTCCATCCAAAAGTGAATTTTAAATCTGCAAAAGTGCTCGGCGTGCCAGGAACACTTTTGCAGAGTGTTTGATTTTGGATCGAGGAAAAGAATCAGCTGCAAGGAACAAGGGCATAACAATCAGCTAAAACTAGCGCTTGAAATAAAACACCACACTGATCTGAAGTATTGAAGTCCAACTTACAAACAAGACAATTCTCAAAAGACATAAATGAATCATTTGCATGGGATCAGTCATGAAGACGGCTTTCAAGTGGAGAAGTTACGCCACACACACAAACAGAGACACACACAACGACTAATTTGTGTTTCTGTCAAACGGCATTAAGCGCTACTGTGGAGTTTATTTCCAAGAGTTCATCTCTAATTTAACACAGAGCTTAGAGTTGGCTGTTTGTAAGAGATGCTGAGATGCAGCTGCCAAGTGTGTAATGATAGATGTGTGTTTATGTGCATCATGACAATCCTGTCATGTAGGATTTGTCCCTGCATGCATAACTACACCGCTCTCGCCTCACAGCAAGAAGGTCCTGGGTTCCCTCCTGGACCGCAACTGGACACCCCGGTGTTAGGAAAAGTTAGAGTTACTCAAGATACAGTTCAGTGTTTGTATATGTGAGTCTGGGACGAAAATTGGCATCTCTGCTTGGTTGTTGCTAAGGCCTCTTTGGTATTCAAACGCATTTAACACAAGAGAAGATAATTTTAGTCTTCATCATATCTATGCAATCTCCCCCAAAGTAAAGTGAAGAAAACGAGTGTGTGTCTGAGGGTCAAACTACAGCTCTGTAACTCCTTTCCCACATCTACTGGCATTCTCGTCTTCATGATGCAAAAAGCAGAAATCTCCTCTATGTCAGTTCGTTGTGCAGAAATGATTTCTGAAAGGTACTGACGTTTCCTGTGATATCTCTCAGTCTTGCACCTTTCCGCTTAACCTCCTACACTCTCCACTCTCCTCTTCTCTACTCTCTCTTTTTACTAAAACTCTCCCAGACCTTTACAGACCTTCAGTAAACATCGGCACGCCCCACCTCGGATACCCGTGTTTCTACAAGCAGTCGGAGAGCGAAGCTGAGACTTTGCCTAACAAATACATGACTCTCTAAGTGCTTGTTATGACAAAGTGGATGAAGCCCAGAACCTTACTGCCAGTTAGAGACAGAGAGAGATAAGAGTCAGACACCAGTCTCCATATACACATATACACACCCTACGATGCCTACTGTCATATTTTGGAATCAATGAAATATGGTGACACTCTACACTGTTATATGCCTACAAAGCACATTTTGGAATCACGAAACATCACAACACAAAGTAATGCATTGTTACAGGAAGCAGTGCTACAAATGCGCATTGATGTATTTTGGAATTGTGACACCTCTACAATGCACATTTTGGAATCGTTAAATATTACGGGTCTAACTGTGCATTGTTACACCTACCTACAGTGCAGATTTCATGGTGCGTTGTTACACCACTATAATTGATACTTTTGCTAATACAGTATGTGACCCTCCACGGCAAAACCAGTCACTTGTCGCAGCAGAGGTTTCCAAGAAAAATGACCGTTTATGTTGCATGGGGTAAAATTTTGGATTTTTTGGTTTTAGTTTTGAAACAGTGGAAGGTCTATACTGTGCTGTTGTGAATAAATTTGGCTGAAAAACTTACCCTTTCCATCCTAAAAATGTGACTTTCTTGAGATGAGGAATTCAATTCCAGCAGAATGTTAAAAGTTTCTGTTTTGACCGCTCTACTTCAATATTTACGGTAAATCCACTCGTTGACTAGCGTGAAGATATTTCTACGGAATCCATCTTCGTCTCCCGAGTTCAGTTAACCTAACGCAGGTAGGCTATCCGTGTGGCTGTGAATGCAGCGTGGGCTACCGCGAATGCAAACGTAGCCGTGACCGCACCAAGCGTCTGTGAGTGCTACGTCGATAGTCAACTTCAAAGGCAGATTTCTCCATTTCTCACTTGGCGTGACAGGAGAAACCCGACTCCTTTGAATGTTGATATCTCAGTCATATGTCGTCCGATTCATTCGATATAGGTATCGTTTTGAAGCTTGATTTATGCCCTTAATAATATATAACATAATAAACATAATAACTCAATTTCAAAAATTTGCGACAAGCGACTGGTTTTGCCGTGCAGAGTCACATATGACATAATTTGACTAGTTTCATTCTTTCAGCCCTGCAATCCACATTTTAGAATCATAAATTATTGAGACACGGTGCATTGTTACCCCCCTGCACTGAACATCGTTGCATTTTGGAATCATGTAATATGGTGATGTGGTTCATCATTACACGCCTACAATGCATTGTAACACCTATACAAAGCATATTGTTGCATATTAGAATCGTATAACATTGTGACATGGTACACTGTTATACCCTTACAATGCACATTTTAGAATCATTAAATATTGGGTACATCGTGTCATTTTTTTTAAAACGTTTTTTATTTTATGTTATTACTTTTGTTGTATTTTTGTCTTTTAATGTTGTTATTTTGACCTGTTCAGTATCTTGGTCAACTTGGTTGCTTAAAGGTGCATTATAAGTAGTTGAGTTGAGTTGAGCGTTACACACCTACAATGCACATTTTTGGGAATGATGAAAAATTGTGACATGCTGCATCATTAAACCCCCGCAGTGCACATTTTGCAATTATGACATATTATGACACCCCTCTAATCCATAATGTTGCATTTTTGGAATTTTGAAGTGCTGCAATACGGTGCATAGTGACAACCCTACAATACACATTTTGGAACCATGTGTATATATACACACACTTCAACACACACGCACATGGTAAGAAACGAGGGCTTACGTGCCAGGTGGTGAGGCAGTGTGCAGAGAAAGGTCGAGGCATTAAACGTCACACACTCTGAGCCCGCAAATAACTTCTGGTGACATGCTGGATTTTATTTAGCCAAACCCCCGACCATCAAATCAGGCTCATGACATCCAGAATATCAGGTTCCAGCTTCAGCTCTAACTCCAGCTCTGTCTCCGGCTCCGGCCTCGGCCTCTCGTGCACTTCCATAATGAGGAATCAGGACAGATGGTCCTTTGGCCGAAGAATAGGGTGGGTGGAGGATGGTGGGGGAAATGAAAGAATGCTGAGGCTGTGTTCCAATCCACATTCTCATACAATCGATGTGCTAAGTTGTGTCAGAAGTAGTACAGCATGAATATTACATAATGCCTCCCAGTATATTCCGTAAAATGCGAAACCGAGCTCACAGAGCATATTTACTCCTTGCTGGCCGTGTGCTTTTAGAAAATGTTTTTTTTTTATATATATTTTTGTATTTATATTTTTAAAAACATGAAATAATATTACATTATTTTTCACATATGCCAGCGCAAGTCGAAAAAGTTATTCTCAATGTGTCAAAGTCTTTAAAACTGAAATAATAATGATGATTCAGATTTCATACATTTTTATACCATTACAATGCACTGGAATTTCAAACTGTGAATATATACATTGCAGAAGTGTAACAGTGCAAGAATAAAACCTCAGTATCTTACGACATAGAGATGGTCCGTGAGTTACCATGGTTCCACATCCAAATTTTTCGATCTTACAATGACGATAGCAATAGCGTCAAAAGTGTAAAAACATTACATAAAGTTTCGCGTGGCAGGCAACGTGCACGGTACAATACGCTGGGATGCTGCCGGGATGTACGCATCACCCGTCTTGTGAGATGCCACACTCCCACCAGCGATCGAGTTCAGTTCAGAGTCTCGGTGTTAGGACCCATATTTTCTTCTGTGTTTTTGACTGCTGGTAGCCATGTCTCAACCATGTTTTCAGGTTATGATGGGCTCATTGGAAGGCATCGCTATCATAAGTCGGGGGCTACTTAATAGTATCTTGCATCCGTGGAAGAGAACAATATTTGGGAACGTGACACATTTGAGTACGAGACAAAGCAAGGACGTAATAAATATGCAGCTGTTCATTCAGCCACTTCATTTCTCGGGCTCCAGAAGGCGCTCGTCGCATTTGAGCTTGGCCGCTCCCCCGCTGCACGCGCGTGCTGATATTCGGGTGTGAGAACGATAATTAACAGCCTCGCGCTAAAGCCTGGCAGAGCGAGGAGCTGCGAATTATCCTCCTAATTACTGTGAGAGGGACCTCCACGAGACGGCACGAGGGAAGGGAAACAAGCAGCAGCTTCGACTCGCTTTCCGATTAAATCTGAGCTTTCTGAGGAATGAAGGTGGACGAGAAATCTCTTAAAACACAAAATAAGGGTCAGGCAGGTGAACTGTGCGGTGGTTGGGTTTTGTGGAGCGAATTGTGTAGAAACGTTCTCCTTGTTTTGGGTCTGAGTTTTGGGACTGGGTCAGAGGAGAGATGGGTGAGTGAGATGTGAAGTGAGACTGGGTGAGTGAGATATGAAGATGGAGGGATAATAGTGCTGTGACAGAGGTGAAAACGGGGGTCAGTGTTGGAGGAGGGGGACACACTCAGGGCGAGATGTGGAACACAACGGATTTGGGGAATAAAAGCTGAAGTCACTTTAGTGTGAGAGCAAGTGAGAGAGAGAGTGCTGAAGACTGAGAGAGAAACAGACATGAGATCTGTTGAGTCTCCCTCGCTCTTTCCCTTTCTCTCTCTCGCTCCTTCCTAATCCTCTCATTCTCTCTTTCTTCCTCTTGATCTCACATTCTATTTAATCGTCTCTCTCTCCTCATTTCCTTCTCCATCTCTCATTCATATTTTCATATTTTGCTCATCTTTTGGTTCTCTCTCTCTCTCTCTCTCTCTTCCATCATCTTTCTCTGACTCCTGATATGTCACTCTTCATCTCTCCGCCTTCATTTCTCTCTCTCTCTCTCTTTTTCTCTCCCTCTGTCTGGGAATATTTAAATTTTATGACATTTTCATAATTTATCGTCTCCGTCCAATTACAAGTTTTTTTGAAAACTATCTGCATCAAATAACGAAGAGATTTTTCTTCTGAATAAGAGAAAATACTCATTTGCAGCGGGGCGGTTTTTGCAAAAAAAGACCCATAAACGCCTCTGGAGGCAGACAGAGAATTTCAATGCAAATGCAGGTATTAGGGTGGCGGCGAGACGAGAGAATAAAAACATCAATATGGGTTATATAAGTCAATATAGCTCAGAGGAGGAATCAATTTTACCCCAAGGTTTTGTTTTATACGTCTGTTTGTGGTGTTTATATGTCAAGACCTGATTCCCAGCGCTTCAGTGGTCTTTTTCAGTTGCTTTTCAATTTACAAGCAACTTCTGAATAAAAGAATACGTTTTAATGTTTTAATATAGTTGAGTGAATTTAAATGAGTGATTATTCGTCATTGTGAACACAGCACAGCACACAGTGCGCCACAATGACCCGCCCATGAAGAAGCAGTGGGCAACTTGTTTGGCAGCGGCCAGGGAGCATGAGTATCAACCGGTCCCCAAACTGATTCATACAGAAACAGAAAAATCTTCCCGGACGCAAAAAAAAATCTAATCGAATCGAATTTTGATTCTTTCTCTGTCGATTCCTGCATTTAAAAAAACATCTATTCATATTTTTCAGCAAATGCAGTCAGTATGCATAACGTACAGACTGTGTTGATGTGCCACAGTCAAAAGGGAAACAACAATCTGGAAACAAGTTCATCTACTAATTGTCAAACGTTTATTAATCATGAATTGATTTTAAATCAAATCGTGAGATTTTCTGAATCGTGCACCCCTACTGGGCGCGGTCCAGCATCTTAGCTACAGCTCCGTCAGCTTAATGTCACAAAAAAGCATCATCATCCTAAAAGCGTGGAGCAGAAAGAAGGTCACCGGGGCAACGCTCATGCCTACATCAGCTTTGACGAGCATTGCTCACCTCCTCCACCTCTCCGTCCCGGGATAATGGAGCCGAGCACACATTGAAATGTTGATAAGAAAGCAATTAGATCATTCACATCTCCATCACATCACGCCATTTCACTGTGTATTGACAGTGTATGTAATAATATATAGATATAATATTCTCTCTGCTACACTCTCCCGTTTATCCTCCTTTTTCACTGTGAGTCACTGAGACTCAGAGAGAGAGAAAGAAAGAGAGAAAAGAACGTGTCTGATGAATGGTTGCCCTCTTTTCAGTTCACAGTCATCTATTCTTTCAATCTCTTTTTTCACTTCATTTTTTCCCTCAGATGAATCTGAAGTAAGGGAGCCGAGCGAGTAATGAGTTTCTTGTCGCTTTACGCCCTTTACTTTTCTTTCTCTCCCCACTACCACCTTGTCCACACTCAGCAGTTTTCCTTTGAAGAAGAAATTACAGGAGTGTGAGAGAGAGAGCGAGAGAAAGAGGGAGAGGAAGGGAGAGAGAGAGAAAGCATGAGTCTATTTTGGTGTATTGTGTCGGCATACATGCAGCTGACATTACAGACTTGAAGAAAAGAGTAGAAAACAGAGGAAAGTGGAAGTGAATAGAGTATAAGTGAGAAAAGAAGAAGAGAAGAGAAAAGAAGAGTGGAGCAGAAGTAAGAAAAGAGCAGAAAAGAGTAGAGGAAGACTAGAAGATGACAGAAGAGAAGAAAGAGAAGAGAAGAAGAAAGAAAAGAAGAAGAGCGGAGAAGCGAGAAAAAAAGGACATTTAAAAGATGAGAAGAGCATAAAACAATAGAGGCGAGATGACAAGAGGTGGAGAGAAGAAAAGAAAAGGAAAGGATATATGAGAAGAAAAGTGCAGAAAAGAGGAGAGGACAGGTAAAAAGATGAGAGAAGAGAAGAAGAGAAAAGAAGAAAGGTGAGGAGAGATCAGAAGAATGCTGAAGAAAGAAGAGACGAGAAGAGAGAATTTTGAGGAAAATTGAAAAGAACATAAAAGAGGAGAGAAGAGGACAGAAGATGGCAGAGAAGATAAGAAAAGAACATAAAAAATAAGAGAGATGAGAAATTTGAAGAGCCGAGGAAAAAGAAGAAGAGGAGGGAAATTTTTAAGAGAGGAGATGACATAAGGAGAAGAGAGGTGTAGAAAGGACAGGATAGGGAATAAGAGAAAAAAAGTATGAGTGGAGGACAAGAGGGCAGGCGAGGAGCGAAAGAAGAGAAGTGAAAAGGAAGGAGGGCAGGAAAAGATAAGTGGGTGAGAAAGGACTAAGAAATGAGAGGAAAGGAGAGAACGGATGGAGAAGAAATGTGAGAAGAAACGATAAGACAGAAGGGTAAAAGAGAAAGAAAAGAGAGAAAGAAGAAAAGATCAGAGAAGATAGGAGGATTAGAGGAGGAATAGAAGACTCTTTTCACCACTCTTCTCTTTCTACTCACTTTCTCTCAAGGAGGAGGAGGTAGAGGAGGAGAAGTGAAGGATTAGAGGAAGAGTAACACCTACATGTCCCCCTTTTCCACTCCTTAATCCTTCCCTCTCTTCTCCTCTTTTCTTCAAGAGATGAGAGAAGAGGGGAGGATTAGAAGAGGAAAGGAGGACATGCAGGTGTTACTCTTCCTCTAATTCTTCCTTCTTCTCTTTCCCTATTCCTAACCCCTATCCCTATTCCCTATCACTCTTCTCTCTTTCTTCTCTCTCTCTCTCTCTCTCTCTATCTCAAGGAGGAAAAAAGAGGAGAGAAGACGGCAGGATTAGAGGAGGAAAGGAGGACATATAGGTGTTACTCTTACATCCCGCAGTGCTGATATTCCTCTCTCTCTCTCTCTCTCTCTCTCTCTGTCTCTCACTCCATCTCTCAGCTGGGGTGATGTTTATGGATAAGCTCTTGAATATGTATCCAGGCGATTATGACTCTCACCTCAGTGCAGACGTCCTTTATTTCCTCCCCGAGAGGTCGCGACCCCCCGGGGCCCTGCCTCGCCCTGCTGGCGTTCAAATTAAATCACTCCACTTCACCTCCTTCTCCTCATCCCTCGCTTATTTTGAAGGAGAGAATACCAGCGCATCACATTACAGCAGAAACTCCGGACACTTTCAACACGCATTTATGGCCCACGGTCTCACCAATTCCCCTTCACCGCCTCAGATAAATACAATGTCGCGTCTCAAACTGCCTCAACCCAAACAAACAAACAGCAAATTATTAGGGGTCCAAGCAGAAGTGCTATGGAACCCTAAGGTAATTGTTCAGTTGTCTTTATTTTTATATATATTTTTCCTTCTGCTGAAAATTTAAGGGTAAGCAGGAATGGTGTGCATCTCAACATTGGCCAAAAAGCAAAGTGATCGGCCTATAATTGCCAGCAAAAGGAAAATGTGGCGCTAAAAATGCCACATACATTTATGCAGTCCGACTATATTTACCTTTACATTTTGTCAAAATTTTATTCTATTCAAGGACTTGATGTTCTTGCCACGTGTTCTTTTGCGTTATTTTGACATCAGCGTGTTTCACTATTTTATATTAACAGTGTTGTTTTTAGGTTGAAGTTATCGTCACGGCTTAACGCTTCAATAAGCTAGCCGGGATTGTAGCTTAAGTGGTCTTTACACATTGGTAGTGTACATGGAGTGTCACACGCAGCCTATTTGACTTGGTACACCACATAGGGCGGGAAGCGACTTCTTAAAAAGTTGACACTATGCTCAAGAAATGTTAGAAATGAGTTATGTGCTCAACTCTGCCTGCCCTTGAGCTCGACTCTGCCTTCCTCATTTATCAGCATTAGTATCGGCAGATATAAATGTGTCAAGTATCTTGATTTACTGCAAAAACTACTTAAAAACATTAATAATTTACATTCTAATCCTCAGACTTACATAAAATGTTTGGACAAGTACAGTCAGTGCACTGCATGTGTAGCAGGTAGTATATCCTCGGACTGAATCTGTGACCATTGCAATCTATTTTCAGAAATCTCCAGGAGTGAAAAGTTCTACACAGCGATTACAAAACACGGTTAAAAGGGGGGCTTTGTTCCCAGCTATCAGCGCCTTGTTGTTTTCTGGCCGAGCGTAGGAGCGTCCTGATAAAAATATCATTAAATAGCAACAAGCTGGCAAAGTGTAACTCCTGCTGATATATCTCAGATACAGAGGCCGTTTAGATGGGGGCAAGATAAATGGATGACATAAATGGATGAAATAGCCTCTTCTGTGGGGAATGAACATTAATAATGAGATCACTGATCAGGTCTGATCATAGACACGCTGCAACTTGAAGAAACTTTGCCGAATCTGAAGCTAACCGTTAATTTACAAGCGCACTTACATCCGGCTTAACGAGAAAGTCATCAGCTCGAACTGATAAGGAATCTCGGCCTTCCTATATGATAACAAGCCGCTATTCCTCTTCGTTGCCTCGCCAAGTGACCAGGGGCCCCTGTTCCTCGTTTATTCGCACATTTTTTTCTTTATTTGCTCCATTTCTCAAGCCGGTGAATGCTTATCTTGATCAGACTAAGCCCAGAGCTGCATGCTTCACGACAACCTCCAATGAATATCAAGTGACACAAGGCACAGCCGGATCCTGCTTCCGGGCCGGAGGGGGAAAGAGGAAGCCGTCCGCTAGACTTTAACCCCTTTATGCAAAAGAGTGAGGAAAATAACACATTAAATCTTCCCTTTTATGACCAACTAACTCAATTTTTGAAATAATATCAACACAACATACTAAACATAGCCAACCAACATAACTTTCAGTCTGATTATATATGGATATATACAGTAAAGTTTACACTATACACTGTATTAAGACACAAAAACACCCCTAGTGGATAAATTCTGAAACAGCAACAACTCTCCTAACATAGGCTAAAGATGAATCTTCTGTTTTTGCATTTTTTGTTTTTAGGGCTGGGCGATATGGCCTAAATATAATTTCGCGATATTTTTAAGCTATATTGTGACACACAATATATATCTTGATATATTCTCTCTTTCTGGGAAAGAACTACATGAGCCACAGTGCACCATGACTCTGAGCCATGTCATAATAATACAATGTATGTGCGTCTGGTATAATATCAAGTAAATAGCTGTATTGTGAGTAGAACACTGGTTGTTATTTATCAGCTAAAATATGGGTTGGTCTGCAATGAAGGGGACGATTTGACTGAACTGGAGCATTTTTGTTAGTGAGGGCGTTCCATATCACGAGCGTGCGCACCCACAATACGTTTACGTTGCGAAGAATGTCAGATAGCCACTGCTTCTTTTATTGAGGAGTAGGATTCACCTCAATGGCTAGAACCAAGCAGACGGCTCGTAAGTCCACCGGTGGCAAAACCCCGATTTGGGGGCTGTTGGTGGCGCAACGGTTGGGCGATCACCCCGTGATCAGAAGGTAGCCGGTATGAATCCCAGTTACCACTGAGGTACTCATGAGTAAGGTGCTGCCCTTGTTAGCTGGATGGGTCAAATGCAGAGGTCACATTTGGTTGTGGTGCACTGTGTGGTGTGCTGGGTGTGCAATGACAAATAATCATTCTATATAATCAGCAGACGTCAGCATCTCCACCACGTCACATTTTAAACCTCCATTTTTTCTCAAGCTACTGTTCACCAAATGAAGGTCTCCAGTTCGCTGCTGAATACTAAACACACTCTGCATGAGTCTGATTCATCCTCCCTTTTGCGTCACCATTGTATTCCCGTCGTCATGTGGGTCGAAAAGGAAAATAAGGGGGGAGAAAAATCAATCTTCTCAATTCGTCGATAAATAAGGCTTTGACCGGGATTATTCACTAGTGTTAAAAGTCAACGAGAAAAGGAGGACGTTCAAGGAGGATCCACTCGATCCACACTCTCTCTATCTCTCCTTCTCATGGCTACTGAGCTAATCGTCCAGAGTTTGGCTTCATTCATCACCGCAAGAGGCTATCTGCCTCATCCCTAACTCCCACACACACACACTCTTTTAGCACACACACACACAGCGAAGTGGGAGATGTAACTTCCTTTATATATGCTTTGCGGTTAATGACTAAATCCGTCATTTTGGGCGCTGTGAGAGTTTCTGTGCGTTTAGGCCTACAGCTCCATCATGACCGATTAGTTCCGGTGTGCTGGATTTTGCTGTGGAATAAAAGCCCTCGCTTTCAGACCTCCACCACTCTTTCTCTCTCTCTCACTTTCTGTCTCTCTCTTTTTCTCTCGCTCTAACTGTTCTCTCTCCTCTCTTCCTCCCACACGCGCCTTCTCTTCTCCCCGTCTCTCCCGCTGATTTTTTCTCATATTTATAAGCCTCCCTTCTTTTCACCCCCCTCTCTATATTCTCACTGCTTTTTCCCAAACTCTCACTCTTTTTCCATCTCTCACTCTTTCACACTCTAGTTTGTTCCTTCAGTTACAAGCTCAGGCTTTCAAATAATGATCCAAATTTGCCATATGTGTAAAATTCATTGCAACTGCTAATACTTTTCTTTACCTAGATAAAAACAAGTAGTTAGTAGTAGAGGTGTGAACCTTGCTCTCCAGATTTGATTATCAGGTCAACGATTCAATTCGATACAATATCTCAATGCATCACGATGCATGCCATCAACTTTACTACATTACTTCACATTGCACACAGATCGTGCAGCCATAGTTGCTACTGGGATGTTCTTTTTAACTAGAATTTATATACCGTAGCCAGAAAATCACCAAGCAGTGTCATTATGATATAATTCAGGGGTTTTCAACTGCTACTGTCCCAGGCACTACCACTCAGACTAAGCAGGGAGGATTTTTTTTAAATTACTTTTTAAATATTTACATTAAATTCTTTATTCATAAACCTGGCCAAATCATCTGGAAATGTTATTAGAAAAATGAAAAAAAATGAATAAATTTGTAAAGTTATTGTAGTAGTGAAACTGCAATCTGTTAAAATCGATTTTGTTCTGCCACTGCATCGATGCAGAATCCTCCACGTCTGCATCGCGTCCATCGGTTCTGCAATTAATTTCTACACCCCCAGTAAATAGTGTAACAGTTAGGGAGTTGGGCCCGAGGGTCGCCGGTTCAAGTTGCGGACTGGTAAAGGTACCACTGAGCTACTCATGAGCAAGGTACTGTCCCCAAGCAATGTACTGCCCATGTCAACAGTCAACGGCCCACTGCTCCATTACGGATTAGTCAAATGCACAGGTCACATTTCGTTGTGGTGTTCACAGTGACAAATAATCTCTTACTCACTTTTAGCAAACGTTAACCAATTTTCAGAATCCTTTCACTGCAGCGTTCAGAATTAAACTGGCAGCAAATCAATCATTAAACCTCCCACTACCAAACAAAAAATGGGACCTCTACAATTCAGCCAATAATTTTTGGCAAACGTTTATAGATTTTCAAAATATTTGCAGCAAAAAGCTAGACTCCAAAAAAGGTGGCAGAAGAGAGGAAACTGTCGGCAGAAACACTTGCCGTGTGGTGGCATGCCGGGTATAAGACGGAGTCCCTTGTGAAATTATTAGTTTGAAAGTGATGAGAAGGTTTCTATCATCATCATCAAGGTCGGGGAACAATAACAAATTGGTTTAATGTCACGTCATTAGTTTCAGTGCCGCTCCTGCTGGGCTCCTAATCAAACTGACTTCTAGTTTTCAAAAATCAGGCTCTAAGAGATACATTGTTATTTCAGAGTGGCTTTTCGCAGGGCCGATTCTAGCCCATTGGCCGCCCTAGCCGAGGATGAATGTTGGCGCCCCTCCAAACCCTAAGCCTAACCCTAACCCAAGCTACTACTTCAACAAGCAAAACCTTATCAGTGTTTAATATATTTGGGAATTATTATGTATCTTTATCATAAGTGATACTGGATGGCGTAATGATTACTGGAAATAACCACAATATACTGTTACTTCAATTTTGCCAAATTTCAATACATAAAGTTACAGTGTGGCACAATAACACATTCACTCTTAATCATACACCTAGCTATAACACTGTAAACTCATATTTATTAGTTGAAGTATGTTAACGTGACAGATTTTTTGCATTGCACCTCCCGTCTCTCCTTTTCCAACCTCCAGTGACATTTTACACAGAAAATAATAATAAAACGACCAAAATGACAATTTCCACCACCATTTCCCGTCTGTATTTAAGTGCAATTTCTCTATTTACTGAGCTGCCTCTGGCCAGTCATAACCTGTTGTTGTTCGGCCCCCAACCATGTGCGATTAATTACTCTTTTAAATGAACTGTCCAGCCTGCTTGGGCAAAGGAAAGGTGGCGGGGAGAGAACAAGATGGAGTCGTACTATAAATGGTTTATGTCATGGCTTTTGTCAGGCCTCCTTCCCCCCACAGCCGCGCTTGGTAATTGAAAAGCCACCTCGGATGAAGGGACTTCGGCTCGGACTTCACCGCCTGCATACTGACGACGACGCGGAGAAACGAGAGAGAGTTCAGCCGTACCAATTACGGGAACAGAGGGAGGTTTATGTCAGGATCACAGTTTGGCAAGTACATTGACACATGGTGGTTGGTGATAATTATATACAGTGGTACCTCAGTTCTCGTAATCTTGCTTAGACTACCAACATTTTTAGCCCAATTTGAACTTGGAAGACCAACCGAGCCAACCGTCATGTTTTATACAGGAAAATGCAAAATTGCATGAAGCGCAATATGCAAAGTAAGTCAAACAATTCGTCACGCGAACAGTTTTTACGTTCATAAGTCAGAATCTGACTATTCATTTTGTACTTCGACCCAACGGCAAATGAACCTGTATGTCAAGAACCATCAACTCAATGGCGTCTCTATCTGGCCATCACAAAGCTGCTTTGACATTTCACATTTCTGTATTATTTTTATGTAAAATAATTGCACAGAGCGCACTATTTCAAACAAAATCGAACAATTCAGCATTCAAACATTATTTTTGATCGAAACTGTCAGAATTAAATCATGCATTTTGTACTTAGACCATCCAAAACAACTACGCTTCATGTGTTGAACCACCCACCAACCATTCATTAATTCATTCATCCATTATCCGAACCGCTTAATCCCTAGCGGGGTCATGCGGACCGGAGCCTATCCTTGGACCTACGGGTGCAAGGCCAACACTGGCCAGGCGCCAACGTTCGGCTAAAGCTTTGCTCTTATTAATAATATTAAATAAATAAATGAATAATAACAGTAAATAATAATTAAGCTTTTTTTTTCTAAATAAGACTTAGTTTTGGAAAAAGACCTCTGCGTCAAGACCGAGTGCTTTCGGTTTCCGTTTTTTTTTCAGTGACAAATATATTCCAGCAATCTCAGGAAAAGGTAGAAGTATTGCACGGCGCAGTGGCCACAGAAGAAGTTCATTTTCTTTCTTCCTTTTTTTCCTGCTTACGCATTTCTTGTTTTTTCCGTTCTCCGCGACTTCCAAGAGGGCCCTGAGAATCTGCTTTGCTTGCACACTGAAGGTTTGGTGATAAACGAGCGCAACTGCCTTTCCCATTTCAACCAACTCCCCATCCAGGTGGCAGTGGGAAAAAGATGGAGCGGGTTCCAGACCCCCAGTCCAGACGCTGCCACTGACAGGGTTGGGAAGCTACTTTTAAACTGAAACTTTTAAATCTACAGATGAGTAAAAGCAACTAAGCTACAGTCAAGGTCGTGTTTTAATATACTTGTTGGCTACATTACATGCTACAGAGAAAAAGAAGGTATGGGATAATCTTAAAGTAAATCTCTTTTAAAATGTGAAACATGACGTTAAAAGCAACTAGAGGCATTTTTGCAATAAGATGCAAATGTGAATGCTTTTTTGCAGCAAGAGGATTAGGGTTTGAGTTATCACATAATGACAATCACATAACGAATCCCGTTTATGATGCAAACGGCACCGTTCATAATGCACTTAGCAACATTTAGTCATGAACACAAAGAGGTTTCTCACAAATAACAGAAAAATGAAAGAAAAAGGACATAACGAGTGGACAAATGAGTGCATGTAGCAGAAACATGTATGAAAGCAACATACTGTACACTGCTATATTCCCGCACGTTTTAGAGTTGGAACGGCATTTCTAGCACAAAAACTGTAAGAGGAGTAGCCAAACATGGGTGGACCACGAAATAATGACGCAAATAATGCATTTTTACGGTGGAAAAATGGACAGATCTCGCAAACAAGTGCATGTATCGGCAACATGAATGACAACAACGGCATTTCTAGCACAGAAACTATAGGAGGAGTAGCGTCGCCAAAGAGTTGGTGGAATAATAATACTAATAATAATAATAATGCAATCACATAATATGGAAATCAAATAACAAAATGGTTTCAATGGCGTTTTAGAGGTAGAGAGTGTTTTGATTTTCAGCTAGCGTAAGTACACTTTGGCCTTTCAGAGTCATACAGCTTGATAAATACAGCCACCATTTCTTGCATCCACCTTGGCCAAGGTGGACTCCCTCCTCCAACCTCATCTTGCTGCCAGCACGCTGTGATGCAATGGCCAATCAGATGCCACTTCAACCAATTCAGTACCAATTTTTGCAAAGAGAGAAAAGTAACATTTTTGTAACAATGTGGCATTTTACTACATTACAGCATTTTAAAAGTAGCTTCACTACTGATCAGCCTCAGTAACTGCAGTAGCATCACTAACTGTGGTTACTCCCCAATGCTGGCGGCCAAGGTCAGTGCTTAATTCAGGAAAAAGCTGAATAGAAATCATAAAAATTACATTGCGAAAAATAAGGAAACAGCAGGGCCGGACTCGTCCACAGTAGTCAGGAATGTTTGCGGCGTAGGCTTCACCTTGAGAGAAAACGACTGTAAGAAGGCAGCAGGTCACGGCGGTCACCGTTTGTCTTCTGCAAGACAGATCCGTCTGTCCGTCTGCTATTCCTATGACAGCAGCCGGCAGCAGATAAATGCCTCCAAGGCCTCAAGCTCATGAATTTAACCGGCTCGCAAATCTCAACTCCTTCACCGCTAAAGGCTGCTCAGCATGCGGCCGAATATAAAAAAAGGAACTGCACTGACTCAGCTCGATTTTTTCCACACCGACGTTCGACTCCACTGCTTGAGATTGCGGCCTACCGAGCGACGCTTAAGTTTGGGTTGAGCAAACAATGCTCCCCTTCCTTGATGTGGTACCTCAGTGGTACCTTTACTTGATTTGGTACCTCTGTGGTACCTTTGCAGCTGACGTGCAGTACCCGGGGAGCAGTGCTTGGGGATGGTACCTTGCTTGTGAGTACCTCTGTAGTACCTTTACCAGTTTGGCACCTGCAAGAGACAACCTTCTGATCACAGATGTCTTGAGGCACTTTAACCCTTGTCGTGGGTCATGAGCGTCTTAACGGTAAGTCGTCCATAAATATATGATGTTCAGCTTTCAATTGTGTCTTTGAAAACAAATACTGACAAAACATTTAGGTTTTGGGGGTTTTTAATTTTAAAATGAATAAACAAAATCCTCCTCTCACACTCCAGTCCTGTCCTCATCCCGTTGATTTGCTGTTTGGCTCCTGGGGGTTTCTAGGCAAGAAACATTCACACGCGAGGCAGCTGTCAGGTCAGTAATCACGCAAGAAAAAAAGGAGTGCAACTAGGTGAAAGGAGGAATTGTTAGTGGGGGAGAAAGGGGGCGCGGAGTGGGGGAAGGGGTCGAACCAAAGGGGACGTGTCTTTTCCGAGATCCCCGCTTTGCATGACAGTGAAAGTAAAGAAGAGTCATTTGCTTTGTGTGTGTGTTTTTAGGGAGTGAGGCGGAGTGACAGGCGCAGGTGGTTTGGGACTTTACGGCCCCGGTTACTGACCTGTCGTAGTCGTAGTCGGATCGCTTCATTACACACAGGACCCCCGGTTTACGATGGGGTGGGGGTTATGGGGGGCCGCGTCCCTGACGACGGCATGGGAGTAGCTCACTGTGACCTAGTGTATTTTGTTGGCCACATTTATACTAATAAAATATTTTTAAGCTATTTTTTGTGTGGATTTCTATGCTTATATGAATACAATATTTGTGTACATGAATGTGCAACATCCATATCCTATGATACATAAGTTTTTGATGTACTGCATTTACGTTTTTGGTGTCTCAAACTGATTTTACATTATTTAGACAAATCTATAGGGATCATATCTAATATATATTAATATTTCCATATGATTACCACTGAAGCCGCTATTGCACTGCTGAGCAGGCTAATTAGAAAGAGAAATGCCTGTTTTTCTTGCAGGATCTTCCCACAGGCCACCCACTATGGTAGTAAAGGTGAAAATTATTCCTGCCTTACAGTGCAAAGTTAACAGTGCAGGGGTCAGGGGGAAATGGTCACTCTATTCTAATTAGGACCCCCCGGTTAAATTTCTAACCCAGACCATTCACTGCCAAAATCACTTATAAAAGTCTAAAGAAATTTATGGGTGAAGGTGAAAAGAAGTGGAAATGTTGTCGACACAGTATTCTCAATACGGAAAGCCTGAAGGACCAAGAAATCCCTAAGACCTAAACATTCAACAGTGTAGGGTTTACTAAAGTGCAACGAAACTCTCTTTACTCTGTGTTGTTAACCTTGCTACTCCCATGGGTTATACATGAAATTGGAAATAATTATACCACTTTCTCCAAGGCCCAATAGGTACACTACCTCCTCCAATGGACAGTACATATGCCACTTGTCTCAATGGCCAACATACAAATGTACAGTGTTGGGGAGCAACGGAATACATGTACCGATGTAACCGTATATACAGTACTGTGCAAAAGTTTTAGGCAGGTGTGGAAAAAATGCTGTAAACAAAGAATGCTTTCAAAAATGGAAGTGTTAATCATTTATTTTCATCAATCAACAAAATGCAGTGAATGAACAAAAGAGAAATCTAAATCAAATCAATATTTGGTGTGACCACCCTTTGCCTTCACAACAGCATCAATTCTTCTAGGTTCACTTGCACACAGTTTTTGAAGGAACTCGGCTGGTAGGTTGTTCCAAACATCTTGGAGAACTAACCACAGATCTATAATCCTATAATCCTACAAAATAATATAATGACTATAATCCTACAAAACCCCTGACTTTGTGCAAATGTACCTATAAGAATTGATGCTGATTTGAAGGCAAAAGGTAGTAACACCAAATATTGATTTGATTTAGATTTCTCTTTTGTTCACTCACTTTGCATTTTGTAAATTGACAAAAATAAACAATCATTATTTATATTTCTGAAAGCATTCTTTGTTTACAGCATTTTTGCACAGTACTGTATATTTACTTACTTTCTCCAATAAGCAATACCAATGCTACTTTTTCCAGTGGGTGATACATAAGCTACTTTCTCCAATGGCCAATATGTATGCCATTTTCTCCAACAGATAATACATACACTACTTTCTTCTCTGGTTACACATAAGTCCATTGTCTGATGGAAAATAATTATGCTATTTGCTTCAAAGGCCAATACGCATGCTACTTCCTCCGAATTTGCAATACATAAACCACTTTCTTCAATGGGCAATGCATACACCAACTTCTCTACTGAGCAATACATCACTTTCTACAAATGGGCAATATGCACACAACTTTATCCAACGGACAATATGTATGGTATTTTGTCTGATGGGAAATTCTTACACTACTTTCTCCAATGGAAAATAATTATGCTACTTTGTCCAGGGGTGGAAGTAACGAATTACAAATACTCACGTTACTGTAATTAAGTAGATTTTTTGGGTACTTGTACTTTTATGAGTAGTTTTTCAAGTGTGTAATTTTACTCATACTTGAGTACAATTTACACCATGTAATCTGCTTCACTACTTATAAAATCAAAAGTCGCTACTGAGTACGCCCACAATTTGAATTAATATTCAAACCTTTCATCAACATCTTTGCAGCCATCAAGGCTGTGCAATCGCAACGGCGACAATTAATCTATGACGTAAGCATAATAAACTCCGCTGCAGCAGCAGGCACAGGTGTCTGGAGGTACTACACAGTGGAGTACAAACTCATTTATAGACTGAAGATTTGGAGACAAAGAAGCCAAAATGGAGACAGAAGACAACACTGTCAACCGTGAAAATGATGGAGAAAAGTCGGAGGACGAGTGCCCGCTGCCTGTTGTTCGCAGTGTATTGGGAAACTGTTCTATGCATGTTCAAAAACATTTTTGTCATTGTTTTAACAAACAAAATTCCTGCTTTATATCTACATTTATTTACAAAACAAATTGCCTCTCTATACCTTGTTCATCTGAGAAATGTGCTTTGAATGTAGATATTTTATACTGGTGAATCGAATCGAATGCCTGCTATTGACGACGCAATAAAACATCCATCGGTTAAAAAGTAATTAATACTCTGAGTAGTTTTTGAGAAGAGTACTTTGTACTTTTACTCAAGTATTTTTTAACACCAGTACTTTTACTTGTAATTGAGTACATTTTAACCAATGTAACAGTACTTGTACTTGAGTACAAATTTTTCAGTACTCTTTCCACCTCTGCTTTCTACCTCATGCAGTTGCATAGTTTTTTGGTTTATTCATGCAATCAAAAATCTAAAGAAAAAAGTTCTTCTCTGCAGAAGAAGAGAGAGATCAAAATGTCGGCCGCGGTGAAGGTTTCTGCTGCCTCCTCTCAAGTGCTGACTCGAGGGGTGTGAATAGCTCGCTGACACAAAACTGCTCCGACAGTTCACACCCGACAAAGCAGCGAGGTGACTATACAGGCAGCTAAAATGCTTGACTTCACTCATTTTGCTTACGTATGTATTAGGGTTATTGTAGATTTAAAAAACTGAGTTGACAGATAAAATTCCAGGAAATTATTACATTAGTAATAGGATATTTCCTGACAAGTCGTACATTTGATATAAAAAAGTCTCTGAAACTGTCTCTGTTCATTTCTCTCAAATATATGGCTTTACAATTTACAAGAATATCCAATTTTTGTCTTGTAAATTTAAACTTTAATCCCAGACTTTTTGCTCCAAATTTTACCTTCTCCCTTGTCTTTTTTTATCTAAAATGCCCCAAATACACCATTGTAGTTAAAGTCTCTCCTTCCCATTTCTTTTTCCCAGAATCCCACTCCTCCATCGCAAGACAAGTTTACCAACTCCCCACTTCGCCCCGAAGGCCCGGTCGCAGTTGTCATCGGCTGGTGTTTCTTGCATTTTGAAGCCGTAGATTTGGCCCTCGGGGGCCTGGAGAAGGCCTGAATCCGCCATTGTGACGTCCCTGATAAAGAGATTAGGCGGCTGTGAAAAGAGGCGGGATCTGCATCTCCCCCGCATCTGAGAAACAGCTCTGAAAGAGGCATTGTGGAGCCGCTACGCATCTCCGGCTTCCCAGAGCACTCGACGAGCGAAGCGGCGAACAACAGAATTCCTGTGTCAAACAAAACGCTCCTTGTCTACCCAAAGGTTTATCAGCCTCATTTACAAAACGCTCGCCTTTGTGACCCGAACCATTCCCATTAGACGCTATGAGAAGCAGAACTAAATGAATTATTCACCCCCTTTTTCCCCCACATTTTATTTTTTTGCCCCAACAAAAAAGACAAAAATCCCTCAAAGAGATCAAATCAATGAAAACCACAATCCTGAAAAACAGGACGAGCGAAAGACGGCCCCTCGTCCTCTAGTCCCTCTTTTTCCTTTGGCATTATACGTGTCAAAGATGCGAATCCGTTTGACACAACACCAGATGTTCAGAGTCAGTGAAATGCACACATTTTCTATTCCTTTCTGCTTATTATGCACCGTTATTGATTTGGTTGCTATTTCCTCCTCAGGAAATTCGAGCTTTAGATATGTAAAAATTTTTAGGGATCATGATAATCGTTCTCAAGCTGTTTATTAGGAATTGGAATCAATTTTAAAGAAATCACTTTAATCATAATGTACTGCCTGTATATCCTAAATCTATGCAGATGCACGCAATAAAAATACAGCTTTTTCTCCCTAAAAAACTTGGTTAATTTGATTAATTTGCATTGAAATAAAGGTGTTAATGTGTTAAAAGTTTCCAGATAAATCACGTTTTTACATGGTAATGTTTGCCATACTAGATTTGCAGTAAATGGACCAAAAGGCAAAGTTTTGTCAAGTAGTTGGCGAAATATGTTGCTTTAAAGTTTTTGGTCAAGTAGTAAATAAGGAACAGGAACTGAAATCAATCCTGAGCTTCTGCAGTGGGAAAGCG
This sequence comes from Distichodus sexfasciatus, assembly GCA_032718565.1. Lineage (NCBI taxonomy): Eukaryota > Metazoa > Chordata > Actinopteri > Characiformes > Distichodontidae > Distichodus > Distichodus sexfasciatus. Next base: position 821,285 of record JAVGVS010000150.1, on the reverse strand, counting down.
ACAAAAGTTTTGACACTGCTAAAAATATATGGTTGTAAATCACAAGTTACATCAAAATACAATGTTTGTGATATTGTGTCGGATACAATACGATTTGATTCATTTCAAATCAGGAGCCAGCGATGGTGACGAGATAATATCACACGCTGATGTAACAGGACCATTTCCAGGAAAAGCAAGTGAAATATCATTTGATATTTTTATTCCTGAGAATAAAATACAGCCCAAAGTTGGGACAAAACTATGTTTGTATATTATATAGTGTAGTGTAGTATAATATTTATGTCTCATCAATGTTTTCATTTTGAATCAATGCTATATGTACGCTGGTCATTGAATTGATGTATCGATGTGGATCGATGTATTGTTACATCCCTATGATTTAATATCAGAATCAGAATCAGATGTATGTGCGCTGTAGGTCAGAAATGTGAATTTATTTACTGTTGCTCTAGCCAAATATATACAATGGATACATGAAACCGAGTGCATAAAATCTACAAGACAGATCAATATAAAATACACAAAAGAGGTCGACCGATATTGGGTTATCAGGGCCAATATTGATACCGATTATTGCTAGTTAACAGGGCCAATAACCGATATTTGGAATCGATATGCAAAAAACAAAAAAAAGAAAAGTAATTTTACAAAAACCAACACAAAAAATTTAAATAACTTAAACTTTTTATATTATTTAATTAAACTTTAAATAATATTTAAAAAAAACTTAGTAACATTATAAAACTTTGAAACTTAAACATTTGAGTACTCCAAAGTAAACAGCAGCAAGGTGTGTTGAAGAAAGCAAAGCTTCTCAGTGTGTTCTCCACTTAACCTAAATATCGTGTGACATATAGCCAATCAGAGACTGTTGTGGGTGGGACATTAAATAAAGCAGCGAGCTGAGGGCAAACGGCGCCTTGCAATTACTTAATATTGGTGATTGTCAAAATTAAACATTGATACCGATGATCAGCCCGACCAATACACAATGAGCACTAACAATTAACAATAAACAATACTAAATATACAGTAGAATATAAAAGATAAAAAGACAAAGATAAAAAATATAACACAATATACAGCCAATGTGCAGGTTATGTTAGGTATATTATAATAAATGCAAAGAAATGAATAAGGGAGCGGCAAGGACAATAAAAGAAAGGAATCATCTGCATGCCCATTCATGTTTAATGAACTAGGCAGGAAGAAAAGACCTCACGACCCTAGATTCTCCCCCCAACACTTTTTTCAAAGAGTAAACAAACATCTGATTAGGAGTCCCGGGGCTGATTTTCACTTTATAATTCATTTGAGACTGATTCCCTGCCAGGAGAGGAGCCGAAAGCTGAGAGACGGGTGAGGCAAAGCTGTGAATACTGAGGACGGAGAGGTTAAGGGGTGAAGCGACCGCTCGCCTCCTCGCAGGTGACGCTACTCGTTATTTGCAAAGCCACAGAAAAAACATAAATAAATAAGAGAAAAACTCAGGGCCAGGTTCTTAGCTTTGGCCTTTTCTTTAATGACTGATCCAGCCGGAAACTGATGCCAGGAATATTCTTCTCTCCGTGACGACGATGTTACGACTACATGTTTAACGTCCCTCGCCAAGCAAGTTTAGAGGTGTCAGTTGGTTTCATCGCAACTTGTATTAAGAGAAATAACACAGAATACTGTAGACCATAGGTCAGGAATTAAATGAATTATAGCCACGTTCTCTCTATTCATACAGATATATAGATACAAACTCCTGTAAAGCCCACCTCAGCTGTGCTAACTGAGCCATAATTAGCATCTGTTTGTTATTCCGTATTGTCACAGCCGACGAGCTGCTGTTAAGATTTAAAGCGTTTATTATGGCCAAGCAGAGCGAGCGTTGTTGCCCGCCCTGCAGCAGAGAGGCCCATCAGATGGTCAGCAGATTGGAAAATATCCTTATTCTTCACACTCCGCTGTATTAGCTCAGGGATTAAAGGGCTGAATATATTAGCCGAGCAGCTGACGTTGGGCCGGAGTGGGGCTGGACAATGCAGCAGAGCAGAAACCATGGCAGAGAGTCGTGTGTTTTATTCAGAATGCCATTTCGAATGGGCACTAACCAACGAAAACCTCCATTAAATACACACAATCTTTGCAAACTACTGCTAATTTTCTAGCTAGCTTTTTTGCTAGCTAATATTAATTTCTGCTACATAAAATATAATTAATTTAAGCTAACCCTGATTTGTTCTGTCTAAACGCAGGTTGCTTTAGCTGGTGCTAATTTCTAAAAGCTAATGCAAATTTATGCTAGCTAAAGACGTCAGATAAAGTTTTAGAGTCTTAGCACTAGCATTTAAGATTTTACTTCTTTCCAGTAGGTATTGCTAATAGCTAATGAAAAATGCAGATTGACAATTCCAATATCTGGTAGCTAAATCAAAATTTCCATGCAGATCTCTACAAGCTAAAGCTAATTTCAGCTTGCTAAATATAAGTTCCGTTAGGTAACATGCTAGCTCTTAATTACTGTATTACTAGTATACTATTACAAAACTTCCAATGATACAATTGGAAACTCCTGTCACGAAAGCACCAAATGCAAACAAAGTGCTAGCCAAACAAAATTAATATTAGCCAGCATTAATATTGCCATGAATTTGCCATAGATGTTTGCTATTTTCTGTGTGTTCTACAAGGTGAAATCATATCACAATCTACAAAATTTCTTATAGGTCACCTCTAGGCAGGACTGGATATAGCGAGTTAGGCTTACGTGCAATTGATAATGTTTCCTTAAATCCCTCCCTCAATAAAAAATAAACTTTGCAAGTCCCACACTAACCTCACCTCACAGAGGTCTAAGTCTCACTATGAGCTCCTTGGTTCTTCTCCTTCTCCTCACCTTCTCGAAGAAAAACGGCATAACGGTAGGCCGTAAAGAGGGTTTCGTCCCTAACAGAAGAAGTCGCAGAGAGATATAGAGTGAAGAAGCGAAAAAGAGAGTGAGCGCGAGAGAGGGCCGGAGGTGCTTTTTGAAGCGAGGTCAAGCAAGGTGGAGGGAAAGCTGGAGCGAGGTGAAGATGAAGGAGAACGAGGGGAACCCGAGTCCAAGCAGGAGCGAGGAGAAGAGAGCGAGTTCGCACTCGTTTTTCTTTCTTTCCCCCACAGAAGCATCTGACATTTGGAGCGGCGGTTTGCAGGAGGAGAGCTGGATGGAGCTCTTGACCTTCCCTTCATTACACGCTCAGCAGATCCTCCAGCACATAAAATATTGAGAACGTGCGAGACCCTCTACACAATGAAGGGAAAAAGTCGGCAGGTTTTTTTTTCCTTTCTTTCGTCGGCCGGTAAAAGCTGCCAGACGTTATAATAAGGTGATCTGCTTCTTTTATTTATTTATTTCAGTTATCTTTTATTTATTAGATTTTCTTCAGTTTTCTATGGTCATGTAGGCGATCTGATTGAAATCTCATCACTTTTAAATTCAATGTTCTGAATTTCTCCAGGACACATTGATAAGCAGCAGTTTTGTGCAGTAACGAGTTACTTAGTAAAATGAATATTAAAAGTACTGGGGAGGTTTTTTTAATGCTTTTTTATCCAAACGTAGTGCTTTTTACACCAGACATTGTCACAAAATGCCTTATATATATCTGTGGCCGTACTTATTAAAATGTACAACTCTGAAATGCGAAATGAGTTTACACATTGGGGGTAAATTATGAGCTGAAAATCAAAACACACTATCTCTATTTATAACAAGCAATATAATTACTTTTGATGCTAAAAGTTAAAAGCAACTTTGTATATAACTTCCACAACAGTGCTAAGCAAAGCATCTGGCACTAATGTGTTCAGTACGCTCCTTTTCCCTTCATCTGGCTCATTTCGCAGCTCTCGCAGTCGAAGCAAATGACAAATATTTGAGCGTGAAATAAAGGCACAATTAACACACTTCCCCAAAAGATTAGGGAAAAGAAACCAAAACATGTGTTCAACCTGGAATTAAAACAAGAGCGTTTTCATTCATGTTATTTTTTCCCTCTTTCTCTCCCACCTCATCCCCCCAACCCCGAACACACACTCTTTCAATATTCTCCAAGACTTAATTAGGCCAGATTCTGAGCCGAGCACATCCCAAAAAAAGGAGGGTAAAAAAAACTAATTGCTTTAAACCTTACCATGCCAATAGCACAGAAAAAGGATGAAAGCGAAGGAGCTTAAATAAGCAGCGTCTGATTACGCAAGTGCGCTGTTACCATACGCCACCATATAACGAATGAACCTTGCACACTTTAAACCGCCTGATTGCAGGCTCTGGGTCATTTGTAAATTAAAAGATATTAGCTCACGTTTAGCCAGCGTAAAAAGCAGCGCTAGTTACGAGCATTTAAAGACTTTCGTTTTCCCGCCGAGATAATCGAGGCACTAGGCCTGGTTTCGTTTTTGTGTCTTCGTAAAGAGTGTATGAGCTTTTTTGAGTCTGTTATGAGCGAGGATGTAGGAAAACAATATATAGTCTTGTTACAGACTAACAGGTGGAACAATGTGTCGTTTATAGAACACTGCACGCTCCTACCACAGTTCCTGGAAAACAAGGTGCTTAGAAAGTCCGGAGCTTGGTTTTTAAAAGTCAGTCTTCCGATTCAATTGGATTTTTATGTTAACGATGTGACATGGAGATCGAGTGAAAACGTAGAATACATATATAAGTAATATTATTACTCTATATTATTACCTGCAGGTGGAGCTCAAACTGCCTTGAGCCACTTCTCTAACAAATTCTCTAGTTTATGTGGCGTATGTCTAGTTTTTCTTGTAGTTTTGAAAATTAGAATTTGCACATATGTTGCAAATGTTGAAATAACCCCTCCTTGCGAGAGTTGCACACCTCAGTGACAGTCATGTTATCGTGGGCAGAAGCCCGTAGTAGGGTCTCACAAGGCAAACTGGTGCTACGTGAGGGAGCAGACAAAGAGTGATTCTGGCCCTTATGAGCAGAAAAAGCAAAGGGCCCGCTACCCTGCCCAGGAGGCAGGCCTGGGGGAGGAGCTTATTGGCGAGACACAGAGCCAGACCTGGATAAGCTGTTGAGAATGAATGAATGAATGAATGAATGATGAAATAAATCACTGTGTCTATTGTCTCATTTTCCTAGCTAAATATTTAAAATCATGAACATTATGAACACAAACACATCATCCGAATGAGTAATCTCTACACAGCACGCTAAGCGAATCGATATCGAATCAAATCGAGGTCAAAATTGAAACAAACTGACCCCTTAGAAATTAAGCTAGAATGGAATCAAATCAAGATAAGAATCGAATCACACTGACCCCTTATGAATCAACACTGAACTAAGTCAAAACGAGATCAGAAGTGAATCAAACTGCTCCTTATGATTCAAAATTAGGACATACATTAGAATACTCATCTGTCACTTGCAGCTTTACATTTTCAATTATGAAACATCCTTCAGGTAGAAAGTTAAAAAACAAATATTCCAAATGCCAAATTCCTTTTTTATCCTTTCATGTCTCATATATTCTAAAAGTACGGAAACCATGGCAATATCACTGTGACCACCCGCATCCGCAGGTTTACCTGTGAAATATAATCTCGTGAGCTAAAGGTCAGCAGCACTGCCGGCTTGTGCTGAAGCCTCATTCCTCTTAACCGAGAGACCTTTCTTATCCAGACTTCCACGCTACATCATTAAATGAGCAGTTGGCCGATAGACTTCCCCTCGCTGCCCCCTAAGCAAAGCTGAGCCGGCTCTGAAATGATGCTATTACTCCCGTCTGCATGGCCAAGTAGGTGTGATATTTTCTCTCTAAGCCAGTTGTGCTCTACATCAATGGTGGGCTCTTAAAAAAAAAAAAAAAAAGCTCACATACATCATCTTCCTCCACACAACGTGCACAAACCAGCACCCGAGAGGCCGGGACAGAACGTTCACACTCGGCACTCGTCCTCCCTAGTTCCCTCGCGCTGCGGCGCATCCTCGCTAAAGGTCAATTGAATCGCACTTTTCTAAGATTCAGTATTTTTAGAATTTCTGATTAGAGCTGGGCCCGAATTTTAATGACCACATATGGGAAATGGAATTATTATTCTGTGGTTTTTTTATAATAATAAGTTGCTGCTAATGAATGGAGAGTGAGAGTGGAGAAGTGAAAATAGGAAATGAATGAGGCATTAACGAAAGGACGGACAGGCGAATTCGGCTAACAGTGTCACCGAGTACATGCAACAGCGTGAAAACTTACAAGGCTTTTAATGGAGGGTCTGCATCGTTAGAGAGGCTGTGTGTGTGTGTGTGTGTGTGTGTGTGTGTGCGTGTGTGCGGCCATGTATTTATCGCATTGTGGGGACCTTTTGTCCTCTAAAATCACTTTTATCTGTTTTTTTGGGCTTTGTGGGGACATTTGAGAGGTCCTCATGAGGAGAAATGACTTTATAGAAAATGTGCTTGTTTTATTTGAGAAATTAAAAGAGGTAAAAGATGTGCTTTTGGTTACTGAGGTTAAGGTTAGGGTACTTTAGTCATTATGGGAGTCTATGGAAGGACCTCACAAAGATAGTAATACAAGACTATGCGTGTGTGCATGTGTGTGTGTGTGTGTGTGTGTGTGTGTGTATGTGTGTGGGGGCAGGGGGGATACCTTGGCTTTACCAATGTGCTGGACAATTCATCGAAAAATGAATCGGAATCAAAATTCAGAACCTCTTCAATTATCGTTAAAATGTTGTTAATACTTTCGGCAGTTGGCAGCGTAAAGGTTAGGGAGTTGGCCTTGTGATCGGGGAGTCACCGCTTCAAGTTCCTGCCCAATAAAGGTACCACTAAGGTACTCATGGGCAAGGTACCACCCTAAGCACTGCCCCCTCGGTGCTGACAAAAAATCTTCCCACTCCTCCTTCATGGATGGGTCAAAGGCAGACATCACATTTCATTGTGGAGCACTGTGTGCTGTGCTGTGTTCACAATGACAATCACTCACATAAAAGATAAAAGGGGCAAAACCCCTTTTTTTATGTTCAATTTATTGTGATATTAATTTGAGGTCGTATCGCCCGGCCCTATAACATGCATTAAAAACCAGTGTTAAAGAAATAAATGGGAATCTATGTGTGGCTAAAATTACACATTTCTTTGAAAAACAAGCAAAGGCAGCCAAGCCAACGTTAATCTCGTTCTAATATGCAGGCGATTTCTTCTTAATAACTCTAATTCTCCAAGCGTTTCCCATCCCTTTGCTCCAGGAGGGAGAAACGTATTCGCGATATGTTTGAGGATTAGTTTATTATGCGTCAAGGGCTTTAGGCCTGACTCAAGCCAATGCTTCCTGGACTAATGGACCTATGTGTAAGATTAAGATTACATGCAACAGTGCTTTAAATCTCTTTGCAATATTATATTACTTCATACTCATTTAGTAAATGGCAAGCATAGAAATCTCATATAATCTGCAGAATAGGTTTATTTTTTGGTTTAAAAGTAATGCATAAGAATTGTTAAGCCATAATGATACAGTGAGGCTTTTTAATAATAATAATAAAAATTTATAAATACACTGCAAATACACTAGAGCATGAAATAAAAATTGACTAATAATAATTCATAATAATAATAATAATAATAATAATAATAATAATAATAATAATAATGTGAAGGTATTATTATTGTAAATAATAAATAAAATATTAACAATTAACAATATTTTTTATTATGTAATAAATAATAGAATACTACTACTACTACTACTACTTGTATTTTATTTGTATTTTAGCTTTTAAAAAAAATAATATATATATATATATATATATATATATATATATATATATATATATGTATACATACACACACACACACAAATTATATAAATTTAATACTTAGATAGGGCTCATTAACTTATTTTATATAAGAGAGATTAACAATATGAATTTATGCAAACAAAAGGGCGATTGTATGAAAAAATAATGCACTTATAAGAAATGCTTAAAAATACTTCTTCAGGGACGACCAGGCGTCTGCGCACCTTACATTTGACTAGTGGGAATTTTTGCCATTCCATACCACACACAACATCCTAAGCTCACCAGCATCACCACTGGCTCTCGCTCCTAATCAAGGCTTTCAGGAACAAAGCTTCCCCCAAAAAAATAATGCAGGATAAAGAAATTTGGCACCAAGCTCGGGCAGGATCACAGTTTGGGGAGCAAAGCTTAAAGGAAAGAGATGTGATGCTGCGTCGTGATCCAAAGTGTGTGCTTGACATGAGCAGAATGGCTGGGGAGGCCTACTTTTTACCTGAGGCATCAGAAAATTCATTGCAACATGCAGCCAAGCCCACGGCAGAGATGGGAAGCTGAGGCTCACATGAGGCCAAGGTTGGGATCGTGATGGGAGGATCGTGGGTTCAAGTTCCAGACGATAAAGGTACTACTGAGGTACTTGTCATGAAAAGAGCCCCCATGACCGGAGTGGTGCCAAAGCGGGCCACTGCTCCTTCAGGTGAAATCCAGAACTCTCATTTCATTGTGGTGCACTGTGTGCTGTGCTCGTTCTGGTAATAATCCTCAACAGAAAGTTCAATGGCTTAGCAAACATATCCAGAAAGTCTGATTTGTTGATACAGGCCAACCACTGAAAAAACCCACGCTAGCTTCTGAGCGTGTGGCCACATCGGCTTCGCCCGTCTATTTCAACTTTGCTGGTGTGACTCTTCAAATGACGAGTGTTCCAGCGTACCCAGCTGATTAGTACCTGGCGCTTAACACCAGTGGCCTTCGATAAAGCGCCTTTGAATAAATGAAGCTATGACTCCGTTATAAGTGTCCAAGCACGTTAGTAATAATAATTCTTCTGAGAAAATTAAAACGTGAAATTCCACAATTCCATCCTCTCGTGCACTCACGGCAGGCGGCAGAGGCCTAAAGAGAGCGTGCTGGAAGCACGCTGAGCTCGTCCGAGGAAACCCGTTACACAGACAGTGATCATGCCGGGAGAGGCGGCCCCTCACGATGCCAGGAAAAGCTTAACAGTTTGCCAAGCAGATGAAGTGAGTCACGAAGACTAACAGAACTGTATTAGGAAAACACCTTGCCTGCGACTTCCGGATGGATGAGGGATTCAGAAATGAAAAAGTCTGATTAAGTGACTTCCTAAAAATCTTTTAGATGTATTTGGAGACGTAGACGCCAAAGTTTGAGATGGGAGGCCTGAAATGTCTTGTCATCTGAGGTGAAAAGTAAGATGGAATGCTTTTATTTCTGCTTTTGGCTGCTGCAGGTTTCTAGAAATCTTGATGCAGAAGAGAATGGAACTCCGTGGTACTAAAGTACTAAAGGTTCCTGCAGTGTACATGGTGATTATGGACCTGGACACTTATTATCGTCGATATTTAACATTTTTAGGATATCAATATCGGACATGTTTTACACCGATATTGCAAAGAAAATGAATATATATTTTTAAATACTTTGCTACTTTGTCTCAAGTCATCACTCTGCGGTCTAGAAGATTCTGAGTTGTTAGCTTACTAGCTGAGATTATCAACACTAAAAGCTGACAGCGATAAAAGTTTGGCATTCTCACTTATATACTGGCAGCTCCCTGCGGTTTTTGTGGTAAGAATATTATGAAAAGAATGTAATGAAAAGTATGAAAAGTTTGTGTTTTGGTATTTGTTATTCTAAATTCTCATTTTAAAGAGCAATCATATCTCAATTCAAAATATTGATTTTTGGTCTGTTTGATTAGTTATAATCGGTATCAATATCAGTTCTGAAAAAAATCGTCCGACCCAAACCCCTCCAAAGAAAGACTAATATGACCGAATGATGTAACAGCATGAATTTCTTGTAGTTGTTATTCACAAAATTAAATAGACGTTCAAATAGTATAATATTTACTAACTGAAGATTTGAAAAAAATGGATATCGGATCAAAATATAGGTTATCATTCGAAAAAACAAATTGGCCGACCCTTAATGCCCGATGCCAATACATGCAACAGACAGATGAAGAGGTAGGTGCAAGCCAAACAAATGAATTAATGAGAATTAAACAAAAAAAAAACGACAATCTTTTTGCAAAAGAATCAAAACTTTTGCCACAAAGATGCCCGACCGTTCGATTTGCCAGTTCTCCGGATGCTATAGCATTAGAGATGTTTTTGCGTATTGACAGGTGCGTAGGAGACTAAACTGTCAGCAAGGAAGGAATCCGGAGCAGAGTGACAACAACCTCGAGCATCACTGTCACTTTGACGCCAGATAAGCGTTGTTCTGTTAAAGTGGCAAAATCCGTGGTCCACGCACGTTTGAACCCCAAAACCCGACACTAAACAAGAAAACGTGGGGATGTAGGGTCAGAGGAGAACAAAAGGGATAGTTTTTATTGAATGAAAGAGTGCACATCTTTGTAATTTTAAAATATGAAGAAACAGATGCAGCTAACAGAATATTGGCTAAAGAGATGAGCAATAATCATTATTGGTTATGATTATTATTGGTACGATATTTATAATTTTTAGTTATGGGTTCCTTTTAATCAATACTCACGATAAAATTAAAATTTATTTAAAGAGTTACAATGGACATACATCATGACAACACCGTGGTAGAATGTTTTAAAACAATGAAATCGTGAGCACACAATGGGGTTGTATTACCAAATTAAAAAAAAAAAACATTAATAAATTTTAAAAATATTTGAACTAAAATAAAATAATTAGAGGTTCTGAAGAAGTTAGTTTGGATTAATTATTTGCCCAGCCCTTCTTCACGGTGAAGAGGAACATATTTTTAGAAGGTTCAATCCATACAACGTGACAGAAATGTTTGCCCTAAAAATATCATACTAAAAAAACGTGGCGCATCCGTCGCAGTAACGAATGTGTTTATTTACTGGGAATGATTGAGTCTCTTCACTCTATCGGCTGAAACAGTAATGTGTAAGGCAAGTAGCTGCAACAATCCCTAAACTTCATTTTTTTACTCTCATTTCCATCACTCCAAAAGGGTAGTAATGTGACACTAAGGTAACAGAAGCTACCGACTAGAAAGATGTTAATCCTGACAAAGTGGCCCGGCGTCGGGCCGAGGCTCCGTTAGATTGAATTCCGGGTCTCGGGGGAGCGCCGGCGACAGCGACGGAGGCCCTCCATCTTTGCGAGCAGCCCTCCGAGAGTAAGCAAAGCAAAGCAAAGTGCGCCGGTGTTGAAAAGAACAACAGCTCCCTCTGTTGAGAGCCTTCGAGCTCGCCTGATCTACGCTCCTCATCACTGTGTGTGTGTGTGTGTGTGTGTGTGACCCCTCTCAGATCTGGAAACCATAAATCCCCACCAAAAACCTCATGGGTGTTTTAATAAATATATGAAGAAATGAATAAACAAAGGGTTGCATTTTTATGTCTGTTAAATCTCAGTAAGAATATATATAATTTAAAATTTAACTTTGGGAATCTTATCAATATTGAGAATCCTAGACATGATAAGATGCTTAAATGTAAACGCAAAAAACTTTGTGAATCCTTTCCAAATTAGAGTTCAGATTTTTCCACTAAAAATCTGAAATTTGGCATAAATTTATGCTTAAAAACAAATGGAAAAGTCGACTTTGAGAATCCTATCGACAGTTACAATTTGAAAGATTTTTATTTATTTCATTAAAATCTGAAAATGTGATAAAAAATTAATAGCTCACGTTTAAGCTGTGAATGGACTGCGACTGATCTCACTTTGTAGCATTCAAACAAAGTGTTCAAATCTCGGTTCTCAAATCCCGGCTTTTTAAAAAGTGACTTTGAGGTGTGTTGGTGTTTTAAAAAATGGAGCTCTGATGTTTATTTTTGCAGTGATTGTTGTAGAAAAGGCCTGATGGCTTTGATAACTTGTATTTATCCTCAGACTTTCCTCCTCCTCTCTCCTGGCATCATCTCCTCACTGGCGCCCTGCAGGTCTGGGCAGTTTCACACACACACACACAGACACACACATGCATAATTAAAAGCTTTAACCAGCGTCCCACTGCACCAGAGCCTGCCATCAAAACCCTGACATGCCAATAAACTCAGTCACCATGCCAGCCTGCACTCTTAAACCTTCAATATGCCCAAAAAGGTGCCACAGAGAAAGCCATGTAAAGAGTCTTTCATGGGATGGATGGATGGAAAGATTCACAGCCACCAAGTCCTGCAAGCTCTTTTCCAGACCACCTCAAGAAAAAAAACCAAAGGCGCAGGGTTATTTATGGAACCTTTAATTTTCGAGTCCAGTTCTCTGGGTTTTTGGGGAACGCTTTGTAATTTTCACCACCAATTAAAGAAGTTCAGCTCACGTCCGTCCTGCCCTCCATCACACATCACGCAAATTTCAGTCCCGTTCTGAATAAAACTTGGATTCTGCGTTTTGACGAAGTCTTTATTCCTGTTGTTTTTTTTATTACGAATTAATCCAACGCAACGCTTTCTTATGACAAAATTCTGCATTTATTGAAATAAAAAATAAACCCGAATTTTTTACATAAACCAGATGGATTACGCGTCGCAATTATTTTATTATTTTTTAATCCTTTTCTCTAGACTCGATACGATAAACTGCAATTTAACTCAAATCCGATTATTTTTATTTCGCATATTACGGAAACACAACATTAACAAATGCGTTATTGTAGTTTGTAAACAAGTTATTTGACTTGATAGAAAATACATTAGTCGCCCTAATAAATGTCTGAATGTGCAATTCAACAAAAAGGTGATTCTTCTACACTTTCACAGTTCGAGACTGATTTTGAAAGCAGGATTTCAGATGGATGGAAAGAGGAAAATCTATGGCAGGGTTGCGAAGCCTCCTGACGCGTCGTTACGCGGTTCCACAAGTGAAGATCAGACGCGAAGAAGAAAATAAATTAAAGATGATACTAAAAGAGCTTCATCCCTCGTTTTTTGATGCAAGAAAAGAGTGGGATTTCTTACCTTTCCGCATCAGATTCTCACGCCGCTGCTCCCATTTAGCGCTTAAACACAGTCTGTGCGTCCGTCAGCATCCGCTACATCCCACAGCATCAACACGCATACACATAAACACACACACACACACACGTCGAGATGCTCCGCTTCGGCTGCTGGTCCGAGTCCTCTCTCAGTTTCTTTCTGGGGGTTTTTTTGTTTGTTTTTTTTTCCTTTCCCAAAAAGAGAAGGCAGCGCTTCTGGTTTGTAAGATCCCCGAGATGAGAGCCGAAGCGCAGCGATCCCTTTCCTCTGAGGCGACAGAGACGCGAACAGAGCCGAAGCAGGACTGAGCAGAGAGAGAGAGAGAGAAGACCCCACCCCCTCCCTCCTTCCATTTCCTCCCTCCTCCTCCCCCGCCGTAACTGGTTTCTCTCTTCCTCATCTCTCTCTCTCTCTCTCTCTCTGTGTCTTCTTCAGCCAATCTCTCTCTCTCTCTCTCTCTTCTTTTGTCCATTTCTCAATGTCATTCTCTTTCTCTTTAGAGTGTTGTTCTGTTTCTCATTGTTTATCTTTCTCTCTCTCAAATTTAGCTACTCCTTACACAGTTTCTCAGTATCTCTCTTTCTCAATGTCTTTTTCCCTATCAAGTCTGTCTTATTCTTTCTTTCTTTCTTTCTCTCTCTCACACACACACTCACACAAATGCCTGTCTCTCGAGTATCTTTCTATTTCTCAATGTCCCTTTCTCTTTCCAATGTTTTCTGTCTTTCTTACTTAAATCCTTTCTCCTCTCCCTCTTTATCACTCTATTCCTCTCTTTCTCAGTGTGTTTCTCTGTTATTATCTCTTTCTTTTCAGTCGTTCTGTCTACTTGATGATCTCTCTCTCTCTCTCTCTCTCTCTCTCTCTCTCTCTCTCTCTCTCTCTCTCCAGATGGAAGCAGTCTCTCCCCGACACTTGCTCGCTGCTTAGTAGCTCTGCCAGCTCACAGTTAAACTGGGCTCTGATTTCTCCGTCCAATCACAGCAGGTGTGTGGAGTGTAAGCCTTACCCTGGAACAGGGCACCTGTAGTAGCATGTGAGGGGCGGGGAACCGCAGGTCGGGCACACAGGGGAGGGGCACATGGAGGCAGGCACATTAGGTCTGAGGAACATGGAAACAGGGTGGAGCACACAAGGGAGACTCGGGGATATGACAGGCACATAGGGTGCATGGCGGGCACACAGGGACATAAGAGGGGGCACCAGCGGCCACATGGGGCACCACCCAGGACACATGTGGACACACAGCGAACATGGGGAACTCATAAAAAGGCACACAATGGACTGTGGACACATAGAGACTATGGAGGACACATAGGGCACACAGCAGCAAAGAGACTGTTTTGGCTGAGGAGAAGTCAGCTCTCTGGCATCATAACAACATACAGCAGATTTTAAAAAGTAATAGCTGAGACACAGAGCAGAGTCTTCTGGTGTGTTAATACCTCATGTAGTGACTGTTACTCTCTCTCACACACACACACACATTTTTTCACTCTCTCGCCCTTTTTCTTTTATTTTTTTTCTCTCTCTCACACACATGCACAGTCTCCCTCCCTCCTTTTTTACACACTCTGTTTCTCCCTTCCTGCCTCTCTCTTGGCATCGTGGCTTTTGTACTCGGTAGCACAGTAGAACAAATGTTAAATGTGTGTGTGTGTGTGTGTGTGCTATATTTACATGTTTGTGTGTGAGAAGCCCATTTTTGATGAAGACAGAAAATCTGAGATTTGTCATGTGAGAACTGACCTCCATAAGGAAAAAATATTTTATAGATAATCTATTAAATAGAAGTTTTTTCCTAGCGTGGGCCAGACCTCACTAAGCAACACATTTTTGACAAATTATTTTTTTTTTGCTTCTCAGGCCTACATCTACAAAAGTTTTTTCCAAAAAAGTTGTATATATTTTAGGACTACCTTTTAAGACCTTTAAGACAGAGTGTCCTCCTGAAAAGTTTATTTTATACAAGACTGGCTCCTATAATGATTCTTTCTTACTTTTTAAAATTTTTAGAGTCTATCCCCTCAAATAGAATAGAAGGATATACTTGTCCAGATTTTGTGTCTTTGTAAGGACATTATATCTATCTGTGAGCTTAAAAAATGTTTGTGTGGTTTCTTATATTTTGGGGACTAATATTTAAGACTTTTTATAACACTATTGCAAGCGAGGCCCATTTTCCGTGGGGAAAAATATTTCATCGGAAAGTTTGTTTTTAAAATAATAAATTATTATTATTATTATTATTATTATTATTATTATTATTATTATTATTATTATTATTATTATTTAAGAGTTATGCTTTTAGTTACTGGTGTAACTAGTATTATTTTCATCTCTGATTTATATTTATAATTATTGAAAGGACACCTACAAAGACAAAGACCTGACTTTTTCCGCGTATTATTATTAATCGTGGGCGATGCGTGTGTCTCCACGGATGCTAGCATGGACATTTCCTTCTTGATTCCATGTTAATTAATCTGCCCCTAACTTTGAGCAACTTTTGAACTTGGTATCCTTATTTTCTATTAAGTCTTATAATTTCCGCTCTTCTTAAAGCTAAGAGGGCTTTCTACTTGCTGCTTTGGGGAAGCTTGGACATTGATTTTAAGCAGTTCTCCAGACCCACCGTTACAGCATCAGATCAGTGCTAAGCTAATGGGAGTGTCCTTATACCGTCCGCTTCATACGCTGATCTGATCATTTTAAGGACGCTGTTAATGGCGCTGTGACTGTTTGAGTGAAAAAAGGAGATGTCTTAGATCATTTTCATATTAATTTAAATTGGCGAAGATACTTACAAGTCACGTAATTATAGAGGAGCTGAATTAGGGCTAATACGAAAATTACAGATGTGGAAAACACCAGAAATACAAGTGTTATTTCTTTAATTTATAATTTACTACTGGGCACCAAATGCTATATGTATATAGTATATGAAAATCCTATAGAAAAAATATAGCAAATTCTTAAGAAGATTCAAAATGTGCTCCCTTTTGGCTTTTTTTCCACTTTTATCCATTTATTCAACTGTTCATAATAATTCTCTTTGTGTATGTATTTGTTTTTGTGTAACAGAGGAAACTCATGCAGCATCAACCAGCAGTTTGGCCATTTACGGCAGGAAAGCGTGGCGACCAATCAATTCCAGCCAAGTTATTAGCTCTTTATAATAATTGAATCGAGATGTCGGCCGAATAATGGATTCACTACTCACCCCACTGCTGCAGCCCTCTCTTAAAAGAGAAGAGAGGGATGGGGTGAGAGAGAAGAGAGAGAGAGAGAGAGAGAGAATTTTCCAGCAGTCCTGACTCGCTGCCTTGGTGACACACATTAACCATGAATTAAAAATATATTTTTACAAATATTATCATACATTCATGCCTCAGTGTTTATTTAAGGAAGAAGTATAAGTTGGTTCCTCTTATAAATTATACATTTCTTCCAGGGCTTATATATATATATATATATATATATATTCCTAGATAATATATTGTTTTTATCCTAATTTGGTATTCGTGTTATGTCTTTCTTCTGGATAAAGTCTGGTTTTTAATGCAATATTAGGAAATTGACTCAAGCTTGCTAATCTTGCTTATTTGTTTTATTTGACCCTACAGTTATGGAAGCTATTATATTATATATGCGAACAACTTGGGGCCGGGCACACACACACTTACACAATACACACACATTCACACCTTACAGAGCCAATTTAGAGTCACCAATCAACCGATATTGCATGCTTGTGGTCTGTGGGAGGAAACCCACGCAAACATGAAGGCATGCAAACTCCACACAAGGGCCCCAGCTCGAACCTGCAGAGTCTACTTCTCTCGCTGTGGCCCAGTGCTTCACTGCGCCACCAGACACTTACATGTAGTAAGTCCAAATAATGACTTAGTATCTCAGAAATAATGATTTATCTCCCAGAATTTCCACTGGTATTATCTAAGCCACTATTTTTGAGATACTAATTGTTATTTTAAGATAACTCTTCAAAAACATAATTGGCACTACACCAATTAATACTTTTATCGCTTTTACCACCCTTTTACAAAATGCTTCATAGAGGTTGAAGATTTTGTCAAAAGCTTTCTTGGGCAGATGGTAGTAGACATCTGTCTTAATAAGTGCAAATTCAGTCAGTCAGACATGAGGCTACAGTTTAAGCCACAACTAAAACCATTTAATTCTGAAAATACATAATTTCATAATTAGCTATTTTTATGACTACACTGTAAATCCTAAAAATAAATCTAAGCCATAACTAATACCAAAAAACTAAAATATACATGAAGAGAAATGTCAAATTTTATTAAGAATCGCTTTTATATTAAGGTTACATAAAATTTATATATTTATACATTACAATTATATATATATACAGTTTATATACATATATAAAAAAATGTGAAAAATGAGCTACAGCAAATAATAAAAAAGAAGCACAAAAAACACAAAAAATAAAATATCAATATATATTCCAATTATACTTAAGTACTTTATATGTAGCTTTTGATTTAAAAACCTAATTTGAGTTTAAAATACAAGTGCTAAATAAAATTGAAAAATTCTCCAATTGATTGTCTTCTGCCTTTGTCTATTAATCACAACTCCTTTTTGCAGTGCAGAAGTTGATGCATTGTGTATTCTGTGGTGTGAACTGGAAGGAGGAGGAGGATCAGTGTTTGATACCATTTAGAAACATTGCTATCTGTGAGGTCTCTGATTCACTCAGTCCTGATGCATGGGAGAGAATGAAGCTCCACATACAACTGCGTTAAGCTGGAAAGTCAGCATTATAGGCAGACTTCCATACAGAGAATCTTTGCTAAAAACTCTCCCGAATCACAGAACCGAGAAATACCAATGCAATTCCAGCAATCCAGAAAATGCTTCTCTTTTTATGATGCCACGTTTCTAATATAGATATTTTAACAATATTTCTAATACAAAACTCACACTTTTAACCAGCGTTGAGAGATATTACTTCTGACATCTATTTATTTAATGTAACCTTATCAGTATAGAAAGCAACTTTAAATATATATCTGCTAAATAGTCTGCTGTAGCTTTTGGCTACAGCAGCTATTGCATTAATCTTTTGGCAATGTGCATGAAATTTTAGCAGGTCATATTTACCATTACAAATTAGGTTTATAAAATAAACTTCTTGGTGGACTTCTAGCAAACTTTGTGCATCTGGCAAATTTATCACCAAAAATTCACTACATGTTTGCCATTACTGACAAATTGTTTTGGCAAATCACTGGCAAGTATATTTGGCGCTAACGGCAAAAGTAGAAGTGGTGATTGTCATTGTGAACACTAACTTTAGCCACACTGCACCACAACTGTCTTGACTGCATTTTGTTATTACATCTGTTAATGCGGCGTGGACAGCTAGCATGGGTGGCGCCGATGGAGTGGTCTTTGTCATTGTTTCAGAAACATTACCACATGTCACTATTGGTGCTCACCTTAGGCACGGCAGCATATTCTGGCAAACTCCACCGTTTGATACAAATTAACCACAGGTTTACCACAAACCTGCCGCACACATTTTGATTTTGTAAAGGAGAGAATCAATGGGCTTAAAACAAGCACAACTCTTCTTCAGAAAACACCAAATGCACAGAACACCAACATTGGGTGATGGCGTAACTTGATGAGCTGAGAGAGATATAAAAGGAAGACAGGCCTAAATAGGAAACTAACAAACAAATAAATGTAGCAGCTAGCTAACTGATTAAACCAAACACAATACTAAATTCTAAACCCAATAGACTAACATGACGGGCAAACTGGAGGTGGGAACTTCAAAGCAAGGAACCAATGAAGCAACAGATCAAGAAACAGGGAATCAAGAACTAAGCAAACCCAGGTGTAACATATAATTAAGCTAATTAACCAATCAGGGAAACGAACAAATACTTGATGTAATTTTTTCCAAAATTAGCAGAAGAGGCATCTGATTGGCTGATTATCCTGATGCATCTAAGTGCGCTCTTTGCCAGCTGCGATATGGAGTTGGAGGATGGAGTCAGTTGGCCAAGATGGAACTGAGTTTGTGGCTGTGGAATGGCTTGGATGGTGTTATATTTTTCTAGTGTTAATATATTTTCTCTCCAACTTGTAGTAGCTAACTCCAATATTAAAACAGTAAGCAGCTAGTTGCATGTATTTTTCTGTATTTCCTTCCAGTTATTTTAAACCACAAAGATTTGCACTCTCATCAAATAGCTGTTCATTAATCATAATACCATTGGTAAAATGTTGGTTTAATACGTCATATATTGATTTAAGACAACATGCCCAGCCCTATGTCTGGTTTTGGAGCATATTTTTCAGTTTGACGTTTCTTTTTCAAATTTGCAGTGCATTGTTCAACTTTCTTGCCCACCGTATTCCACACAGACGTTTAGCCAAGCGACTGTTTAGGACGAGTCAGAGAACCAAGTCGACGCTTATTTCCAGCCGGATCGCACCAAGGACGACCAAAACAAAGGTGGCGGACAGACTGTGAGTGGGCAGCATGCGAAAGCGATGAGCCAAAACACTCATGCCACTGTTTGTATTGTTCTTTTCGGCCGTCTCGCCCTCGTTCATACTATCCTCTGAGTCAGGTCTGTTTCCTCCTTGGCAGACACCAACGATATGCTTCCTGGCAAAGATGGGTTTCCTAACATTTGGTGGTGCAATTTACAAGAATCGTAAATTTGCAATCATGCAAAAAGTGCTGTTGGAACTGCATCGCTGAAAGCCTCTGTCTTCTAATACAGTTAAATTCTGCATCTTTTTGTTTTCCTAAGTTTTATTTAGATAAGATATTTTATAAATTCAATGGGCCTTGATTCTAAATATTTCGATATCTAAAAGTCTTCCATGATCATGATTCGATTTGACTCAAAGAAACGGCAACTGTGACAAATCAGCATATTCATGCCACTATTTATATTATTCTTTTTCCTGTCCGTCTGAGTCAGAGTCACGTAATGTGGCGGCAAGCTACAGGCTCATATGCTGGGCTTCGTTCTAGCTTATAGTCATTTCACTACAAAAATGCCTGCGGCCATACTCACTTTCCCCTAAAAGCAAACGACGGCGTCAAACCAGTTCACCAGAGCACATGTTTGAAGCGTGAAGCATTTCTGAGCGGAACACGTCAGGCCGGAGCGGCACCAGCGCCTATTAATAATTTAGCAAGGAAGGCCTTCCACGTTAGCGGCGATAATTACGTTTTCCGCTGACGCCCAGCGTTCTGGCCGAGCTCCGGCTAATTGCCGATGCAGACGCTTGGCGCATTCACGCTCGGGCATGCGTCCGCGTTAATGAGGAAACATTTCAGCACCGTCATCTTAGCAACACTGGGATCTTTCAAGGGCCTGACCTGCTTCGTGTGAATTATGTTGTACCATGCCCACACACACACACACACATTTATATATATATATAACATTTATGTATATATATATATATATATATATATATACATATACACACACACACACAAAACCTTACACCATACGCGTATTGAAAAATAAAAAGGCTTTTTTCATACTTAGCCTTCTGACTTTTCAGAAAAATTATGCTGCGTCAGATTGAGTAACTCTTTGACAGTTAACACTGAAGCAAATAAATAAATAAATAAATAAATACTTCAAATAAAAAATAGTAATCATATTGTAGAAGACTTTATGACATTGGCAGTCATGGAATCGTTGACCATCAAATTGATATCTACATAAAACTTGTGAAAACAAGAAGCTCCTGAATTTTATTCAAATCAAAACTGTATCGTAGCAGAGTTCGTGATATCAGCAGATGTGTAATCATCACACCCACTAAGATTGACATTATATCGTATCAAAAAGCGTCATATCGTAGCAGGCAGCTATCGGTAGATAAAGTAAATTGTTGTCTATGTAATGTCGATGGTGTCGCGTTGGGGTGTGTTCCAGATTAAGAATGCCTCATGCTGCCCGCTTTGCTTCAATCGCCCGGCAGCTCCTCCTTCTGAAAAGGAGATAAGCCGGACCCTGCAGACAGTTGGCTGGATAGGCGGCGATGGATGGAGCAACGATATGAGGTGGGGGTGCGCTGGCAGTAAGGACGGAGGTGTAGTGAGCAGGCTGTGTCCTGTAGCTAATGGAAAGGAAACAGGCTGCTGGGCTGGAAATAGAATCTGGAGGGTGGTGGGGGTCCTGCTGTGATGGTAGCTATCAGTAAATAGGATTGTGCCTTGGCAGGGAACCACTTTGGTGAGGTGGGGGTGAGAGCAGGCACAACCTAGGTGTTATCATGTTATAAGTAATGTCATCTATCAATCAATCAATCTATCTATCTTCCTCTGTATATACATACATCAACCTTGGATTGTCATACGATTGCCTATCCTCCGGTGTTTGTTAATTTTCAGGAGTGAACAACATACATATAATGAAACATATATGATTGTAAATTTCAGTTTAAATGTTTTATCTTAAGGTTTTAGATATTAAAGTTGCATCTTTTCATATTTTTAATGGAGTAACTCACCTTTTTTAATTAGTTTGAGCTAAAAAAAATGTCGTTAATTTAATCATATATTTAAGTGAATTTATATAACTTTAAGTGAGTGAACACAGCTGACATAGGCAGCGCTCAGTGCTTGAGGACGGTACCTTGCTCGCGAGTACCTTAGTGGTACCTTTACCGGCCTCGGATGTCTGTGGGGGAAACACTTTCAGTGGTTAATTAAAGGTAATTTTCATTCTTGGGAAGCAGTACCTCAGTGCTACCTTTAAACGGTCTGGAACTTGAACTGGCAACCCAATTCGATCACGGGGTCAATTTCATAAACGTTTCACTACCCACTGGCCCACTGAGGGAAAAGCAGAGGAAAAAGGGATGCAGTTGGCCTGTAATACTTTTATTCTCCTTGATGAACTAAAACATTTTAAGCCATAAATAATAAGAAGAAGAAGAAGAAAGAAGAAGAAAGAAGAATGAAGAGCAATCACACATCTCACTAACTAGTGTGTGACATCATCCAGAGCCATTTAGTGACTTTTACAGTATTAACTTAAGCTTAGTCTATTTAAGATGAAGATCCCAATCCTCCGGAGCTCAACCCACAGTTCTTCTGTTGCAAGTCTGTACATGTAAACCCCCAGGTCTGTTGAGAATCTGTATAATATGGTAAAAACCTCTAGTGTAAACTTCGTAGGCATCTATAGCAGCTGTTTCCTCCCCCGCCGTTTTTATCAACCCCAGTTTCAAGTCCTCGCGCCATGGATAACGACGTTCCGTGTCACGCGCCGTCGAATCTCGCCATATATCTGAACCAGTTCCAGCGGCGGAGAGTAGAATTGATTTCATACTTTGATGAAATTCAGGCCACAACCTCAGGCGCTAGCTCAGTGAAGAAAACTCTGAAGTAAATCCCGTCCGCAGGCGAAGTGGCATTCACTCACTCATCTGTCACTCCAGTCCTTGCTCTGGCGAATGATCAATCAATTCATGTTGATTTCCTGCATAACAACGTGAGCTTCACCATCAAAGCATTATTAATTAATGATGAAGTTATTCCTCTGTTATGTTACTCATTTTATGCATTCATTCATCATTCCATTTGGTGATTCATTCCATTCCTATCTATCTATCTATCTGTCTATCTATCTGTCTGTCTATCTGTCTTAAGTGTCACTTTCAAAATGAAAATTGCTACTAACGTTATTATGATGATAATTATTAGGTCAGAACCTTATTGGAATACAATTGTTTTTTATTATTACTACTATTAAGTAGAATAAAATACGGTAGCCTCTTGTTCTCCAAATCTAAGCAGTTCTTCATGCCGCATATTCGACTACCAGAAAACCTAAAATCTCTCTAGCCTTAAACATGGTCCTATCACCTGGTTTCAGGGAGCACCGTTGATAATTATCAATCTTGGATCCCAATCATCTCTGTGCTGTGGGTATATTATTATTATTATTATTATTATTATTATTATTACTACTATTATTATTATTAGTTACTGTTAGTTCCAAAAGCTATTCCTTCTTATTCTCTTCTACGTAGATCTTTTTATTCAGATTTTCCGGCACGTGCGTTATGATGCTTGGACCCCAATAATTGCAGCTTGCAGTTATATTTTTTTGTTATTTATAAATTTTTATATTTATCTTGTTATCACTGGTAGAACAACCTGCTAGTCTACCTGCACATCACAAACAGCTCTGCATCATATATCGTGCGTCAGTCCCAGCTCCGCTCAACAATTCCCATTACGACCATCAGGAAACCCAAAACGCTGCTAACTTTACTATTACACTAAACCTGACTGTCTGCAGTCAAAACCTTCAGATTTGCATGATGAGCTTCACTCTCCTCCACTTCATCTCTCTTCATGTCACTTAAGGCCAAAGCTTGGCCCTCGACCGTCAGTCAGCGGTGCTGCGTTTTGACAGAGGTTCCCCCGTCCCGGTTGGGTGTTGGGTGTTGGGGAGGGGGACTGAGTGGCGCGAGGGCACTCCTCTGCCCCATCGCTGCAAGCCATCCATCAAGCAACTCCGAAAAAATCGGCCCCTTCGCTTAACCGGAGACCTCCGCTGAACTCCACATCCATCAGCCATCCGCCCGCCAGCACAGCTGGATCCTGTAGCACTGCTGCAGTCACTGAGGAAAAAAAATCAAAAACCTGTCAAGTAATATATGCGGCAGCCTCTAATGAGCTGTGAGCAAACATTTTTATCGCCTCCGATTATTTGCTCCACGAGCAGAAATTCCCGCTGTGCTTTTAACTGTTTATTTTACAATCATTTTCACACTCATCATAATACCATATCTGCATTTCCAAAATATTTTGCACTGTGAGCAAAGGGGTGTTCACCCTGTGATCTGAAGGTTGCCGGTTCGAATCCTGGACTGGTAAAGGTATCACTAAGGTACTCATGAGCAAGGTACTGTCCCTAAGTATGGACACTGCCACTGCTCCTTCACGAATGGGTCAAATACAGAGTTTGTTGTGGTGCACTGTGTGCTGTGTTCACAATGACAAATAAATCACTTGCCTTTACTGTGCGGAATGCATTAAAATCACCAAAACAATTCACATGTTAACCCCCCCCACCAAAAAAAAAAGTTAATTAAAATGAATGCAGTAAATATCAAATTCAATTACTATAAATACATTCACACAACGTTCACTGTATGCGGCCATTTATACATACGATCAGCCGTAACATTATGACCGCCTGGCTCAAACTGAACCAGCATTAAACCAACACTTTCAGCAATTAGAGTCACGCAAGAGTATTCTTAGTTTAGCTCACATAAGTCTATGCATTTGTTGAATGTGTTAAGTGTTTTGAAAAGGTGAACATGTGAAAACGATTCTTTCCACCATTTCTTCACGACTCCACGCGTCGCTTAACAACTACAGAGCCCCTGAAAGCTCGCTCTTAAACTCTCGGAAAGCCTTAATTTGAGCCGTCGTGGGATCCTTCACCACCCACAGCCAGCTGGCAGCGTCTGAAACTTCACCACAATGCCAGGGCCACGGGGCATCTCCTAAGCGACAGGGCCGGACCACCGCAGCGAATCGCTCGACAGCTAGGATGAAAATGAAAGTGGTAGCAGCGGGGAAGGAGGAAAACTAACGGCCTGGCTTATCTTAGACCACATCTATTCATTTTTAAAAAATTGTTGCTTTCTTAAATTTTTGTGATACTCGCACTGACGAACCAGGACATGTTTAGAACTGTTGTACCAACTTCAAGATTGAGAATTTTAAACCATCATTTATGTAAAAGACTGCAGATGATAACATCACTGCTTCAGCATCAGTTTCCAAAGGCAAAATTAGGTCTATGTAATAAGTAACTTTTGTTGTCAGTAGAAAAGTAATGGAGTGAAAAGTAGATTAATTTCATTATAATTGTGGTGGAGTAGAGAGTAACATTTGCATGTAAAAATCCATGAATTTAAGATCTAACATTTTGTAAATTGTAATTATAATTTAAAATTATAATTTAAAAAAATCATTAAAAGAAAATCATTTAAAAAGAGAGCATTGAAAACATAATAAACACTGCATATTAACTGTTAATAAATGAATTCTAGATTTATAGCTATTTTTAATTTACATTTAATTACATTTAATTGCCGCTTCACAGCAAGAAGGTCCTGGTTTCGAACCCCTGGGACGGCCGTAGGGCCTCTCTGTGTGAGGTTTGCATGCTGTCCTCTTGTTCGCGTGGGTTTCCTCCGGGTGCTCTGGTTTCCTCTCACAGTCCAAAGGCATGCGATATAGGTTAATTGGCAACTCTAGATTTGCCCCGTAAGGTAAGAATGTGTGTGTTACGGTGCCCAGGGCTGTTCGACCCCTTGCGCCTGTAAATTCCCCGGATAGGCTCCGGTCCCCCGCGACCCCAGTTGGGATTAAGCGGTTCATAGAATGAATGGATGAGCGAAGTTCTATACACCACTACGTAAATGTTAAAAGCTACACATATTTACAATAACGCATATCCATTATGGAATCTGAATTTGTCACAATCCCAGAGAGTAAGGAAAAGATGTTTAAATGCCAAGTCACAAGAAGGAGGGTCTATTTATCCATCTTACCGTGAGACGAAGTTGTCGGCATTTTCTGCAAATAATATGGGATTATCGAGCAGAGAAGGAGCATTAAATGTCACATTTTCATCCAAATACAACATATTCTCAGTGTAACATTTCCTTCACTAAAATATCACTCTCAAGGAGAGGACAGGAAAACAGGAAGGACTCTGGACCATCCGAAATCAGGCGTTATACAATATTTAATACGGTGGTGAATTTCACGGCAGAAGTGACAAATGCCAAAAGTGATAAAAGAGTGGGAAAGAGCGGCGCGTTCGGGGTTTTTAAGAGCGGTCGGGGTAGAGATGAGAGGAGGGAAGGGAAATGTCAGCCGGAGTTTAAAAGCTTGTTTGTGAGGAGCTTTTATCACTAACTTCATGGCCATGACCACTGATCACATAGAGAAAAGGAGACAAATAATAATGATGTTGGAAAATAGTTTTGGATTCCCCCCCACACACACTCTCACACACGCACGCGCACAGTCTTGTATTACTATCTTTATGAGGTCTTTACATAGACTCCCATAATAACTAAAGTACATAATTTTACACCTACACCTAATCCTAACCCTAACCTTAACCTCAGTAACCAAAAGCACATCTTTTACCTCTTTTAGTTTCTCAAATAAAACAAGCACTTTTTCTATAAAGTCATTTCTCCTCATGGGGACCTCTCAAATGTCCCCACAAAGCCCAAAAAAACAGATAAAAGTGGTTTTAGGGGACAAAAACACACGCGCACACACGCACACACAGTCATTTTGCGTTGTTTATTAATTAGTGTTTTAATAACTCTGAATCCCTTTAGCTTACAGATATATATACTTATATTCATTCCTCTGTATGGGAAATACAGAGGACTCTCGCGACTCTCATATGGAACGTCATCATGCTCAAAAATGTAGTTCTTCCAGAGATGACAATAGCAGCTTATTTTATGGGCCAGAATAAGTCCAAATCAGCTTAAAATTACTCAAAATTATAGTATTTCTTATTTTCAATTGATCTGAAAATACCTTTTCCATTGTATAATGTTAGAAAGCAACCAATAGGGAAAAATAAATATAGTAAAATGTATTATTTGTTATTAAATATAGTTTCTATATCCAGATAGATACCAGATGTATTAAGAAGTGTTTCAGCCTGGTACTAACTTTACTTTTCTTTACAGTCTTAACAATAAAATGCCTCTGCTTATTAGAGATTTTGGTCTTGAGGAATGTTCTGCCACTGTGGCTTGTTCAGTTTAACATATAATGTGATCAATACGAATAACTTCAGAAAAGTAATTTTCTCACAGATATGTAAGAGAAAAAATATGCCGATAAATGAGGAAGGCAGACTCAAACATAAGTGCAGGCAGAGTAGATTTTACTCACCACTGTGCGCCCAGAATTTTGTCACAAAAATAATGGCATAACGGAGTTGAGCGAGGGTGGATCACTTCATAAGAGCTGGAGCATTTGACCATGAATATATACAGACAATCTATATCTGTATAAAATGAAAAATAAGCAGTAGATAATGAAAATGTGAGCAATGTTGATGCAAAAGGGCCAAAGGGATGCCTTATGAACTTTCTTTGCCGTTAAAATGCTGCTCGGTGAGTCAGGAAGCTTCAAAGGACACAACTTCTAAAGCAGTTGCCCTCAGAACGGAATATTTTTAAGGTTTTTTGAGCATACTGGCTATGTTTGGTCACCTCAATGGTCAGTCTCTCTCTCTCTCTCTCCCTCTCTCTCACTCACTCACTCACTCACTCACTCTCTCTCTCTCTCTCTCTCTCTCACACACACACACTATCTTTGTGAGGTCTTCCCATAGACTCCCATAATGACTAGATGTATATAATTTTACACCTACACCTAATCCTAATCCTAACCCTAACCTTAACCTCAGTAACCAAATGCACATCTTTTACCTCTTTTAGTTTCTCAAATAAAACAAGCACATTTTCTATAAAGTCATTTTTCCTCATTGGGACCTCTCAAATGTCCCCACAAAGCCCAAAAAAACCCAGAAAAAAGTGGTTTTAGGGGACAAAAAGGTCCCCACAATGCGATAAATACATAAACACACACACACACGCACACACACACACTCCAGACTCAGACAGACACCATTTGAATGTTCTTTATGCTCTGTTTGGTCCAGACTAAAAGTGATCCTGCTACTAGTCACCCGCATTCAAATATATTCATGTGACCATTCTGTCTCACCCCCGTGTGTGTATGTGTGTGAGAGTGTGTGAGTGTGTGAGAGGGTGTGTGAGTGTGTGTCGTGGTGAGAGTAAAGCGCAGCCTGTGTGTGTGTCTGTGTAAAAGCTTTCTCATGCCTTCACTCTGTCTGGCTTAACAGCCAGCTCGTGATACCTGGCGGATGAGAGAGAATGAAAGAGAGAGATAGAGAAAGGGGAGGAACAGAGGGAGGAAGAGGGAGTGATAGAGAGAGAGGAATGAAGTGAGAAGGAGAGAGAAGGGGAGGAAGAGAGAGGGAGGAAGAGAGAGGCAAACTCATTAGCAGGTCTCTTAGCTGCCTGCTTGCTGTTCAGTCCTCCCATATTGATCAATGATCTGAATCAATTGCTGTATCCTACAGTGGAAACCATGTGACTTTCTCTTTCTCTTCTCTCTCACATTTGCTTTCATCCCTCCTTTTTATTTGTCTATTTCTGTCTCTCTTTCTCTAACCTCTCTCACACTATCTGTACACCTCTCTCTTTCTCTCGCCTTTTCTCTTTCTCATCTCTTCCATTCTTTCTTTCACTCACTTCTCTTATCACTCTTTCTTTCTCTTTTTATCTGCATCTTTCATTTTTCCTCTTTCTTTGGCTTTCTCCTGTCTTTCCTCTTACCCTTATGGTTTTTTTTTTTTTAATCTCACCCTGCTTTCTTATCTGCCTTTTTCTCTGTATCCATCTCTCTTGCCTTTTCTTTCACAACTTTTATCTACCCTCTTTTCTCTTCTTTCTTTCTTTCTTTCTTTCTTTCTTTCTCACACATCTCTTATCACACTCTTTTTCCTGTCATATTTCTCTCTTTCTGGTCTATAATCTCACCACTCTCTTTGTCTTTCTCTCTCCTCTCTTTCACCCCTCTCTTTCTCTCTCTCTTTCTCTCTCTCTCTCTCTCTCATTAGTCAAGTATCACAACATATATGTGGATATATTAAGATAAGTCAGAGTGAGGAAAGGAGAAACTTCTCAGCAGCTTTTTTCTGGTCTTCCTTGAACATCATAATTTCAAATAAAACCAGCCTCGACGCTGACGTTTCATTTCCCTTCTCATTTCTTGGAGTTATCACTAGATGTCTTAGTTTTTTTTCCTCACCCCGCTCTGTATCTCAGAGGCATCGTTCCCATCCTGCCCTCTCAGCATATTGTAACATTTTTGTCAACACCTGCATCACGTTCTCTCCGTTTCCACGGCATAGAGGATTTGCCAAATAAACATACGGCGCGCTGCCGCTGAAAGGTGAGGCTTTGTGAGGGCGCGACTTAAACCAGATGGCGGAGGGAAAAAGTTGGACGGCAGTGCGGCGTTGCGGGTCAAAGCAGATCTGAAATTCAGCAAAGTGATTCCCATTAGCCACGGCAGATCAGAGGCAAATCTGTGGAACTGAAAGTGTGTGTGTGTAGTATGTTCTTACGTGTGCTTATTTAATGCTAGTTATGTAACGTACTTCATGTCCTCTGCAGTGGAGAAGCTCTAAGGGCCATATAGCAGCCTTGAACTAATTATACAGCTACCAACTAATCAATGTTGTATTTATAGGGCGCTTTCCAGAGTTGATGTTTCTCCAATTCAGCCAGCGTTTGGCTTTTTCCTGGTTTTATGGGTTGTGTGATATTACTGTATTAGTTAGTGAGTGAATTTTTGTCATTTTGAACATCAGCATGATACACCACAAAGAAGTGTGAGCTCTGTGTTTGACTCATTTGTGAAGGAGCAGTGGTTAGCTAACAAGGGCAGCACCAGGGGAGCAGTGCTTGGGGACGGTATCTCGCTCATGAGTACCTCAGTGGTACTTTTATCCATCCTGGGATTCAAGCTGGCAAAATGTTACCCATTGCTCCTACATGGATGGTTCAATGCATGCACAACATTTTGTTGTGGCACTTTATTTTATACAAATATTCACTCAAGGACCTGTGTTCACCAAATGCTTTCTTTGCACTTACTGCGGTCAAAACCTCACTTCCAGAGTGTTGTTGCTAAGTTACGAAAAGCGCCATTGGGAACTTCCACATTCAGTGATCCTTTGAGATTGGTAGTTTAGCCAACATGAGTGAGACTATCTTTGCAATGGAGAGAAATCGAGTCTTGGCATTAGCGGCAGCGTTTGAACTTGTTATGCCACCAATGTTGTTAGTAAGTTCTTGACTGTATATGTCCCACCCCTTCCTCAATTTTGATTGGCTAGCAGGAGAGAAGCGACATTGACGAGCCCAGCACTGCTGTAAAAGTTGAACGGATTTCGACTTTAAGCACTTTGAGCGCTGCAGTAAAAACCACCAGCATTTTCTTCCCTGAAGATGCTTAGTGCTCTGAATGCTGAAGCTCATAGCATTTGTATTAAAAATAGGCTCTCAGTGCAAAACAAACTGTTTTGTGGACACAGGCCCTAACACTCTTCATTTGAATGAAGAACACACAGTTCTTCAGATTGATGGATATCTGTTGGTAGCCAACCACAAGTCTGATGTCTGCCTGGTTGTGTTGAGCTTCGGTGTTTGGCTAATGACTTTACACCAAGAAAAGTGCATCAGCACTGTCTGCTTTTCTCCTGAGGCCTTCAATCTGTCAGCACATCTCCACGGGGCTGTACACATAATACAAAGGACAGTGGATGAAAGAGGGAGAAAAAGAGTGATACAGAGTGTGCTGACTTAGTTTATCAGTTTCCTTCCTTCCTTCTCTCTCTGTCTATGCACATAGAATACAAAATGTTTCTTTTGTCTGAAACACACTGACCGTGTTACTAGGAGACACACATGTCCCACACGTGGTGTTGTCTTTTGGGTCCTCCTTTGATTTAGCTTCTATCTCATGGGGCTCCAAAGCAAAACAATTGGATCATTTAATTACTTTCAGGGACAGTCGAATGAGTTCAATCTATCAAGTTCTCAGGTCCTTGTTTGTGGCCTCTGTGTTTAATTCTGTCTGTAAAGAGGACCAGGTGACTGGGAGTGCACATGGCTAAGCCTAAATTAACAATTGATCTCAGACTTTAACTGCACAAACAATCCTTTTGGGCCCTAAGTAAATGCATGCGACTGGCAAAGTGTCCAGTTCAGTGCAGCTGGATGGTGAATCTCACAGAAAGAAGGTTATTATACTGGTGAAACTTATGGGATAATCTATGGCATAATGGGATAATATGGCATATGGTGGCCCTAGTGGTGGTGGTCTAGTGATTAGGATACTCACCTCTGGACCTAGAGGTCATGGGTTCAAATCCCATCTCCAGCACTATTGTCATTGGGTCCCTGAGCAAGACCCTTAACCCCCAAGTTGCCCTCTGAAATTAGAAAAATGGAAGTTGCTCTGGATAAGAGTCTCTGCGAAATGCTGTGAATGAGTATAGCGTTCCACAATTTAGCATTGCATGTTTATTTATAAGACACAGTTACATGAGAAAAGGGCAGTTGGTGGCATAATAGTAGGGTGTTCGCCCCATGATCAGAAGATCACAGGTTCGAATCCAGGGCCGGTAAAGTTACCACTGAGGTACTCATGAGCAAGGTTCTCAAACAGTTTACCTGGATAAATAAATGTTAAATGAAAAAAAAGGTACCATCCCCAGGTGCTGCCCTTATTTTATTGTGGTGCACTGTGTGCTGTGGTGTGTTCACAATGACAAATAATCACTCACTTTCACAAAATGATTGTTTATCATTGTGTCAAATAATTTTAACAGTGCATCACAACCAAATGTAAACTCTGCATTTTACCCATCTGCTAAAGAGCAGTGGGAAAGCTTTTTTGGTAGCGACCAGGGAGCAGTGATTGGGGACGGTACCATGCTCATAAATACCTCAGTGGTGCGTTTACCAGTCCAGGATTTGAACTGTCAACTTTCCGATCATGGGGCAGACTCCTTAGCCATACCCTACCAACTGCCCATTGATCTCTGTAGTTGACCGGTCTTTGAAAGAACAGTGGGCAGATTTTTTGGCAGTGTTGTCGGAGCAGTTCTTGGGGATGGTACCTTACTCATGCGTGCCTCCGTGGTAGCTTTAATGGTCTTGAATCAGACTTGAACCGGCAACCTACAGATCATGGGGCCAACGCCATAACTGTTACGCTACCAACTGCCCCTGCAGCCTAAAATCTGACTATGATGACACTACAAAAACCATATATTGTGACATAAAGTTGTTCACTATAGCTGTCCAATGCTTAAAAAGAAGAAAAAATCTGCAGTTTATGCAGCAAATAAACACCTGTAGTGTGCAAAATCATTTGACCTGGAGTGTTTATTATTAACATGGTCAAAAGTTGTTTTTTTTAATGAAGGCTTTGAAACTCTCTTTCTTAATCAAATATGGTGATTAATATCAATTCGGACAACCTCGTAATCCTCAACAAATCCCTTATTTGTGTGGGATTACCAAATTGAGTTCCTTTGCTAATATTTCAAAGCATTTTCTTGGTATTGATTTGGCTTGACTTTGTTTGAATAACTAATAATGAGCACAATTCACCGACCATACTTGAGAAGGATTTTTTTCTTCTAACCCACTTATGCAGTTTTCATGGATTCCTAGGTAAGAACCAATTTCACAACTGTTGAAGTAAATTTCATTGTGTTTATGCAAACCATTAGCGCATTTACAGTAGCAAACATTCAGCATCTGAGTGTTTACACTCCAAACATGTGCTGAGGGTGCATCCTGTCGGCCTCGACATCTGACGAATCACAGCCCTCTCAGGTTAAACAGACACAGTCTGCATCGGCCGTGCATCACAATCACCATGATCCCTGCCATCTGGGTGAAGCCAAAGCTCTGTTTTCCCGGCCCTCTGGTATGACTTTCTGACTCTGTATATGTCTGTTAAGCATTGTTGATGGGATACAAAATTCTCCAGTTGACTGCCATCAATTAAATCAGTTGAATATTTAATATTAACTAGGAATGTAGAAACTTAGTTCAGTGCTAATTGCTTGTGGACTTTGGCTAACTCTGGATATTTTCGTCCCCATTGCAATAATGACGATCATGATCTTACCAAAGTAAAACATGAATTAAATCAATTAAGCATTTAAATAAATAGTTTAATATTTATAAAATATTTTCCCCCATTGGTTCGACTTGCAGTTGTTCGACTTGTTTGTCCTTAAATTTTAAAGTTATAACTGTAGCAACTTTCACTAGTGCAGTTTCCTTGGCTTGTCAACTTTGGCTAATTTTGACATTCATCTGGTTTGCCTTTCAGACTCACTTGGCTCCATTTACAACTGGCTAACATTAAGTAAATCTATTTAACATTTAAATAAACGTATTTAAAATTTTCTGTTGACTCAACAACTTGATAGCTAGGAATATAGAAACTTTCACTAGTGTAGTTCCTTGGTTTCATGTTTGTTGTCATCTCAATGAGAATGATCCTAACCATCTGGGTGAAGCCAAAGCCCTGTTCCCCATTGGTCTGACTTTCAGGACTGTTCAGAGGCGGTTGGGATTTTGCCTTTGGGTATTAACCCCACAGAGCCCTCTGATTGCAAGCAATTTCTTGGAGATATTTCAGCATTGATACATGGACCCACAGCTTCTCTCTCTTCTCTCTGTGCCCTGTCCCTGCATCCCCAACTCCCCTTGTTCTTAATCAAAGTCTAATTATCTTGTCTCTATCCCCCTCGCTTTGGTAAGTGGAAGGCGTTTCTATAATAATCTAGAGTGCTTACTCACTAGTGTGTTATCTCTGGCCTGAAGGTAGACATCACATGTATCTTCTTAGGCAGCAACGAGAAAAGAGCTGCTCACTATTAGCAGGAATTGGATTTGGAGGATGAGGGTCAGTATATAGAAGCGAGCCATGTGTCTGACTCGGGCCTTTCACAAAAGAAGTTAAAAGAAAACAGCCCAGGAGAAATAATAAGAGGGATGGCTAGCAGTGCTGTGAATCAGCACGAGTATAATCACCCCAGCAAACCATTTAAACTCAGTTGTGCAGTGATCCTCTGTCAACATCTTTGTAGTGAAGCTATTTCATCTTCAAGATAAGGGAATACTTCTCAGATCATCTGACAGTAATCGCACATCGTACGTTTCACTTTCCCTTGTTTATATCCTGTTTATCCCCGATTGCTGTCATATTTCTGCATTTCTTCTCTTTTAGGGAGGTTTTACCACAGATGACTGAAGATGAAAATCCATGTGAGGTAAATTTGAGCAGTGTTAATTCATATATCTTTAATTTATCTGGTTTTGAAATTAAACCAAATATTTCCAATATTCAATTCCAAAACAAAAAGGAAAATACTAATAGCGAGTTGGTTTTCACCACTCTTTTTTGCAGCTCTTAATGATGGACAGCATCATTTTCTTCCTTAGCAGTAAGAGGGTTACTATTCATCTGTATTTGTCACATGTTTTTACAGTCTTTTGTATAGCGGCAGTTGGTAAAGTAATAGTAAGGGAGTTAGCCCTGTGATCGGAAGGTTGCAGGTTCAAGTCTCAGATCTGTAAAGGTACCACTGAGGTACTCGTGATGATACAGTCTACCAGCACTGCTCCCGGAAAGCTGGTGTTTTCAACTACCAGGTGTTTCTGATTAGTGTTGAATTGGTAGAAGTGGGATCTGATAGGCTACCAGTGCATGACAGTGTGCTCTTGGCAACTGTGAGATGGAGTCAGTGGATGGAGTTTACTTGGAACGAAAATCAAACATTCATTCATTCATTCATTCATTATCTGAACTGCTTATTCCCAACTGGGGTCATGGGGGAACCAGAGCCTATCCCAGTTGCACAGCAGGGACCAACCCTAGGTAGGCGGCAACACACTGCATGGCACCCACACTCAAATAATCACACTCCCAGTCACACAACCAATTTAGAGTTGCCTATCAATCTGCAGCGCATGCCCTTGAACTGTGGGAGGAAGAGGAAACCCACGTGAACATGGGGAGAGCATGCAAACTCCTCACAGAAAGGCCCTATGGCCAACCTGGGGATCAAACACATCATCTTCTTGCTGTGAGGCAGCCAGCACTAACCACTGCGCCACTGTGCCACCCCAAAAATCAAACAATCATTGAAAAAGAACTTGTTTTTTTCCTTTTGGAGGGTTTCATTTAAAGAGTGAATGAGGGTATGATGAATTCACGGATTAGGTGTTTATGTAGGGACTAAGCATTTCAAAGAGGACTGAAGGTTAAGGATCTGCCATGTCCCTGTGGAGATACAACAGCAGCAGTTCCAGAATCAGCCCGTCGCCATCTTCCAGATTGGTATCAGGCACCGAGCTGACATGTCACATTTCTAAAAGACATTTACAAGACAGACTAAATAAATTTTACATAAAGTGTGTGTCCTTCTCTTCAGCTGGAGGGACAGCATTGTTGATGAGAAACCCTCTCCTCTGCACTTCACCCTCCCCACTTCCCTTCGCTCCGAAACATGATTCCACCCACCCTCATTCTTATTTAGCAGGGAGGGATGGGGGGTAAGACAAACACTGCCTGTGGCTGGCATGGCTTTGAAGCTGTGAGACAGCTCCTAACAAATGAGGGAATGTCAGCACGGGAAATGGGCTGGCTGGGATGATTAGTGTTCTGCTACAATCTGGTAAGGTTTGACCTTTCGGGACTGCCATAATTCCCATCCCAAGTCAAAGGAAGAAGACGGGGCCAGATGTAAAATGAAGGGTGTTAAATATCTGTCACTCTTTTGGCTTCTGCCTCAAAACATCTGTTTATCTCACTTGCTTTTTTATATTCTTTACTCTCCAAAGAGGGAATCTCATCCCTATTTGATCCCAGCTGGGGGGCATTTTGGGCAAAAAATAATAAATAAACACTCTTTGTGTGGCATATACTAGAAGACTGTGTCATGTTGGAAAAGAAAGTGTTATTCCGTAGTTCCGTGGCAAAAAAGTGATGTAGTTAACATGTCTCTGGCATGGCATTACTGGCTGATATGACAAATGAAAGCGGTGTAGACCTGTATGATGATTATAAACCTTGTTTAGCTTCAAACAAAAGTTGCTGGATCACATTTGGGTTGTTTGGCCAGACTTTTCTTCAAAGTATGAGAGAGAATTAAGCATTCACAGCCAGCCATCAGTGTTTATTAGCTGAATTGAACACACTCAGAGATGATGAGAGGTGAAAAATGCCAGGAACTGGCTGGCAATGTGGGAGGGTGAGAAGGGGGCACAACGGGGTACAGGCTTTGTGCCAGCGTGACCCGATATTAGTGCGAAGGTCCTCCTGCTCTAGCCCAGCTGTGTGTTCTGAGGCAACAAAGATTCCCCTGTGATCCACACAGCAGCAGATTCAGAGGAAGATGGACACAGCAGGCCCTGACCCCTGCCAGCCTTAATAGCTTTAAATTATTCAGTTGCATTCAGAGCCAAGGAGGGCACTGGGAGCTGGGCACACAGCTGCTGAGAAGAGCTCCTCACGTGGGTGAGGGAGGAGTGGCCACCTATTTACATTCACAGCCTGCAGTGGGCTTATCTGCAGCGCAGGCCCGGACCATCCAGTAAGTGCCCAAACATGGCATAGTTCAATGCAGTTTCAGAGAAACTGCCTAGAACCTCCCAACAAAGTGTAGTGATGCCTAACACAGGCCATCTCAGCTCAAAATAACCAGAAACAGTACCTAAAACAGGTTGAAATTGTCCAACTGGACAGTGTTAGTTTTGTGACATTTTGGACTGTCTCATATAGTCCAGCAGAGCGCAGTTCTGCACAGTCTAAAATTACTGCACAGTCTAAAATTACCAACTGAAACTATAGTATGTTAGCACAGATCAACATAGTTTATCTTAGCTTAAAACATAGACCAGCACAGCTCAAAGTGTTCTAAAACAATTCAACATTGCTTAACACCTGAAAAAACACAGACCTCGATCACTGAGCCTAACACCACTGAAACAGTCCAATACTGTATAATACAGGCTAGCACAGCCTAGCACAGTTTATCATAGCTCACTAACCCTAGAAACAGTCCAACACTGTCTAACATGGATCAATTAGCATAGTCCAACATAGCCTCAAACAGTCCAACGCTGTGTAACATAGCCTAGCACAGCTTAGCACAGTCCATCACAGCCTGAAATGGTCCAGTACTGCCTAATATAGACCAGCGCAACTTAAATTGGTCTAAAATAATTCATGTGTAACATAGTTGTCCAATAAAGCCTATTTTAGACCACTAACACAAAAAAATTGTCTAAAATAACAAAGCAGCACAGTCCAAAACATTACATTCTCTAGCCTAGTGATGCTCAGTCCAACACAGGCTGAAACTGTCCAACACTGTCTAACATAGGCCAGTGCAAAACAGTATAATTCAGACCTAACAGAGTACAATCCAACATAGCCAAACCTACCTATCCCTAAGTAGCACTGTTCAACACAGAAGCTGTCAAGAACCTCTGTAGCTCAGTCCAGCACTGTCCAAAACAATTCCATTCTCTAGTCTAGTGATGCACAGTCCAACATAGGCTAAAACAGTCCAACGCTGTCTAAAACAGAATAGTCCAAAACAGTACAATATAGATCCAATAGAGTACAATCCAACATAGCCAAAAGTACCAATCTCTAAGTAGCACAGTTCAACAAAGAAACTGCAGAGAACCTGTGTAGTTCAGTCTGACACAGTCCAAAACATTCAGATCTCCATAGTCCAGTCTTAAATAGCCCAGTGATGTGCAGACCAACCCAGCTCATTCCAAAACATTCCAGCAGTCTTAGTCTTACATTAAGCTTACATTCAGCTATGCTAAACACGATCTGCCCAGCAGAGCAGAAGGAAAGGCACTGACTGCATGGCTAATTTTTTGCAGAGGTCAAACAGGTCATGCATACAGACAGCTTGAGCACCCTTGAAACCCGCTGAGACCTGTCAAAAGAAAAAAAAATCCCACCAGAAATGGCATGTTTATTTGCGGGTGACCCCCAGTGGCTTGACAGCCACGATCTCCTCTTTACAGCACTATTAGAATAAACAACTCATGGACTGATCCCGAGGAGCGCAAACCGCATTCGCACCCGAGCGAAAGCTCAAAAGCTGCCGCCCCCCCCTTTAAATTTAATATCTGCATTCAAAGCCTCTCTTTCAGTTTCAAACACAGTAGAATTTAACCGGATGAAGGAGCCTGGACATTTTTCCCCCACAGACGAGCATATTCATAATTCATGTATCTTTTTTTTGTGGCTCAGATGAGAAATACGAACACAGCAAGAGTTAAAGAGAGCCGTTGCATTGTAAGTCCCATTATGTAGGCATGCAGAAGATACAAGGGGAGTCAGACATGATTAATTAAATGGGATGGAGGCTGAGTGCGATGATTGTGTAGGCCCCATTGTGTATCATGGCTTCCACTGTTCTCCCCACATCAGACGATCTCCTTTGATTTGTTAATGCCTCCCGTCTCTCTGCTGACAACCGCTCTGGAGAGCAGCACAAACAAGGAAAGATAGACAGCCAACATATTCACCATGGAGAGGGGGGAAGAAAAAGTGATTATTATGAAAAATCTCAGTATTCATAGAAGGTACTTACCTCATCTACCATGTTCATTTATTTATTTGTATATTGCATTCTGCCTCAGACACAGATATTAATATTGTGTCAGCAGTGTTGGGGAAGTTAGTTTTAAACGGAAGATTTTCAAGCTACAAGCTTGCAATCACACAAGTACCTTTGGCTCACAGAGCAAAAGGAGTCAATTTCCAGATGTTGCCAAATTGATGTTTTTTCGGTACTTAGGGCAATGAGCCAGGAACCGTTCCCAAGCCTACAGATGCATCAAATGCATGGAGGCAGGTAGGGCCTGTGATCAGAGCATCGCTGGTTCAAGTCCCGGACCGCTAAAGATACCACTGAAGTACTCATGAGGTACTGTCCCCAAGAACTGCTCAATGTTGCTGTTCCTTCACGGAATGCAGAGAGGCAGTTGGTAGTGTAACGGTTTGAGAGTTGGCGCAGTGATCTGAGGGTCACTGGTTCATCGCTGAGGTACTCATGAACAAGGTACTGTCTCCAAGAACTGTCCCCTGGGCACTGTCAAAAGTTTCTTCACAGGTTAAATGCAGAGGTCAGATTTTGTTGTGGTGCAGTGTGTGCCGTGCTCTTTTCACAATGACAATCACTGACTAAAAATATCTTTGTTAGTGACAAGCTACTGAAAAAAGGTAGATAAGTTACAAGTGGCCATCATTTTAGTTAGCTACTCTCTAACACTGTCAAATGTCAGGTTATAAGCTCTGTTTTTCGTATTCTTCCAGCATGCAGTCCAGTGGAGGCAGAAAAAAGCAAAAAGAATCAGGGTCCAATCAGTCAGTCAGTCGTTATTCAGCTCAGGACTCAGAGGCCATTCTGTCTGAGTGGTCTTGCCTCCTTTCTCTCTTTCTTTCTCTCCATAGGTGTCTCCCATCAGCCCGTTCTCCAAGGAGCCGTCCATATCGATGGAGAGCCGACTTCTCAGCTCCACCCAGAAAATTTTCTCAGTTTTTGCAGGCTGAGGTGCTGCCCGTTCCTGCGAGACTGACGGTAACTCGTCGTTCAGGGACCTGAGTTTTCTTTCCCTCTGCCTCCAGTGACGTCCGAAAGCTTTTTGCGACCTGTCACCCGACGTGTCACAGTTTTTCCAGCTTCCCTTTTTTTATATTTGTTGTTAAAAGAAACAGCTTCCACCACCGAGTCCCAACATGTCACATCCATTGGGAGTTCTTTCACAGGTTCCGGTCTGTTCCCCTGTTGGC
The DNA here is from genome assembly GCA_032718565.1 of Distichodus sexfasciatus. Lineage (NCBI taxonomy): Eukaryota > Metazoa > Chordata > Actinopteri > Characiformes > Distichodontidae > Distichodus > Distichodus sexfasciatus. The sequence continues at coordinate 781,737 of JAVGVS010000150.1, read as the reverse complement.
CTGTCTTGTGCTTTCTGTTTTTCCCTCCATTGAAAGCTAATGTACATCAAATGAAAAAAAAGAAATCTAGAAAGAGCAGAAAGATACAGCTTTAGAATATAAAAGTCCTGCCAGGGTTTTCTCCTAGTCCCGGGTCAGTCTCATTGGGAATATTGTTTGTGAACATTTGATATGGATGTGACTTAAAGAGAAGAGAAGTTGATTGGTTAAAATTGCACTGTTGTAATGAATTTGCGGGGATTGGCTGAATTTGCGTTAATAGTTGTGATCTGGAAATTCTGGAGGGTCTGAATGACAAATAATCACACACTTAAATTCACTTAATTTCTCTAAAAAAGGACAACTAATGTTAAATATACTACATGGGTACAATACAGGAAGATGTAATTAGTAAAATATGAATTACACCTGGTGATAAGAAAATGGCCAGGATTTCTCATGTCTAGAACTATTACCACTTCTAGAGGCCAAGTGTATGCTGCTCCACAGAAGCATCACTTAATTACAGCACAGCTAGTGCCTCTCGTAAACGCTGGAGAGTGCAAAGCAAAGTGGCGTGCAGGCAGCAGGAGATCCCAACACTAAAACACGTCAGATCGAGTCGTGTCTCCGCATCGAGCGTGATGAAAGCGAAGGCGGCGCTGCCGCCGAGCCACGAGGGTCTCAAGCGCAGGGGCCCGGCGAAACCTGCACCAACACACTCGTCACTCACCGGGGATGCTGCTTTATTCTTCTGGTGTCTGGGAAGACGGACTGCACCTTTGGAAATATAACTCGCTCCCGTCAAAACTCGGGAAGAAAATAAACAGTGACAGCGAAATGCGTCCCCAAAGTCTCTGGCACGAGTCGGATCTGATTGTGTCATGTACGCTTTTTAGAGCACAGTGGGATGGAAAAGAGGGAGAACAAGTCAAATAGAAATGAAATATATTACGGTTTGCTGTAATGTGTGTTGTTGATGTAACAATGTAAAAAATATTTTAACAGTCTAAATAAGCAGCAGACTATCAACAGATGATCCTCATTTTCATACATTTTGCATTTCCCGTGACACTTAAAACTACTTAAATAACACAGAGAAGGCTGACTTTTTGTGTGTATATATATATCAATCCCACGCTGTGAGGTGGCTGACACTAACCACCTTGCTGCCCCTATTTACAAACATGTAAATTATATTGAGTATATGAATATGTGAACATTATGGGCCAATTTCCCAGTCAACGATTAAGCCTAGTCCTAGACTAGCTTTGAGTTTGAATGGTAAACCTCCATTGGTACCGGAATTTAGACCAAAGCCAGGGTCAATCTATGAACAAGAAACCAGCCCCATAAGTTATATATGTATATAAGAATGATATAAGTTGCTGTCATCAAAAGTCGTGAAGAAAATAAACAGTGACAGTGAAACGCGCGCTGAAAGTCTCTGGAAAGAGTTGGATCTGATTGTGTCAAGTAAGATTTTCAGAGCACAGGGGGTTGGTTGGGAAAGAACAAGACAACTCTCCTCCTGTTCCTCCTACAAAAGACAATGATGAATTAGTCACACTTAAAAAAACAAGAGAAGAAAAGAAGGTCATTACAGACAAGCAGTCGCTGGATTCCCGCTAGATTAGCAGATTACTTTGTTTGACAGACAACTCTAACTGTGTCTACACTGCAGTTCAGAGATGAGAGAGATTTTTGTACAAGCGAGTGGCTCAGCGCTGTCTCTCAGAGCTTGGATGTATTGAAAGGAATAAAAATAAATCGTGCTGCTGTTGGGGAGGGTTGAGTGATAGGGTTTTATGCGTTGATGAGTGTTTGTGTATAATGGGATAGGGTTTACTGGGAGGTGTGGAACCACATCTGGATCGTTATTTTTCAGTTAAATTCGTAACGCTTGGACACAGGCATGAAGTCATAACCCATCACGAACCATCGCGAACCATCAATTGTATCGTCAGTTCCAAAGTTATAATAGTTATAGTTTTTGGGTTTGCACTGTAGCTACTTATGTCAGTGGGGTGAGAAATATGACAATCACTTTATTGACAAATTTAGTAGAAAATTCTCTAATAACTACATGTATTTGCTTTCACTTTCCTTTTGGTTGATTTTTAACTACATTTAAAGTGTTATATCCTGTTGTACCTTTCCTTTGTCTGCTCCATGCGTCCAGTTTGATTAGCTTTTTGTTTCTTGTTGAATCATTTGAGCCTCATGTCTCTGTATATTTCAGCACGATTGTAAATTCCGCTCTACATAACAATCGCAAGTAAGAGAACATTGGCGAAGGTTAGAATCTTGGTGAAAACGATGTAAGTGGGTTTTAAGACCAAACCTCAAGAACAGTTATGAATGCGGATCAATGTCTTTTAGGGTACTCGAGCGTGATTTCCATGAAGCAAGATACTTTTACAATGAGCTGTAAAATAATCTCAGTCATATTTTCTGATTAGAGGTCAGCCTTCATGTGCGCTTCCACTTCCGGCCAAACAGTGAATGCCAAGCTTTTGGATTCCAAACTCCAAATGAATTATTCAATCACCAGCATCAGCTACGGTTAAATGTTAGTTAAAGGTCAATGTCGATGAAAAATCTAAACATTTGCCTTTCTTGGTAAAGGTCTTTCCTGTTTTTTCCCCCCATTAATTATTGGTTGATGTTGATGAAAAGTTAATACACACATTATCTGACACCGGGGAAGTTTGTGGGTAATGAGGCCAGCCGGCTGGACATTCAGAGCAGATTTTCGTGGCGTTTTACCTCTTCACGCTGATCACGCTGCCCTGTTACTCACGTCTCATTAAAGCCACCTTTCCTCTACCTCTAACGGGAGTTTCTCGGTACAGTCTGGACTATCAGCAGCAGCAAGTCCACATGTTTATCTGGCCTGTGCCAGAAAATCAGCTATTTACACTGATTAGCTGGAACAGCCATTAATGGACCTTAAAGGCAACACTGAAAATTGCTTAAAGGAACAGTGTGACTTTATAACATTTTGGATAATATAGCTCACATATTATATATACTTATGTACTCTGAGGGCGGCACGGTGGCGCAGTGGTTAGCGCTGCCGCCTAACAGCGAGAAGGTCCTGGGTTCGATCACCCGGTCAGCCGTAGGGCTTTTCTGTGTGGAGTTTGCATGCTCTCCCTGTGTTTGCATGGGTTTACTCTGGGGGCTCCGGTTTCCTCCCACAGTCCAACATGCAATATGGGTTAACTGGTGACTCTAAATTGGCCATGTAAGGTAAGACTGAGACTGTGATTGTGTGTGCCCTGCAGTGTGTTGGCGCCTGCCCAGAGGTGCATTTCCAAAAAGCATAGTTAGCAATTCATTAGCATTTATGCTTTTGGGAAATGCACCCCAGGGTTGATCCCTGCCTTGTGCCCGTAGTTCCCAAGACAGTCTCCGGTCCCCCACCGCAACCCTGGTTGGGATTCAGCAGTTCGGGTAATGAATGAACAAATGAATTATCTACTCTGCGTTTGGGTGCACCTTGTATTTAATTGAGAGACTTGTCATAGCACCACAACAACCTCTGCATTTGACCCATCCGTGAAGGAGCTGTCTTTGGCAGTGCTTGGGAAGCAGGGCTTGGAGACGGTACCTTATCATGAGTACCTCAGTGGTACCTTTACCGGTCCGGCTACCTTTTGCTCCCGGGGCCAACTCCGTGACCTTTACATATCTGACTGCCTGAAATATTGTAATCATTACATTATGAACTGTGATATTGCGAATGTAAAATGGTGGCTTGGGGATAAGAGCCCAGTATTTCACGATGAATGGCTTTAACTTTTTTTTTTTTTGCAAAATGAAGGCAGAACACTTTTAAATGAATTTGAACACGATGAGAGTGAAAGTCAGCGGATTTCTCATGTAACATCTAAAAAAACACAGACAAAAACTGAAAGAGAGAGAGAGAGCGAGAGAGAGAGAGAGAAGCTCTGTTGTCCTTCATTTCCTTCACTAAATTAAATTGTCTCATCACTTATTTGATTTCAGTCAGAGATCATTTCCAAACACTTTTCAGGAAACATGGATGCAATATTTTAATATAATTCATGTCTTTATTCCCTTTTTGCCTCAAGGGGAATGTTGTGTTGTATTTCCCTTCATCTGTGTCCCCACATGTCTAATTAGGATTTATCTTTTCTCCCTAATTGACTGTTTTGTCTCTGTATATATCACTGTGTTCAAGTGATGACAGAATCTTTGGAGCATCAACAGTACAAGGTTATAATTTGCACTTGAACAGCCAACAAAGTTGGCAAGTCATAAAGAAGTCAAGCCTGGATTCTCCATGAACCGAGTTTGACGTGAAGAACGTGACATTTTAACTTCTGGAGAGGAGGAAAAACTATGCAGAGATCCAAAATACTCAAGTCTATATGTGTGTATGTTTGAGCTTAAATATTAACATTACAAATTCATCTGTTGCTGTATTTTTGCAATGGTTCCATACAATTCCATACATCGAAGAGAAACTAAATGTAAAAGATAAGTAAGATTTATATATGTTCTTTTTCTCAAAAAGCAATAAATGTTTTACACCAGTTTCTCTGCTTATCCTTTGATAAATAAAAAAAGGAAAATCAGAATCATTTCTGTAACACGTCAGGGTTTTTGCCTTTCTCTCTTCCATTAGTTTCTGCCCCCAAAAAGTCTATGTAACTTATGTAAACGTATGTAAACCATTTGTGAAGTGAGGGATTATTTTTCATAGTGAACACAGCACAGCACAGCACACAGTACATTACAACGAATTATGACTTCTGCATGTGACCTGTCTGTGAAGGAGCAGTGGGCAGCAATTTTTAGCAGCACCGGGGAGCAGTTCTTGGCAACGGTACCTAGCACTTCAGTACCTCATTGGTACCTTTACTGATCTGGGACTTGAACCGGTGACTTTTTGAGCAGATATTTTCAAATAATATTTGTCAGTTACTATTTAAACTAGAGGACGGCACGGTGGTGCAGTGGTTAGCACTGCCGCCCCACAGCAAGGAGGTCCTGGGTTCGAAACCCTGGTTGGCCGTAGGGCCTTTCTGTGTAGAGTTTGCATGCTGTCCCCGTGTTCGTGTGGATTTTCTCCGGGTGCTCTGGTTTCCTGCCACAGTCCAAAAGCATGCAATACAGGTTCATTAGCGACTCTAAATTGGCCACATAAGGTGTGAATATGAGTGTGATTGTGTGTGTGTGCGCTGCAGTGTGTTGGCGCCTGCCCAGGGTTGGTCCCCGTCTTGCGCTCGTACAGTTGTTCCCGGGATAGGCTCTCGTCCCCATGACCCCATGATTAGGGTTAGAGTTATCGCATAATGACACAATCACATAACAAATTCTGTTTATGATGCAAACGGCACCATTGCAAATGGCAATCAGCAAGATTTAGTCATTGAACAAATAACGAACAAATAACAGAAAAAGGAAAAATGGACATAACTGGCAAACGAGTGCATGAAGGAAAAACATGCATGAAGGCAACATACACTGGTATAGCCTGCATGTGTTAGAGTTGGAACGCCGTTTCTTGCTCAAAAACAGTAGGAGCAGTAGCGGCGCCAAACGCGGGTGGATAACAGAATAATGATGCAAATAACAGATTTTTACGGGCAGAAAAATGGACAGAACTTGCGAATGAGTGTGTGTATTGACAGCGTAAATGAGAGTAACATACATTGCTATAGCCCACATGTTTTACAGTTGAAACGGTGTTTCTAGCCCAAACTGCAGGAGGAGAATCTCAGTTGGTGGAATACACACACACACACTAATAATAATAATAATAATAATAATAAAACAAAAAACAATTGCAGATGCAAGTCACATCAAAGTCAAAGTAAACTTTATTGTCATCTCTGCTATATGCTGTACAGATATACAGAGAAACGAGACAACGTGGCTCTTGTTTCACAGTGCAACAAGTAACAGGGAACAAAGAACAAATAGGGCATATAGAATAAACTATATATAAATAGAATACAAAATATACATTTTAAACTAGGAAGTAGGTAGGAGTATTAAATATAAACTTTAAAACTTTGAAAGAGAAAGAGAGTAGAAAGAGAGACATAAAAACAGGCAGGCGAACGTCTCAGGACATGAGACAAAAATGTGCATATGGTCTAAGTGTCAGTTTTACATTCAAAATGATCACCTGTAAGAAGTTTTACCCTCTGCCTCTGTTGACTTCCACTCATTTCTGACTTGTGTTTTTACGGCTTGTTAGTCACGATATGCTTCAGCTGCGTTCTGCCCTATTTAAGTTGCCTTCCCCCTCGTTGATGCTTTGCGTTTGTCTGTTTTAGTCTTTGTCGCCGCGTCATGTTCAGCGTCCCCAATCCCTGCTATTCTTCTTGACTTCTCTTTGTTTTGTCAGTTCAGGGCACAGCTCGCTGGTTTTGTTGCTTTGTTTGTGCTAATAAAGCTTTACGTTAAAGCTGCACCTGCCTCCCGTCTCCGAGCTCCCAAACCACCTGCATAATGAATTCCAACGCTGGAATAAACACTTACTAACAAATAGAGACGTGAGAATCAAAAGATGCAGCGTCTTTGTAGAAAACTCCCAGTGCTTTTGATTGTATTCTCATTTTTTTTTTTTTGCATGCCATGAAACATGAAGCACAAGATGTTATTGTTTGAATACCAAATATTTTAATATGTGCTAAAAATGTTGAGCATGTGATATTTTTGGCTATGTTATTTTTGTGTGAGCATTAGATGTTTTTGCATAAGCATATGGTATTTTTGCATGAGCATGAAATATATTTTGCATGAGATGTTTCTGCATAAGCATGTGATATTTTTGCATGAACATGAGATATTTTCACAGGTGCATGAGATATTTTTTGTGTGAACATGAGATGTTTTTGGATGAGCACTAGATGTTTTTGCATGTGCACAAGAAATGTTCATGTGAGCATGTAATGTTTTTGCATGATCTTGAGATGTTTTCAAAAACAGTACAAAATACAAGATGAGATGCTTTTGTGAGAGCATTTGGTATTTTCGTTCATGAGTACATGATATTTTCGCATGAATATTGAAAACTTTGATAACCAGCGGTTAATATATTACAATATACTTTCATCTTAGCACATTTTTTAAGATGCTCATTAATTATTTCACCATAAGCGATAACTGCACTGACTCTTTGCAATTGTTTTAATGTCTTTCAACAGTAACATGGAATTTAAACTCTTTTACTTTTCTTTAAAGACATAATTCTTGGGCTAACAACTAGAAATTAGTCCATTACATTGCAGAATGTCATTAAAAATTAATTTTGAGGCCTTGAAATCATCTCCTGAGCATGCATTTCATGACTTCATGAGATTCATGAGATTTTGAGTAGACAATATGTTGACATGTTGCCCCAGCACTGGCGCACACATAAGTACTCTAACTGACACTGTATTTCCCATCAAACACACACACACACACACACACTATCTCTGAGCCTACCGTACATGTGCTATAATGTGCACTCCCAGACGTCTGATTCAAGTTTGTCCTCTGGCCCACACTTCTACAGCAGAGTCTCGCCAGCATATAATAGCTGTGGGCAGTGTTATTATTGCCATCCCCGCTTTAATCTGAAATAAAATAAAATATACATAATCTTTAGCCCTGGAGCCAGGAACAGAAGGAGAGAGGGGAGAGAGAAGGCCGGAGTCCTGTGCTCGAGGGGGGGATGGGAAGGCTGTTCTTTAGCAGGATCCAGAGTGTGTGATGTCAGGCCATGTTCTCTAAGCCATCCGCTTGGCACTCCGACATGCTAGCTGCAACACATTCTCCAGGATCTGAGCAGATTTTCCAAGCAGGGATCTGAGCTTCTGGACTCCTCTAAGGTCCCTGTTCTCTACAAATGTTTTTGGGCAGATTTCTGATGTTTACATTTACATTTACAGCATTTCTAGCAGACGCTCGTCCAGAGCGTCATCCATTTTTTGTAATTTCAGGGACAGTCTGGGCAACCCGGGGTCAAAAGATTTGCTCAGGGACCCAAGGAGTAGTGCTAGAGGTAGGATTCGAAGCCATGACCACTTGGTACAGAGGCGAGTGTCCTAACCACTAGGCCGGCAACATCCCCTGACAAAGTTATATACTCAGGACTGATGCCAGTTTGCAAGATGGTGAGTTAATGTAACTGCTGAACCCTCTTTAAACACAGTGCTTTCTTTGCGAGAGGCAAGTGAGTGATTGTGAACACAACACAGCACAACACACAGTGCACCACAACAAAATGTGAGCTCTGCATTAGACCCATCTGTGAAGGACCAGTGGGCAGCTAACAAGTGTAGCCCCTGGGGAGCAGCGCTTTGGGATGGTACCTTGCTCATGAATACCTTGGTGGTACCTTTTACTAGTCCTCGGATGAGATGAATGCCCCAAACGGTTACTCCATCAACTGCCCCAGTGTTTGGCTCAACATTTTGCGGTAAACAACAATGACCGGTCAAAAATTGCGGAAAAGTTGCGGTAAGATCAAAACTGCACGGTAGTAATGAAATTGGGATTGGCTGAATTTGCAATAACCGTTGTGATCGCAACATCCTAGAAGGTCTGATCACTAATAAATGTGTCACATTCATTTACATCAATAAATAGAATTAAAACAAGTTATTCTCTTACATAATATCCACCAGAATTCAATCTTTTTCAGCCAGAAACTCTCGCTCACATGAGCTTGGCAGACTCGGAGGCAGCTGCAACTATGACACACACTGTCACCTGCAAATAATAATATTAGCATTTGGCAGCTTTGGCGTGTTGGTGTCAACACATGGGAGTCCCTGAGGACCGTCAGGATCCAGCGTCGCTCTGCAGGGGCTTCAACCCAAACAGCAGGGCTCTCTCCACTCGCTACGCTATCGCCTTCAGCTGTTTTCCTGACATCTGTATCCACGTCTACTACCAAAGCTGAGTTGTGACTCACAAATTTTGGAATCCTAGCGTCTCTGTCTAACTTCACTGTCTTCACATTTCAGGATAAAACCAGAGTTAGGGTGCCTCTGTTGCACTGAGAGTGGTCAAAACCCCACTTCCAGAGCACTTTCTCGACGCTTCTCTCAGCACTTGTTGCTAAGTTATGAAAAGCGTCATCGGGCACTTCCACGTTTGTTTATTTCATGTAAACATTGTAACGTTCCTTTGAGATTGGTAGTTTAGCCGACATAAAAGATCATTTTTACAATGGAGAGAAATCGCGTCTTGGCATTAGTGGCAGCGTTTGAACTAGATACTCACGAGACGTCTTCGAGACGTAGAGATTGGGTGGATGAGAAAAACCATGCAGGAGAACAGCTGGGAGAGTACCACTGATTAGGGGTTTGATCACATAATTGTAGTTTTTTGTCTAAATAAAGCTAAATTAAGCTTCTCCAAAAAAAAAAAAAAAAAAAGTGCTTCTCCAGCTTCTCTAGATTGTTGTTAGTGAGCTTTTGACTGTGTATGTCCCGCCCCTTCCTCAATTTTGATTGGCTAGCAAGAGAGAAGTGACGTTGATGAGCAGAGCGCTGTTCTAAAAGTTGAACGGCTTTCAATTTGAAGGGCTCTGAGCACTGCGGTAAAAAACGTCTCCATCAACGTCTTTTTTTTTCTGCTGAAGGTGCTTAGCGCTATGAACTCTGAAGCTCATAAGATTTGTATTAAAAATAGCCGCTGCCAACGCAAAAAATGTGCTGGGTGGACACAGTCTGGTAAAAACTATATTATGTGTAAATATAATGGTCAGATGATAATCCTTGTAATCTGCTAAACAATAAGAGATGTTGTTATGATAAAGGAGTCCCTGACAATATCCAGGATTATTAAATATTGCTTTTGCAACTGACCAGCAATCCCCAGCCTTCATTACTCATGTAATTACACCCATCTTTTAAATAGGCACCATAAATGTCCCACTGGGCTAAAAGGGCCTTCATTTATTTTTAAAAAATACCCTGCATTATTATTCGTCTGCTGATTATTTCCTAAAGTCTCTGTGAACAATTTATAAAACATTCATACGCTCGAATATCCTTCTCATTCATACCCACATTTATGAATCATACACTGTCTTGAAACTCTGCATGCATAATTTAATATGCTTAGAACACAAAATAACAGGTTTCAAACATATATTTAGTTATTTTTGTAAAGGCAAACAAGATTGCGTTTGAGTCTGCAGAAAGCACAGGATGAGTAAATAAAACCTTTGGTAAGGTAAGTAGTAGCGCTGCGTTCATGAGCTCCTCGGAAGCTTGTAATTACGATTTGGGACATATTAAATACAAGTTGGAGGGTGCTCAAGTGCTCGTGTGGGAAATAAAGCTTGCAACATGGAAGATGCAGTTGGTTCTTTTTGCAGTTTAGCACTAGGGCGGCTGCTGATATTGAACCTTGTGTTACCTTTTGGCTGATTAGTGTTATATTTCAGCTGCTATGTGAAAGCTTTTCAGTTTGGTGTGAAGTGTTGTTAAATGGGAAACTTCTTGGTGGATACAAAATATGAGAATTTTATCTACCATTACCCCAAGTAGTTAATGTCATATTTTAATAACAGTTTTATAACCGGGCGGCATGGTGGCACAGTGGTTAGCGCTGCCGTTTCACAATGAGAAGGTCCTGGGTTCGAACCCCGGGAGCGGCTGTAGGGCCTTTCTGTGTTGAGTTTGCATGCTCTCCCCATGTTTGCATGGGTTTCTTCCGTGTACTCCGGTTTCCTCCCATAGTCCAAAAATCATGCACTATAGATTAATTGGTGACTCTTTATTGGTCCCGTAAGGTGTGAATTTGTGGGAGTGTGTGTGCCCTGTGGTGTGTTGGTGCCTGCCCAGGGTTGATCTCTGCCTTGCGCCCGCGGGTTCCCGGGATAGGCTCCGGTCTCCTGCAACCCAAGTTGGGATTCAACGGTTCAGATAATCAATGAATGTTTTATATCCTGGATGAATATTTGCAACAAAATGTTTGATTGCTTTGTGATCAGGCCTCAATAGCCTAGCTGTTGCATCCCTCTGAAAGGCATTTTGTAAATTTTAACTTTTCAGTGTCAGTTAAATCTCTTTTTGACCCATTTTGCCTGAGGTGAAGGTATTTGGTATTTTGATACACGTATTGTTGCACAGCGACACAATAACAGCTGTGTCTCACTAACCAGCAAGCTGTAAACTGAAAGACAACAAGATGCTCACAGCATACCAGCAGACAACATCCAACACTCACAAGTGCAAAAGCAAGTGCCTAAAGCACTTTCGAACAGTACATTACACTGCATCACAAATAAGTAATTTCTGTCTGCTACTTGGTCTAATTCATGCTTTTGTGCTTGTGAGTGGGTTGTTTTCCGCTGCAGAAAGGAACAGTAGTTGTTCATCATGTTTTGGTTACAGTGGCCCAGTTATCTTTTGTCCATCACAGACATACAGTATCTTAATAGAATCTCTCCCTATGTTCATCTCTTACATCACTCAAATTATAATTATACAAAAGCAGGTGCCCAAAGCACTTTTGAACAGTACATTATGATTATGATTATTACATCATGTGTCTCAGGTGAACTTCTGTTTGTACTTTAGCTGCTGACCTGCTGATGACCTGCTGATCATGGGGCGAACACCCTAACTGTTACACTGCGACCCTAACTGTTACACTTTTTCACGATGCAAAAGTCTTTAGTCACTTCTCAGGTCTTTATTTTAGCTGCCAAAGAGCCAGACTTTTTTGAGGTCATGTGTTTTCTCAAACCCTTAAAAAATTAAGTCTTCTGGCAGAGTTGCCGTTATCTTTTGGCAATGTTGCCGCAAATTTACAAGGTCACATTTTCACAAGCAAATTAGGTTTTTGGCAAACTTGCGGTGAACTTCTAGCAAACGTGTACATTTGTCACCAAAACTTCACTACAAGTTTGCCATTACTGGCAAATAGTTTTGCCAGCCTCTAGTGGCTGACAATGACAAACTTGTGGCAACATATTCTGGCAATCTCCACTGTTTGCCACAAATTAATCACGTTTGCTGCAAACCTGCCACAAGCTTTTTTTTCAATTTTGTGAAGAAATTGACCTAACAAAAACTTCTGACTCTTTGGAAGCTAAATATGAAGAAATGAGAAGTGGTTCAAGACTTTTACACAGGACTGTATCAGATCCTCCAGGATTTCACAATGTTGCCATCGCAACTATTAAGGCGAATTCAGCCAATCCCCGCAAATACATTACTACCGTGCAATTTTGACAAATTACCACAACTTTTCAGCAATTTTTGACCAATTATTGTAGTTTTCTGCAAAACGTTTAACCATATGTCGGCAAACTCACATCCTTGTTACATTTAGAAGACGCAGGAAACGTGTGGCAAAAATGCTTCACATCTACCTTTACAAATAACTAAATGATTAATATCTAAGAAAAATAATAATTGTTTTGTTCCCTTCATTTTAATTAATTGTTAAAGACTTATGATAAAAGGGGACAAAATCACATTTTTTCCCACAACTTTGACGTTTCCTGCAACTTTATTGCATCACGACACCTAAAAACACTGCAACTTTCATCATAATTTTTTAGAAAAGCTGCCGCAAAATTAGCCATTTTAGGCCACAACAATCTCAAACAAGCCCTGCGAAATTCTGGAGGGACTGCTGTATTCTGCCTATAAGCAACTATACAGTACATTACTGCACAAAAGTCTCGAGATATGTCTCATTTTTTAAATATTTTGCTTCCAAAGAACCAGATTTTTCCATGATTGTCCGTAAAGGTATCACTGAGGTACTCATAAGCAACGTACCATCCCCACCCGCTGCTCCTTCATGGATAGGTCAAATGCAGAGGTTACATTTGGTTGTCTTGCACTGTGTGCTGTGCCATGCTATGGTGTGTTCGCAATGGCAATCACTCAGTCACTCACGGTGACTGTTTTTGGAGCAAAGTATAAAGAAATGATGGGTGACTTATGACATATGCAGAGTACTGCATATTCAGTAAAAAGTCTTGGCAAGAAAAAGGAATGACAGACAAGAAAGCATCTGAGCCAAATCTCCACATGATGTCAATAAAGAAAAAAACTCAACATCTATGATCATGCAGCAAGTGTGGAGAACTCTGCAGGCGGAGGAAACTGTTTTCACCAAAGAAGTTGCAAATGACAAAATTCATAACGTTTTGGTGTGCATCGGTTCCGCATAGCGATGCTGGTGACTTCACGCAATATTGATTCTGTCATTCCCATTTGAAACAGTTAGGATGAAAACTGGAGCTGGAGATGCAATGCCTAAAAGCCTAAATGCTCTGAATAAATCATTTAAGACACCACTGTAGATCACAGAGTTATTACTTTATTTATACAGATCAAACGCCAGCCCCGGGGCCCTGCAGCATCCAGCGAGACGGACTTCACCGCTTCCTTACGGCAACCTGGAAACCTGCTGAGAAACACAGACTTGCTGAAGCGCAAAAGAAATCTAGATTTAAAAAGTTGCTCCAGCAATAGATTTTTTTTTTCTTTTTCAATTTCCAGCTTTGTACAGCACAAAGTGTGGTTCAAGCTGCTAGGGATTTCAATTACAGAGATTCCCTGCTCACTTTGCCATGTTTTGTACAATTTTATTTTTTCACTCAATTTTCTTTGGATACCCACCAACTGGTGCAGACTCAGTGGGGATCTGAAATAAAATTTGAGCAAAACTGCACAGTGAAGAGAGGAACAGATTATAAGAGTTCACTTAAACAAATCCTACATCAGCTTATATTTCGGAATGGCTTTTCCCTTTGGATTTGGAAAAAAAGGTGAACATTGATAACAAATATCACTAATCAAGGAGACTGATGAGCAATATTCTGAACTGAAAACTGTCAACTATGAAAATGGTAATTTGTTTTAAATTTTGGTGACGTAACAGTTAGGGCATTTGCCCCGTGATCAGAAAGTCGCAGGTTTGAATCCCACACCAGTAAAGTTACCACTAAGGTACTCATGAGCAAGGTACCATCCCCAAGCACTGCTCCCCGGCGCTGCCCATCTCAGCTGCCACTGCTCCTTCACGGATTTGACCCATTTTACCATTACCATGCAGAGGTCACATTTCGTTGTGGTGCACTGTGTGCTGTGTAGTGGTGTGTTTACAATGACAAATCACTCGCTTTCACTTAAGCTTAGATTAACAAATACTACAAACACAAAATCTAATTTAACTGCATTTTTGCATTTGTTTGATTATGAGAACCTTTCAGAATATTCTTAGTACGAAGATCAGGATGCTCCCATTTTCAGTGTCAGAATGCCAAACTTCCTGTGTCTTCAGCTTTCAGTGTTGATATGCATAATTCACAAAATCAATATCTGTTAAACCAAAGGATGGTGACTTCAGACAGGGAGGCAGCTACATCATCGGGGTAGTTGGTAGAGTAACATTTAAGGAGTTGCCCCATGATGGGAGAGTCGTTCCGGACCGGTAAAGGTACTACCGAGGTACTCATGTGCAAGGTGCCTTCACCAAGCACAGCTCCTCTGGCGCTGCCAAAAATCTGCCGGGTGGGTCAAATAAAAAAATGGCCGGTACCGATAACAAGACCCTCCAGAACTTTGCCATGTTGTAATCGAACTATTACGTGCAAATTCAGCCAATCCCCACAAATTCATTACTACTGTGCAATTTTGACCAATTACTGCAAACTTTCTGCAATTTTTGACCAAATCGTTGTTTCCTGCAAAACGTTGCGCCACACGTTGGCGAGCTCACTTCCTTGTTACATTTAGTAGACACAGAAAATGTGTGTGATAAAATGCCTCACATTAATCTACAAAAACAACTAAATGATTAATGGTTAATAAAAATAATAGTGGTTTTGTTCTCTACATTTTTCTCTTCAATTGTTACAGAATCATTATAAAGGAGGACAAAATCACAAATTTGTCCGTAACTTTGACTTTAACTTTATTGCAACAAAACATCTAAAAACACTGCAACTTTCACCACATTTTCTAAAAGAAATGCTGCAGAATCAGGCAGTTTCGGCCTCAACAATCTAAAAAAAAAACGGGACTGGGTAAACCCAAAATATCCTAAATATCAGTGATGATAATCAGCGAGACTTATAACCCTTAAGTTAAGGATAATGACTTGAGGCCACATTGTAGATCAGACAGCAAACTGGTATCATTTCCCGATTTGATCTCTATAAAGCCCCGACCACTTACAATTTTATTTGTGAGGAAAACAAGAAGAAGAAAAATTGACATCAATCCGGATATCTATCTGGTTATTTTCTCCACCTGAATCCACCAGATTGCTCGGTAAGAAGCCAGACGTTTCTAAACGAAGGTGCCTCAAGGCGATTTCCCACACTGGCCTTGTGCAGAATACCGACTTGCTGCTGTGTGAGGATACGGTTCAATTAGCATAGCAAAGAACCTAACCATTTCACTTTGTTTAACTATGTTAATTGACTATGGATGGATGTGGAACCAAGAGAACTTTGGTATGAAGTTAGTTAGTTTGGTACGAAGGCTGAAGAAAAACGCAAGGAAATTAACTGTTTTTTCATGTTCACACAGTTCCACATATCAACTATTTTAATGGTTTAACACTTAACCACACATGACACATTCTCTCCAAACATTTTACTTCCTCATCTGAAAATACACTACAGGCAAGTCTTATATTTTTAGACTTGCCACCAGTGGATGTGGCACAAAAAGTGTAGGACAACAAAAAGAACACAATATACAAGTGCTATACTAAAAGGAAGGCACAACAGAAACTACATACCATCACTGAGTTTAAGAAGTGACCAACTGCAAATGCACAGCTTGTGAAGGAGACAATCTTGAAAAGTAGTTTTGTAGAGAAGAAGAGTTACTCTACCAAAATAGTAATAATTATGAGAATTCAGAGGTTGTAAATCCAAAAAGTCCTTTTTAAAGCTACTACAATAAATATAAGCCTTAGGTATAAGCATTTAGCATTTAGCACAGCATAAACAACTAACAAATTAACAATTGGAAAGCTTAGCTCAGTTTAGAAGCGAAAGAAAAAACATTTCAGAACGCGAACAAAATACACTGAAATTATGGCAGCCAGGAGCCAGTTTGAAAATCATCACAAACTCACATGACATCCTGGGGCATTTTTCCTTGCATAAATAAGAACTTATTCCCAAAACAGCATTTAAACAAAGAAATGTTGATGTCATAACCAATCACACCAACACAGCAGTTTGCTCAATAATTAAAATAAAGCTTAATAATAAAGAACATCATCCATTACACACCCTCTAGAGTAACAAGGCTAGCAAATTGCAAGTGTAGAAGTCAGCTCTCATGATCCATTTCCTACTTATTTGGGCTTGAGTGCTCTTATCTTTAAAGGAGCTATATGTAAGAAATTATGGCAAGGATTAGGGAATCGTGTTCATTTGAAATACTGATCTCACTGACAAAATTAGTACAGCCAGAATATTAACATTTTAACATTTAATTTAAATCATGTTTTTGGTTTGATTTTGTGTTTTGGCCCGTAGCTTCACCCACCTCTATCTCCCAATTACAAAGTCAGCAGCATTTCAGCATCCGGGTTGCCAGTTACCAATGAGCTGCAGCTACAAGCATTCTGGATTACAAATGTCTGCATTACTAAAACTAAAATGATTCACTATGACTCTCAAAAACGTCTTGACCACAGCAGAAACAAAATGAGGATCAGCATAGGGGATGCGTTTGAAAGATGGAGACGACTGAAGGTGGAGAAGAATTTGAAGACAGATGCCGAAGTGGCTAATTTTCTCCTAGACAGGTAAGATTTAGCTGAGTTTGGCTAACTTGCAACACCACTAGACGAAGGGATGAATATTTCAAATTTTTTCAACAGTTGAATAACATTATTCATCTTAGATCATAGATTGTAGCCCATGTGCAGGTGGGTCATCAAAGTGACTGAATTGTTTGAGAAACAAAAACGTTGACTTGTAATGGCTAATGGCAGCATTGTGTTACGCTGAGACAATGTGGTAACACTGTAAACATTAGCACGCTATTTATGGCAACACAAACCGTAACATTAGACACTAGATTGGACAAATATGAGGATCCGCCAACCTATCTATGATACATCGATACATATGATACAACCTACCTATGATACATTTCACTGCATGTTGTACCTGTATAAATAAAGAATCTTGAATCTGGAATCTGGCGACCTTGAGCTTGGGGAAGATTTTGAATTTGACTGCAGTACCAGTTTTGGGCACAAACTTGCATGTCGCTCCTTTAAGGAAAGTGAGCTGTGAGAGACTTTATAATTAAATGTGAGATTTAAAGAAGAACTCACTGGAATAATTTTCTGTCAAGAAGATCATACTCAAATTTCACCAATGCATTAAACTTTAATTTGCCTTACTCTTGTTACTTTTAGGGTTTTCTCAATTGTGATATTCTCAGTTGCGAAGGTCAAGATGGACTGTCAGTGTCTTGTATCCAAACTTTTCAGCTTGGGAGAACGTTCACGTCACCTTCAGGTTTCTGAAAATCCCATTCTTACATGTCAACTTTTTGATACGAGATCAAATCCGAGGGAGTTTAAGATCAAATTTGTTCCTACAATCGTTTCATAACTCTGTGGACACTTAGACGGGTATGAAATAGAAATCTCAGCGGAGGACAGTTTGCCCACAACTTCTCATCTTCTTTTCTCATAAATATCTCGACTCTTTGGGGGAAAGTAAACAAACTGGGAGTGAGTGAGGCAGCCTTTTTTCCATCTCTTTCCCCCGGTTTTGCCGTTTGAAAGCAAAGATATCACTTAAAAGTGAAAGGCTGGTTTAATGGAGCAAGGTCTCCCCTGTGTCCGGGTTCAGGGTTGAAATGGCCAGTGCTGGTATTCATAAATATAAAAAATGCATGTGGAAATCCGGATCCGTTGCATGTGCCACATACACAACTCAGAATTAATCATTTATTTGATGGTCGCTCAGAGAGGCCGTTCTTTCATGTGAATGCAGTACGTCAGTGTGCTGATTGTTACTTCGCAGAGCTGTGCCACTGCTTTAACGATCTAAGATGATGGTGCAAGAGCATTTGGGGTGTGTCCAAAAGTTGTTTTATATTAAGTGCAAAAATAATCTTTGCAGTGCATGGTCTAAAGAGGTTGCCTTTAATCTTTGTTAAACCTAGAGTTTTTTTTTTATTGCATAAAATGTACTGCACATTGCTACACATGGCATATCGCATAAAACACAAATTTGCAATACATTTCAGTGCATAAATTGCAAATATATTTTAATGCATAAGATGCAAAAGATTTTAGAGCATAAATTGCAATACATTCCACTGCACAAGTTGCAATACACTTTAATGCATAAACTGCCGTACATTTGAGTGTGTAAATTGCAATACTTTTTTGTGCACAAATTGCAAACCATTGTTGTACATAAATTGCAATACATTTCAGTGCACAAATTGCAACACACTTTAGTGGATATACTACAATACCTGTGATGCAATTTGCAATGCATTTTAGTACATAGAATTGATTGCATATTGCATTCCTGCATGCAATAAGCCAGAGTGTCATCTCCCATTCCCTTTAAAAACTAGATTGTAAGTAAAAACAATAACTGCAATCAGTTAATTTTGTTAAGTAATGTATAAAAAGTTTGTGTACTATTGTGCATTTCTGAGTGTGTAACAAGTGAAGTGTGCTCACATTGTGCACTTACCAACACACACACTGTAAGTAAAAAATGCAGACTTTAAGCATTCATTGTTGCTTTCAAAATAGAGTTGTCCCACTGATCAGCAAGTCACTGGTTCAAGCCCTGGATTGGTAAAGTTACCATGAGCACTCCAAGCACTGGTCCCTGGATGCTGCCAAAAAACCTGCCCACTGTTCCTTCATGGATGGGTCAAATGCAGAGGTCACATTTGGTTGTGGTGCACTGTGTGCTGTGGTGTGTTCAAAATGAAAAATAATCACTGACTTCAATACAAAAAAATTGCAAAAACACTGGCTTTGAGCTGAGTGTAAGTTAGAAACCTGTTACATTCCAGTCTGAATGCAGACCTGAATAACCTTTCTGATCACGGTAAAGCCAAAAACAAACCTCCCCAGGCTTTGTTGTGAGCTCAGCCCACTTATCTAATGGGTTAGCGATGATCGAGACTCGTTTTCAAAGCCCTGTTTGTTGTGCTTTGTTTTTCGCCACCTCTCTTCTTCTCACGTCGGCGTTTGATGTTCGGCACCTTTTGAAGGACGGGACTCGAGGCGACTTGCAAACTCGATTGAGAAAACAAAATGCATTCGCCTCGCGCCTATCGTTTCTCTACGGTTATGCCGCTCTGCCAGATACGCAATTGACTTTCTTTCAAAAATCCCAGAGACTAGCGAGCTGACTAAAATATTATCAATATTTAATTACGTGATTACCCTTGAAGACATGACTGAGAAAGAGAAAGAAAAAGAGACTCAAAGTAAAGCTTGATTCTGGAAATACAACTCTCACTTTTATTATTATATTTTTACAGATTTTTGGGATGATGTGAGTAAATGTAATAAGGTTATTAATATTTAATAACTTAAAATCTGTTTAGGAATGAAGAAAGACCCATTTAAAAAAATGCTACTTTCTCCATCTTAAATTTGGTTCAAAAGTTGTAAAATATATGCACTAGGTTTATGACAGTATATCTCTTGAAATATAGTCATAAATTTGGGAAATGACTTTTCCTTTATTGAGATGATGACGGTATCTTGGATTTTCCAACTAATTATAATAAAGATACTATCAAAATTCAAATTCAAATTCAAAATTCCCACAAAATGTATCTGTTTACTTCTTAATAAGGAAACCAGTTGAGGAAATGCGGAGTGAACTTGCCATTTTGTCCATTCGAACTATTTTTGAAACCTAATATTTTTAACCATAAAGCACATTCAAATGAAGACGCTGTCGCCTGAATGGGAAACAAATGGAGATCAGCTAAATGAACGTCTAATCCCACATGCCGCACTCAGCGGGAAAACGGAAAAGGAGAGCAACCAGACGGCAGGAATGACGTGCATTAGGACGCCGGATCAGCGTGAAGCTATTCAGGCATTCAAATGATGAAAAAACTCCACCGCAAAACTCACGACAAGGCAAAAAGCCCAGAGCCGCAATTTGGAGGAAATGTTTTTGTTGTCTAGAAGATATAAATCACCATCGCATAAATAATTCACTAAGGTAGAGTAATGATTTAATGCACCTTTAAGCTCTGCATGTTATCTCTAAGTTTTTCTTTTCTCATCCCCCTCTCGCATGGCAAATTGAGCTGCACTTAGAGTATTGCAGGAATGTAAAGCAAAAAGTCATTAACTTTATTACACACTCAATTAAATACTCAATTATTTTAATTACATCAAACTCATGATCAATTAGAAGCGGCATAATTACTTATCTGAGTCTTCATTTACAAGACTCCCGCTTGCTGGAGAATTACAGTGACATTTATACGTCTTAGTTATTCTAATGAATTAAAGGTTTGATATTGGGGCCTGAAGTGGTTTAAATGAAGTCGATGAGGTTTGGTGTGTGTGTGTGTGTGTGTGTGTGTGTGTGTGTGCGTGTGTGTGTGAGTGTGTGTCAGTGATGCTGTGGACTCCAGCTCTGACTAAAATGAACTAACCATTTAATTAGCCTTAAATTGTTACAGCAACACCTAACATGAAGGATTTCTTGGAGCCCAAATAAGTCACGTTCATACTGAAATATATTAGCTTTTTAATGAAAAACACTTGATGATGTGCCAGTGTTGCCATCTTTTATAGATGCTGGGGTTAAAGAAAATCAGTTACGAAAAATGTGTGTGATTAACCACAGATTTTTAGTGCTGATTTTTTTCCCTAAAACAAGATTCAACAGTTTTCCAAGACAGGAGATTTGTCAGATTTTGGGGGGTTTTGTAAAGACTTTTCTGCAATTGAATTACTTCTGGTATCAAGTAGAGAAATAAAACACAGGCTAATGGCTGGGTAATTAGTAGAGTAGCATTTAGGGAGTTGGTCCCATGATCAGAAGGTTGCTGGTTCAAGTCCAGGTCCGGTAAAGGTACTCCCAACTTGCAACCTTCCAGTGAGGAAGATTTACCACTGTGAGACTAACTGGCGACCTTCTGATCACAGGTAAGGTCGCTGGTTCGAATTCCAGACTGGTAAAGGTTGCCAATCCAATTCAATCAAGGTCACAGCTTCAATCCTGGACTAGTAAAGGTAATCCTGAGGTTCGGTACTTGAACTGGCAACCTTCCAGTGAGGTACATTTACCAGTCTGGGATAAGATCAGACTGGCAACCTTTTCCAATCTGGAATTTGAACCAGTGACATTATCCATGATCAGAAGGTCACTGGTTCAAATTCCAGATTGGTAAATGTTGCCAACCTGATCCGATCTAATCAAGGTCGCAGGTTCAAGTCCCAGACCGGTAAAGGTATAACTGAGGTCCGAGACTTGAACTGGCAACCTTCAACTGAGGTACCTTTACCGGTCCAGGACCTTAACCTGTGACCTTCAAATTCCGGACTAGTAAAGGTTGCCAACCGATCCAATCAAGGTTGCCAGTTCAAGTCCCAGTACACCTGAAGTCTGAGACTTCAACTGGCAACCTTCCACTAAGTTACCTTTACTCATCCGGGAACCAGTGACCTTCCGACTGATAAAAGTTGCCCATCTGATCCAATCTGATCCAATCAAGGTCACCAGTTTAAGTCCCGGACTTGTCCCATTAAGGGACTCATGAGCAAGGTACCATCCCCAAGCAGTGCTCTCTGGGTGCTCTCAATGGAAGGACCCCACAATGATAACAAAATGTGGCCGAGTGTGTGTTTGTGCATGTGTTTGTGTGTACGTTTGTGCAACGTCCAAACACGCGGCATAGACAGAGTGAGATTTCTGTTTGCAGTCAAATTTGTATTGCTTTGCACAGGGCTTTTGTGAGCATTGAGGAGCCACGTTGCCATCTGGGTGACGTTAAACGCTTTTGACTCTGCTTCCAAGCGGCTGTGTGTCGGCGTTCGCCGCAGTGGGTCATTAGCGTGATGACAGAAGCGCGTGTGAATATCTGATAGTGGCAGCAGCCCGGGCACGGCCTCGTGCCCGCTCCAACAGCAACGAAATTGGCACAACTCAGTGAATCATGAGCCTCTGTAATTGAATCAAGCGCTGCTTTTGCGGACGCTGTTTATGGCCGGGCCGGGGTGATGCCACTCCGCTTTGAAGAACTCTTTTATCACGCTAGTAGTTATTTTTTGAAGACTAAACGCACTGGCAAAATAAATAGGGTCACCTCTCCTCCAGCAATGGCTTTCTACGTCTGCAGTCGTCCACATTGCCGTCTAGAACTTGGAGTGGTGTAAAGCACACTGGACTGTTGAGTAGTAGAAACGTTCTATGGAGTGACGAATCACACTTTTCGTTTTCCCAGTCAGATGGATGAGTCTGGGTTTGGCGGACGCCAGGAGAACCATATCTGCCTGATTTCAATGTGTCAGCTGTGAAGTTTGGTGGAGGAGGGATAATGGTGTGAAGCTCTTTTTCAGGATTTGTGTTCTAGTCACCTTACTACCAGTGAAAGGCAATCTTCATGCTTCAGCATACCAAGACAATTTGGACAATGTCCTCCTTCCAACTTTGTGGACACAGTTTGGGTAAGGCTGTGTTCTATTCCAGCATAACTGTGCCCCAATTCACAACGTCATAGACATAGTTGGATGAGTTTGGTACCACAGTTGGTTGGTACCGCACAGAGCCCTGACCTCAACCCCGTCCAACACCTTTGGGATGAAGAGGAACTGAAGATTGCAAGCCAGACTTTCTTATGCAACATTCTGGAGTCTTACTTCTAATGGATTCCATCCTGACATGTCACACACACACTCATTCTGACACATACACACACCCTTTTAGCATGACTGCAGTTCCAACAAGTCATAGGAACATTAGGAGGTCATCTGATGCTCAACAATACCAATGTAACAAGCCGTGAGTGCATAACTATCGTGACTAGCGTCCCACCTTCCAGGCTCGGCGCAAACGGAGCGCGGAGTGAATAGAGACTCCTCCTTCACATCATGGTCGAGAGCGAGCAAAATAGTGACATTTGTCACTCGCAACAGCGTGACATGAGCCATGACTGATGCCGTCTATGAGGAGCTGGAGAGATTCTCCTGTCATCTGCCATCTGCTCCCCAACGCCCCCTCCCTTTTTCCATTTGATTTCGACACGAAAAAGGGAGGGAGAGGACGAGAGAAAAGATATTTATATTTCAGCTCGAGGTGGAGTTGAGAAAAATATAGCGATGCTGCTGCCGTCACCGCCGCCACGGCAGCAGCAGCAGCAGTGCCCACTGGGTCCCAGCGCTCAAGGTCAGGAGGCCTGAGGTGGAGAAAGGGGGGGCTCAGAAAGCTGCCAAAACGACCAGTTGGCATTGTCATTTGTGTGTGTTTCGTGAAGACAAATCAAGCTTGGGGTTGTTTGGGTGAATGCAAGGTCTAAATATCTCGTGTCCTGCATCCTGGAAACGCCAGCGTCGTCATTCAGGCAAGGTAAATATTGTGATCTTGAAGGTATAATGCAATAGCCACAACGTAAAAAGCAGAAGCTACAACGCAAATACTAAAGATACAACATGAATTCAAAAGCCACAATTGAAATGCAAAAGCTACAATATGAATGTAAAAGTTACTGTAAATGCAAAGGCTTTGCAAACGGCAAAGCGGAAATGAATAGTGACAATGGGAATGCAAAAGCAAAAGCCAGAACAGCTACAACATGAATACAAAAACTGCAATACAAATGCATATTGTTGGTATCCCATGACTTTAAAATCTCTAAATCATTTGTGTGTGTCTCTTGAAGACGGATCGAGCATGGGGGTCGCTGAGGCGTCAAGGCAAGCGCAAGGTCTAAATATGGCCTCTTAATGTGGGCCTGCTCAGCGCCGAGGTTTCACCGGAGACGAGAGGCGTCCCGCAAATGCCAGAGTCGCTCAGACGGGGAAAATCGCTAATTACAGCTGTGGAAATGCCTCTCGAAAAATAAATACATAGAAACTCTGCTAAGTCACAAAACGCTTATTACGGCGACATTCCAGCTGCGATCCGTTCATGCCACTTGCCACACTACATGTCTCTGTACAGTTCAATTACAGTGGTCTAGACAGCTCAACACAATGCAAATTCTACAATACATATGCAAAGCCACAACAAGAATGCAAAAGACACATTTTGATTTGTAACAGTCTGTGATATAGTTGGTAGTGTAACGCTCTACAACCGGACGCATTCATTCATGGTGATAATGATGTGTCGCTAATATACTAAACCTGTTTGCGAAATCACAGGTGAAAACTTTGTGAACTAGAACCAAACTTTGTGATGGAGAAACTAGAAGCCTATGAACTTCTGTACTTGTGACTTCAGACTGCATGAAACTGAACACTTTCTAAACACCTCATAAACCTTTCCCAGCTCTAAACATAAACCTTGAATAAGCGGTCATTAGTTGGATTTCACCTAGGTGATTCTCTGTACCTTTATTACTACGTAAATATTATATATATATATATATATATATATATATATATATATATATATATATATATATATATATATATACTTTGAGAAGACAGTGGTATAAGCACTTAACAAATGACTGGTGCAGACTGTGACTATGGCTATAATGTGTGGAGAAATCAGACGGTATATGACTAGCTATCTCATAAAACATAGTTTTGGACTTACTATGGCTTATGTAGGCTAACAATAGAAAGTTATGGAAACCCAAATTAGCAATATATGCCATACAGGTTAATTTGTAATAATCTACCATTATGCAGTGGTGTGATTATTACGACGCCTACAGCGCGTAGTCGGTAGCATAATGGTTTGGGAGTTGGTCCTGTGAACAGAAGTTCAAGATCCAAATGGGAAAAGGTGCAAGGTAATGCCCCCAAGTCTCTGCTACATGTCTTTACTAGCTGTCTTTGCTAACAGACTTGGCTAATAGGCATTGCTTGCTTCCAGTGCTAGCAGTCTTTGTAACCAATCTGTGCTAGCAAATTTTGCTTGGCAGTCTTTGCCAGGTCTTGAGGAAGTCTTTGACGGTGCCTATATAAGAAGTTTTATGCTCGCAGCCTGTGTTAGCTGGTAGAGTAACAGTTAGGGAGTTGGCCCTGTGATCTGAGGGTTGTCTGTTCATGCCCCATACCAGTAAAGATACCACTCATGAGCAAAGTACTGTCCTCAAGCACTGTCAAAGCTGCACACTTTCTGTTTGGCGTTTGCATGCTGTATTGTCTGTATTGTTCATTTCCAAACTACTATAATGAATTCATTTAAAGATTTGATACGTTGGCTCTAAGTCAGCCTCTTCTTGCTGTCTGTACCACGACTTGGTGCTGCTGCCTAAAAATTCACCTGAAAATAACTGTTATTAGTAGAACACTATTTTCCTTTCATTCACTCAATTCTCTGAGGAGAGAAGGAGATAAAGAGGGAGCGAGAGTTTCCTGTACTAATCTCCATAAAAATAGCTGTTTTTACATATTTCGCTCATCAGCGTTCAGCATTGTTTTGCCAGTATTGTGGCTATGAAAATTCAACCGTGCAGCAGGCAAATAGCATTCAGCATTTTCCAAGACTGGATGGAGTGGATTTATTTACACAACGCTCGTTTTTTGACAGCTGTTGCATTATCTCTACACCATATTCTCAGAAATTTCACCGAGAGCAGTTTGGAGATGTTGCTCAAAATGCACAATTCTTTGCACGAGGAAAGTGGCTGCTAAAAGCATTTAGCTCCTAGTGCATGGAAATGCATTACGCAGCTAACAATGGCATGCTTTAGGCCTCATGAGACGCCAGATACCAAATCGCTACACAATACACCTTCACTTCAAGTCTAATAGTGCAAGAATAAGAAAAATGCTTGGTCATCTGTTCTACCCTAAAATGAAAACACAACGCCTAAATTTTATCCTGGTTAGGGAGACATTTTCACCTAAGCCTGTGTCACATGCAGAAAGGCTAATTGTTAATTAAATTAAAGCCCCTAACTGCCTGCAGAATCACGCTAATTTGGCCTCTTAATAACCACACCGAGGCTTCACGTTGGACGGGGTGTTGCACATAATTTGGAAAAACGACCCACGATGACATGACATTCCCTGTACAAAAACAATGCAAACAATGTCCGTTTGGGGTCCTGGTTTGCAAATTGTTGAGAGCTTTTGGGGGGTTCCAAAACCATTTAAGGCTAATTTGGCGTGAGAGATCAAAGAAAACGCTCTTCATGAAATTCAGGTGTTTATTTAATTCAGGATGTCTAGATAATATTGTAGTGTTCAGGTTGGGAATAATCAAGAGACAGGGACTTAAATCCATCTCCATTAAAGGACCCTGATATTGGAATCCATACCAGTCAATGAGTCTCTCAAGCACTTTCATTTAGCCTGTATATTCTTCTATGACAACAACACAGAGGTCACATTGTGTTGCACAGTGTTCAATAATGACAAATATCGCCTCGACATTAGAAGTGGAAGTCACTCTGGATAAGAGCATCTGCTAAATGCCATAAATGTAAATATACGGTTTTTGGTTAGTTGATCGGAAGGTCACCGGTTCAAGTCCCAGACCAGTAAAGGTCCCACTGAGGTACTCATGAGCAAGGTAGTTTCCAAGAACCGTTACAAAAAGCGGACAAACGCAGTGGTGATAAGAATGGAAGGGTACTCTGTATTATTTTGTTATTTTCTATATTAACAGAAGAATATACTGAATGTTGAACCCTCCAAACTGTTGTTTTTGTCTCTTTGAGTGACTCTCATTTTTAATCTGTGGGGAGTTAGACCTTCCCAATACTCTGTAATATGAACCCTGATACTCAACTGGAATATGAACTAAACCAGCAGGACCTGGGTGAAGGCTGGCCTGAAGGCCAGGCCTCCAGCCCTGATTTCTGGAGAAACCTGCTCTGTTATCTGTTGATTTACTGATAGCTGTAATGTTCCTCTGCAGGTCTTGGCTTTTATTCGGGGAGCTGTTGCTTCTTGGCTTTCTCGGCTGTTTCCTTAATTTTTCATCTCCAGCTGAGAGGATGTTCACGTCCATAATGTACATATCTTATTAATGCTGGCTTTTCACAACGCTGTTTTAATCGCTGGAAATGCGGCTA
Source organism: Distichodus sexfasciatus (assembly GCA_032718565.1). Taxonomy (NCBI): domain Eukaryota; kingdom Metazoa; phylum Chordata; class Actinopteri; order Characiformes; family Distichodontidae; genus Distichodus; species Distichodus sexfasciatus. The sequence continues at coordinate 754,561 of JAVGVS010000150.1, read as the reverse complement.
TTTGTCTCGCCCCGGCTCCCAGCACTCCCAGCACTTTCTCTCTCTCTCTGCACACACTCTTTCACACACACACACGAACTCACACACACACACACACACACACAGAACTCTGCTTGGTTGGCTGTGTAAAGTACATTGCCAGGTTGAAATAGTTTAGAGAGGGTTAATGCTTTTTCACATCTAATGCAACATGTAATAAGATAAACAAGTAGCTGTCCAACTCACCACTTTTGTTAAGCTTTCTACGTGCTGAGCCACCCGACATAAGTTGTTTTCAGGGCTGATATCGATACTGATACTAATTATTACTAATCAAACAAAAGAATCTGTGATATTTTGAAACATGTTTGTAACATGTTTGTAAGAATAACAGGGAACTTCAAGATTTCATTTCACTACATGTTGTAAATTGTCTTGAACTATAAATATTATAAATTTTTAAAATTTCAATATGTTGATATTTTTACATCATATATATATATATATATATATATATATATATATATATATATATATATATATATATATATATATATATATTATGTATACCTAAAAGATTGATTATTATTTACAGTGACTGTACATGTGCCTTGTGGTAATTATATTTCTATTAATAAATTATTATAATAATTATAATTATTATTATTAGTAGTAGTAGGTAGTAGTAGTATAAATATCAATGCATTTCATTTATATTTCTAACCATCGTTTGGGGATTTGTGAGATACAAATAGATTTGGAAAACCCAGTACAGAAAATTGCCGAATATTATGGTCTTTTATGGCACCATCTCCTAGATTTACTCTATAATACATACTTGAGCAAGAATAAAATTACAGACTTGGAAAAAAATCCCCAAAAAGTACAAGTACCCCACAAAACACACACACAACAAGATGAAAAACTTTGTCGACAGTCACAAAAGTAGAAACAGCTTACAGCAGTGAGTAAAGAAAAAATACGACCTGTCCCACATCATTCGCTCTTATGCTTGTCGCTGCGAAGGTGCTACTTCTAACCCTGTTTTTGGAGCACTTTGCTGGTTCTTGTGGAAATCTCTCCCCACCCGTGCCCATGCTCACAGGACACTCTGCATTTTCCTCTTTTTTTGCCTCTCGAAAAGCTGCCCATTTTAGCAATGATGACGCTTTTGGTATGACAAGATCTGTAATCTTTGAAATTGCCGTTCAGTCGGCAGAACATCTCGCTGCAGATTACGGCTGGATAACCTTGGCAGAGGTGAGGAGCCTTTAATGCTCGAGGAGAGAGGGTGGGGTGCGGATGGACTGTGTGAGGAGAAAGAAAGAGAGTAACTCCAACAGCTAACAGGAATGCCTGAATCATTTTTCCTCTCAGACAAACCAAAAGCACAGACTCTCTCACCAAAACCGGATATGCTTGTCTCATATGATCAGCACACAAAAAGGGTTATTTTGCTGCTGGCCAAATATACTGAAGACTCCTTAAACTTTTTCTATCCATTCAATCTTTTACAGGCTGCAATGATGGTCTTAAACCAATTCTTTTAATTTTTATATATGCATGGCAAAATGTTCTAGCATTTTTAGTGCAGACTGAGTAAAGGTTTACATGTATAATCAGACTAAACTACATATAGTGTTGTGTAACATTGTGCAACACTTGCACTGCATTGTCACTCTTGCACTGTGTTGTAACACTTGCATTGTGTGGTGTCTCACTTGTGATGTGTAACACTTGCACTGTCCTGTATGTGTTTGCAGCGTTTATGAAGTTTCATGTGCTTTATGTGTATTTGCAGTGTGTCTATAATGCAAGCCAGAAGGAAATGCATGTGGAAGTATATGGCATTTGATGAGTGTAGCGTTTTTATAATTGCAGTGTGTTTATCAACTTGATTCATATGTTTTATTGCTTTGCAAGACATTCATTTTGAATTGTGTTGGGCTCTCAGCCACCGATATTTTGTGAACTGCTGATATTAAGGCATACCAGCAATCAATTAGCAGTTGGTAGTGCGGCAGTTGGTGGCGTAGATTCCAATCCAGGGCCAGTAAAGTTACCACTGAGGTACTCATGAGCAAGGTACCGTCCCCAAGCACTGTGTTGATTATAGTTGATTTTTGCCGACGACACACCTTTAGTAGTAATAGTTTGAAATTGACTGATATTAAAAATATTTATTTGTAACATGGATGATGAGTATAAACAGCAAGAAAAATGTGAAATTCTGTATCTTGATAAATACCAAGATTGATCAGCACATAAAATAATATTGTGATAATGTTTCAACCACATCACCCAAGCCTCTGCTGAGGAAAAGAATTGCTAGATACAAAGCTAGCAAAATTTGCTGCTTGTTCTACATACAAAGCCTAAAGTAAAATCTGTAAACCTAAATACATCTGTAACACGCTATGCATTTTCATATCTGACTTCCAGCCTTTTGTCTTGTGTGTTAAGAGAGTTCTAAAGTAAACAAAGTAAACACTGCCTCTGGGAATAAAGCTGCACAGGACTCCGGCGGGTAGGTTTTATTTTTCCTTTTTTGTTGCTGTCGGCCTGGTGGATGTGGCTAGCAGCTGGGTAATGTAGCTGTTGGTTTTTATGAAAGCTCCCCCTCTTCTCTCCCTCTTTCAACTAGTTGGCTATCATGACACAAACCACAGCACTCTAAAAATACGCTTCCCACCGTGTGCAGATAAAAGGCCGGCCCTGCCCGACTGCAGCTTCCAGCTACCACCACCACCACCCTGTGTTTATTTCCACAAGTGTGTTCCTTGCCGAGATATAAGTCGTTGCTGTGCGGTAAAAATGAAAGAAAGAAAGAGAGCTTCTCTGCTCATTTTCTTTTCTCGCCTTTGAGCCCCGACCTTGAGTGACCCCGGACCCTGTTACCTTTATGGCGCGAGTTTTGGGCTGGTTATATTAAATGCATGCGGGAAAAAATATAGAAAGAAAATGTTTGATTAAATGCGATTTTCAGATGCTACATCACTAGAAAACTGTGTTACCGTGTAAAGCGTAAACATTGTTTTAAAAGCTGCTTTTGCTACTGGTCAGTTGCCTGTTTACTAATTTTATCTGCTCCCTCTACATTATGTTCAGTTAGAACTAAAAATGGCACCGATCCGATATGTGGATTGGATATCAGTCCGATAACGACTCAAGCTCAGCTCAGTTCATTACGCATGGGAAGTGGTATTGTGGAAATGGTAAATCTGGTTTATTGTTTAACATTCACGCTGATTCCTACATATTGATATGACAACAAGCAGCTGAACAAGCAACGCAACACAACACAAACCCTGTGCTGTTCACATATGATTCAACTGTTTAATTTCCTTAACAAAACCAGATTTCACTCACCATCTCTGCGTTCCTGATGGTTTTTGTGCCTCGATTAGGGACTGTCATGAACTGCGGAATGAATAATTTTTGAGTTTGGTGGCTTTTATAAAAAATAATTTTTCATATACACGTAAAATTATTTATATTATTTTAGTTAGAAAACAGTATTTCAAGTTTTTTTCCTTACACAACACACAATAAGATCAGCCAAGGAATGAACATTATTTTCTGCTTAAATAAGACCAGACACTGTATCAGACGATATCGTAATGGAAGTGCTGATTTCCAAATTCTACAATATGGGTATTGTATCGATATGTATGTGTATTGTGCCATGTGCCTGAAGAACGTGATGCTTACTCATTCCAGGTATTGACCATGATCCTGCACACCACAGCCTCATCGTTTAGCCATAACAGAAATCCCAGCGTATTAACAAGCAGTATGAGTGAAAGGTGAGCCACTGTATTTACTGCAGTATTGATAAATTTAATGTCTATTAAGCTCATATGATCTCAGATTAAACCAATGTTGAGATTCTCTGATAAACTGTTCTATGGAAAAAAAAGCCTAAAACCCACTATGCTGTCTTTATGAAGATATCTACTACTGTTTTATTTGGGATTGTTTTAGTTAAGAATGGAATCTAGAAATGCTGAAGAGCTCAAATTTGACTGCATTCCTGTTGGTGCAAAACAGGATGAAGTTTCTTTAATTCTATAGTTGTATAATGTGCGGTTGTTGGCGTGTAACGGTTGGGTGTTCACCCTCTGATCTGAAGGTCGCCGGTTCGAATCCCAGACTGGTAAAGTTACCACTAAGGTACTCGAGCACTTCTTCCTGGGCATTGCCTATGTTAGCTGCCCACGGTTACTTCACGGATGGGTCAAATACAGAGGTCACTGGTGTGCTGTGCTTTGGTGTGTGTTCGCACAACGACAAATAATCACTCACTACCGAAATGGCTAGTCGCGGTCTAGCAATTATGACACGCGCCTCTGGACCAAGAAGTTATGGGTTGGAATCCTACCTTCAGCACTCCCATCATTGGGGGCTTACAAGACCTTAACCTACAAGGTAGGAGATCAGTCCAAAATTAGGAATGATTGTCGCCTGTATAAGAGGTGCTGGTAGTGTAACGGGGTTAGGGAGTTTGCCCCTGTGATCGAGGGTTGCCGGTCTGTGTTGTGACCAGTAAAGGTGAGCAAGTGAGCAAGGTACCGTCCCCAAGCACGGCTCCCTGGGTGCAGCCAAAAAGGCCGCCCACTGCTTCTTCATGGACGGGTCAAATGCCATAAATATAAAAGGTAAACATTTTAAAGTAAAATTGTAAATATTGGTGAAAGAATTTCTTTCTCCCCAATGCCCAGACGGGGGTCCAGTGGGGTCTGGGGGTAAGGCTCACTGTCCCGGTATAAATAAGGCATTGGGCCTAGTCAATAAAGCTGCTTTTTCAGCAACTAATCTAGAAAGGCTCCAAGCCTTGATCTGAAAAATCTGGAGGATGAGCCGAGAGGAGAGCGAGGATTCTGGAAACCCCGGCCATGGCCACGTTACAGCACACTGAAGGAGAAATGTCATCCTGTAAAGCAGCACTTCAGCACTGTCGTTGAGAAGAGACCCCCCTATTGTGAATATGACCTTTTATGGGCAGGCGGAGAGACAGAGCTGCAGAGTGTGCATTGAAACCCAAACAGAGTTATTTCAGACTATTTGCGGAATATTAAAAATAAAAGATGACTTGATATCACATTTGCTGCATTAATCTTGAGTTTTTTTTTTAATTTCACAGGGTGTTGTGGCTACATGCTTACAGTGTGTGGGGCAATGCAATAAGCACATGGCTGCACATTTAATTCTGAATGCAGCAGATCTACACATAACATGCTCTGGTCATATATGAAGTATTGACTTTTTGGTCGCTTAAAATGTTAATAACTATTAAAGTTTTTAAGACATTTTAGTGCATCTATTGCTGGAGTCAAAATATAGTGTTAGGAAATGAATGACAAAAGGATGGAAAGATTAATGAAAATATTTATGAATTTATGAATTAATATTATGCAGTATATGTTAGCATTATATTTTATTATATAATGTATTTTTGTATAATGTATACATTTTAGAGTTCAACCTTTATTTATTATATAAATTGTTTTATTTTTATTTTTAAAATTTTTAATATATGTATAAAATTCTAGATGTTATATTTTATTTTATAGGCTATATATTATTTTTATTTTTTTAAATAACATTTTACAAATATAATGTATAACATATTTTATTATAATGCATTATCTTCCTATGAATTACATTTTTTTTGTTGGGAAAAATCGATGACAACAGAATATTATTTTAAGTGTTATAAATATATGTTTTATTCCATAAAGGTATTAAACTAAAAGTGCAAAAAATGTTTTTAGAGATGTGTTTAGATCATGTGCAGTTAACCAGCTTGTAGGCCAAGATTCTTCCTTTCTTTCATAAGGAGGGAGAGGAGTGTTGGAAGCTGGCGCTTTCACAAAGCCGATGTTTTGCATTCTCCTGCTGTAGGTGGACGTGAGCGCTGGCCTGCTCGCTGTTATCTAAATTCTCTCCTCAGGTTTTGGTCCAGTTGTTCCATTTGAATGACACGTTTGTGCAGGCCTCGGCATGAGATTGGATTTGGAATTACACATCCTGTCCTGTTGGCTCTCTCTCTCTCTCTCTCTCTCTCTCTTTTTTTCTATCTCTCTCTCTCTTTCTATCTCTCACCGACGTCCTGTCTCCAGCTTGCCTGTTTCCAATCTCCCATTTGTTTGCATCAATAAATAAACAATCGGCCCCGGCCTCGTCTGTGAGTAAATACTTCCATTGCTTATCTGTCTATAAAGGCATCACACCTTTTGCTACAGACACAGTCACTTTCGAGTTCGATTAATCAATTACAGACCCCAGCATCGCTCTTACCATACAGCCGGAACGCCACTCTGCGATCTGTCTAAAACTCCATAATTCACTCTTCGCCCTTTTTAGGACTCTGGGAAATTAATATTCAATTCTCGACCGGTAAATTAACCAGGCGAGGAATTAGGGATATATTACCCTGGCATTGAAGTGCTCAAGTCTCAGCCTTGACACCGATCACAGCTCTCAATCCCTCTGGCTTTGAAAACTAAACGGGAAAGAAGGCCTTCGTTATTTCGTTATAAGGAGTGTTGGCGTAGAAGTAGCTTTTGGGGCTGCTAATCGTTGAAGTGCATTTACTTCTCAACAATTAGCAGACAGCTGATCGGTGAACCCGCATAATCAACATTCTAATAAGAGTCAAATATGCCTTTGAGTTCAACTGACAGAAATCTGTCATAGCTAGAGTCCAATGGACATAAATCCGCTGTAGCGACGGAGAACTTAAGATAAAAAAATATCTTGTGATCAGGAGATAACAGCTACATCTCAATCAAAAAGCAATAAAAGTAACAATGTTGTTGAGCAAGTTGGCGACGAAGTGAGCTGAAATCGCACGCTAAAAAGGAACTTGGCAACGACGGCCAGGCGAAGGATGAGACGAGTTCTGTTTTCATCTGTTCTTATTTCAGGATTTGCAGTGACGCTCTTCATGTACAATCAGTATGTAAATGTAGAGTGCAGGAGACAGATCATTTTCACCTTATTTAAGATGAGAGAAGTCATTAAAGCTAGCAGATTCTGTAAAGCAGTTACACACACACTTAAACACACACACAAACATGGTCTAGACAGGAAGCACTGATCAAACTATGTGCAAACACCCTAAGAATGTCTTAGTAAAAAGCATCTCATTCGAGACGCCATTATGCAATCAGTAAATTGGAGACCCAATGTCAACATGAAGGATGAAGATGTTTTTAACGTGTAATTACAGAGAAATGAGGTCTGATCTACAGCAGATCACTTCTTTTATGATGTTACATTTCACATGCATGATTTTTTTACTGGATGCTGCATCAGCGGGGTTTTGACAACACTCCATGCAAAACAAAAACTTCTAATATATTTTTCAAGTTATATATTTTTATAATACAGCAATGTCTCATTGTTCCATAACATGACTTAACTCAAAAAAATCCCCTAGACTCTCTATAAACATGCCAAAATGAGTATTTGTCATTGTGAATACAGCACAGCACACAATGAACCCCAACGAAATGTGACATCTGCATTTGACCCATCTTTGAAGGAGCAGTGGGCTGCTAACATTGGCAGTGTTTGGGGACGGTACCTTGCTCATGAGTTCCTAACTAGTGCCTTTACCGGTCCTGGCATTCAAACCGATGACCTTCCGATCATGGGGCAAATGCTCTAACCATTACACTACCAACCCCAACCCCAATGTCTTTAATAGCACTGTCACATAGAAACACAGCATTCAGTCATGAACTTTTGCATAGGTTTTGGAAAAATTCTTACCTTTTTCTTCAAAATTATAAACAGGTAGTTCCCGACTTATGACGGAGATATGAGGCGAACGCTGGTGAGAGCGAGGCGTCTCACAAAGCAGCAGATACGTAGCGTAATGCTTATGCTGATAAAATGTGCTTATGCGTAAAATACTTTTTACATTTCATCATCATAAAATCGTATTTAACGGTGTGTTATACATTCAATTTTATGATTCACACATTTATAGATCGGCTCCATAGATCGGCCCAATGCCACCAATACCTGATCTCTGCACTAGATACTGGTATGGAAACCTCCACACTGTCCACACACAGTTCTACATCCTTACTCAAAGTGCTCATTTCATTTCCAGCTGAAATAAAAAGCTGGCAAATTTCTGGGTCAGAATGGCTTAAAGAGATTTCCTGCATGTCTTTCTTTTCCTACACATGCTTCTTTCACATGTCCAAAGTGGAACGCCATGTGTTTGGCGCACCATTGTTGGAAAAAAAAAAGGGGCAAAACATTTTTGTGCGAAGTGAAGTGAGGCTACATCCTTTGTCCATGTCCAGTGTAAACACAGCGCTGGAGTTCTCGGCCGGGGAGAAGAGAGATGTTTAAATAAGACAAGAGGAACGGGACCAAATGAGGTGCCTCAACTCAGCGCAGACGACTCAACACAGCTGTTTGTTTCCTGCGCAGGAAAGAGTCGACAGGCAGAGTGTTTGTTCTGTTAGTGCTGATGCTGCAGGAAAACTCACGACTGCAATACAGGAAGATTTCATCAAAAGATCTTATCAAGACTCTGTGCCGTCTCTCCTAATCCCATCGCCCGTCATCGACCATTTAATAACATCGGTAACACTTTACTGGAATGCATTCATAAAGTTTTATAGGTTTTATACGATTCATCATGTGGATTCATAAATTTTAGTAGATACTCATTATAGTTTGTTCATGCTTGGCATTATAAAGAAATATAACTGCATACAGCTCATAATGAATTATTACTGATATACTAATCATTAATTAACTCATTATAAATTTTATCATTTAACACGAAGTAACAATGCACAGCATTTCCAGATTTTTAATAACAGAATTTATGATAGTTGATAGTATTAACTTGCATATATATCTGTCACAGCAAATACATGAGGTGATGTAATTATTAACCCACATTTCTCCCTGTTCATTATCAGAGTTAAAATCTATAAATCTAGGAATGTATGGCTTTATCTTTCTTTCAGAATGGCTAGATCAGTAAAATGGGATTACAATTAAATACAAGAAATAATTTAACTCCTTTGCAAAATGAAAAATATATCTATGAATTCCACAGATTTTTGTGGTGAAACAAAAATGAACTTTTGACCTTACACTCTTTCCAATCACCAGCATCTGTCACAGAAATCCTCTCTGCATCACAGCCCTGGAGTGAAAGTTTTCGCTCTTAAGTCATTTTTCCCCCACTTGAGAAATGTTTATAGTATATTATTCTGTCTCATTGTCTTTTGTGTTGTCGTCAGGAGCTGAATGAGGCGAGCGGTAATGGGGCCCCGGTGCACCATCTACGCCACAGACATCGATAGGTGAATTACTGAGCGTATTCAACATTCCCGGCATCTCTGCATTAACGGCGTCTTCCTAATCGCATCTGTTGCCACACGCCATTTGCTAACTCTTTGTTCAACATTGCATGAACATTTAATTGGTAATAGTCTGAATATCGGGCGAGCAGAGAAAAATTTACCCTTGATTCTTTAAACGTCCCACTACCCCAGTAGTATGGAACCAGCACTGGCTCGCTTGGATTTGATTTAAAACACTTGGCCTCGGGACCAAAAATGGCCTTCATCTATCTTGGGAAGTTGGCAGCATAACGGCTAGTCGGCACTGTGATCTCAGGGTCACTAGTTCAAGTCTCAGCTAGTAAAGGTACCACTGAGGTACTCATGAGCAAGGTACCATCCCCAAACATTGCTCACAGTTTCTCCAGGTGGACTACGAAGCATTTATGTGCCATATGTTACCGGGTAAAGGCCAAATGATATATATTTAAAATTTCCATAACATCTCTTAACCCCAGGTTTCCCATGGAGACAGTATCTGCAATTAGGAAATATAAGTCACTCTGAATAAGAGTGACTGCCAAGTTTCGTAAATGAAAATTTCCCAACGATTGGTGGCAGAATATTTTTAAGAGATTGCCACGAGAGCTTTTAGACACTGCACCGCAGTCTCCATCTCCCATTGCAACACTGTCCGGCTCTCTAGACTGCAGTGCTATGGCAGCAGGGGTTGCGAGGGATCATGGGAGCGTCGCTGGAGACGGGCTGGAGACTGGAGATAATTGGGCGGAACGCTGCACAGTGCTGCAGAACGGCTACCTAGGGGGAGCCTGGCTGCTAATCCCCCTCTCACCACCCCCCACCCCCTTGAGGGGATTAAACTGCAGGATCGCTATCTCCAATCCCGCCCCCACAACACACCCACCCCTCGCCCCCCGAGGCTCAGGATCCACCGAGGAAACCCCCGCGGGGCTCGGTTGGAGTCAGACTCGCTCGGCTGTCACCTTCGCTGAGATTTCCCCCGCTGACCGCCTGCTCAGACCCTCTCAGAGAACTCACACTTATCACAACAGCCCGACTCCCATGGTGCCTAGAAGCTGATGGGACCCCTGACAAGCTTGTGACAGTTACCAGATGTCAACAAGCTCGCTTTTGGCCTTTTGACTTAATAGGGGTTTGGGGTGATCCTTGCTTGACTCGGACATGGGACAAAGTCGCTTCAGACTGCTCTCAAAGGTCAAAAGTTAAAGCGGTTAATTAGCAGTGTCACACTACTTATGGGTGTTGATGTGGAAAGCCACATTTAAAGGGTAACTTTTCAAGTAACAAGGTACTCATGAAAGAAAAAATCTAGCTAAGCTACTCTTTGAATATAGTAGTTTGTTAAACTACGAAGTACAGAGCACAAGTTGCTAACTCCATCTCACAGCTGCAAGGGCTCACTGTGATGCAATGAGCATGATGCTACTTCTGTGATGTAATCAGATGCAACTTCTAGCAATTCACCACCAATCAGAAACACCTGGTAGTTGAAAGTTGTTGAACACACCACAGCACAGCACACAGTCCACCACAATGAAATGCGACCTCTTCTTTTGATCCATCCGTGAAGCAGCATGGACAGCTCACATGGGCAGCACCCAGTTTTTGGGGATGGTAACTTGCTCACGAGTTCCTCAGTGGTACCTTTACTTGTCCAGTATTCAAACCGGCAACCTTCCATGGGACGAACGCCCTAACTGTTATGCTACCAAAAAACACAAAGTCCAGTTGCAGGGTTCATTGAAGAAGGTCCACTCAGACAAGGTTCCAGAGCATGGGAAAAGGAGACTTCATTATGATACTATATTATATGGATTCAACTGTCAATGATTTGACATCTGTCATTATACAGTGTCTACTGCGGTACACTTTCTGCTGGGGCAATCGGTAGCATAACAGTTAGGGAGTTGCCCCGGCAGGTCACTGGTTCAAGTCCCAGACTGGTAAAGGTACCACTGAGGTACTCATGAGCAAGTAACCATCCACAAGCACTGCTCCCAGACGGTGTCAAAAGGTACCCATTGCTCCTTCATGGATGGATCTAGTGCAGTGGTCACATTTGTTCTAGTGTGCTATGTGCTGTGGTGTGTTTACAATGACAAATAGTCACTTGCTTTTGACTCAATTCAATTACGAGTAATCAATATGAGAAAAAAATCATATGCATGATGTCTGATCAATGCTGTGGGCTTGTTGATCATTGAATCAATGTATCATTGGAAGATTGATGTATTGTTCCACCCCAGATGTTGCATCAATCAGTGGGCAAACTAAAAAATAAACAAGATTAATATGACAGCAACCAGATGCCACTTCCTGAGCCGAGCTGGCTTAAATCAAGAAAACAGGACTAAGGAACGGGTGGGAGTGATCAAACCAAATGGATCCCACCGATTAACTGAAATGAGATTGCAAACTAATGACAAGCAAACTAATGGTCTCACCAATGATGGGGCAAAATGAATAACGGAACCAAACAAGGAACAGGTGTAACCAATAAAGAGAAAACTGAGCCTAACGAGTGAGAAAGGGAAAAAGCAAACCCAGACTCAGAAATCTGTGTGGAGGCGGGAGGAACGTAATAATCAGACGCGACGTGTTGTGAATTTAGGCCTCAGAAAGGCTGAGATGTTCTAAATACGTTTGGCAATGGGGACGAAAGTAAATAAATAAATAAATATCCAGACACCAATCAAGTCGGTACTGAGCCTGAGGGTATCCAGAGAGCCCAAATTAATGTCCATTATTTAGCGAAGTCCCTTATGGACGCTTTGTCTTTTTAAAAGTCGGAATAATTCCAATCAGACTCCTGCTGGAGTCGAGCGGCTCCGTCGGAAATTAAATCATTTGCTCAAATTCAATAAGATTCTCCCAACTTCTAAATCTGCCACGAGAAGAGACGCATGCTAATCTATTCACAGAGCGAGTGAGTGATTATCATTTTTGGGTGCGGGAGCCGAAGTCATAACCAGAAAATCTATTGTCTGGGCGTGGAGAAGTGGAGCTTGTTTATCTTTAGTATTAAAAAATTAAAAATACTTAAAAATTTAAGTATTAAAAGTACATCTTCTTTCACCACATTGTTGCATTATTGCCACAACACTTACAAAACATAATGCCTCTGACTAGCTTGTAGAACCTGTAGAATAAGGAACTGGTAGAATGTTACAGAATGAAACACAACCCCAACTAACAAAGAAAACCAATCATTAGTTTATTTTGTAATTAATTGACAAAATAAAGACTACACACCCCCACAAAACAGCATGGTAGTGTTCTGACACAGCTCTGGCACTGTGCACACATATACTGTATGTGTATGTTAATCAGGAGGACACTGCAATAGCTGCAGCAATGTTTTAATTAAGACAGAAAACAGCAGAACCGTCTGAACTTGGTTTTATAGATCCAGTCTACAGGCGTGATGTAACTCTACTGATTACTGATAGACTGTCACCTGCCAAACAACCAATCACGTTTAAGAAAAGGGGGAATAAAATCCACTTTATCCACAGTTTTGAAAGTAACAAGTAACAAGGCCTTGATAGAAATGTAGTGAAGTAAAAAGTACAGTATTTGTCTTTAAAATGTAGTAAAGTGAAAGTCATAAGTTTCCAAATAAAATACTACTCAAGTGAAGTACAGATACTCAAAAACTCTACTTAAGTACAGTACTCAAGTAAATGTACTTAGTTACTGTCCACCTCTGGGTAGGACACTAAGTAAGGTAGAAAAGAGGTTGTGTTTGGTGGAACAGAAGAGATTAACTAGAATTATAGCAATGTAAGGTAGATTAGCAGACATTTAAAGTAGTGCAGATGTTGTATGAAGTGAAATACAGGATATAAATTCTAACTGCATCAACTACATCAACTAAGGCTGTTAGTCAATATAAATAAATACATTTTGTGTTAAGTAACATATAGAGCATGTAGAGGTGGCTCTGTTCAGTAGAGGTTGTGCTGAGTAATATTAGTTCTTTGCTGGATCAAATACAAACTGCTAGAATAAAAGCTTTTTTGAGTATAATAGATGCTGTGTTAGGTAGAACAGAGTCTGGATTGACTATATTACATAATGCTCATATATGGGCTATCTGTGATTATTATTTTGTTGATTATGGTTATTCATTAGTACAAATCAACCTATGAACAGTGGTGAATCTCAAGAAACAACCTTTTCTTTAAGAACTAATTTGCAAAAAATCTGCTTTATTATGAAAACGAATCCCTGCCCAGATCATATTAGAGTCTTTTTCATCTCAACACCACTGAAATCATAATACAATTAATAAAAGCTCTGGCAATCTCCTTTGACAAGATGTTGAAATCTATCTACTACTTATTATTTGTCCACATACTATTGCCTCCACAAACAACATAATTTAGAGCCACATGATGCAAGTAGAAACTGACCGCAACACAAACACCTCTATATCTACTTTACATGTCACCTGTATGTGGTGTTTCTAAGATTATTTATTTTGATAGTATTAGTTATTTATATGTAAAATCATAGCGTGAAAAGTTTCACTAGAAAAAGTATTTTCTATGGAATTTTCTATGTTGCTCAATATGCTATAAACTGAGGTTTTTTTTTGCTGTCCAAATTTTCATCTGGACACCACTGAGGTTATAACAATATTAATGAATGCTCCGGCGATCTCCTTTGACAACAATCTAAAACCAACAATCAGCCATTTATTATTTGTGAACATACTATTGCCTTCACACACAACATAATTTAGACCCTTGTGATGCAAGTAGAAACTGACAGCAACACAAACATGCCTACATATCAGGGGCAGGAAACTCTGGTCGTGGAGGTCTGGTGTCCTGGAGGTTTTCCATCCAGCTGGAATTTCGATAACCACCAGAAGAGACTGATCAGGTAGGATGGAAAACCTCCAGGACTGGAGTTGTCTACCCCGGCTTTCGATAATGCTTATATACTGGGTATCCATGATCGCTTATTTTGTTGATTATGGTTATTCGTCAGCACAAATCAAAATCTGAACAGCAATAAATCTCAAGAAACAACCTTTTCTTTAAGAGCTATCAACTAATTATTTGTGAACATACTACTGCATTCACAAACAAAAACCTCTATATTTGACACAATCTGTATGAGATAGAAGCTGTGTTGAGAGTAGTCAGTGTCATTTTGGATCAAATACAAACTGCTCGACTGAATAAAAGCTGTTTGAGTAGAATAACCATGTTCGGCAGAACAGAGGTTGTGCTGGATACTACTGTGGCTGTGTTGAGCATGACAGAGGCTGTGTTAGGTAGAATAGAGGTTGTTTTGAGTATTACTCAGGCTATGTTGAGTATGATAGAGGATGTGTTGAGTATAACCGAGGCTGTGCTAGGTAAAACAGGAAGAATAGAAGCTGTACAAGAAAGAACATTCTGCCTTAGGTAGAACAGAGATGGTGTTGGACAGAATTAAGGTTGCATTATGTAGAAAATAGAGAATGTGGAAAATGTCTTGGTGTGTAGAAGTGCTGCATGTGAATCTTTATCAGGGAAGATGGGAGGGGAGAAACTTGCAGAAAAGCTTAGCTTTTTTTTGGTGACATCCTAATTCTGCACACCAGTGTTCGGCGAGCAAAGCGTGCCCAATGCTTTCTGTCAGAGTACCCAGACTACCCTCTTGAATATTTATTAGGGACGCGTTTAGCATTTGGTGGAAAGTCAACAGAGAGAAAGGCCGGCGACGAATGAGTGAATGTGGCAGCTCCACTGATACCCATCCCTCTCTATCCTCCCTCACAGCCCAAAATTCGGACGTGGATTGGAATTTTAAACCTCCTCGCCTCAACCGAGGGCTTTGTGATTGATGACTGTCAGCCCGTCGCTCGCTCGTTGGCTCGCTCTGCCGCTCTCTCTGTCCTTATGTCCTTCTCTTCCAGCGACATGCTGCAGAAACCGGCCAACAGTGGCCGAGATGTCACACTTTAACATAACGTGATTTGTTCTTTGAGTCTGATGCTTTTCCTCCTCTACGAAATGCTGTATTGTTAGCCTCGTGCCACGCTTTTAGCAATGTGGAAGACACGAGGCATTAGAATTTGCGTTATAAAACATGTGACGTTAAGCACTTGTGTGATTTAAGTGCATACTTGCTGATTAACTCTACGCTTGTTCTGAAATAGAAATTGCTCCGATTGTCTATGTGTGTGAAAGTGTATGTGTGTGTGTGTGTGTGTCCTTTAATGTTATTCCCATCCTCTTGTGTAATGCTGCTTATGTCCTGATGAGATTACTGTCGGTCTGCACTGGTCTCTGAGAGCTCGAGAAAATGAGATTTGCGATGAAAGAATTCCTACCACATAAGTAGTTTAGGAAGAGGTGAAAGAGTAGAGGCTGAGTTAGATAGAAGAGAGGCTGTGTCAGGTGAAGTAGGAGCTCTTTTAGGCAGAGGAGATGATGTGTCTCTGGGAAACAAGCTGTTTTGAGTGGAACAGGGCCTATGTTAGGGAAATTACGGACTGTTTAAAGTAGATCAGATGCTGGGTAAAATGGAACAGAGGCTGATTTCAGTATAACAGAGACTGTATGAGGTAGAATAAAGACTGTTACTGTAATTACATACTTGCTAAGATAGAATAAAGGTGTAAAGTGATAGTGAGTGACTATTTGTCAATGTGAGCATAGATCAGCACACAGTGCACCACAATGAACCTTCTGATCATGGTACAAATGCCCTAACCATTATGCTACCAACTGAAAGTGAAAGTGTGTGATTATTTGTCATTGTGAACACACCACAGTTCAGCACACAGTGCACCACAATGAAATGTGACCTCTGCATTTGATCCATCTATGAAGGAGCCCTGTTCAAGTCCTGGGCCAGTAAAGGTCGCACTGAGGCACTCATAAGCAAAGCACTGCTCCTTCATGGATGGTTTAAATGCACAAGTCAGATTTTGTTGTGGTGCATTGTGTGCTGGTTTGGTAGAGGCTGTGCTAGACCATGCTATTTCTATGAATATTAGAAGCTTAGCTAGGTTTAATATGGTCTGTGTCCAGACAGAAACTGGATAAGGTAGACTATAGGCTGTGTTTGGTAGAAGCTAGGTTAGGTAGAAGAGACACTGATAAGGTAAAACTGTGTTCTGTAAACCAAAGGCAGTGTTTCGGTAGAACTAAAGTTGCATTAGGTAGAACAGAGACTGCGCGAGGTTGAACTAAAGCTATGCTAGAGGCTGTGTTTTGATAGAAGGAAAGTGTTTAAGTAGAATAGAAACTATGTTGGATAAATTAGAGCCTGTTTTAAGTAGAACAGATGTGGGCTGAAGAGGAATAAAGGATGAGATGAGAATAACAGATGCTGTGCTAAATAAAATATACACTGTTGAATGAAGTAAGGCTGTGTTGCTATACAGAGGTGGGTAGTAACATTGACATTTACATTGGGTACACTGCAAAAAATGCCTTTTTAAAAATAAGAAAAAAATTACTATTTTTGGGAAAAAAATACTTATTTCAAGCAAAATTATCTGCCAGTGCAGCAAGAAAATTGCACTTGCTAAGATTTCTTAAAACAAGAACAAAAATACTCAAAGACTAAGCATACACAACTTAAATTAAGCAGAATATAATAGTTTTTTCCTCCAATTCTCTTGAAACAAGTAAAAATATACTTACAGTCTACCTGTTAACACAACTCCTTTACCAATGTAGGTTGTTTTAAGAAAAAAACTGCTCAAAATGAGTTGTATTACCTAGGTAGGATAACTCAAGATAAATTTTTTTGAAACAAGTCAAATAATCTAAACAATATTCAGTCTTACCAAGAAAATAAATCCAAAAAATGGTGTAACAAGATTAAAATGCTGAATTCAAGTCAATTACACTTGTGCAGATTTTTATTTTTTGCAGTGTAGTACCTGTTACATTTACTTGAATAACTTTTTGGATAAACTGTACTTGTAAGAGTTGTTTTCATACAACATACTTCTTACTTTTACTTTAGTATATTTGTGAAGAAATAACGCTATTTTTACTCTGTTACACTGAGCGACTTTCTGCTCGCTACTTTTATTTTTATTAATCTGTTATCCAATGCACAATCTGTTTGTTTGGTTGGAAAACTTCTTCCTAAATGACCGTTCCACCAATCAAACGGAGCTAGGCAGTCACATTACCACACAGAAAACACATGCAGACACACACAGAGATACACACACAAACACAGACAGACATGCACACGCACATACATACACAGACACACACGCACAAACACACACAGAAAGAGAGACACACGCACACACATACACAGACAGACACACACGCACACACCCACCCACACACACACGCACACACAGACAGAGAGACACACGCACACACATACACAGAGAGACACACACACACACACTGGACAATTCACGCACAGACAGACTTCTTGTTTTACTGTGTAACCTCTGCCTCCTGAGCCTTTTTGTTTAGACTAAAAAAGTTAAGTTATTACAGATTATTGTACTGTTCATTGTGGCTGAATTAGCCTTAATTTATGTTACTTTGTATAGATTTTTAAAAAAAGTTTTTTATGTAATATTGTTTGGTAATATCCAAACTCATTGTACATTGTTATTGTTATTTGCATATTTGATTATATGATAAACCAATTAATCTTTAATTTCCTCAGAGGTTACTCAGTAATTGAGTAATTGTTTCACCCAGTACTTTTTACTCGTACTTGAGTAAATTTTTGGAAGACTACTTTTTACTTTTACCCGAGTAATATTATTCTAAAGTAACAATACTCCTACTTGAGTAAGATTTTTGGCTACTCTTCCCACCTCTGTTGATATATAGCTGATAGTGTGTTAGGTGAAACAAAAACTGTGTTAGGTAGAGTCTGTGTTGAGTATAAATGAGACTGTTAGATAAAACAGAAATATTTTAAGGTAAAATAAAAGCTGTTTTAGGAAGAATAAAGTCAGTGTTCGGTACAGAGATGATTTTGGTCAAAATTAGAGTTGTTTTAGGTACCACCTCAGTGGTATCTTTACCAGTCTTGAACTTGAACCGGCGACCCACCGATGCTGAAGTTTAAGTATCACTGACTTAAATCACAGTGTTGTAATTACAGAAATCACTTCCCCAAAATCTCTGTTTTGTTGTGAAAGGTATTGCTAATTTTGTTGTTAATTTGTTCATTAATAGACGTTATCTGTTTCTAACATTTGACGTTTTACTGTTACCATGGAAAGCTATGTTGTATGAGAGAGACACTTGAGAATGGCCAGTTTGGGTCATTTTTCGTTCACTAAAACAAATGTTTCATGACGTCTTGACATGGTCAAAATGTATCGACTTGTAAGTTTTGTTTGTTATTTGTTCATTAGTAGTTCTTTTGTGTTGCTAACATTTATTTGACGTTATTATGCAAAGTGATTATGAG
The DNA here is from genome assembly GCA_032718565.1 of Distichodus sexfasciatus. Taxonomy (NCBI): domain Eukaryota; kingdom Metazoa; phylum Chordata; class Actinopteri; order Characiformes; family Distichodontidae; genus Distichodus; species Distichodus sexfasciatus. The sequence goes on along the minus strand of JAVGVS010000150.1, from coordinate 735,806 downwards.
AAAGACGCTACATTTTTAAAACATTTATTACTATTAGTACATATAAACTTAGTGCAAGCAGAGTATGTGTTTAGGTAAATGTTCATGCTGTATTAGATTGTGTTAGCTAGATGTTAGGTCATGTGAGCTGTTTTTGTGTGCTTCGTCCTCAGTGTTAGCTGCTATCTGCGTTTGGGCCTCTTGGGTGCACAAACTCCCAGTCTGCACTTGGCTCGTCCCCATCAGCACAAGAGCATTCATCCACATCTGGTTGTTCACTCATGAGCTCAGCCATGAGCACATTCCCCCAAAACACGCTCAGTTACCATGACGCGGTCCTCATGCAGCAGCCACATTAAAGGGACAGACCAGGTCACTCTGGGACTTTGAGGAGATTTGCAAGTGAAAACACATTCAGCCACTACTCTCTTTAAAATGTGCCACCGAATTCTGAAGTGTAGCAGCGTCAGTTTCTTATGAGTGTTGATGGAAGCGACTAGCTATTTCACTGTAGCGCACTCCATCCTCCTCTCGAGTGCACGTCACTTGTGCATGGTGGCTTATTAAATGCCATTTTTCTCAATTCCAAAACCAATCACAAACATCTGCTGGTTGAAAATAGCCCTCCTGCTACATTTGTAACAACGTAGCATTGTAGCAACACTACATTACTATATGTTACTATTTAAGCTACAGCATTTTAAAAAGTTGCTTTACTACCGCTAATCTACTGAAAATGCATTTAAGTTAGTAGCATCCTCTAATTTTTGTTGGCTACTCCCAACTCTGCATATTCAGGAGAGATTTGGGGCTGGGCAGAGGGTTTCAGTGTTCCTGCTGGATAAGCGCTTTGGGCAGCACTTCCACGTCTGTCATTAGCGTAGCGCCGCGGTCGCGCCCATGCCGACGAAATCCCCTGGCCTCGACTCCCCCCCTCCTTACATCACATCTTCCTACACTCCTTCCTCAAGCCTATTTTTAGAGCCGCTCTGATTTACCACATATGGGACTCTGAAGTTTTAAAGGCTGTTTCTGCTCGTCGCCCAGCTCTTTGTGCCTGTGGTTTCAGGCCTGGGCTCGGCTCTGCTAGGCTCGGCTCAATTCCCGTTCCTCCGGCATGTCCGTCCGAGGATTTATGAGGCCATTTCGTAAGCACAGGACGTGAGGTTATGCATGGAAAGTATGAGTTGAAAAATGTGGAAATCAGAAAGAAAAGAGGGAAGACTGTACTGCTAAGTTGATCTGTTCTTTCAAGCAAGGCTTGACAAAGCTGCCTTTCCCAACACACATTAAAGGTACCACTGAGCAAGGTATCATCCTCAAACAATTCTCTCTGGGGTCAAATGCAAAGATCACATTTGGTTGTGGTGGTCTGTGCTGTGGTATTTTCACAATGACAAATAATCATGAAGAGTTGCCTGTAGTCGGAGAACGGAGTCAGCTTCTAATATCCATAGAAACAGCCTTTGTTCTGCCTAAGACAGACACTACCAAACACATTGAATTTCATTTAATTAAGTGAGCTGAGTAATTATTTGACATTGTGAACACAGCACGGCACACAGCGCACCACAACCAAATGTGACCTGTCTCTGCATTTGACCCATCCATGAGCAACCATAGGCAGCTGACGTGCAGTACCCAGGGATCAGTGCTTGCGTGCCTTGCTCATGAGTACCTCAGAGGTACCATTACCAGTTCGGGACTTGAACTGTCAAACTTCCATTCATGGGGCCAACTCCCTAACCATTGCACTACCAACTGCACCAATCCCAAGGAAAATCAGGTTGAAATTTGTCTTCTCAGCACCAAAAATGATGTGCACAGTAACTATAGGTTACTAAGAGATGGCTCCCCGGGTAGGATGGATTTTCAGTACACTGGCCACTGTGGCGTTCTCATCATTCTGGCTTGAAAATACAGTCAGAGGGCAAGATGCTGCCAACTCACATCCTCCCATCAGTCTGCCTCAGGGCCAGTTTTTAGGGCCTCGGTCTTCAGTCTCAGCACAGGGTCACTTCAAAATTCAACTCCCCCACACCCAAAAACAACAACTCCATGAGAGTAGAGAACGTCCAGCAATGTGTCTTTCTGACAGAAACTTCCCAAGGTTCTTACTTTCTTCTGATATCGATTTGGAACAAACACTCTGTGGATAAAATAAAATGCTTTTTAATGTCTTTGTGTTGCCATTATACACAACCGCACGACAGCATCTGGTTCTAATTCTTAAATACTGACAATACTGAGAATTCATTCTCTCTTTTTTTCTTTCTCACACACATATATACACTCATTTATTTCTCTGTTGGGTCCAAAATGATCACAAAACAACATGTTATTCTAGTCTTAATTCACAATCTGTACTAAAGTCTGTAACTAAAAAAAAGACATTTCACTCTAATGTGTTTTATATAGTAAAAGTTTTCTAAAAGTTTTAGTGTTTGACCTCGAATGCATACACACACACATACATACCTAAAAGAACAATACATTTGTTGCCAAAACCCATTTGCTGTCTTGACAGTGCTGAAAGTTAAAAGTAGCTTGACTGATACCCCCGTGGAAAGATATTTCACCATTTCTTTTTATTAATCTGTTTTCTAATCCTGGCTATTTTTCTTTATCAAGGAGTCATGTGTCAGGTCAAAAAAAAGCAGAGCTGAACTGAACCGTGGGGTAAGGAGGCGTTGTGGGGTGGAGGTTTAAATGCCGTTCTTCAGGCGGCTGGAGAAGCAGAGCATTTTATTTTCACTTTCTTTCATTCCGATGTCATAAAACGTCTAGACAGGCTTCGTCCCAGCCCCAGCCGAAACTCTCACAAGCAGAACAAAGTCAACAATGTGGACTCTCTTTCCTCCCCCCCATTTTCTGCTCCTGCCCATTCTCAAGCCGCACACTCCGCTAATCTTCGCAGAAGGAATTCAAGGAAGGACAGAAGACTGATGAGAAAAGCAGCAGCCGACTGAAAGTGGCCTAAGCGTTTTCAAAAAACGCATGCCTTTACTCCTTTTTCATACTCTTTAGGTTTTACAGTCCAACTGGTTCAATTTTCCCTCCTTTAAAGCACACCTTTTAGCAGCGCCGTCTCTCATATCCATGCAAACAGGAGCGCGGGCGTGCAAGATCTGACAATAAAGACGGAAGCTTTTATTGCAGTGGGCAACCTGGGGATAGAGACTCTTTAGCTGAGCTCCCGCTGCAGCTCTTATACAGACTTTTGGGCTGCAGTATTGGAAGCAATTAAGACGCTCCAAACTGGAGTGGAAGTGAAGCCTGGGACTCAACATACAGGTACAGCAATATCACTACCTCGCTGTCTCAGCAGGAGAGATGAAGATATACCAGCAGGCATATCTGGTAGGCAACTTCCAAATGCCTTTTTAAACACACACACACACACTTTGACTTCTTTATTAATGTTGGGGAAGCTATTTTTATAGCTACAAGCTGCTTATGACTTATTTTAATTACTTACTTACTTATTCATAGCTAAGCTAAGCACAGCACACAGTGCACCTCAACCAAATGTGACCTCTGCATTTGACTCATCTGTGAAGGAGCAGCAGACATGGGCGGCCTGCAGGAAGCAGAGCTTGTGGATGGTACCTTGCTCATGAGTACCTCTGTGATACCTATACCAGTCCAAGACTTAAACCAGCAACCTTCTGATCATGGGGCCAACTCCCTAACTGCCTCAAATGTGCAATTTCTGTCAATTTTGCCTTTCAGAGTCATACATTTTCATAAATATGACCCTGGATTATTGCTTCTATCTTCGTCAAGGTGGATTTATCCTCCGACTCCATCTCGCAGCTGTTAAGAGCATGCTGTGCGGGTATAGTACCCTATTAGATGCCACTTCTGTCATTTCAACACCAATCAGATATCGCGGTGACATGGTAACAGTCTAAAATGGAGTAGGAATGAGCTACTTTTTTGGTTTGTGTTCTTATGAAAGATTGTAAAATGGAGGAAGTCCCACCAGGGACTTGTTTAACTGCTTGTTTGTACCAATTATTAATAATAAAATATTTATAATAAAATGGATTCATGTCAAGTCATTCCAGAACAGTGGTTAGGATTTTAACTCACAGCTGCTCATTTGTCCATTTCACAGCTAGTAACATGCCTTATAGCATTGATGTGATGTCATATCACTCTCATTAATTACATGATATTTGTGTGTAATAATCAATGTCACAAGCAAGGTCACATGAAGGTGGGTTATTGAGGGTGGTTTCATGGTGCTCATTCCTTTTCACCATGTTAATATATGGATTCTAATTGATTTTCTTAAAGATTCTTCATCTTGCCCAGCGGTTTCTACCAACTTGGATTAGAGCAGAAAATCAATAGCAAAAAACTAGAAGTCAGACGAGTGTGAGGCTCCTGAGACCCAAACATTATTTATGTATTGCTGGATATAAATGATGCAGGGAATAAATCTTGAGTTCACAGGTGTCAATTTCCGAGTAATCCCTTTACAAAAGTAAATGTAGTCTTGGTACGTTCATTAACATTGTGATGCTTAGATCAAAGCAGTTAAAAATGGAGGAAAGTCTACAACAAATTCAGCAGTTGACCAATCCATGGCTAGAAATTCAGTTCTCTTTTGGTAATTAATGTGTAATTCTCTACCAGCAAAAGAGACAGCTTCAGTATAAGAGATGAAAGAGAGAAATGTTTTCTTCGTTTGTTGTACGGACGTCCTACAGTGAATGGCAGCAAGAAACACTCACAAATACGGGTGAGAAATAAAAGGCCAAAAGTAGTACAATGGCTGCATTGACTGGTGATGAATGTTGAAGCTCTGATTAAATGGGCCTAGCGGAACCCTCGGGGGGTGAAGGCTATTCACGGAGAGGAGCGGCCAAGTGAAAACTTATCCAAACATAAACCAAAATACATCCCCTGGGGCGAAGGACAGCCAGACAGGTGACAGCAGAAGAGAAAGCCCTGTGTGTTCTCACATCGTCTGGGAGGGTGACGGGGAAAACTAGACATAGCTGAGGGCGTATGTGGTGGTTCAATGTTTTCCTTTTGCTTGTATAAACTGACTTAAGCCAGACCTTAAACAATGCTGTTGATATCGGGGGAGGCTGGGGAGACATTGGACATGTATTGGACATTTTTTGGGTAATGTTAGCTTCTGGTTTCCTTTTTCCCCTCTTTGAATCACAAATGCTTTGTTGGCAGTTGGAGGCTGTAAGTCAGAGGAGAAAAGAGCATGTCTTAGAAACTCTAAAAACAAAAGAGTCTTTGCAGAGTTGACGGAGGCGGCTGATTGTTTCCGTTCAAAGCTCTTTCTAAAGCTTGGCTACTCAGCGGCACCACAATAAGGAGCATCGGAGGCCTCAGCGAGAATTACAATGACTTGGCTTTGCGAGCACCTCTAATCAAAATAAAGCGGTGGCAAATTGTTGACAATGACCTTGCCGTTTTTCAGGCCCCAGCACAGTCATGCTATGGGGAGGTGAAGAGCTGTCTGATTGTCTGATCTACAACAGATGGAAAATAAAATGCTAACACTGGTATGAAGCTTCCTGCATGACTAATAAAGAGGTTTTGGTGGTTGTTTTCAAAGCATATAGTGTTCATGTTACACCAAATATGATGGATTAGGCCAACGTCTTTTCCTGTTACATCATAGGAGGTCCGGTCACGTCACATGGATACATGGATGAGAAGTTTTGATCATACCTCTATGATTATAATTTGACCATGTTACTTGGACTACATGGTGAGATAAAGAGATCTGATCATTTCACCATGTTACACAGCGTAAGAAGTCTGATCTTGCTGTCTTACCCAGATAAAGAGGTCTGATTGATGTCATCATAATCTCTATGAAGATCATGCTAATATGTCACCTGGATTAGGACGTCTGATCTCATCCTTTTTATCAAGTCAAAACAAATCTGATAATTGTTTTTCCATCCTAGACATGAATATGCTCTGTGATGTAACGGATGCCAGAGCTCTCATTGTTTGTCAGCATTGGTGTCTCTTACCCCAAACCCAATCTCCTGCTCCGTGGAGTGATGTGGCCCTCTTTCATCCAGCTGCTATCAGAGAGCAAGGAATCCTCCCAAGGACCTGTTAGTGGAGATGCTGTCTGAAACGTGGCTGATATGACAGCCTGGTGCTTCTGACAGATTTCCTGAGACGTCCATGACAGGCAGCGCTATGAGCTAAGCTGATGGGCAGCGGCGGGATGTTATCGGCCACCGGCTATCAGAAAGCCACGACAACCCTCTTTATCTCACAGCAACACATTCCCCCTATGACTAGCTCCTTAGATGAGGTTGGGAGGGGTAAAGAGAGACAGAGGGGGAGAGATTTATTTGTTCAGAGTTGGAACAGACTGAATAGGAAAAAGAAGAACTCATCATTAAAACTGATTAAATTGCCCTAAATTTATTCCTTCCACAGCCCTTCAGAAGGTTTCAAGCCTAACGGTCCAAAGAAACTCCAGCATTTATCTGATGTCACTCTCTGGCTGCCCTGAAAATAACCCCTAACTTTTTTTGGGAAAAAAAAAACATTTACACAAATTTTCCACTTACTTCAAATTAGAGACCTGGCCAAGACGAGTGTGGAATGGTTCAAATGGCTAAGAAGTGGAAAGTTGCTACCAAAATTTTAGCATAACAATATCACCTCATCTCAAGTTTGACCAAATATCTCAAACTGATGCACATTATCTGTGTTTTTTTGACAAGGTTTGACACACTGCCAAAAATGATCGCATAATGACATCGTAGTGGCAGCCATCTTGAACTCAAATAACAAACTGAATAAATATTAAATGTAGGATATTCTAATGTTTTTAGAAAACTGTAAATATTATCTAACAAAAGTATAGGCAGGAAATTTTTACATCTCTGTAATTAACTCTTGATTTGGTTCTAAGGATGTGCAATATGGGAAAAAAACAAAATTTTTACCTCTCTGAAATACAGTATTGTGCAAAAGTATTTATTCCTCAAAAGGTAAGTGGATAAGAACGTCTGATAAATGCTGTAAATGTAAAATTTATAATTTACGCAGTTTAGAAAATGAATGAGTGATTTAACTTGTCACAGCAAAATGAGTTACTACTCTATACAAAAATTTCAGTGATGAGGCTGAAGCGATATATATTGTGGAGCCCTATTTGGGTTCCTCCTGCTAGCCAATACGAGAAATCATCACCAAATGAATAAACTAAAGAACAAATAATCCAAGAGGAATGAGAGCATTTGGAACGCTTTTGCCATTAGATCACGGAAGCGGCCAAAAGTTGAAATGACTCAGAGCCACGAGAGCAGCTTTTACCCATCAAGCTCAGCGCTTAGGAGAGAAATCTCAATTCCAGCTCAACAATGCAAACAGGAATATAGAGATGAATTCTGACCTGAATATGAAGCTGAGTTTCAGGCTCCCGGGGCCGAAGAGGGAATCCGGCCAAAATAAGTAGAGCAGAGTCATGAGTTTTACCTGCACACTCAGGAACAAAGTGTCTTAATACTCCTGTAATTTCAGTCATTTCTAAACCAAATGCCACTTCAAACTAAAAGGCTTTCTTTGCCTCCCTCCTCATTCCACTAGACACTAAAGACGTTAATCTACACTAGAACACACAGTGCCGACTGAAGTGTGTATGAGTGTGAGTGTGTGCCTTCTATAAAGAACATTTTGGAGAACCTTATTGTCCCCTAAAAAGGAAAACCTGGCCAGCAGTAATGATGAGAGTCAAATTTTAAGACTTCACAAAAATATGTGTGTGTGTGCTTTCACGTCATTTTACTTATGAATGAAAGTGTCTAAACTACAGCCAAGCTACTGTTTAATATACATTACAAGCTACAGAGAAAAAGTAACTTTCATCCAGTAATAATTGACATTTGTGTTCTTACATTTAATAAAAAACGTGAAACACGATGTTAAAATTAATATGAAAATCTGTACTTTTATTAATGTAATGTCAAACCACAACAAGGTTTCATCAACATTTTGGAGAAGCGTTTTGATTTTCAGTTTAAATATGTTACACTCAAATGTGCAAGTTTGAAAGTGAAAGTGAGTGATTATTTGTCATTGTGAACACACCACAGCACAAAGTGCAGCAAACCAAATGTGACCTGTGAATCTGACCCATCCGTGAAGGGCAGCTAACATGGCAGCACCCGGGGGAGCAGTGCTTGGGGATGGTACCCTGCTCACGAGGACCTCAGTGGTACCTTTACCAGTCTGGGACTCAAACCAGCAACCTTCTGATCACAGGGCCAACAGCTGAGATAACAAGAGTGCGAAACAGGGGTAAGCAAGTTCATAGTGTAGTGTAGTGTGTGTGTGTGTGTGTGTGTGTGTGTATGTGTGTGTGGTCTCTGAGCGGATGGAAGACTTAGCTTGGGGGGCGTGCTAAGACGTCAGACCTGCTGCACTCGTTGGCTTTCTACTTTTTTACTTTTTTTTAACCGCTGCAATTTTTCATATCTGTACACACATTTCTGCAACGCTTGTGCCAGTGAAAGTCCCGTTCTGGAGACGACGAGGGGGCCGCGCTTCATCAATTCTGTGCTTCTATCAAAGCTAATCTTGTTGACATTTGAGTTACTCCTCGAGGATTGTAGCCCTGATTTACCTCCGCCTTTCTCTTCCTGCCGCGAACGGGGCAAAACGTTCCTGGAAATCAAAATACGTTGGCCCTGTCAGCTATTAAAAGCTCCGCCGCGCTACGCTGGGATTTTACGTCATATTGTTCCGCCAAGCGAAAATGACGGATCGTCCTGAGGGACGCAGGATGCGCCCTGTTGCCATGGAATTCATGTTACGTGACAAAGCGTGGCTGTTTTTCCGTAGAGCCCGTTGGCCTTTTTTGTTGCTGTTATAAATACAATAAATATGAGAGTGTTAAAAATAAAGATGTTAATGACACGTTAAGATTTCCGTTTGTTACTAGATAAGAGCTGTTGAGAAACGCCTCGGTTTTTGCTAGCGTCAACTAGTATAGGACCTCACAAGTCTGCTGTGTCAGAGTTTGAATCACAGATCTAAAGGAACAGTCTACCTAAGGATGCCAATATGGCTGAGAGGTAGTAGCACGCAGTGCACCACAATGAAATGTGACCTCTGTGACTATCTGTGAAGGAGCAGTGGGCATTTGACATGGGTGCTTGAGGGATTGAGGGATGGAACCTCGCTCATGAGTACCTCAGAGGTACCTTTACCGGTAGGGGATTTGAATCGGTGACATACCGGTCACAGGGCAAAACTCTTAACCATTGTGCTAACAACTGCCCATTCATTTGATCAATGCAGTCGAGGGATGGTTGGGATGAGTTGGCCCCATGATCAAAAGGTCACTGGTTCAAGTCCCGGAGTGGGAACGGGTACCAACTCAGGTACTCATAAGCAAGGTACCGTCCTCAAGCACTGCTCTCTGGGCACTGCCAAAATGCTACCCACTGCTCCTTCATGGATTGGTCAAATGCAGTGGTTAAATTTCATTGTGGTGCACTGTGTGCTGCAGTGTGTTTACAATGAAAAGTGATTCATCACATATTCAAAAATACCTGGATTTTGCAAAGTCTTAGGCTCAAAGTCACCAAAGTCATTGGTTGGTTGGTTGCATGGTCAATGGTGCTTTGCCTGTGACAATTTTTAGCATATTTTGGGAGGTGTAGTAGCTACAAAGTGTGGTGCAAATTTCATTCTGAATGCAACAGTGAAGGTAAATTGGCTGCCATTTTGCCCAAGTTGTGGGCAAAGCTGTAAAGCTCCTGTTCCCACTTTTTGTTCACAATGTACAATCTTTTTAAACTTGACTAATTGCTAACAAAAGCTAACAAGGCCACCAGGTAAACATTATCCACATTTGCATATTTACGCACTTTTGTTTTTTAACTGAACTGGCTCCCGTGTCTGTCTGGCTTGTTAGCCTGTAAAAATTCAACCAGTGGCAGCAAATCTCTGGACAAACTCGGGAATTTTATCCTGCAGATCATCCATCATCCTAAACGTGAGCTGGTAATCTCTCCAGAGACTGACGCAAGAAGTGGGACATGTTAAAGCGGCTGTAACTCCGGCGCAGTTTCAGAATATTTTTTCCCCTGCACAGAAAGGTTGCCATGCCTATTATAAAAGCCCATGGCACAGACAGACAGCGGAGCTACAGGTTGACCGAGCATGTGGCCGTCTCCTCACGCCTGGTGATTACGATGCGTTATCTCTGCGATAACAAGAACAGATTGCAGAAGAGAACAACGGCAGATGCAGGACAGCTGCCTGGCAGAGTTACCGATGGCTCCTGGTGCCAAAAGATGCGATTATGGAGCTTAAACAAAGGCGACAGTGCTCGTGGTCCAATCCAAAACATTGCAAATATGTAAAGAACTGAATTAGAAGATGTACTTTATTTCTGATCAACTGAACAATGAGTGGGACTAACCATCAGCCGTACATATGTCAAATGGGACGAAAGGATTGGGGAGAGCAAAGATTAGAGTAGATGATTCTGGCTAATTTCAACAAGCCTCAATTTTAAGTGTCCTTCGTTTTGCTTGGCATTTATATCAATGAGATTTGTGCAGTTGCCATTTCTGGTCCTTGTAGACCTCTGCTGAGCCCAGATTTGAGTATTCCTAGCTACAACACATCTGATCCTATTGATTGGATAATGACGCTGTCGTTTATGACGTTGAGCAGATGTTCTTATCTATTTTGGAATTTACAGGGACAGTCTTCCTGGAGTAAATTTGGGATTAAGGGGGAAAATGGTGACCATCACCACCAAGGTTTCTTCTTAATAAACAATGAACGTTGCATGTTTGAGATGAACAATGATTCATATTGTTTAAAACATTTGCATTGTTTACCACAAACAAGCTTCATCAGTAGGTACTTTAATAATCAATGGGTTCTCAAAAGGTTTTGAGAACCCAAAATGATGCTGTCACATCCTTGCCACCTTGGTCCTGCCCACTTCAATCCTGGCTGCCGGAGTACTAAACTGGTTTTACCATTATGTTACCATTATGTTTTACCATTACAGTTACCATTATGTAATGGTTGCATGTCACCCTCAATTCTGATTCATTCATGATCCTGAAACGTTACAGAGAGAGCACCGATGGAGAAGTCCCACCTACTCGCTGGGAGTTTGTTCTTGCTTTCACTCATACTGAAGTCATTTTTGACCAGAGGTATGTGTACTTTGACTGCAAAGTTGTGTACTGGCAGTTGATGAATCTAATTTACTGTTTTTTTATTCAACTGTGTGTAATATTACACTAATGGGGCAATTGGTAGGGTTCACCTCATGATTGGAAGGTCACCAGTTTGAATCCCGGACCACTAAGATACTCATGAGCAAGGTAAATGAGCAAGGTACATGAACAAGGTACAGGGCTGACTGAGGTACTCATGAGCAAGGTACCAACTCCGTGCCTGGGTGCTGCCCATGTCAGCTGCCCACTGCATCAGGACAGTACCTTGGTCATGAGTACCTCAGTGGTAACTTTACCGGTCTGAGACTTGAACTGGTGATCATGGGGCTCGGACACTGAGGTAGTCCTGGGGCTGCCAAAAGCTGTGCACTGCTCCTTTATGGATGGTTCAAATGCAGAGGTCACATTTGCACTGTGCGCTGTGGTCTGGCACGTTCACACTGACAAATAATCACTCACTTTGCATCATACTACATCAAGAAAGCATAGTGTCAACTAGTGTTCTCAAGGTGTAACTGCAGAACACAGTAGTAGAAGATATTAGACCATTTTTACCGTCTCTGAGTAAACTGCATTGCTTGGCACGTAATTATTTAAAATGCCGACATGAATAATTTATGAACGGGCCGGTCCTAGACATCTTTTAGATGAGTTAAAAACCAGTGGTTACTCAGAGACCTAATATTTCACGGTTCGCTCGACACCTTGCGAGGAACTAGAAGGCGGCGATATCAGTTTACTTAGCTCCGCCACTCAACCGTTATAATCTTGATGATGCCAATACCAAAAATATTTCTGTCTCAGATTACTGAAGTCCCTTCTTTTGTAAGTTGGCAGATTGTGTAGCTGCAGTCAATGTGTTTTTATCTCCAGTGTTTAAAGTTAATCTCAGTGGGGTAGCATTATTATTTGTGGTGGAGCTATTATTTGTAACACATGTACCATCTGCAACGCAGCCGTCGGTAATTCTAGCCTCCCACTCTCGCCTTCCCCTCCGCATTTACAGAACAAGCTTCCATCCTCTTATATTAAAAGCCTGCCGGTTTCCGGGGCCCCGGCCCTTATTTACCGCCTCCCCGGGGCTTTGTTAGCACTTCAGGGCCAACGCCAGACACGAGAATGAAATTAAAAGGAGAAAATCTTCACAATGTAGTTGACCTCATTTTCCCACAAGCCCAGCTTTTTTCCCATTCACCGTGCTCATCGGGGCAAAGTGGGTGTATTTGAGCAGCCATGTGAAAAAATAAAGCCCCTCGTCTCACTCCAGGTCTCTCCCTCCTCCGCCTTGGATATGAGAAAATCGGGTCGGACGTGCACAGAGGGTTTAGGAAAGGTCACGCCAGTCACTCCGATTGTGTAAATCCTAAAATTTGAGCTCGGATGATATTTACACTTTTAAGTTTGATACGGGCTGATTGTAACTCTTTTGTGCATGATTTCTGAGCCGTCCAGTTACATTGCATATTTGGATATTAGAGGTGTGAGGAGATCTTGAAATATTACAACATGACTTACTGTGTGCTGTGCTGTGGTGCATTCACAATAACAAATAATCACTCATTTAAATTCATTCATTTTCCTCTTAATCCAAACTGGGGTCATGGGATGGAACCGGAGCCTATCCCGGGAGCTACAAGTGCAAGGCGGGAACCAACCCTGGGCAGGTGCTAACTAGAGATGTGAATCGTCACTGGTGTCACGATTCGATTCGATTAGGGTTATCATGTCGGCGATTTGATTCGATTCGATATCTCGATGCATCACGATGCAGCCCATCATTTTTTATGCATTACTTCATATTGTTTTCAAATAAAAATACAAGCAGTGAGATGTAAGCTCCCTTGTCTGTCCCCAATTCAACATAAACACAGACGTTAGATTTGGAAAAAGGTAAAGTAACCAAGGCCTTTGTAACGCTACCATAAATGTTACAATAGTATGTTACCATTTTGGCAGTTTACCTGTGTAGTATTCTGACACTCGAAATTCACTACCTCCGCCGATTATAAGATTAATTTCAACACCCCTAGTGCCAACACACCACACACACACAAAATGTAGCTACATTTACAGCATTTAGCAGACGCTCTTATTCAGACCGACTTACATTTACTAATTTCAGGAACAGTTTCCCTGAGAGCAACTTAGGGTTAAGGTCCTGCTCAGGGACCCAATGTTGGTAATGCCAGAGGTTGGATTCAAACCCACAACCTCTTGGTCCAAAGGTGAGTGTCCTACCAGTAGGCCACAAACACCCACTACAATACCTTCAAAAGCATGGGGTGGTCGTAGCATAATGGTCAGGGCGTTCTGACTGCGCTGTGGCAGTTGATAGTGTAATGGTTAGGGAGTTGACCCCATGATCCCAAGGTAGCCAGTTCAAGTCCCGGACTCAGTAAAGGTACCACTGAGGGATTCCTGGATTCAAACCAGTGACCTTCACAGGGCGAACACACCGTTATGCTACCAAGTGCCCCAAGAGAATTCACCAACAAACTATAGGTTTTCAACAACATTCTGGGATATATTTTTATTTATTTATTTTTTAGCTTCAATTTTCCCCTTCTTCTACTGGACACCTTGAGTAGAAGCACCGAGCCAGATCAGTCAGCGAAATATCAAAACAAAACAATGTGTTTGAATCAAAATTTCATGTTCTTGTTTTCCAGCCTGACCAGTTCTCCGGGGCTACCTTTGCTGAGAGCAGAAAAGAAAAGGCTACAAAAATACAAATAGAAAAGAAACCCAGCCACAAGAGAATGGTGAATTATTGAATTCTCAAATATTTTTATTCAGCGCTCCAGCGTTTGATGGCCGAAAATAGCGCAGTGAGCAATCTAGCGAGAAAAGAGGAGCGTTTACGTCACGGCAGATGGCTCCGAGTTAGACCAGACTTTATATGGAGAAATGACCGGCGAGTAGAAGAGGGGCACAAAGAGAGACAAAGATTCGGCCAAACATCGCCCTCGGCGTTTCACGCTGGTACGCTTTTTTTTCTTTTTTGGACGGCGATTCCATCTGCGAGAAGACAGCACTACACTGAGCCCAACTGATTTACTAGTTGTGGCGCGAAGCCGGAGCCGAGGCCTCGCTCCAGATGGACGAGATCCAGTGCTCCATAAACACCAGACAAGTTTAGGACACGCTGCACGACTTTTTTAACGGCTGGCGCGCGGTACGGGTCAATTTCACCGATGATGACTTAAGACGTTATTAAGGAGAGATGAGGTGGTTGTTTGAGGGACGTGTGAATCAACAAAAGTACCTCTGTGCCCATAACACTGGCAAATGTTAACAGAGTTTTGCACAATTCTTTAGCTGAGGCATTCAAAATTTAAACTAAAGCGATTATTATATTAAAGTTAAATTTATGTTCAATTTCTAATTTATAGTTTCTGGAAATTGATTCTTAATTTGAAGTCACCAAGGTACATTTCACTACATGTTGTACTTGCATAACTATGGATATGACAAAAACAAGCAGTTGGTAGAGTAACGGTTAAGGAATGGGTCACTGGTTCAAGTCCTGGACCGGTAAAGGTGCCACTAACATATTAACAAGGTACTGTCTCCAAGCAAAGTTCCCCAGTTTCTGTCAAAAAGCTGCCCACTGCTTCTTCATATATGGGTCACATGCAGAGATCACATATCGCACTGTGTGATGTGCCATGGTGTGTTCACAGTGACAAATAATCAGTCATTTAAATTCATTTAAACTTAAATACATAACCTTAAATTCATCTTAAATCTTGTAACCACACACCAAACTGCCTGGGGCAGTTGGTAGTGTAATGGTCAAGGTGTTTGCTCTGTGATTGGAAGGTCACCGGTTCGAATCCCAGACTGGTAAAGTTATCACTAAAGGGTACTCATAAGCAAGGTACCATGCCCGAGTAATGTTCCCTGGTTGCTGCCTGTGTTAGCTGCCCACTGCTTATTCATTGATGGATCAAATGCAGACGTCATATTTCATGCTGTGTTCACAAATAATCACTCACTTACACTTTAAAACCCCAAAAAGATTGACCTCATTGATGATAGTGTAAGAAAACAGATTTGTTATTGATTTTGTTCATAAATTAATATTTTTTGTCGACTTTTATATATCATTAACATTAAATTATTGTGCTAAATGTAATTTAATAAAGCATTGCAGTGACATTTAAGCTGTGGTAACAATATAATAAATAAAAGTTGCAAATTTTACTGTGAATGCAACAGCGAGAATCACCAAAGTTATAAGTTCTCAATGTTTAACAGGTCCTTTTTAAACTTTTAAACTGTGTATCTGAGGCCTTATGATAAAGAAGGAAATCAAATTAGTATTATTTTTAATGATGCGATTACATCCCATCCCATGATCAAGTTGTCCCTGATGGTCTGCTTCAATTTTGGATTTTTGCACTTTATTGTAGCTTCACATTTAAGGTGTATAGTAATCCCTTTGTTGCGATTTTAATTATGAACACAACACTGAAAAAAGTGTGAATATCTGTCAATATTTGCAAAAGTAATTGTGAAAAAGGTGCAAATGTTTTTATCAAGGTCTTTTGACTCAGAGCTGAGATATAAATGATAGGTCCTCAGACGTTGGTGCACTGTGGTTTTGTTTCTCTTGTCGGCTCTAAAAGCCTCATGTAGCCAGGTTGCATCAGCTCAGCTTGACTTTAGCATGCCATTTTTTAAGAGCCATGTTTCACAGTGTCACAAACATTGCTTTCACAGTAGCAATTCTGGGCGGCATAAGCTTGAGCCGATCTAAACTTTAAGATAAATGACAATTGGCTAGTTGTGGGTCAACAAAACAAAACAAAATAATAAAGTTGGGATAACATAATTGATGTAAAGAAGCATTTAAAAACTGTAAGAAGTGTTGGGGAAGTTACTTTTGACTACTTTTAATCTTTCAAGCTACAAGCTGCTTATGGTTAAAAGTAAACTTTACAGTTAAAAGTAACTACATCCAAGGTATTTCTTAGCTACAGATTCTCGCTTAATGTTAAACTCAATCTCACAGCTGCCAAGAATGCGCTGTAATGCAATGAGTGTACACTGTGAAGCCACGGCAGGCAATCAGATGTCACGTCTGCCAATTCAACACCAATCAGAAATAAGCTAACAGAAAATAATTGTCCTTGTATTGTTTTTTTTGGCATGATATAACATTTTAAAATGCTACATCACTATTTTTAAAAGAGCTACAGTGTTTCAAAAATAGATTCACTACTGATGAGCTACCCATACCAAAGGTGGACAGTTACAAAGTACATTTACTTGAATACTGTACTTGAAGGCAGTTTTTGGCTAAGTCTCTTTCTGGAAAAACTGTCTCTAAAATTGGGAATTTGACAGTCAATTAAATTCTGTAATGTATCAAAATGTACCAAGTTAATGTTTGCTTGAAAAAAAATTAGTATGTACAAAAACTGTTTGCTATTAGCATGTTGCCATTTCAATTTAGAGGCAACATTCAGCTACAAAATTGTGTCTAAACTTATAGTAGTTAACATGACTTTGCTGCAATCCAAAATTTTCCCCCAAACACACACACACACACACACATCCTCTCCCCCATCCGAAACTCCACCTCTTCCACAAAGAGGCCTTGTATTGCTGCTACCGCGGCAGGCAACTCCTGAAATAATCATGAGCGCTCCTGTTACCTACCGAACAGCGCTTTCAAACTTTCATGAGCAGCGTCAGGGCAAAAGTTGCTCACTCTTTCCCCCTCCCAATATCCCCTGCTTTATTTCTGTCTGTTTAACAGGACCAGAGTCGGGGGCATGCTAATAAGGCCGCTAATCACTCAGGGTTGCTAATTAGGAGTCTCGGGGAAGCCAAACAAAGAGACCTGACAACTGCAGGAGGGAAGTGAAACACAGCACTTGTAAGTCCATCACTGCACTGACCCGGAGTTTTCATTCATTACACATTCACATTCTACACTGGTGAAGAAAGGGAGATCTAAGGGTTTCAAACGGATCCTGTTTTGGTGAAAGCTTAATGGGGTGGTGTTTTGTCATGTAGACCTTTTTCATGACTTTAAAAAGATATATTTATAATAGTTCAACCTCAAAAGTTGAGAATGAAACTGAACAAAATCAAGCTTGTCATGCAGGAAAAAAAAAGAATTGTGAGATTACCAGTTAGCAGTGTTGTGCAGCAACATGTAGTGCAAGCAATTACAATTTTAAGTTATTTTATATATAAAGCTGCCCTCTGCTCCTTCACAGATGGGTCAAATGCAGAGGTCACATTTCATTGTGGTGCACTGTGTGCTGTGCTGTGTTCACAATGACAAAAAATGATACACTAATCTGATCTAAATTCTGACTAAGATTCGTTTTGTCTGTGTTTACAGCAACCTCAGAGCTGAGCCACATAATGAAATTAGTGTTTTTAGCTTATTTTAAGTTAATTTAAAATACTGGAAAAACTCTTATGCTTCTGTCTTCATATTCTGCTCAATCTGGATTTTAGAAGGTTTTAGAAGCATTTTCTCAATCATTGGCCTTGACTCCAAATTAACATGAAAAAGCACACATGAAAACAGTGAAACAAGACTTGTCTCAGAGCAAGATTCTTGTCCGTCACGAGTCACTTTTGTGTGGCAAATCGTCAAATTCTTGCACAGCAAATAACGACAGCTTTTGCAGCGAGCCAGAGATTAAAGGAAGAAAATCTTTGAGAATGTTGAGCATGTTAACGTCCCACTGAGCATCACTCTCTCTCTCTCTCTCTGGCCTTTCTGAGGAATTCTGAGACCCGTGATGGATTCACCTCAATTACCCTTTAATTAAGCAGCCCATTAAAATCTTATTTGAGTGATGTAAAGGAATGCTTATATATTTTTGGTGATTAAATAATGGGAGAGACATAATTAAACTTACAATTCATTAAAGAGCCAAGCAGTGACTTTAGCATAACAGCTGGTCATCAAGTCAAAAGGAGGAGAGCAAGGGAACAGATCTTATTATCTAAGACAAAGCGTCTCCTCGTCCTTTAGCTTCGGCTTCCGACACCAGTTCCGCAACGAGACACGTGAGCTCTCACGACTCTTCTTAATAAAATGCAGTTCTCAAAATGTGCTTATGCAGTGAATGAGAAGATTCTGGTGTTCACCAATAGAAATTTGGTCACTCAGTAGGAGTAAGATTTTCAAGTTTTGGATGTCCAAACGTCGGGCCGTTAGCCTAATCCTAACCCTAACCAGTTGAGTACATACCTATATTGTTACTACATAGAATTGTTTTAATAAAGGATATTTCTCTTATCTTAATAATCATCAATTTCACACCAAACCTTCACCTCCGTCCTACTGGCTATGAACAACTTTATACCAAAGATGATTTATAGACAGACAGATGTAACTGACGTCATGGCGGCAAAAACTTTCAGCGAATCAAAAATCAGAAAAAAATGTGTAGATGATGCACGAGACAGATTACCTGCAGCCAATGAAAGCAGTGATCTAATTAGGAGTTTAGAGTCCATTTACAACTTATTTCAAGTGAATTTTCATGTCTAGTCTAATGATCAACTTGGTTTTTGTCTTCTGACTCTGGTCTCAGTCAGGACTTGGTCTCAGTTTAGGTGGTCTTGACCCCAACTCTACTCAATACCTCCGTTAATTTGAATCAAGTTATATACTATATAGATGTCGTCGGCTATGCTCTCCCGAAAGCTTCTCGAAAGCAGAGGCAGAGCGTCTGGCAGGAAAATGAGACGCTGTTTGCTTTAGTGTAGCTGTAGAAAGGCGCTGAGTGGCAGACTAATGGCGAGCGCTTTGACAGGCAGAGCTGCCGTCTGGGTGTGGGAGACACTGTGAAATGAAAATTAAACCAGCATGACTTTTTGCTGCATACTGAAATAGAGTGCATATAATTTCTGAGATAAGGAGCAATATGTATTTGAATTATACTGCTACACACCTTTTATTTATTTTTAAAATAATAACGAGCGCTCAGATGTGACGATGTGACCAACAAGGCGGAACTGGGACAGATTCTGGGGTCTTAAAGTGGCGCAACCCAGCACAAAGCAAATATTTTCAAAAGTTTGACATTGGCAAGGTGTGCGTTTTACACGAATGAAATGAAATCATGCTGTGCATTGTATACTTGGGGCCTTTCCCCCCTGCTAAGTCAGTTCTACTTTTCACCCGACTTCGATGCCCAGACAGTCAGGCACAATGCTATTTTAAAACAAATTTTTGAGTTGAATTTTAATTATTAAAATAGTTAATAATTCTACATGTAGTTTCTTTAAAAATATATGTGGCAATAATCATCATCATCATCATCATGATCATTAATATAGCACCTTTCAGACTTAAAAATGCAGTCCAAAGTGGTTTACCTTGAATATAAAACACAGAACTCCTCATCTGAAAAGCTTTTGCAGTTCTGTATTGTCAGCAAATATTATGTAAAAATTATATTCCAAACAGTTTCCAGCTTTTATAAAGTCCAGAAATTAATTTTTTGATGCATGAGATTCCTGCATTGTTTAATTTTGCAGTTCAACCCATTTTGAAGGCAGTTTTTCTGAAGGTGACCCCGGGTCTGTGGACTTGCAGTGAGACAAAGAAGTGAGATGACTTTTACAACCCAACCTCCATCCCGCTTCCGATAACCCGTTCATCAAGACATCAAAATTCAGAGCCTGAGCTTTGGGTTTGAAAGTCAGAACTTTTTTTCTGTCCTCCAACGATAAAATTCACTTTTAGAGCCATTCTGCTCCTTGCTGCTGTTCATATGAAATATATTTTATTTTACGGCGAGGCCGTCGCATCTGAAATGCAAAATGTTTTATCTGGGATTTATACACGGAGCAGGTGGAAGTAGTCGTGACGGAGGTGGGCAATAAATTCAGATCCGGGAGTTGTAATGCTCCACGTCCTGGTGGGTGAGAGTCAAGCTGAATGAGAATGAGGGATTTAATTGTTATACTGTAGCGGCAGCAGCCTCGACCCCCGAAATTACAATGGGACTCAAACAGAAAAAAGAAAAAAAAAAAGGCAGAGGCTAAAACCAACTCCACCTTGAGTAGAAATATGGATAAATGAAATTTTCCTGATTTGTTTCCAAAATTGATAATAAGGGCCGGCATGAAAAGTAATATTAGGCTTCCTACAAACTACCTGGGGGCATTCATAGAGTAACGGTAAGGGAGTTGGCTCTGTGATCAAACAGACGTTGGTTCAAGTCCCGGACCGGTAAAGGTACCACTGAGATACTCATGAGCAAGTTGCTGGCCTCAAGTACTGCACCACAATGTAATGTGACCTCTGCATTTGACCCATCTGTGAAGAAGAGGTGGGCAGTTGACGTGCCGTGCCAGAGGACCAGTGCTCGGGGATGGTACCTTGCTCATGAGTACCTCAGTGGTACCTTTACTAGTCTGGGATTCAAACCGGTGACCGTTCTCAGGCACAGTCATGTTTAAGACATGAGCCCAGAGGAGGATGGGGTCCTCTTCTGAGCCGTGGTTCCTCTTTAGGTTTCTTCCTGCTAGAGTGAGGGTTTCCTTGCCACTGTAACCTCAGGCTTGCTTGTTAGGGTTAAATAAAATTGAATTGAACACCACATTCTGATCACTTTAAACATTCGTATAAACCTTTAAACAGTGTTGGGGAAACAGTGTTTCAACTGTAACCTTTTAAGCTACAATCTACATGCAATTAAAAGAAGCTACAGCCAGCTGCTGTTTTAATTTAGTTGCTACAGAGGAAAAAGGCGGCAATTACAGTGCAGTGCAAAAGTTTTAGGCAGGTGTGAAAAAATACTGTAAACAAAGAATGCTTTCCGAAATATAAATAATGATTGTTTATTTTTATCAATTTACAAAATGCAAAGTAAGGGAACAAAAGAAAATTATAAATCAAATTAATATTTGGTGTTACTACCTTTTGCTTTCAACCCAGCATCAATTCTTATAGGTACACTTGCACAAAGTCAGGGGTTTTGTAGGATTATAGTCATTATATTATTTTGTAGGATTATAGGATTATAGATCTGTGGTTAGTTCTCCAAGATGTTTGGAACAACCTACCAGCCGAGTTCCTTCAAAAACTGTGTGCAAGTGTACCTAGAAGAATTGATGCTGTTTTGAAGGCAAAGGGTGGTCACACCAAATACTGATTTGATTTAGATTCCTCTTTTGTTCATTCACTGCATTTTGTTGATTGATGAATATAAATGATTAACACTTCCATTTTTGAAAGCATTCTTTGTTTACAGCATTTTTTCACACCTGCCTAAAACTTTTGCACAGTACTGTACATCCAATAATTAATTTTAGTGCTGTAGGATATTCTTAAAAGCTGTTATATGTAATATGAAAAAATATCATTTTAAAATTTTGATCTCAGTAAAGTTTTCAATGAGATTTTGGAGTTTAATTTTCAACTTGTAATAGTTACACTCCATCAGTTTCTCCTGGATTTCATGGGCATTTTTTGAGAATAAAATGCCTGATTTTGTGGCGGATTTTCTAAAAAATGAAATTTGTTATGTTTTTTTAGCCATTTTGTCGCAGTAAAGTTGTGGAAGCAAATCAAAATTACGGAAAAAATTGTGATTTCATTCCCCTTTATAGTAATGAAGGGAACAAAACCACTATTATTTTAATCAACCATTTGTTAATTCGTTATTTTTGAAGGTAAATCTGATGCATTTTTATCACACATGCATCTCTCAAAAATATAACAAGAAAGTGAGTTTGGTGACATATGGCTCAACGTTTTGCAGAAAACGACAATGATTGGTCAAAAATTGCTGAAATGTTGCGGTAATTGGTCAAAATTGCAGGTAGTAATGAATTTGTGGGGATCAGCTGAATTAGCGTTAATAGTTGTGATTGCAACATCGCAAAATCCTGGATGGTCTGCTTCATCCTTCTACTCCATCTTGCAGTTGGAATTTGAGCAAATTGTGCTAAATCAACACCAATCAGAAAAACCTGGTCTTTGTTGAAGAGAGAAAGGTAGCTATCGATAAGAACCAAAAAAAAAAACTTAAGTTAGTTGCGTCATTCATTTTTCTCAGCCCACATTGCCAGATCAAATAATTTAGTTCACAACTTTTCTCCTCTCGCCAACCAAACTTTGGCAGTGTAACGTGTGACGCTGGTGGCAGCTGCTTATATCACACCGAGCCTCCTCCTGATGGAGTGGAGAAAATGACTGATGACTATCGCACATTAAAAGCAGTGAAGCGTTGACCCTTAAAGCAGCGGGCATTGCATTCTGAGGGGGCGACCCTTGCCCATGGGGAGCTTTCCAAAATTACAGCCGATGCCAGTCGGTCCCCACGGCAACGCCCTGGCTTTTCTAATTGGATTCAAAGTGGCACCGAAGAGCAGGTGCGAATGACATAGCGACACATTGGAAGTGAGATTCGTACTTTCGTGAAAACCGATGACCATCAGATTGTGATCCTAGGAGGCGCTGTCTTACTAGCTGAACGTAGCTTTTGTAGACAAACAGAGAAAATGTTGAGTATATATTTAGAATTTTCTAAGTATTCATCTAAATGGCTATATTCAAAATAATACCAAAACAACAATAAAAGAACATCAGACTTTGACTGTTTTGCATTTTTCTAGTGAATGAGCATAGCAGGGGCAGTTGGTGGCGTAACGGTAGGGTGTTCACCCCGTGGTCAGAAGGTCGCAAGTTTGAATCCAGGGCTGGTAAAGTTACTACTGAGGTACTCATGAGCAAGATACCATCCCTAAGCACTGCTCCCCGGACACTTGTTAGCTGCCCACTGCTACATCATGGATGGGTTAAATGGAGAGGTCACATTTCGTTGTGGTGCACTGTGTGCTGTGCTGTGGTGTTTTCCCAACGACAAATAATCACTCACTTTCCTCTACTTGATGTCTTTATCATTGGTTATTGGTTTGTTTTTCGTTTCAATATATGTTTTAACCTCTTCAAACGCAGTGGTGCTAATTGAGAAGGGTGCAGGTATAATTGGACAAAGTGTGCAACTGCAAGTGTGCGAGGCGAGAGCTCTTATCTGCCAGCAGCTGCTAAGATTTAATTGAAGCGCTTACATAAAACCGCCGCAGACCGGCGTCGTCCCAGCGTGGCATGGGTTCAAAGCTAGGCTGGGCTGCTTCCAGACGCTAAGCCACTCCGGCTTTGAGATTTAGGAGTAACATAATTAATCGGGGCTAAGGGGGTGGAGCAGGCCGGGAATAAATAAGTAAGTAAATAAATAAATAAATAAATAAATATGGTGATTTAGACAAAACTGTACAAACATAATATTAAACAATTTCTCATACAATTTAATCATACCCCAAAAAACATAACAACATCATCATCATTATCATCATCAACAACAACAACAACAACAACTATTTATTATTACTATTATTACAACTATTTATTATTATTATTATTATTATTATTATTATTATTATTATTAATTATTGTGTGTTGTTTTGTTGTTCTTGTTTTTGGTCTATTGTGTGTGTGTGTGTGTATTATTATTTGTTGTTGTTGTTTGTTGTTCTTGTTTTAGTCTATTATTATTATTATTATTATTGTGTGTGTATTATTGTGTGTGTGTGTGTGCATGTTGAAAAAATACTGTTTCACTTCTGAAGTTGCATCTCTATCACCACCTCCATCTTTCTTTCCTGCAGATCTACACATTCTTTATGTTTAAAGTTAACAGAATTAATTGGGCATGATTTAATGACAAAAAGCAGCAGTGGATTCCCCATTCTGCATGTGACAGCAAGTATCAGCGTAGTAACCGCCTTCGTTAGGTTTTGATGCCTGGCTACATAAATGCAAGGTAAATAGATGACCGAAGAACGGGGATAATACCCAGCACAAACCTTACCGCTTCAGGTGCTGCGTGTTGGCCGCCTGGCAGGATTCCACTGTCAGGGTAGTACAGTGTTTTGGGGCATTGTATCGAGGCAGGATAAAGCAGCTCATGATGTCAAAACGTCCTCCAGTTTTATAATGCGATTCGCAGCTGAGCTAAATTTAAATGGCGAGACCAATGCAGTGACATGGCATATAAGCCGCAGAGAACTCCGTTATAATCCTCTTCCTCCTAATATTCTACAACCAAACTAACTAAAAACCTCCTGCTTTCACTACAAATAGACAGTTTTTATTCTGTCAGGACCTGTGACATTTCAGCTCGAGCTTAAAAGGAGATGGTAAAAACCTTTAAAAAACTGTGAGCATTAACAACAGGCCGAGTCTATGATTTGTGATCAAAACCAAATTTCTTCATTTGGAAGAGTAAAAATAGAGGTGAGAATGTAAACCTATTTGAAGTCATGACTATGTGGGTGCAGTGGGCAATGCATATTCCATTTGTTCATTATGCAAACCGCTTAATCCCAACCGGGGCCGTGGAGTGGGGACTAGAGCCTATCCGGGATCTGCTGCAAAGCGAAGGAACAACCCTGGGCAGGCGCCAACACACCGCAGGGCACACACACTCCCACAATCACACACTCAGACCACCTCCTTACGGGGCCAATTTGGAGTTGCCAATTAACCTATAGTGCATGCTTTTGGACTGTGTGAGGAAACCGGAGCCTCTGACAGAAACCCATGAACACAGGGAGAGCATGCAAACACCACACAGACCCGCAAGACCCCACGACTGACCGGGGCTCAAACCTAGGGCCTTCTTCTTGGGAGGTGACAGAGACAACCTTTGCATCACCAAGCAGAAGCCTATTAGCAGTCAAAAGACTCCCTGTGGCCAGTTCTCCTTAAAGGTTTCATAAAGGTTAAAAATTGCCAAAAAATAAGAGAAGAAGATAGGGGTGTCAGCGCAATATCATATGACAGACTAAAGCTGATTGTGAGACTTAACTTTCTAACCCTTATGCCTGGGATTCGCCAACTTTGGTAAAGGGTTTTGCCTAAGACAAAAGGTGACGAGTCCTTGCAATAGAGGTTGAGCTGGTTTAGACCAACAACCTCTTGGTCGACGGTGAGTCTTCTACCGCCTAGACTGCCACCATCAATAAAAATGTGGGTTTCGTCCGCATTGCCCTCACAGTAACACAAAAAATGAGTCTTACTGCCCATTAACTGTGCTGGAACTGCCGTGAAATCTGTCTTTCCAGCGTATCACCTTGCAGAAGTGGAGCTAACTCGAGCGTGTCTAATGCCTAGAACAATGGGATTTGCACTTTCTGTTGGTTTTAACAATTTGAATTAATAATGCGATATAATGAGATGGATGCTCAGCAGGCGTAATTAACGAGTGTCATGAAATGGCAAACAAAAGCGGGATTCCATAATACTCAGCATTTCGGGCATTTTAATTGTCTTCGCCTCTGATTTCTGTCTTTATCCATCTCAAGTCTACAAAAAAGACATATGAATTTACCAAAGTTGTTGCAGAAGATTTTGGAAGGTTTGGTGGAATTTAGAGCCGGGATACAAACAGTTACTGTGTCTAAAGTCTGATTAGCTGCTAGTTGTGGGGTAGTGGGGTGTAAATATTTGGGATGGAAGTTGGGGCTCTGGCTGCTTCACCGTGATTACTGCACTGCCTAGAGTTGAAGAAAGAGTGAAGCTTTAAACCTGTAAGGTGTTAGCCAGGAAACTACAGCAGCTAGCTGACATTATGCTAATACTCCAATGGAGTGTGTGAACCACAGGCTCCATTACAGTGTAATTAGAAACGGAGAGAGAGAAAGAGATGAAGAGGGAGGAAAAAGGGGAGAAAGGGAGGGAAGAGTAATAGAAAAAAACTGGCCAGATGAGGACGGAGAGAAATAAAGGAAATGGATGGAAAAAGGAGGCAGAAAAGAAAAGTGAAATTGAAAAGAAAAGGATATAGAAAAGGAAGAAAGAAACAGAGAGGGGAGAGAGAGAGAGAGAGAAAACAAAATGGAGATAAGGGGAGGGCCGAGGAGGGGGCAAGAAATGAGGGAAAAGGGAAGAGGCAAGATGAGAAGGAAGGGAGAGGTAAATGGAAGAGAGAATCTTGAAAGAGGACAGGAACAAGGAAGCGAAAGAAAAGGGAGAATAAGCGAGAGGTTAGGTGGTAGAGAAAGATATTTTAAGTGGGAGGAAAGGAGATAGAGAATTCAGGAGAAGGAGAAAAAGAAGAGAGCTTTTAGATGAAATATTAATTGAATTCCAAGTAATTACAGTAAATACTTCACTCAATGATTATGATACAACCTCAATTCTACCAAAGCTAATAATGACAAATTAACACACACTCAAACACACACACAGAGACACACACACACACAGACACACACACATTTTGACATCTCAAGTTATTCTTTCTAGTTATTACTTTAAACATTTATCTACTCACTTCTTCATTCCAAAAAATATTTAGTCAAAGAATAATTCATCCTCAAACTGAAAATGTTACTTGTTGCTGGTTGTTGTTACTGGCCTTCACAACATAACCTGCAGTGTCTGCTTACACAAATGAAACTAGAGAAACTGCTGATGATGAAGAGAAGAAGAAACTTCTGTGGCTTTGCAGTCAGCTTTTCTGGTGCAGCTGAGAATCTCGAGTTCAAAACCATGGATGAAGCGTTCTGCTCAGCGTGGGGAGACCCAGCCCTACTTGAGCTGAGATCCCAGAATCTGTGAGGCGTTCTGAGCAAACAGAAATGGAGATGGTAAAAGAAGTCATAAATGGACAGATGTGTAACGCATTCCAGCGGTTCCACGTACAATCTCCTCATTTCCTGTGTAAAACACTCGACATGCGGGCGTTTAGGCTTCGTCGAACTGTGTGTGTCAATAGTTGCTCCTCCATTGACCTCTGACCTGACCACGCTGGGGGCAACAAGGAGAATTTTTAGCGATGCAGTCGCTGTTAAAACAAGTGCGATAAAATGGCCTGCATTCATCAGCAGAGCGATGGCATGTCAACAAGCACTTAAAAACTCCATATGTTTTACACACACACACACACACACAATTTATACAATATATTTATTATTATTATTATTATTATTATTATTATTATTATTATTATTATTATTATTATTATTATTATTTCTCTTGCCGTTGTTATTGTAGTGTTACATGCGGTATTCAAACTACAGTTACAATCATGGAATACAATCATACTTTTGCGCATTACCTTGTTTCTGTTGGTCCAATAAAAAATATTTCACAACTAAAAAAACAAAACAAAAAAAAACAAAAAATCATACTTTTGCGCATTAAATATTGTCAAGTTTAGCAACAGGGAGGCATGCTGGTGCAGTGCTCAGGGCTGGGTTCGATCCCAGGTTCGTAGGGTCTTACTCTGTGGAGTTTGCATAGTGTTCACATAGGTTTTCTCTGCGTGCTTCAGTTTCCCCCCACAGTCCAAAAGCTTGCACTGTAAATTAATTGATGTATTGGCACCTACGCAGGGCTGGTACACCTTCGCCAGGATAGGCACGAGATTAAGGAAATATACATAGACTATAGACTAGATATAGAAACGGTCCTTCAACTGTCTGCAACTGTTCCTCAATCTGTGAAACTAGACATAAATCTAAAAGTTTTTGTGATTTGGAATGTGTTTATAGCAACCATTGTGATACTGAACATCAAATTGTCTGCTATTTGAATCAAAATAATTTTCAACTGTGACAAAACGTGTAATTTGCAGTGCAGCAGTTAGGGAGTTGACAATCTCCGGCCTGAGAAAAATGTTGGCATCTTGAATGCTGCGCTAATCTAAACTAACTCAGCTCTTCACTAAAAGTGTGCAACATCTTATTACCCAACGATCCCTCTGCCGGCAAAAAGCCATGAGTTTTATTTAACTGCATAATAAAGTCTTGTATTTATTTGTTTTCTACATTTTATGGCTCGTACTGTACGTGCAAACGGCAGCTCTTCAAATTTATTCTTTTCCATTTGCACCCAAAGGCTGTTTTGAAGTTTCTCTGCACTTTAGAGGCTGTTCTATCATCACCATCTTCCCCCCGTTATTACTTTGCATTTTTATAATAGGAGAAAGAAACCCAAGTGACATCTGACTTTCCCAACATCGATGCTGCAGTGAGTTTTGCTGGACACACACCAGATTCTTTTCTTAAAGGAGTAGTAGGTGCACAAGAGTTTTAATAAGGGCTGCTTCAGTTGGCTGTGGGACTGGGCAATTTAAAAGGATAGTTAAAAATATAACAAACACATATATATATACAGATATATAATAGATATCTAATGTAAGGGGCGTGCGCTGCCGCCTCTGTGAAAGGCCCCATGGTTGAACCCAGGAATAGCAGTAGGGCCTTTCTGTGGAAATTTTTCTTCTTCCCGTGTTTAAGTGGGTTTTTCCACTCTAGGTGCTCGGTTTCCTCCCACAGTCCAAAAGGCATGCGCTGTAGGTTTACTGGCGACTCTAAATTGGCCTTAAGGTGTAAATGTGTGTGTGACAGTGTGAGTGTGTGTGTTCTGCTGTGTGTTGGTGCCTGGTCCGCCCGTTGGTGCCTGGTTGCGCCCGAAAGTTGCCGGGACAGGCTCCAGTCACCCCCCGACGCCAGTTCGGATTACAGCGGTTCGGAAAATGAATGAATGAATGAGATATCTAATGTGACAACAACTAAATATTCATCTTTAAAGGTGATGTTCCTTCTGAAAAGGAGTCTAACCAGATTTTTCCATCCTAGATAAATGGATAGATAGATGCATGGATGGATGGATGGATGGATGAATAGATAGATGGTTATTTAGCTAGACAGATATTTTGATAGATGGATGGATGGATGAATAAATATAGATTGTGTATAATTTGACAGCGAATTCACTATAATTCTGCACATTTACTTATAATAACTAGAAGAATCCCAGATGACATCAGACTTTCCTAACTTTGCTCTTGCCTTGGGTTTTTGCGGATACAAACACCAGATGATTTTCCTGGAAGAGAACGCTTTATGGCTGAAATCTGCACCAGTCATATAAACATGTTGTACCTGGAAGGGCCTCACTCCTCTCCTTAAGCCTTTCCTCAGGCTCTGTTTTCCCTCCGCCTTTAATAATAAGCCCATTACCCGACTAATTGCACCGCGATGATACGTTTTTTCCAAGTCTGGTATCAATCAATTGCTTGAAATTAGGCGTGCGGATTCAAGACTCGACACTCCTCGTTTCGGCTTTTATAGAGTAATTGCTTTTAACAGCTCAGATCTGGAGCAATTAAGCAGACGTGCAGATGGAGGATGGCGTAACGTGGCGGTCGCTGACCCGCTTCAAGGGACATCCTAACTTGATGATACCCGCTATATCCTCCAATAGATTTACACACTTTAATAAAAACCTGGTTGTGGTGGGAGGCCCTGAGTGTGTCTCCGACCAAGCTTTAAGAGAGATTCATTAAAAAAGCATTTACAGAGTAGAGACCAGCATTGTCCTTAGTAACAACAACAACAACAAAAATGCCTCTTTATTTCAGCAATCAATAAGGTGGATTAAATTAAAATAGGTTTATCAATGAAAAATGGAAATATCTACCTGCCTTGTGTGATCTGTGACACTGTATAATAATGTAGGGAAATAGATGGCATAATAATAATAATAATAATAATAATAATAATAATAATAATAATAATAATAATAATAATATGACTATTTAATTTTAATAACTGAACACTTACATACAAACACTTGAGCTTACCTTGAGACTAACACCATAATAAAGTCAATAAACATTGACGTCTTTTGCATTTGAGCATAAGTAGCATTATTATTAACAATAATGTTTATTATTTGTGGAGGAAAAAAGGAGACAATAATAATGTTTTATGGCACTTTAGCATTCATTCCTATGGGCCTTTTTTTCCGCCGTAAAACCAGAAATACCGAACGAACGACAAGGCGCAGCATAAAGCTGTAATGCAGCTATTCAGATCATTGCGATGTCCAGAAGTTGGAATGGTGTCTCTATCTAGAAAGCCCTGGGAGGAGTAGCGGGCCAAAAAACGGGTGAACATAATAATAATAATAATAATAATAATAATAATAATAATAATAATAATAATGCTATTATTTAATGCTTAAAAATATATAAAATATGATATATTATTAGATACTGTATGATCTAATTATTTTTTTAGTTTTATTCTTTGAAAGTTAGTTGACAAAATTATTATTATTATTAATAATAATAATAATAATAATAAGCAATAATTCTTGTAATTATTATTATAATTGTAATTATTATTATAATTGTAATTATTATAATAATTATAATTATTAATATAATTGTAATTAAGAATTATATATAATGAATTCTTGCATTATTATTATTATTATTATTATTATTATTATTATATATTATTGTGTGTGTGTGTGTGTGTATAATTGTCAACCAACTTTCAAAAGAAATAAAAATAAATAACGTGGAATATAATTTAATATAATAAAACTGCCAATCAAAGTACTGACAATAAAAGCAAATTGTTCAGAAAATAGTTAAATTAATTCATTTAGCTCAATTAAGTACTAAAGAAGCGTGACTGTGTCAAGCTAAATAATTAGCACAAAAAGACTCCAGGTCGTTCTCCTGTATCTTCTAGGAGAAATCAAACATTTAAAAATAGTAATGAAACTCATACAGTACAGAAGAAAACTCATCTAAACAAGATTTTATAGTTTATGCCAGTACACGTGTGTTCAGAATGTGATTCTTCCTTAGTAACAGCAGAGACATAAATATAGACACATGAAAACTATACTGCCCTCTTATAGCTACTGCTCTCTTATAGCTTCTGATACAGATAGATAGATAGATAGATAGATCAATGATAGATAGATAGATAGATAGATAGATAGATAGATAGATAGATAGATCAATCGATAGATAGATAGATAGATCAATCGATAGATAGATAGATAGATAGATAGATAGATAGATAGATAGATAGATAGATAGATGTAAAACATCTTTATATTGATGTTTTATGACTTTATTACACTTCACATGCTCCTGTTTGATCCCGCTGTGTTTGTAACTCCGCTCCAGGTTTTCTCCAGATCCAGGTGTGCGGTTCTGCCTCGTTCAGGTTTGATCAGTGCTCAAAAGCCTCATTTACCTTTTTAACAAGCACGCGGCCGGCGTGTTGGAACACACTAGAGTCGGGGAAGCCGTCCAGATGCTGGTGGTTTAGAGCCAAACACCTGTGACGAGGGAAAAGCAGCGCTGTGGTCGGGATTTACTGCGTCCTGCTGAGCTGGTTATTACTGCTGCCTGCTCCTCCTCAACAAACAAACCACAGAGTTCAGCTCAAAAAACACCAGTAGTAAGTTAATAACATGAGATATGGAGAAAAGGAGGTAAATGAGAAGAAAGAGAGAGAATTCAATGTGAAAATGCTGAAAAAGTGAGGACTTAGAACATATAACATGCTGCAACTCTGTTGTCAAGAATTTCCCACTTGCTACATAACGCTTATTCAGGACACTGAAGTATTGAGTGCTTGCTAAAATGGATTCCAGAGCAAACAAACAAACAAACAAACAAAAAAATAGATGAATACATTTTCTCATAGCTCAGGATAAACTCTACAATAATTTTTCTTCAGTTGTCTTATAATAATTTCTACTTCACAAAGCTATTTTTGCTATCAAAAGTTCATTTCCACTATGTAACGCATAATTCTTCTTGCTAATGATTATTTTTACCAGTTAAAATAAATACTAATATTAAAAAATTAAAAATCTAAAGGTAATTTCTAATAAATCATGCCACTTTTTGAATTATTGCTAATCTTTTTTTTAGCTAATATGAATTTTTAGTTAGCTAATGCCATCCAAATCAGAGGTATTAGAGCCAAACACCTGTAATGAGGAGGAAGATAAGTTCAAACTGGGATTTAGTGCATTATAAAGGCCATTAGTCATTCAGTTAAAGTAAATCCATATAGAGATACAAGAAGTTTCTTTTTCAAACATAAATTTATTCTTTAGCTTTTAATGCTGGTTTATCTTATCCATTAGTTTATTCTAGCCACTGCTAGTTTCTGATAGTTAAGGCAAATCACTAGAAATGAATACTATTTCCCCTTCACCTACTGCTTCTTTCTATTAAACCTTGTTACTTTTATGAGCTAATGCTAATCTCCTGGAGATAACGCTAGTTTCTTGTTGAGGCAAATTTCATGTGGTGGGGATTTAGTGCATTGCATGCAGCATTAGTCATTTAGTTAATATGAATCTATTGAGACATGAAGAAGAGGAGTAGAGAAATGGGGGGAAAGAGAGAGAGATAGGGACGTGTAAAGACAGACAGATAGTGCTGCGTCTCTGGAGACATGTTGAGACGCAAGTGTGAAGACCCTGAGATGCCTCCCTTTATAGAGAGGGTGTGAAGACTGGTAAAAAAGGGAGCTTGTGGGAGGAAGAGAGTCAGGACAGCAGGGAGAAGAGGAGAGGGAGGAAGGGATGGAGAGAAAGAAAGAAAGTGAGGTGACTAACCACAAGAAAACACTGGCAGCTAAAGCACCTGCCACCTACATAACCACCTGGACTCACCACTCGCAGCGCCGACTCACACCTGAAAGCTGCTTCCTCCACAGATCGACTGGAGTTTATTTAAAGTGTTGTTGAAAACGTAAAAAAAGTGTCATCAGTTAATGATTCAGAGAGGAGAAAAATCAGTGCCAAGCAAATATAAGCTGAAGAAGAGAAGTCTGTGAGATGATGCTACAACTTGCCACTAGTTGCATTTGATGTGTTCTGTACCTAATTCTAGTTTATACTAGCATAAATGCTGATTTTGCTATCTAATGTTTTTCATAGAGTAGCTACAGCTAGTTTCTGTTATTTAAAGCTAATCCCAGTCCAGAAGATTTTCTAGTTATTCTAGTAATTTTCTAGTATTAATTACTACTAAACAATATTTCTTGCTAACTTATGCTTATTTCTGCTAACTGATGCTTCTTGTATCAGCTTCCACTTAGTTTCCATTAGTTAATGCTAGATTTTCTTATTACTACTAAATTCTGTTATATTTCCTTGCATTCTCTTTAAAATGTGTATTTCTCCTTTTCAGTTTTTCACTTTTATTTATATTAGTGCCTTGTACATTACTCTTAATATCTTAGCGCCAAACACTAAAGGAAATTCCTTGTATGTGTTTTTGGCAATAAACAACATTCTGATTCTAATGTTAATGTTCTCAAGCAAAAAATAATTCCTGCTATATAATTCTAAGTTCTATTAGACAATGCTAATTTGCTAGTTAATACTTAAATTTGTTGCTAACTGTTAGTTTCTGCTAGCTAACAGAATTTTTTTTACCAGCTTATGCTTATTTCAGACAGCAAATGGCAGATTCCGGTATTGCATTTTGAGGTACTGTAAAAGGTATATTTTGTCAAATTACAAATTGAAACCACCCTTAGAAAGAGGAAACAGCAAAGGTCTGAATGTTTAGATGAAAGTTGAGATTTTATGTACAATTTGTAACAAGGCTATAAAATGAGGTAGGTCCAGACTCTAAGCAACTAGTAAGAGTAAGTAAGAGATAAGAGTTACAATTTGAGTAATTAACAATAAATCAATTGCCAATCAGTAGCAGTTTTAGCAGCTGATATCAAGACTATGATGTACTGTTGAGTGGTGAAATGGTTTTAATATACCCAAAAACTGTAAAAACTCAGAAACAGTTGGTAGCGTAATGATTATGGAGTTGGCCCTGTGATAGGAAGGTCACTGGTTTAGGCCCCAGTCTGGTAAAGGTACTGGTGAGGTACTCATAAACAATGCACCGTCTTCAAGCGCTGCTCCCTGGATGTTGCCAAAAAAGCTGCCCACTGCTCCTTCAAGGAAGGGTCAAATTCAGAGGTCACATTTTGTTGTGGTGCACTGTATACTGTTCTGTGCTGTGTTCACAATGAAAAATAATCACTCGCTTTAAATTAGAGTGAGCTTTTGAAAAACAAAATGAAGTCATACAGGCCTTTGGTAAGCCAGAAGGCAATCCGATTAAAAACAAAGACTCCAGAAGAGCGTCCTCACAAGCGTGTGACTCGATACTGATTTTAACAGGGATCCGTGAAGTCAGAGTGTCTGACATAAATGAACACGGCACTGCTTTTAAATGTAAAACAGAAAAGCCGTCGCTGGCAACGCACAAACAACATATGAACGCTCTCGTACCATGAAGAGCCTGTTTAGCATCTGCAGGCGAATTCAGCACCATGTGGCATGACGTCACTTAAACACACACAATCGCATTCCTGACACATTGGCAGAAGAATACAAAACGCTACAGGGACGTCCATCAAAACTGGGCTTTCAACACATGCTGCGAAACAGATGAACATATAGAACATGTAGAAAATATCACTGTTGTTTAAGGAAGTTGATAGAGGACATGCATGATAATTTTTCTTTTCTTTTACTTATTTTTGTCGAGAACACGACATGTTTCTCATGATCTCGACATAAAGAAAGTGGTTTTCTTGAGATCACCTTTTTTTTTCATGATTCCAACATAATGAAAAGTCATGATACCGTGAGAACAACTTACCTAAGGTGTTATTAGACATGACTTTGAGAACTTCTGGTTTATTGGGCTAATGATAAAAAAAATGTGATCTCAAAATGACACTTTTTAAATAATGAGAAAACTAACACGTTAGTTTAAACTTAGTTTAAAATCACAATTTATTTTTCTTGTGATCGTGTTATAACAAAATTCATTTTCTTGAGATTTTTATTTTGAATTTGTTACACAGAAAGGTGTTATTAGATCTAAATGAGAACTTCAGTTATGTTGAGATCATGAGAATCATAAATTGTGAACTTAAAATAACAAAAATTGCTTTTAAAGATAAAATATTTTTCTTATGATATCAGAATAGCAAGTCAGTTTTACTACTTTTATTTTTACTACTTTTACTTTTGACCTAACAAAATGTGTTATTAGAGGCAATTCTGAGAAAAACTATTTTTGTTATGAGACAAATAAGTTGTCATTTCAAAATAACAAATGTTTTCAGCTTTTTTCATTTTCAGATTTTTTCTAAACATTTTATACATTTTTCTAAACAATTGATTTTACTAAATATGGTCAATTATTATATTTTTGTACTTTTTTTGTTGAGGTGATTCTTGTGAAGTGATTATGAAGTGAGAAAATGTGGTGAAATTATCAATTATTTTTCTTTAAACATACTGTAATAACGTAAGACACATTAAGCAAATAATTAAATGAAAAGATTGAAATTAAATAAATGAGTGATATGTGAAGAAGGAGCTTCATGTCCTTATGACAGCTTTTATATATTTCTCAGAGCATTTCGGTTTGCATCTGAGGTGGGATGTAGAATTTTTTTATGTGTTTTGTGACATTTAAAGGTTCTCATTGCCTTTCCCCAATTTAAATTCCCAATCAAAAAGTATTTGCATGCAACAGCTTTTTTCACCTTTATTTCATGGACTGTAGTGTTGAAAATTCTTGTTAATGATTAGAAAATTGAGGGAACAACATTAAATGGCATTTCAGGCAAATAAATCTCATTTATAACAAGAAAGAGTGTGTAACACTGCAAGTTTAACATCATATTAACTGCATGTGTTGTGATAGAACATAAAGTGAGCATAAATGTAATTTTGTGTATCAAGAGTAAATCAAGTTTATGCCCTAAAATAAAAAGCAAACTTTCCAAATACATGTCTCTGGTCCAAAACACACATGAGCGCAGACCTGCATCCTTCATTGCAAAAGTGGGATTCGTGGGAAACAAATCCTAAAGCAAAGCACTTTATTTTAAGGTGGACAGACCTAAATCTGAAATAACCTTGCTGAGCGCAGCTCCAAGCGCCACCTTAAGTGGAGCACAAAAGTTAGCACGTTCACGCACAAATCCATCTTGATGAAGTCGAAGTTCCCCCGGCATACGAGGCGAGCCGAATTTCCCCCGACGCACGTTGCAAAGCCGACGCCGAGTTCTGCTTTCGACTTTACACTCCGCGTTATTCTGAGTGTGTTTCAGGTGCGACATAAAGGTGATCTATGGTTGTGATGTATGAGTCGAGACCAACAACTCATGCAGCAGGGCATGAAATTGACTGTTTTATCATATCCCGCTGGATAATTGTTTTTCTGATTACCTTTCTCATATTTGCCAAAGAGCAACGGCCAACACGTAAAGTCCGTTTATGGGCCTCTTTATCGAAGTGGCACTGGACTGTAAGGCCTGGAACAAACTTGCTGTTAGCTTGCTGCCATGCATATCCTGCATTCCTTAGCGTCGGTTGTGATGCAATATTGTGACGAACACTAAGAGTGGTCGTGTGAGCATGGTGACAGGAGGTCACAGGTATGCTATCAATCATTCTGGGTGTGATTTTGGTGGTCAGCTCCAAAGTGGAGAACTCCAGTATCATACGTAGTTGCACATAGTTATATAGCAAGTGTTCGTTGACGATGCACCTGGTTGCGAGTACTCTTGGTCTAACAGAAAGCATATTCCAGGCCTAATGCCGGTGTCGAAGACACATCACGTACCTTCTTCATGTGTTGTACCCTTTTTAAACATTATGTGAGCTCAGCATGAACTGTTAGAGCCATTTTGTGTTGCATGAATTTTGGATTTAATATTTGGATTTAATATTTTACAACTATTTGCAATAGAAAGTAGAGATATGTTTCTGGAACTCTCCATAACTTTCCATGTACAGTGTTAGGTAATAGAATTATATTAATACGTATACACGTTAAATGTACTAGTATGTAACAATAGAAGTAATATGTGCTTTACGTGCCGTAATCTGATTGGATCCTGAAATATATATGAAGATGCAAGAACGTATAGAACTAGTATTGTGTTAGAGCTGAGAACTACAGTCTTTTGACCGTCACGTAAAGTATCTTTGTAGTCCTAGGAACTCATCCTTTGCTTGTAAAACTCTAAGAAACAAAACAACAAAAGAAAAGACTGACTCAAGACCCTTTTTTGGATATGTGTCACATGCAAAGAATCGAGGAGTTCGAGGCTAGTGAGGCAGTGCGAGCTGCACTGCACTCACATGAATTTTATTGGAACACCTGGGGTGCGTTTCCCAAAAGCATAGTTGCTAATGTAGTTCAATTGCTTGTTAACACAAATAGATAATCAGCCAATCACATGGCAGCAACTCAATGCATTCAGGAATCTAGACGTGATGAAGACAAGTTGCACAAAGTTGTTCAAACTATGCATCAGAATGTAAAGGGGATTTAAGTGACTTTGAACGTGGCATGGTTGCTGGTGCCAAAAGGGCTGGTCTGAGTATTTGAGAAACTGCTGATGTACTGGGATTTTCACACACAACAATCTTCAGGATCTGAAAAAGAGAAAATATCCAGTGAGTGACAGTTGTGTGGACGAAAATGTCTTGTTGATGTCAGAGGTCAGAGGAGAATGAGCAGACCGGTTTGAGATGAGTAGCTCAAACAACCACGCATTACAACCAAGGTTTGCAGAATACCATTTCTGAAAGCACAACAGGTCAAATCCATGTCATGAGACACGTCTATGAACTTACCCAATGTGGTCGTCCTAGAGCAACGTAACATCCCCACTCACTGCTCCCTCACGGCTGTGCCAGATTTTGTTGTGGTGCTGTTCATAATGTGTCTTCGGTGTGTTCTTTGCCATCACAGTATGATTTAGGCGTGCCCCACTTTCAGTATATCAACTGCAAAACCGAGACAAGATACAGGCTCAGAGTTCCCAAGACAAGGTGTAATGGAAAGACCAAAATATCACAAACAGAGCTGAGGTCAAAGTCTGAACATTTTTAAACAGCAGAAAATCCCCAAAAAACAGCATTAAATTGTAGTCAAAACATAGTCAGAGGAGCCAACCGTCCGATTACAATTGCAAGGTACTGTCCCCAAGCATTGCTGCCCGGGTGCTTCCCTTGTTAGCTGTCCACTGCTCCTTCTCAGATGGGTTAGTTGTTAGTAATTCTGGTCCGTATTATTTTATTTTCTTATTTTTCTGCAATGATTTCTCAGCATACGAAACCTCCTGCTACATTTTCACATTTCACCACTTCCTCTGAATAAACAGGAGTGGTGGTATCAAAACCCGGTTTCTAGTCTTTGATTTCACGTTTGATTTAATGTTGGCAAATAACAGCTTTGAAATGAAATGGATTTATTCCACTTTGAAATATTGACCACTATCTCGGGGAAGCTGATTTCTTTTACACCGTTACAAATAAAAATGACATGGTATTTATTTATTGCATTTTATAGACCTTTGAGCAGAACACTGTTTCTAAAAATGAAATCGTGCTGCTCAGATGCTCTTAAGAGTTATGTGGAACTCACCACAAGCCTCAATCTAATCAACGGAAGCTCCCAGTCTTGAGAAAATAATAAAAGTAAATTAGATTAGTCACTGCACTTTATCTAATTGTGGGAGCCAGGACCGCTGTGCTATGGGTCGCCACTTTTATTTATTTATTAGCATTTTAATACATTTTTTAAAAATTATTCTTGAGTCAAACACATTATTCCCAAAAACATAGTTGCTAACATATTGCTAACTATATTAGCAACACCATATTAGTTGCTAATGCACATTGCTAATGTACACTATGTTAGTTGCTATTGTGCACTGCTAATGTACACTATGTTAGTTGCTAATGAACACTACATTATTTGCTAATGTACACTATGTTAGTTGCTAATGTACACTATGTTAGTTGCTAACGTACACTACGTTATTTGCTAATGTACACTATGTTAGTTGCTAATGTACACTATGTTAGTTGCTAATGTGCACTGCTAATGTACACTATGTTAGTTGCTAATGAACACTACATTATTTGCTAATGTATGCTATGTTAGTTTCTAATGTACACTATGTTAGTTGCTAATGTACACTATGTTAGTTGCTAATGAACACTACGTTATTTGCTAATGTACACTATGTTAGCTGCTAATGAACACTACGTTATTTGCTAATGTACACTATGTTATTTGCTAATGTACACTATGTTAGTTTCTAATGTACACTATGTTAGTTGCTAATGTACACTGTTAGTTGCTAATGTACACTTTGTTAGTTTCTAATGTACACTATGTTAGTTGCTAATGTACACTTTGTTAGTTGCTAATAGTAGATCTGGGCAAGGCTATGCTAAACATAAAGTCTCTACGTAAGCAGGCTGCATTTTAAGCCTTCAAAACTCCACAACATCGTAATACCAAATTCAGATGTTTTCCACATCTTTTCAGACAGTTTTCTGACACATTTCACGTTACCAAACCAAGGACAGATTTCACCTTACTGGATCTTTAATAATAATATAATAGATTTCTGTGCTGAAAAATACTGACCAATTACTCAGTCAGGCGCAATAATTAATTATTAACATCAAAATTAGTGTTTGGTTCAAGTTTTTGATGATGACCTGCTGGATTTTTATGCTTGACTGGAAAGTCACGGCATGGGTGAATATTGTAAAAGCTAAATAAGGTAAATAAAATCAGATTTTCCACTAAATTAAGAAATGCTCTTAAAGAGAGTGGAGTTTTTCATTTCTCCCACTATTTATACACCAGTAACAGCAAAGAGGGGGTGTAAATGATATATCTGTTGTCATTTCGGAAAATGAACCCTTAAACTTCAGCGCATATGTTTCTCTGTGTGGGGGACTGGATATCTAACGTTTAACTCTTGTTTAAAGCCAGTGCAGAGTAAACATATTTTAATTCAAAAGCAATTAAGGAATTAGTGAGTTAATGAAACATTTGTTCTTCAGGCCAAATGAACATTTAGCATGGAGAGGAACGAGTGCGGGGCAGCGGTGTCAGTCCTCACAAAACAGGCTGATATATGAAAAACAGAATTCACAATATTTATTTACTCTATCTATAATTACTATGAAACATGTAGAGTGCTTATTGTTTAACTCACTAAAGCCCTATTTAGAACTGAACACCGTCAATACAGTTATAAAAATTATCTTAATATTCCTCTATCACTTCTTCTCTCTTTCTGCCCTCGTCTTATTCATATCACAGACTCTTTCTTCTGTCTCTTTCTTCATCTCTCCCTTTATATCTATCTGTCCTTCTCTCTCTTTTTTTTTCTCTCTCTCTCATTATCCTTTTCTCTGTCGCTGTCACAGATCACTACCATTTTCATACAATTTGCACCTGATACAAAATAATACTGTAATGGTTTCTTTAATATGGACTAAGCCTAGTCTTGTATTAAACTGCATTGCTAATTGAGATTCACCACTGAAACTTAAAGCTTGTTGAGGCATAAACTCAATCATAGTTGGGGAAACTGGCCCAATATGCAAAAGCATAGTTAACATTATGGTCATCAAAATATCTTGTGGTAAAAGTTGATAGTTTAAATGAATATATTTAAAAATCACTTTGCAGAGTGGAATGCTGTGGTATTTTTTAAGAATTTGTATGTCAACAAGTCATTTTTCACAACAGGGAGGGGAAGAAAAATCTGTAGATATTGAGCTGATATGCAAAAATAAAGAACTGCTTCAAAGATTACATTTTTAATTTATTTTCTGTTGTTAAGTACATGATAAGCTAAGTTAATTATATTCTGAGAATAAAGTGTAATTAAAGATTAAAGTAATTTAAGAAATGCTGACCCTGCCCCTGTTTAGGAGGAGGAGTTTACAGCCACTTTCATGTGATGACTTTATTACTGTGGAAACCAATAAAAATCGCTCTCAACGCAATTCCCAAAGATTCACCCCAAGGCCGAATCCATCCAAACTGAGGAGACGACGATCTGGAAGAAACGCAATAAAGGTCGAAGAAGACCGGAGGGGTCGCATGGGGGTCATGGACGTACACGACATAAATAACATAACACTCCGAGTTGAAGGTGTCAGCAGCAGATGTTGTAGATGTTCTGTTCTACGTGTAAACAGATGCAGAATTGAGGAGTGTGAAGCTTGTGGGGGAAACTGAGCGCTTAATCGTCCTGTCTACTTCAAACTGTAATTAAGAGGCAATGTGACCCAGCTCGTTATGTGTCTGATGGGCCAAAGGCCTGATTTCGATGAGATGTTACACCCGATGTGTTGCCAAGGTTTGCATGTCTATTTGACTGTATTAGCCAGACAAAACTAATTAACCCTCTCTCTCTCTCGCTCTCTCTATATATGTATGTATACATATATATATATATATATATATATATATATATATATATATATATATATGTATGTATATATATATATATATATATATATATATATAT
Source organism: Distichodus sexfasciatus (assembly GCA_032718565.1). NCBI lineage: Eukaryota > Metazoa > Chordata > Actinopteri > Characiformes > Distichodontidae > Distichodus > Distichodus sexfasciatus. The sequence continues at coordinate 694,395 of JAVGVS010000150.1, read as the reverse complement.
ATATATATATATATATATATATATATACATATATATGGATTTTATTTATAGTGGCACCTGTATGCATACACACATATGTACATATTCGCACGTAATGTATTTGTTGCACTGCAATGCACCCTATTAAAAATGTATAAATATATGTATGTATGTATGTATGTATGTATGTTTGTATGTTTGTATAGGGTTGGAGGGAGCAAATTATAATAAATGGAAAAATACACAGATCAGTCATAACAATACATCTAGAATTTTTGTAATAAAAATACATTTTGTTTAACCTTCCTTGCCTGGGTTAAGTTGATGTGTTAGAACGTTATAAATGACCAGATTTGAGCGACTTTTACGAGGGCCAAATTGTGATGATGAGGGTCTCCAAAAGTGGTCCAAAGAAGAAAAATGGGTTAAGTATATTTAAGTTTGAGACAGTAATTATTTGTCATTGCGAACATACCGCAGCACAGCACACATTGCATCTCTGCCTTTGTCCCATCTGTGAATGAGCAGTGGGCAGCATTTTGGCTGAGCCCAGCTTAGCAGTGCTTGGGGACGGTATCTGTCTAAGTACTTAGTTGTACTTTTATTGGTCCGACTTGGATCGGAGATCTTCATCACAGGGATAATTCCCCAACTGCTATGGTACATAAACTATAGTGCTCGATGATCATCATCATCATTATGAAACAGACTAAAAGGGCAATAATGCTTTTACACTCTACTAGTACTGCTTTATCAGCAAAGTGCCAGAGAATTATCACAAAATCTCAGAAGACACATTAAAAACTCGCTGGCGCGGAGGAAACAGTATGGCAGTTTTGCCGCTCCTCACGTCCCGCTAACTATAAGAGCCACACGAGTGTGTTAATAGCAAATAAAGAAGCACATTAAATAAGCTACACTTCAGATAAACACAGGACAATTATTCAGCTCGAATGGCAGGAAAAGAGCTGCCCAACACGCGCCTGCTTCGGAACTGCTGATGAACAGCATGCATGAGTCATTAGGCGCTTCTCTTTAATCTTCTAGGTTTTACCATTTTAGCTAAAGGACGTCATCCCACGACAAACACACGCACACACATACACAGATTACCCTATTCCTCTGCATCTATAAGGACCGCCAATGACTACATTTGAGGCTCTCAAAATCATCTGCTGTCCCATTACTGGACCGGAATTTCCTCGGCAAAACCCAAATTGGACTCCCGCTTTTCCGCTTTCCTGTTTCCATCCCAGACACCTCATTTAAACAAATTTGCCCTTAACGAGGTGCTTTTGCCGCCTCCTGTCCCAAATAATGCGCTGAATTTCAGAGCAGGCAATATGCTGACATTTGCAGCCAACGCCGGCTATACAAATGCTAATGTAATCTTCCTGTCCTCCTTCACGTCCTAATTGTTCCCAGCTGCACTCCAGCTTTTTGGAGGGATAAAAGCAGTATGAGCTCAGATTAGAGAGCAGCCCTGACTGGAGATCACTCAGTCGCCCAAGATGAATGGCTTTTGCATCAATGAGGACAACAGATTCGCGGCCCCCAACGTGCAACCTAAAACTAATGCACAGATTACGCCAAAATTCATCTGCTTGGCATTTGCTGCTGTTTCTGTCATATATGATTTTGATTTTAAAAGCTGAACATGCATTGTTGTTGTTCTCACTCGAGAGATGGAAATGTCACAACAGACTAAAGATATAAAAGCAAAGATTGCCGAAATATATATCTTCTCATGATTTGAATTGAGCCTGCGATGTAAATGACTGATCATCATCACCTTAATCATCAACATCATCGCCATCATCATTGTCATAAATTACATTGCCGTCGTCATCCCTATCACCATCATCATCATCATCATCATCATCAACATCATCATCATCTTCATAACTATCATCATAACTAGCGTCATAAATATCATCATCATCATCATCATCACCACATTCATCATCACCATCATCATCTACATCATCATCATCATCACCTTAATCATCAACATCATCATCACCACATTCATCATCATCAACATCATCTTAATAAATATCATAAATATTGTTGTCATCATCACCATCATCATCAATATCATCACCATCACCATCACCAGCATCATCATCATCAGCAGCAGCATCATTATCACCACATTCATCATCATCATCATCATCATCACCACCATTCATCATCATCATCATCATCATCATCATCACCATCATCATCATCACTGTGGTCATCATCATTGTCATTGTCATCGTTGTCGTCATCACCATCATTATTGTCATCCCCAACTTCATAATCATCACCATCATTATCATTATCATCATCATCACCATCACTCATCATCACCACTATTACCATCATCATTTCATTGCCATCTTTCATTTCATCATCATCATCTTCATTGCCATCACTACCATCATCATCATTACTATCACTACCATTGTCATCATCACCATCATCACTCTTTAATCATTACCATCATCTTCATCATCTGACCTTGTTTTACTCCACTCAGGAGAGGGATGGAGGGAGGATTGAGGGATGGAGGGATGGAAGGAGGAGAAGCATGAGCTTTTCTAAAGACAATCTGCAGCCACTTCCAATTTTTATTCTTGAAGTATCTATTTCCAAGATGCCCAATGCACTTTTTAATTAATCCTTCAGATATGTCGGATTCGACGTTACATTAAACCAAATCTCTGCGAGCTGAAAGCGCTCCAAGCGAGCAATCAGGAATTAAGCAGAGAGCTCACGTCTCTGTAGTGACAGTAATCATGCAGGGTCATGATACTGCAGGACATGACTGGATAAAGCAGCAGAGTGTTAGAGGGCGACGCGATGAGCTGGGCTTCTTTAAAAACATCATCTATTTATATGGTGTGTTCTTTAGCAGAAGAAGAAGTAATCATGAGAACAAAGATGAAGCTGTTACAAGAAGATGATGATGCGATGATGTATATGATGATGATGATGAAAGGAAGCAGCAACAAAAATGATGAGAACAAGGTGATTACAGATAATAATAAGAAGAAGATGATGAAGAAGTAAAAGGAAGAAGGAAGAAAACGATGATGATGATGATGATGATGAAAAGAAGAAGAAGAAGAAGTAATGATGAGAACAAGGTGATTGCAATGCTAAGAAGATGAAGAATAAAAAGAAGAAATAGAAGAAGAAGAAAGAAGAGGAAGAAGAAGAAGAAATGAAAATAAATAATAAGAAGAAAAGCAAGAAGATTAAATAATGATTACTTTTTTTGTCATGTCACAAGTGCCTAAAATTGTTTAGCGACATCTTTATCCATCCATCAGCCCATCCAAACATGGCCCTGAGCAGTAGAATTCCCTTCCCTCAGTTCTTCACGCTAGCATTCTGAAACCGAGGACGAGAGGCTGCTGTCCGCCGCCGTGACGTGCATCTTCATTAAGAGCCAATCAAACCACCATAAACCCCATCCATGCCAATTAAAAGCTGTTTGCACGCAATGCTGGTGTAGGGTGAAATATTTCCACCAGCAGCAGCGCCTTCATTATCGCCTCTGTCAGAATCGCCTTTTGAAAAATGAAGTATGGCGCCAGGATTTGAATCCTCCGCCCTGTTTCTGCGGGTCTATTTATCGTGAAACCGAGAGAATACAACACAGGCTCCAGCCTGCACTCGTAAATAATTTAAATAAATTATCAATGCACGCCCCAAGGATGGATAAAACAAACGCCTCAGGAGCAACACCAATAGTGTTTGAGGCCAAGCAGGCCTCGATCAAAAAAATATAAAAGCAGAATAATGAGTAGCAACAAATACTCAAATCTGGTTGCAGTTTCCCTACATATTATTACATCAAGGTGAGTAGCAAATTCTGAACTGAAGGTTCACTGGAGCAGTGAATATAGTTTTTAAATTCCAAAATCAAATATTATTATAGGGCCACCAAAATGTGTTTTATAGAAATGAGTGACATTACTGTCACAAAAAGGAGAAATCTTCAAAGGTCTGTCAGGATTAAATTGAAATGATATCAAGGTGATTATATTTTTATTCAGTCCTTAAAACATGTAGCTACAAATAATTACATCTAAAGAATGTTCAAAACACATTGCTCGTGATCATGCCCTTTACTCCAGTCAATAATTTTTATAAGTTTTGAGCAAAGTACTGTAGCTATAAAATTAAGTCAATTACAATTAGTATTTTTGTAACAATTATTTTTTGATCCTCCCATCCGCCAAGTTGATGTGTTAGAATCTATCAAATCTTGTAAAGATTTGACCGATTTTGATGATTTAACCAAATTGTGATGACAAGCAGTGGTGATTTTAGGCTATTTTTAGAGATGCTCAAGCACTCCTAAATCTTAACTCAGCACCCCCTGAAAAATAATTAGATTTTGCGAGGTAACCAGTTCTCAAACCTTAGATTTGGCAAAAATATTTTAGAGATGGAATAAATAAAGACTCAAAAGCCCAGTAAAATCCTTGCACGAATTGGATCCTCCTTCTGATTGGTTACGACTACCATTGCCAGATTTTTATTTATTTAACTTTAATTACCCATCTCAAGCAGTGTTAGGGATGATGCCTTGCTCATGGAAAGTACCAGTGGTACCTTTTATCGGGTCCGAGCTGATCCGTGATCCTCAGTTCACAGGGCTAACTTGCAAACCATTACACTACCAACTGCTGCAAAAGTCTTAGCAGAGGGTGGTTTTGAGACATCGACATCAGGGATATGAGCACAACACACTTATGCTTTGTCATCTTCGGGATCATTAAAATTAATTAAGGGATTTTTTTTGGAAAATTAATCAATATTTGCCATAGTTATGGACAAAGGTTCACATTTTTTGACTGAAACTGTAGAAATCCAGTGGTACTGAAAAAATTGCCGTTGATTTGTACCCAAAGTCAGTTTTGTAACCAATCAGGAATAATCTACAAATTACATGAATGTAGTTGTACGGCAGCTGCACCGACGTCCCACTTTTAATGGAATTTCTCCACTTTTTTCCATTATCTGTGAGATGTTATTAATATAGTACTAGAACCCTTTTCTTTTTCTGACCCCAAAGGGCTTTAAGATTAATAGCACATTCTCTACACGCTGGTAACGCCGTCTCAAATCCATAACCTCAGGTCACAGGTTCAGATCTCGGTAGAAGCACCAGAGACGTAAAGTGTCAGAAATCTGATCCGGCCTCTAATATCTCTCCTCTTCACCGTCCTCTGCAGAGGTACCCTTGAAAACCCATAAATCCCCTGTCGAGATGGAAAGATGACGATATGGAAAAAAAAGAAGTTTCCGCTCTCGGGAAGTGACTCCAGGAACTTTTTTGGTGACATTTTTATGAAACGTTTCATTTCCACAGTTGAACGAGTCCATTTTCTGTCTTGGAATCAATGGATAAATGTTTTTTTTGTGTGTGTGTCTCTCCCGTGAAACCAAAGAACAGAAAATTCTGTGCCTTTATCGCACTGGAATCGTTTTAACTGGTAGATGCGGACCGAAGCGGCTGTAAAGTTCGACACAAGTGATTTTACAGCCTTTTTTCCACCGCATCCACACTTCGAAAAATGAGTCGGAGATGAGGATGGTTCCGCGGAAGAGTGTCCACTTCGTTCGCTATCATATCGATCCTCAGCCTTTGTTTGTTTCTAAGCCCCGCCTCTTCCCACATCATCATAAGAATATTATAAAGCCTCAATCATTGCCTCTTACTTAATTTACAGTCTAATCAATGGCGTATTGATTAAACCCTAAATATATAGAAACCGCCGAACCCGACAGTTTCCTCTGACCATCGCAGACGCCAAGTGCTGCCATTGCCCCTCCCCCTCCCCAGCAACGCTGCAGGTCCTGTCGATTTTTCAGCCCCGTGACACTTATGGCTAGCTGTTGATGTTGTGATGGAAATTTCTTTATCCACCTCCCACTTCAATTTACAAAATGCAGAGATCCAATGTTGTCTGTGCCGGAGGAGAATTTCTCTCTGTAACTTGGATCCCAACTTACGGAATGGTGACCACCAATATTCACTGAACATATTCTATATGAAAGTTTGCAGGTTTTATTTTCATCATATCTTTTGCTCATGACTTTCTCAGTGGTACTTTTACCGGTTCTTAAACAGGTGACCCTTCGATCATGGGGCCTTTACCGTAACACTACCAACTGCCACAAAAACAGATTATTGTTTAAACCATCAACCCTGGGACATAGTCAACATGCTTCCGTAATACAAAGTGGCCACAGATGACTCATGCATTGACCCATCCCGAGCCTTGTATGTTTCTTGGGACCACCTAGGTAGTGGGGTTTGGGGGATGTACTCGCTCATGAGCACTCTAGTGTACCTTTACTACAGTCTGGGAACTTGAACTTGTGACCTCCTCTGACTTCAAGCAGCTGATTCAAACATTATGTTAGCTACAGCTACATTTATGTATGCTTAGGTTAGCATCTACTCGTGTATTCTGTGTTTGTCACACACTCACTCTCCTGACTTAACGACGGTGATGCCACCCTCCGAAAGCTCTGTTATTGCTCCATCACAAGCCCGCCTTAATCGTAATGTGGGACAGATACGGCGTGAGCTGAAGAGGCTAAAAAGCTAATCTCCTTGACATCACACACACACATGAGACGCCTATTTAATCTGGTTAATGAGTTGGCAACAATCATCAAAAGCTTCTTTTGAAACGAGAGAGAGAGAGAGAGAGAGAGGCGGAGGGAAGGTGAGCTGTTCTTTCACTTTCTACTATTCATCATTGCTAGGAGCGAGGGATGGTGGGGGGCAGATATCCCTTTATCTCCACCCAGAGCCAGTTTGGAGAGGGGGAGAAGGCAAACAAAACACCCAGCTAAACAGCCGAGAAAAAAAGGAAAAAACAGGTTGGCATTAGAGTGTATTTAATGTCTCCATCTTAAATCTTTTAATGAAGAACACACACATATAGGGGTTTTGGGCACCAGTGAAAACCACTTTGGACTGCACGAGGTTCCAAGTGTTTGCTGAAGTGACCCCTTTTAAAAAATTTGACCCATATGGTGCTTAGCTTAAAGAGAGTAACAGGGAGTGACTATGTAGCAGCTTTATCCAACCCTCATCCTGACAGCTAGGGTTGGAAGTTTAAAAATAGATAATTGTTTGATTCCTATAACAGAAGTTTGCTGTTTACTGCAGGGCATAAGTCTCTTATCACACTCTGCTGCTATCTTTATTAAAGTCCCGACTTACTGTGTTTGGAGAGATGAATGGCTCAAGACTGAACTGCTGTAAAAGTTTGGAGTCTGATAACACAAACAATCAATTCCTTATGTGACTCAGAACTAATATCTGATGGGAACCGAAACAAAGTCAACAATTGATAAGCATGGGTGTAGGGCATGAGTAGTCAACTCCGGTCCTGGAGGTCCAGAATCCTGGAGGTTTTCCTTCCTAGCTATTCAGTCTCTTCTAGTGGTTATCTACCTGACACCAGGTGTAAAACAGCTGGGAACAAAGTTGGGATGGAAACCTATAGGACACTGGACCTCCAGGACCAGAGCGTTTCCTGGTCTCAATTTCCACCAGACACTTTGCATTCAAACTCCCATTCTGGACTTTCACAGCAACCCCACTGATGATGAGGATCACCTGACCTCTGGGGATTATAGAGCTTATTCTAGGTTGGTGTCTCACACATTGGTTAGCGCTGTCACCTCACATCAGGAAGATCTTGGGTTCGATCCCTGGGTCGGTCGTGGGATTTTTCTGTGTGGAGTTTGTGTGCTCTCTCCATGTTCACGTGGGTGTTCTGGTATCCTCACACAGTCCAAAAGCATGCACTGTAGGTTGACTGGTGTGTATGGGAGTGTGCTTGTATCCTGCGGTGTGTTAATGCCTGCCCAGGGGTTGGTCCACACAGGGATGGTTTCTTGCTCATGGAATAGGGCCTGGCCTTGGACTAAGTTAAATTACCAATGGAGATTTACCATTCAAACTTAAAGCTAGTCTAGGACTAGCAAATCATCTACTTGACATTGGCCCAGTCCTGCTATAGCCCAGTCCCTCAAAGGATTATTAGATTAAGTGAAAGTGAGAGAGCGAAATATGTGAACACACCACAGCACTGTAAGGACAGCTGACATGGGTAGCATCCGGGAGCAGTGCTGGGGTACTTGCTAATGAAGCAGGCTCTTACCAGTCTGGTATTAGAATCGGTGGCCTTCCAATCATGGAGCGAACTCGCTAACCATTACGCTAACAACTGCCCCACTACGCCAATATTGACTGTTAATGTCACGTACGTCAGACTCACCAGAGTCTGGAACTCAGCAGTGTTTAAAGCCTGAGATTTGAGACATACATATACATAACATAGAAAACCCTTTTTATCCAAAATTTCTTCTTTAGACTAACAGGGTGCGGTCTTGGCTTAGACTAGACTAGGGTAATGTCTGATGGCGTAATGGTTAGGGATTTCGCACTATGATCGGAAGGTTGCCTGTTCTAATCCCAGGCCAGTAAAGGTACCACTTAAGTACTCAAGGTAAGCAAGGCACTGTCCCCAAGCACTCCTCCCAGGTGTTGCCCATGTCAGCTGCCCCCTGCTCCTTCATGGATGGGTCAAATCTGAGGTGTGCCAGTTGTGGCTTATAATGACAATCACTCACTTTCACTTATGCAGAAAGACAACCTATAAACAACGAACAATTTATTTGATTATTATCAAATTGATTTAATCACTTTATCAATATTACACCAACCCACAGCTACTGGCAATTTGCTGAGAATGTGCATTCTTCATCTTTACAATGCAGCACATCGTCAAATAAACGACTAATTTCCAGCTAATTATGCATACAGTAATGGCTAGTGAGCTCCAATGAGGTTTTTAAACTGCAGCATTAAATACATTAATCAATGCTGATAATACGCCTGTAATCCATCTGAATGAAAGTTAACGACATTTTTTAAGCGGGATGATGCTCACTGCTCCAGGTAACTAAGATGAGAGAATGAAGTTGAACTTCAGAGAGAGAGAGAAAGAGAGAGTGAGAGATGGTTTGGTGTTTTCAACAGTGATGCTGGGGAGAAAAGCAGCTTCTGTGCTGGAATAAATGAAAGTTTGGGACGAGTGAAGCAAACCTGCACTTTCCACACGCAGAGGTAAAAGCCACATAAACGGATTACATAGAGTTCAGGGTAAAACGGCATTAACAGAGAAAACACACACACGCTTTCAGATAACATTCCAGGAAGTGTGACATAGAATCACTGAATCCTGAGAAAACATCTCTCTTTAACACACACACACACACACGCTCAGTATTGTATTAATATCTTTGTGAGGTCCTTCCATAGACTCCCATAATGACTAGATAAGTCTAATTTTACACCTACACTTAACCCTAACCTTAACCTTAACCTCAGTAACCAAAAGCACATCTTTTACCTCTTTTAGTTTCTCAAATAAAACAAGCACAATTCTCAGAAGTCATTTCTCTCATGGGGACCTCCCCTGCCGTCCCCATTAAAGCGAAATAAACAGATAAAAGTGATTTTAGGGGGACAAAAGGTCCTCAATGTGATAAATACATGGCTTGTTACACACACACACACATAATACCCAATCCTCCTTATTCTGTCCTGACATTATCTCTTAGACTACCAACATCTCTCTTTATCTCACTTCCAACATCATCATCATCATCATCATCATCATCATTATCATCATCCTCACTCTCTCTCTCTCTCATTTTCCATATCTTTCACTTTCCCTTATCATTTCTATCTCTCTCTCTTCTCTCTTCATATCCCATTCTCTCACTCATTCTCTCTTTTCTCTCTCTCCCGCTACACCATCTCTCTCTCTCTCTCCCTCCCCTTCATCTCTGTCTCTCTCTCTCTCTCTCTCTCTCTCTATATATATATATACCTAATCTCCACGGCAAAACTACGCTTGTCGTGAAATTTTCAAAATTGAGTTGTTATGTTGTCAGCGAAAGGGCATAAATCAACCTTCAAACAATACGACATATGACTGATATCATTCAAGGAGTCGGGTTTCTCCTGTCACGCAAGTTAGAAACGGAGAAATCTGCCTTTGAAGTTGACTATCGACGAAAGCACCTTGCAGACGCCAGGTCGCGCCACGCTTTGTATTTACGTAGCCTACGCTGCATTCACAGCTCACGGATAGCCTACTCATGCGTAGGGTTAACTCGAACTCGAGATGGAGATGGATTCCGGAGAAATATCTTCACTCTAGTCAACCAGTGGATTTACCGTGAATATTGAAGTAGAGAGGTCAAAACAGAAACTTTTAACATTCCTCTGGAATTGAATTCCTCATCTCAAGAAAGTCACGTTTTTAGGAGGGAAAGGGTAAGTTTTTCAGCGATATTTATTAACAACAGTACAGTATGGACCTTCCACTGTTTCAAAACACTAAAAACAAAAAATCCAAAATTTTGCCCCATGCAACATAAACGCTCGTTTCTCTCGGAAACCTCCGTTGCGACAAGCGACTGGTTTTGCCGTGGAGGGTCACACACGCACATATATATATATATATATATGTATCTTCCCATTCTCTCTCTCTCTCTCTCTCTCTCTCTCTCACATCGTCCATCTCTTTCTCTCCCTCATCATACTGTATCTCTCTCTTTACCATCACATATCTCTATCATCTCTCTTTCTCTCCCTCCTCTGTTCTTCAGCATCCCTCTCTGCCATCTCTTTCTTTTTTCTCTCTCTCTCCTCCTTCTCCATTCTATCTCTCTCTCCATCATCATCATCATCATCATCATCATCATCATCATCGTCATCTCTCCCCTGTCCTGACCCACTATTATCTCTCCCTACTCCAACTATCATCTCTCTCTCTTTCTCTGTACCTTCCCATCATTCTTCTTTTTCACTCGTCTGGCTCATTCGTCTCTCTTCAGAGGTGTGAAGTTAAAGCGTTTCATGAGCTCTGGGTTTTCTCACCATGTGATAATCTACTCTTCCTTTTTTCTATTTTCATTCACTCTAAATAAGAGGAAACTGCAGCAGCGATTTCACCTCGGCCTAAAATGACGGTGTAAAAGTACTGAGAGAGTGGGACCTAGTTAGACTCTGGCCTTAGGGCTTGTAGAGGTGATGATGATGATGAGGATAAAAATGTGAATTTTCCCATCTCTCCGTTTTACTCTGTCATGGTCCAGCTCGGCCATTTGTCTCATGGGAGGAGTGTGTGTTCTGTCCTGACGCGGATTTCATCACCTCCTCTTACACACACACACACACACACACACATTCAGACTCGCTAAAAGCACACAGTCACATTTGTTTGTGGTGCGCTGTGAGCTGTGCGGTGTTCACAATGACAAATAATCACTCATTTTCAGCTGGGTGTTTGGAAGACATGCTTTTTTCACAAAAATTGGGCTATGAAACACTAAAAACACAGAAGAAATACAAGCTCCAACACCGAGACAACTGAACTCACAAGGCAGGACTGTACTCACATCTCACAAGGCAGGCTGCATCATACTGCATACACTGCTACATTTGCCTGTCATGCAAAAAACTTGTATCACTATCATACGTATCACTATCATACGATTGAAAAATTGTAAGTCAACAATCTGTATATATACATGAATTTATATATATACGTGATTAAAGTGAGTGATACATATTTTAAAAGTAGTGTACTCGTCCCTACGAATTTAAACAAAAGTTTAGCATCTACATTGTCATCAATGAAAGCTTGAGTCATTCTGCTGTAAATTCCATCATCGGCAATTCCATCCCTTGCCACTCAGCATGTTTTTCGGCAGCGTAACTCCATCGCTCATCCAGTACCAAGTCGATGTCTTTCTCTCACAGGCCAAAAATAGTTAGCTCCCGATTGCTACATGGACGTGCAAGAACCACTCATTTAGACACACACACACACACACACACACAGTTTCCCAAGTATTTCACTATAAGGGTAAAGTTTGCTTGCTCGACTCTGTCACGAGCGGCTGCAGTTCAGCTGATTTGCATACTGACAGGCTCCATGCTCCCAGTTTATTAAAATATTTTCAATTTGCCTCTGCTTATACTGGCTCACACCACTAACTTGGGGGCTGAAGAGAGTTTCAAACTCATTTGACCTTGAATTCTGCACTGACCCTCTAGGGTACATTAACACCTTGTTTCTCTGTTGTTTCGACATTACCAGTCACGGTTATTTTATGAGAGAGAAAGTATGCATTACTTTTTACAGATGATCTCAATACTGTAATTTAGACTGTAACCTTCATGAGCGTCTTTGTTTCACTTGTATGTAAATGATTCAAGGTTATTTTTTTGGCTTGAATCTAAGTGACCGCCGGGTGCCACCATAACCAGGTAATCTATATTATTTGACCTGATTATGTTGTAAAATGTACATATATTATCATTTATACATGTTACAGCAGTGTGGGTGAGTAGCTGAGAGATGTGAAATTAATGTAGCAAAACTTTGTTATTTCAACACATACAGTCTTACAGAAAACATAAATGCAGTCGTCCCCAATGTTTCTGGAGTAGTACATCTTTGCAAAGTAGCAAAACAGAGTTATGGTACTGTTTACAGAGTAGCACTTATTTAAAATAAAGTTGACTCTATTTTACTGTAAATAAAGAGAGGTTTTATAAACTAGTATTTACGCTTTGTAGTGAAAGAATAGTTTTTATGACGTGGTACTTATTAGGATTAACAGTATGTTTCAAAGAGTAGTAACTAAGTGAGTTAAATAGTGTAAATAGTGAGTCTTTAAATAGTGTGTAATAATTTGTACAAAATAGCATTTGTATTTTATAGAGTAGCGCTTACTCTTTAAAGAGAAGTAATAATTGTTATGAAGTAGTGCTTACTTTTTAAAGAGTAATAGCCCTTTTCATAGAGTAGTATTTTTTAATGGTCTAACAATACTGTTTAAAGAGTAGAAATGCAATTTATAGAGCAACACTTACTTTTTATTAAAATTAGTAGTAATTTTCCTGTAGTAATACTAACTTTTTTATACAGTTGTACTGTTAATAGGGTAGACATTCAAAGAATAGTAATATAGTTTAAAAGGTTGGATTTTATAGAGTAGTACTTTTTTTTATAGAGGTTAAATACTACTTTTAGCGTGGCAGATACTTAAATATTTTTATATGTTATTTCCTTTTTATGGAGCATATTTTTTATGAAGTAGTACTTACTTACTAAGAAGTAAGTACTGTAGTACTGTAGTAGTTAACGGTAGTTGAGAACCATTTCAGGTGGCAGTTATATAACTAGCATGGAAGAAGAAGCAGTAAACATCTGTTTTCTTCTTAAAACAGGTTTTTATTATTCTTCACCCTCCTGCTGTTTATTTTAAATAGAGGTGTGAATCGTCACTGGTCTCACGATTCAATTCGATTATCAGGTCAGCGATTCGATGCGATGCATCACGATGCAGCCCATCATTTTTTATGCATTACTTCATATTGTTTTCAAATACAAATACAAGCAGTGAGATGTAAGCTCCCTTGTCTGTCCCCAATTCAACATAAACACAGACGTTAGATTTGGAAAAAGGTAAAGTAACCACGGCCTTTGTAACTCTACCATAAATGTTACAATGGTATGTTACCATTTTGGCAGTTTACCTGTGTAGTATTCTGACACTCGTCTGCAAGCTGTTTGAGGATTACAACTAATATAATAAGTATGTCAACCTCACATACCATCAGAGGATCAACGAAGCACGAAACGTAATGGATGATTATGCAGATACTATTAAAGTTTAATTCTGGGCCATCAGTCTTGTGGTGTGTGTGTGTGTGTGTGTGTGCGTGTGTGTGTGTGTGTGCGTGCGTGTGTGTGTGTGTGTAATGATGGAGCTATAACGCCTGCTTCAGCATCTCAATGATGTGCCTCGCTGCAGTCTGTAACTGCATCTGTATTTATGCTGAATTGGGGACAGACAAGTGGGCAAGGTGAGCCATTGATTGCATGCTTATTAAAGGTGTAAGACCTAACTATTAAATTATAATTATAAGGTCGATAAACTATAACTTGCGTTTAACCCACCTGCCACTGTTCCTCTTCCTCCGTCATCTTTGGTTTTTCTGTAAAAACTGTCTGTAGTGTCACAAAACCAGGAGCCATCGGCCAATAGGATTCGCAGGCAGAAACTGCCAAAACCATGCCCCCAAACTGCCAAAACCCGCCGCGTAGAAATCTCACTCGAGCAAAAAAGCTGCTCGTCGGTAATTTACTTTGTGCGCAAAGACATTTTACACATCGAGAGGAAAAAAGACATTCGAGAGAGGAAAAATACAGTTTGCGAGCAATATTATTACGTGAAATTTACTCCCTCCGCCATTCTCGGCTGCCGCGCATGCGGTGAGTGCTGTCAGTGAGATGAGAGTTACTTCTACCCGGAGCAGCGCTGTACTCACATCAAGCAGCCACAGTCACTCCCAAAACTACTTTTTAACTAGCATTTTTATGCCGCCACCAGAAAATCACCAAACAATGTCATTATGATATAATCGATTATGTCCTGCCACTGCATCGATGCAGAATCGTCCGCGTCTGCATCGCGATGCATCGATTATAAGATTAATTTCAACACCCCTAATTTTAAATCAACTCTACTGACTCCAGTTTAAAAGCAGAATCGAAATTAGCCATTGTTGCTTTTCTTAAACCTTGGTGCACATGCATATATCTGTGTTGGTGTGTGTCACGTATTTACCCCCGTCGCCAGCCTGAAGTGCAACTTTCACACTTTAAATATGAAGTGGAAAATCAAATGTCCCCCATCTTTTAGAGGCTAATTCCAGAATGCGGCATGTGCTAATGTAAAAACACACACATAAACACACACACCAGTCACACACACGTGTGGTAATGCGATTGGAGTTTGTTGTCATTGACACGCAGCAGGTGCTGACAACTGTGTCTAATGTGCAGTGGTGCGTTGGGGACGAATCTGCTCAACATCGAACAATTAAATTCTTAGCTTTTTCAGTGTGTCTTTGTAGCTCAAAGTAAAAATAACCCGCAGCAGTAAAACATCATAAACCGCTTCCACGCTACAGAGGAGTTCAGAGATCGTGACTTCATCCTTAAACTGCTGTTTGTTCCAGCTAAAAATATAAAATGTGCTGTTAAAATCAGACCTTTACTGAGCTGGGAGAGAGAGGGAGAGAGAGAGAGAGCGCGAGAGAGAGAGAGAGAGAGAGAGAGCGAGAGAGAAGACAAGATAAAAAGAGAAAACAGAGAGAGAAGTAGAAATGGGAGTGGGATGAGATATACATACGGAGAAAGGTAGTTACAAACGAGTGTTAAATAGAGAAGGAAGGAAAGACCCCACTCTGAGAGAGAGAGCGAGACAGAGAATTGCAGTATATGTCATTTTAGAGCCGTCACTCCTGGTTTGGGGAGGAATGAACTAGAAGCTGATGGAAAGGAACACACACTTATAAACACACACACACACACACCGGGAGACTCTCTGCAGTGGAGTGTGATGGTCTGTTTGAGTTTTCCAAGAGACGGTGAAACAGTTTCCAACTGCACACCACCAAACAGCAGCTCACTTTCAACTGCAGCACACGCTCATGAGCTCCACAACTTCTGAACATGATTAATGCGGAGTTTATTGATCGATCGATTGATTAATTGTCAGACTAATTGTACTGACTTAACTCTATGATCTTGACATAAGATTTCCTGGTCATGTTTTCTTAAATCTGCCCCTTCACCTGAGCACACGCCCGACACGGTTCCTCGTTTAATTAAAGAGTCTAGAAAGCTCATTAGGGGCAAATCAAAGTGCAGAGATTTGCATAATTAATATTTGATGAACTTAATGAAAGTTTGGGGAGCAGCATGTTTAAATGATGTCTTAATTGCTGTCGTATTCACCCGGACGAGCAGCTCATCCCGAACCGCAGTCCCGTCTGTACCACAATAAACACTCTTTATAATTAATTTGGTAAAAGATGATTTGAGTCTAAATGCTCTTTAGTCAAACTAAATGGGACACAATCACATTTTAACACACATTAACACTCCACATGTACAGCCGCCATCTCCCTGCATAGATATTATTTATGTGTGTTCTGGGTAGGGGTCCTCACATTCAGAACTGACACTTATCTCTTTTATACTGCACTGGTGCTGGTTTCAGTTTGACCACATGTGTATTGACAAGGCTACAATGACAGAGGTATGGAAAAGACAAAAAGAAAGAACAAAAGAAAGAGATGAAGACAGAAATAAAGAAAGGAAAAAAGAAAGAAAGACAGAAAAGAAAGAAAGAAAGAGAAAGAAAAAAGACAATAAAAAGAAAGAAAGACAGAACGAGATAAAGAAAAGAAAACAAAAGAATGAAAAGGCTGAATTATGGAAAAGAAAGAAAGAATGAAGAAAAAATGAAAGAAAGACAAAGAAAGAAAGAAAGAAAGAAAGAAGAACAAAAGAAAAAGAAATAAAAGGAAGCAAACAAAACAAAAGAAAGAAAAGACTTAGGTATGGAGAAAGAAAGAAAAAGAGAAAGAAAGACAAACTGAAAGATAGAAGATAAGAAAGACAGAAAAAGATAAAGAAAGAAGGGACTGAGGTATGGAAAAAGAGAGAAAGGCGGAAAGAAAGACAGACAGAAAGAAAGAAAAAGACAAAGATATAAAGAAAAAACAAAAGAAAGAAAGAAAACAAAGACTGAGGAATGGAAAAAGAAAGAAATAAAGACAGAAAGACAAAAACAGAAAGAGATGTTTCAATGAACAAATCCATCACAAGTCAGTGGCTGATTATTTGTCATTGTGAACACAGCACAGAACAGCACACAGTGCACCACAACCAAATGTGACCTCTGCGTTTCACCCATCCGTGAAGGAGCAATGGGCAGTACCTTGAGTGCCTTACTCATGAGTACCTCAGTGGTACCTTTACCAGTCCGGTACCTGAACCGGTAACCTTCCTGAACACAGGGCCAATTTCCTAATCATTACACTACCAACTGCGAGCCCTGTAGCATTCTGAAAGCGGTAAGAATTCCTTGACGGCTCTCTAGCAGCGACAGCAGCAGCTTCTCCTCTTTTAGTATTCGTGACCAGGCCTCCGTCCCAACAGATCAGATGAGCGTCAGAGGTTTGGAGGCCCTGATGTCTCCGACTGCAGCTAAATTATCTTTGCAGCCTGAATAGTTCAGAGATAAAACTAAAAAGGGCGGAGGGTGGAGGGCGGAGGCTGAGTCACCCGGGACGACCATGCCACTTTGGCAAGAGCGGCTTTGAAGATTGTTCAGGCTTTATTTTTCCCGTCTTCTTCCACCCACCCCAGAGACTGTTTTCTTAGATACGAAAAAGCCCCATGAAATGCACTGTGCAAAATCGATGGCCTTTTCTATCACTTACCTTTAAATATGACGCTTCCAGCATGAGCTCAAGTGGACTCGAGCGGTTCACATTCGGGCTAAGTGTGTTTATTAAGTTATTTTTGTGCTTAAATGTTGAAAGTATGAACCTTGAGAAGATTTGATGATTCCACATTCAATTATTCATCTTCCAGCTAAAGGCTCCTTCATGAATTATTTTACAGATGTGAACTCCGACATGGTCTCCTGCTGTGAAAGTTTGATCTGAAGGTATGAAAGTCAGCGCCCGACCTGGAGATCATCAGCTAAATATCTTTTGAGTTGCACGCCAAAGTGTGGCAATAGAAAGTGTGGCGTCCAGTTCTAAGCTTAAGAGTTTGTCAGAGGTGGACTAAGTACACAACTCGCTTAACTGAATCAAAGTACAGATCAAAGTGCAGATTTCAATACAAGTGAATGTTGTGCAGCCAACATTTTAACTGAGCTAATATACCGCAGAACTTGCTTTTTAAAAAAATACAGTGGTATCTCAGTACTCCAACTTAATCTGTTCCAGAAGGTGGTTCGAATTCCAAAAAGTACAATTTCCAAGGTAATTTTGCCCTTTAAGAATCAACATTTTAAAAAATTACCAAAAATACACCAACTATTAGAGTTGAAAGGCTCTCGGTCTCGACACCAGTTTTTAAAAGTCTCGGTCTTGTCTCGGACTCCGACAAAGAGGACTCAGGATTTTATTAGGAGATCAGCTGAGAATACAACAATTAAATACATTAAATTAAACAATTAAATAAAATACAATACAAAGCAAATTAAATACATTATTTGTGATGTAAACACACGTTAGCACTCACAACTCTACTATGGAACGCCGCAAAAATGGAGTTCTCTGCCAGAAAGGCCAAAAGCTCATTTTATAGCCCTAAATGAGCCCAAATCAGCTCAAAATTACCCAAATCTTTACCATTTCTTCATTTTCAATTGATCAGAAATGACTTTTTTGGGAACAAGCGCTGTTACAATGTCATTTGGATGAAATTACAGAGTTTACTAATGCTCAATCAGGATGTCCAGATAGACCTCAATTCAGGAAAAGTCATATAAAGCCAACCAAAATAGAGGCATAAAAATCTCAGCCATTGTTAATCCACATCCTCACAGACCTTTGACCAGAATTAAGAACTGCAATAGTAATTTATTTTGAATACCCTTTCAAACCATTTTGGATGCCGGCATCCACCCACCCCACCTCGCACCAGCTTAATTAAACGTCGACAATTAAACCGTACGCTCCTCGTTTACCGCGACGCAGCCGCTCGACTCCCCCTCGCCGCCCCGAGTCCGATCCCAACTAATTAGCGAGTCGATGCACTATAAAGAGTGATGTAATGTTTGAGGAGCAAATCAGATCGGAATAACGGCAGTAACTCACTTAAGTACACATTACTTCTCCATTCGAAGACGAATGAAGACAGGAGGGGCGGCGGGAGATGCATTGTGGGTAGAGAGAGACCTAACCTGATTAAGAAAGAACTCTTTTTCCTGTACACATCACGGCTGATGGATGAAATGGACCGCCGTGCCCGATGCCCGGCCCCTTGGATTAGGCTTTCCCGGAATACGGCGGCGATTGTTCCCGCCGATTGTAACACTTCTGTTCCCGAAGCTCTTTAAAAAGAAACCCGATCTTCTTGGGCCAGGCTTTTTCGGCACCCTGATCCTCCGGCCTTTTAACTTTGATGTCTGGGCTGGCGTTGGATAGCCGAGTTCAGCTAGACGCTCTGCTATGAGATGAAACAGATCACGCCAAAAACCTGTTTGGCGCGGTGAAATGGGAGAGAAGCTACTTAGCCGGCCGCTTCAGAGATTCATGAAAGAGATTTATACAAGAGATTGTCTTCCATGTGTTTTAGACGAATGAGACGAGGTAAAAGAATATGGTTTCTGTAAATGTTAAATAAAGTTATGGAGTGCTTGAAATGGGCTGCATCTTACATTCTGATCATTTGACTTTTTGAAAGTTCTCTCTTTTATTTCCAGACACTTTTATAAACCGTTCTATCTTGTTTCATTTCATGAAGGACATAAAATGCTCTGAGGAGGTTTTGGGAAATGAAGAATCATATCCCAAAAAGTGGTGTGCAAGAAAAGTCTTGAGTCACCCTTTGTTTTTTGTTATTTTGTAAGGATTAGTAAGGTCTCAGCTGTGTGATGGCAGGGTCCCCGGTTCAAGTCCCAAGCCCTTTTTACACATAGTCGGTTATCTGGGAAAATGATGATATATCCATGCGTTTTTGCCTCCTTTTCACGTGAAAACGGCAGTTTAATTAACTGAAAATGACTATTTCTGAAACCGCCGTCCAAAGTGGAGATTTGGGAGAACTCGACAGAAAATGCATTAGCGTCAGGAACAGGAAGTCATGCCATTCGTTGTTTTGAAAGTGAATACAAAAGTTCAAACAATGAAACCTATTAAACGTCAACACGTCCAATCATATTGGCCCCGGTTTTATATATAAGCAGTAATTCTAACCTGCTTGTCTGTCGTTTCAGCAATTCAATTTTGCATTCTAAATGGCACGGTCGCGGTGGTTGGCGCTGCCGCCTCACAGCAAGAAGGTCCTGGGTTCAAGCCCCGGGTCAGCCATAGAGCCTCTCTGTGTGGAGTCTGCATGCTCTCCCTGTGTTCATGTGGGTTTCCTCCGGGTGCTCCGGTTTCCTCACAGTCCAAAAGCGTGCAATATAGGTTAATTGGCAACTCTAAATTGGCCCCGTAAGGTGTGAGTGAGAATGTGATTGTGTGAGTGTGTGTGTCCTGCGGTGTATTGGCGCCTGTTGTCGGAATTACTCTGTAGGTCTAGAGCCACGCCTTTCAACTCAAGGAGTAATGTTTCTTACCTCTGAATTTGAATACAGATATTAACTTATGGGGAGGGCTCCCTCGCCTGCTGCCTGGTATCCCAGTCAGATCTGCTGGCGTCCAAAGTGATTAAGCAGACGGCCAAGCGACGGTCGTCACCAAGACATTTTTACATACACACTGAAATTGTTCAATCAATAAAGCTTCTTTTTCATTGTAAACTATTTGGGCATCTCCTTGATTGATTTGTTTTTTTTCAGGATTCTCATTGGCCATCGTGGCTTTATCCTTTCCGTTACACTGCCGCCTATAGCTTTGGCATGCTCATAATAGCGCTTGACAGCGTATTTATGCGGATTTGTGTAAACCGCATAAAGACTGTTTGGAAAACAATCAGGTGTGAACAAGAATATTAATGAAAATAGAGAGGGGGGGAATAGCCGTTTCTATGTGTAAACCTGGCCCCAGACCGATAAAGGCTCCACTGAGGTTCTCATGAGCAAGCTAACATCCCCAAGGACTGTTCCCTGGGCACTGCTCTCAGCCCCCAGACAGCAGTGTTTGGGAATGCTACCTTGCTCATGAGTACCTCAGTGGTACCTTTACCAATCCGGGACTTGAACCAGCGATGCTCCGATCACGGGGCCGACTCCCTAAATGTTACGTTACCAACTGCCTCAAGTTTTGGACTCACAATATATAATATGAACTATAAATGAATTGCATGTATCCATCATGTCCTCAAACCTTATGCCAACCCTGATATTCCTCATCCCACCTTCTCCTCCCCCGTTACTTGACATTTTATTCCTCTGTTTGTGCCTCCACGTTTTTTCCTCTGAGAAACAACGCTGATCAATCATGTGGCAGCACTCCGAGCTAATTAGGTGGAGTATTAGACAAGCACTTTTCCTGTAATTTGACAGAACCTGGAAAATTATTAGGCCCGGCACCATTAGCCCCGCCGATCCCGAACTGCTGCGCGTTTCCTAACGACTCCGGCTGACACGGGACGACAACTGCGATGATTATTATCCTAAAAAAGAAAAGCTAAAGAGGAACCTCTTTTCCTCTTTGTTGTTCCACTTTTTTCTCGACTGAGAAAAGCGTCAAGTCAAAATATTTCTTTGGGGCGTTTGGTCTGGAGGAGGCATTTCTCAGCCTCACGTTGCCTCTCTCCACCACCAAAATCTAATTAGCGAAGATTTACACGTTTTCCTCGTGCAGTCGAGGTTTAATTAATCTACTCACCAGGATGCGGTGTAGTTACAAGGCTCCCCAGGGGAAGACACAAACACACGCATAAACACATACACACACACCTCTTTCTTCAGTGCGTTAGCGACATCTACACATGTTCGGCAATTTCTTCTTATTACACAAACATGCATCAGATAACTCTATCAGAGAGGGATAAGTGAGATATCTGACTGTTACAGCGAAGCAATGAGTCGTTACATCATGCCTTAGAGAGAGAGAGAAAGAGAGTGGGAGAGAGAGAGAAATCCTGAAAAGCAAATTTTTTAGCTTTTGCAGTTAACCTCCCGGCAAAAGCGGTCGTAATTCTTTTTTTAAAAATATAAATGTATATTCGAATGAAAATCAGAGGACAAGTAGATGAATTAGCAAGTGTTGGATAAATAGAAATAAAATTAGCAAAGCCACTATTTTTAGTACCGAAACTACTTCTAAAACTTTTCCAGTAACTACGTATTTCCTTTTTTACGAGCAGCAATGTAGCATAACTTTTACTGAAAATTTGTGGGATTATTTGTCATTGTGAACACACCACAGCACAGCACACAGTGCGCCACAATGAAATGTGACCTCTGCCATCTGTGAAGGAGTGGTGGGCAGCTAACAAGAGTAGTGCAGGGGAGCAGTGCTTGGGGGGCGGTATCTTGCTCACTACCTCAGTGGTACCTTTTCCATTCTGGGATTCAAACCTGCGACCTTCTGATCACGGGGCGAACGCTGTAATACCATTACTAAGCTAACTGCCCAGATACTAAAAATGTTATTATTTTCTCCTCCTTACAAACTACCAGATGTAGTTGTTTATTTTTCACCTTTACCAAGATGGAAGCAAGAATCCATACTTATCAAAATGTACGACTCGAACAAAAACGAACAGAAGTTACACATTTATTTGAACAACAAATCAAAACTCTCCCCACCACCAAAGTGTTTGAAACCATAGCAATTTGCCACAAAATATAGATTTGCCAAAATATAGATTTTCATATGACTTTTTTCCAGATGTTTCACATTTTTTATTCAAATTCTTCCAGCACAAATGTGAAGCATTACTGGATGTATTAACTTGGATGTAGCTAGCTAGTTTTTCTTTGTAGCCTAAAGTTTGAGGTGGGTTTAAATCCTTACTCCTGCACTACCATCATTGGGTTCAAGACACTTAACCCCAAATTGCCCCAGGGAGACTATCTGAAAATGTAAGTCGCTCTTCTTAGGAGCGCCTGATAAATGCCGGAAAGTATAATTGTAGTGTAGCTAACTACTATATTTAAAAGCTGCAGCTTGGCTACATTCAGTCATATATAGCTAGCAGCTTGAAAAGTAGCTTCCCCACAATAAGAATTAGCATGCAAAGTATGCAAACTGGCAAGCAGAGAACGTCGGCGGCTTGGAGTTTTCTTCTCTACATTACAATCGAGTTGTCAGAGCGGAATTGGGATTATTATTTGAGTCTTCAGAGACGCCGGCAGTGACCTACTTGAGCAATGGTGACAAGGAGCAGCCTCCCGACATTAAATCACATTGTGCTTTATCTCTGCATGAGTCTGTGGGAACCCACACCGAGGTAATACAGACCCGCTTTCATGTTCACACACACGTGTATATACCACACTCAGGCTGCTCACCTCCCCACTTAAAGAGCAGTTTGCCCACAGGAGATTTCTCAACGTTTAAAAGAAAATCCCAGTTCAATGTACAGACTGGCTTTCGTCCCCGGCCTCTTTATGTTCTGAGGTTTTTACATTTCCACAGGAGAGTTTTTAATGTTTATTTGGCCGTTTATATAAGATTTCCATCTGAGCAGTAAAATGGGGAAGCGGTGATTTTTATTACACTACGACATGAAAATGATTTATTCACCCATTGATTCTTTATCTTAAATAGTAAATGGGTTACAATATTGAAAGTATATTACAATATTTTATTGTAGTTTTTCCGCCCTCATCATACCATTATTGTAAATGCAAAATGTTATTATAATAATTGATTAAATATTTTCTTCGACATATATATATATATATATTTTTTTTTATTATTTTTTATTTTATTTTTTTAATCAATCTTACTTGATTTATGTGTACAAAGAGATGTGTTTTATACTGATAAATTTACATATTTATTTATTTAAAAATATTACTTAATTGCATTTGTTGCAAAAGCTGAGTTCCCAATTTTTGTCATATTGTAAAGTACCCTTCTGGGAGATTACGTTTAAGACATCTATGCCGTGACTGGAAGGTTGGCGGTTCAAATCCCTGACCCATAAAGGTACCACTGAGGTACTCATGAGGTACTGTCCCCAAGCAATGCTCCCCAGGACTTTCATACTAATACTTTATAAGAGATTCTGTCAGAGTCTAATGGGTATCACTTCAACATACAGTAGTCATTTAGTCAGAAGTAAATATAACATCAAAATTCTAATCTTACTTGCTCAATGTCTTGTTAAATTTTTACGTGAATTAATTTCTTGTAGTACACAGAAGTATATGAAGTTTCTAGCTTCTCATCTGTAGTTAAAGCTCACATCACCTGGAAAGATTCTATAAAAGTGTGCAGTATAACAGCATATGCTCTCTGTCTGTGCATTCACTTTATAAAAGTAAAAAGCTCCAGTAGGAAATTATATATAAAAGCTTAGAACATTTCCACCGCTACTCTACTTTTCCCTTCCAATCACACAAAGCTCTGTCTGGTTTGTAAAATATGTCTCCATCTGCTGAATGGTCATTTGTAGTAGTATAGTAAATTACCCACATTATGCTCTGACTCCCACATCTGTTTCTGAAAGGTGTGTGAGAGATCAGAGGGAAAGGCAAAGTGTGCCATTGACAATTTAAAGGTCAAAATCAGATTATTCCATCAATGTTAAATGCAATAAGAGTGACATTTTAGACTGTTGATAAGTAGAAAGGGTTATCCATCACCTCCATGAAAACAGCGTGACCTAAGAACCGAGGCTCCAGACATAAACAAATGTTCTCCGTCTGATCTGGCCTAGAATTGGTAGCAACAATAAAATGTGTCATTTGAATGTGACAGAAGGTGTTTTTGTACGTTTGAGTTTGAGGAGACTCATTTGAAATAATCAGCTTAATGATTACTATAGAATGGACAGCTAGGAAAGTCTAAAAACTACAGCAGCCCAGAGGGCTTAACAGAATCTGAGGAATACAGGTTTTGTATTGTTTCTGTTTGGTGGCTTCCAGATGTTGATGTTCTGACTTTTCAATTTGTGCTTTAGCTTTTGCATTTCTGTTTTGTCTTTTGCTTTTATATTGTGGCTTTTACATTTGTGTTGTAGCTTTATCATTCATGTTTTGGCTTTCATTACTGTTACATTACATGTCTTATTGGTCGATATTATACACCGCCTGTTTTGAATTTTGACATTTAACTGCCGCAGATCATATGCACATCCTTTTTTTTTTTAAATCCACCACTACCACCCCTCTTCGGAGGACAACTTTATTTTTAATTGCAAATTTCATTGAGCAAATTTAAACTATACATGCTCTGATGCATCTTTTGGAAAAGAAAGGGGGACGAATGAGGAATAACAAAAATACAAACAAAACTGAACAAACAAAAAAAGAAAGAACAAAAAGAAAGAAGAGGAAAAATTAATAATAATAATAATAATAATAATAATAATAATAATAATATGTAATAATAAAAACAGAAGGGTTATCAAAAACCCCAACATCAATAGGAACAAAAAAAATAAAATAAATTAATAATAATAATAATAATATTAATATTATAATAATAATAATAATAATAGGAGCAAATGCAGTACACATACATACATACATAAACCACAGTACACCTATGTACACACATGTGTGTGTGCGTGTAAGCAGTTTGTCACTGCAGTGGTAGGGTTGTGGCGTCGTTGGGGACACAGGCGCCCCCCAACCCGGCCCAAGGCAAGGGCAGGGAGGACCGGCAGTCGAGGCCCCCAGCGCCCCCAGCACAGGGCCCAAGGCCGCCGCGCGCCACCAAAGCCGCCCCCAACGCAGGGGCCGAAAGTCAGCAGGGGCCAAGGGGACAATGGCCTCCACCATGGAAGCCCATAAAGGGGGGTGGCGGAACCCCAGTCCCGTCTAACCCCCACCAGTCGCGGTTCTGGCCCAAACTAAAGCCCCGGCGTCCAGGAGCCCGCAACCCGCCCAGCCAGTGCGCCGAGAGCCCCCAGACCCCTTGGCGACAGCAACCAGCTCCGGGACACTGCCGGAAGATCAGGAATTTCCCATCAACACAAAAAATCCCAGGAATTTGTAGTTGAATAACGTTTCCCTAGCTCTAGCTTAATGTTTAAAGGTTTTAATTTTTAATAGTAATATTTGATTACTATTATTCTATGTGACTTGTTTGTATTTATATATTTTCTTACTTTATTTACCTTATCTGTTCATACTATAGAAAGTGGAGCCACGTCGTCTTGTCTTTCTGTGTATGTATTCGACTTTTCTTTTGCATTTCTGTCATGGCTTTCACGTTGTGCTTATAGCATTCATGTTGTGACTTTTGTATTCTTTTGAGTCATCTGGGCTGCCATAAGAAACACTGAATGAATCCACGCAGACATTTTAGAGCCATGTGTATTTGAAGTGTGACCCGAGGAGGGTCCACAAAGAGGAAAACTTAAATAGTGGACATGGAAAAGGTCTTGCTGGAGAGCTGGTAGTAAACGTGACTGCCTCTCTGATATTTATGGCCTGGACAGGCTTAGGTAGGATTGCAAAATAAACACCGGCATGTGGCAGGCTATTTCGTTCTCTTTTTCCGGACTAAGTTACAGACTTTGTATCTGTAACCTAAACCCCCACGACTTCACATCACTTTTTTGAAATATGCCGCTTCCCTTTGGGATTTATGAGGATTTGCATGTAAAACCTTGCATTACGCCTCGCCTCGGCCCGGATCTCTGCGTTTTGTATTTCAAAGTTAAGTGAGACAACAGGCCTCTAATGGTGCAAGTCTATATTATAAAAACAGTTTAATCATCGCAACGTGAACCAGAAATCCCCGATCTGAAGAGGCAGCGTTACTTCAGGTTTAATTTGAGGCTCCATGTGATGCCTCAGCAACTTAAATTCTGTGTTGAAGAAAGAGTTTGCATGTTCATCACGTGTGCAAGATTCTCTTGAAGTCAGATGAAGATAAAAATTTAGTTTCTGTAATAGTCACACTACAAGCTAAAAACATTGCTTCCCATGATTTAGAGTTGTAGTCAAGACCAACTAAACCGAGACCAAGTTCTGACCGAGACCAGAGTGTGTCAAGACCAAGACTCTAAAGGGCTGAGACCAAACCAATCAACACAAAATGCCTGCGTTGGTCTCAAAGAGTTTTAATAGTAATATTCTCAGAGTTGTGGTCTCAGCTGGCCTCCAAACAAAATCCTCTTTGTCCAAGTCCATGACAAGACTGAGTACAAATAAATACCAATTCCGAGACAAGACTGAGACTTTAAAAATTGGTCTCAAGTACAACACTACCGTGATTACAAAATGTATCAAATAAGCTAAATGCAAGAGTGATTTTTAGCCATTATGAGGTAAACATTTTTTGTGAGTTTGAATGCACACAAAATGTTTTCAAGATCTCAAGTGCATTCAGAAAGGATGCACTGATGTCTAGATAGCAACAACCTTGTATAAAGATGTCACATCTGAAGACAATAAAATAATTTGACAATAAAATAATTTGAGTAATTTGCAGAGTATTGATTTATATTTATTTATATGTTCTTTTTTCTGCCTTTTTGTCATTATTGGACAGTTTTTGGATTACAGTTTTGCCCATTGTCTGCCTTTACTGGAGTCGAAACTCAATGATCTCTGATTGTGAAGTGCAAAAATAAACTGCTTTATTTGTAGCTGTGACTTTAGGTTCAATTGTGTTAATGTTATACAAGGAAAACATATGAAATGTATTCTGAATCAGATACAGTACGTTTTGGCAAATGAATTTTATACAATTATAAAATAGTGTACTGTAAAGTGCATTTCTAGTTCGCTGGTTGATATACAGTAAATAGACATGAACAATGTAGAGAGATCAGTTTGTGTTGTAATGCTTGTGCTTGTTTAGAATTCTTATGGCCTGAGGATAGAAGCTTCTCCTGGGTCTCTCTGTTTTGGCCGTAACACTCCTGTAGTGTTGCCTGATTTCAGCAGGTCAGACACACACCACAATGAGGACAAACTCTGCATTTAACCCAGCTGTGTTGGGTAGGGTAAGGAAAACTCAGGAGAGCAGTGTTTGGGGACGGTGCCTTACTCACAGGTCTAGGATTAGAACTCAGCGACCGTCCAATCACAGGAAAAACTGTTACACAACCAAAAATGCCCAGCTGTTACTTTCATTTTCTTTGTGATGGCTTACCAGAAACTTTCTAGCCGGCATCTGTGATTCCGATGGGATTTTGTGAGCGTTTGACTCTGACGTCAGTTTTTCACTTTGGTTTTTGTCTTGTTTTGGATTTGTCAGATTTCCTGCTCTGTGTTTGACTACTTTTGACCGCTCCCGTTAGGGGTCGCCACACCAGATTGTCATCCACATATTGATTTGGCAAAAGTTTTAGACCGGATGTACTTCCTGACCTAAAACTCCATCTTTAACTGGGTTTGGGAGTGACACTGAGAAATAAACTGACTTGTGGGTTCCCAATGGCAATGTTCTTGTTGATTTCTGATAATAATAATAATAATAATAATAATAATAATAATAATAATAATAATAATAATAATAATAATAATAATACATTATTAAAGGCATGTTTCAAGACAAATAGTGAGTGAAGAGTGGTGTGATATGGTGTGTGTGAGTGATGGGATTGAGAGGTTATACATACAGCTTTGGGAAAAAATAAGAGAACACATCACTTTTTTCTATTCACTGACTTTGTAATATGACTTTATAACATGACTTTGTGGCTGTGAGTGTAAAATGTAAAGTTTGCTGGTCTTTTATGAGCAGTTTTAGATCTGTGAAAAATAAGAAAGCAGTCCATATTATTATACATACACTACC
Source organism: Distichodus sexfasciatus (assembly GCA_032718565.1). Taxonomy (NCBI): domain Eukaryota; kingdom Metazoa; phylum Chordata; class Actinopteri; order Characiformes; family Distichodontidae; genus Distichodus; species Distichodus sexfasciatus. The sequence continues at coordinate 665,888 of JAVGVS010000150.1, read as the reverse complement.
AGTCAAAAGTTTGGACACACCTTCCCATTCAATGTTTTATTCTTTATTATCATGACTATTTACACTGTAGATTCTCACTGAAGACACTATGAATGAACACATATGGAATTATGTAGTAAACAAAAAGTGTGAAATAACCCAAAACATGTTTTATATCTTAGATTCTTGAAAATAACCACCCTTTGCTTTGATCACTGCTTTGCACACTCTTGGCATTCTCTCAATGAGCTTCATGAGGTAGTCACCTGAAATGGTTTTTCAACAGTCTTGAAGGAGTTCCCACAGATGCTGAGCACTTGTTGGCCCTTTTGCCTTCACTCTGCGGTCCATCTCATCCCAAACCATCTCGATTGGGTTTGGTCAGGTGACTGTGGAGGCCAGGCCATGTGGAGCAGCACTCCATCACTCTCCTTCTTGGTCAAATAGCCCTTACACAGTTCATTCATAGTTTTGATGCCTTCAGTGAGAATCTACAATGTAAATAGTAATGAAAATAAAGAAAAAACATTGAATGGGAAGGTGTGTCCAAACTGTTGACTGGTAGTGTATATAACTGTCATTCTGTTTTTTGGGCAGATATTCCATGTGTTATATTCCAACTCTTCCATCTCTTAACCCAACGTTGCTCCAGGAAGACTGTCCCTAAAAGTTGCTGTGGATAAGAGCTTCTGTTAAACATGAGACACTCACAAAACACAATCAACACAATATGCATGCATGATAATAAACATATATACATACTTACAAACAAAACATTTCCATAAATCAGCTACAGTAAAACCTGTGTAAAACAGTGGGGGTCTTACAGCAAGTACCTAAGGTAAAAGTACCACTAAGGGTTTTACTGTAGCTGATTTATGGAAATGCTTATCACTTTTACAACTTTTGTAAGTCATGAACTTTGTTGTGTTTCCACACTGTGTGCCATTGGTCGAATGTGTGGCCTTGTTTTCCCACATCTGGTGCTCACATGTGACATTTTGACGCTGTGTGTATTTATAACTCTATTTATTTATAACTCTATATATTTATAGGTTTTAGGTGTAGACCTAGACAACATGGGTTTTACTAAAAATGTAACGAACAGAAAACAACGTTTTTGATGGTTTTCCATCACTAATGCAAAGCGCTGCCAAATAATGGTCATGTAATATCAGACGGACATGAGATTGCAGAGCACAAGAACAAAGTTTTAATGATGGCAATAGTCAGCAACAGGAAAAAGAAAGTAATGCAGAGGGAAACAAACTGCCATCAGAGAGCAAAGGACCATCATTAATACAAACAAGCAAAGTCACACTGCAAAAAATGAAAACTTAACAAGTCAGAAAACCTTAAAAAGAAAAATTAGATCTTGTTTTTCTTATTTTAAGAATAACTGACTTGACTAGACTTGTATGTGTGAGATAAATAATCTAATTTTAAGAAATGTTGGCTACAATTATCTTATTAAGAAAAAATGACTGATTATAAGAACTTCTTAAAATGAAATAAGAAATTTAATCAAGAGAACGGACAGGTTCTCATGCTCTCCACTACAAGTTAAGAAATTCATGACAACTTTTCTTATTTTAAGAATATTAAAGCTGAAAACATGGAAAAAGGGAAAGATTTTTTTCTTGTTTTAGGAGATCTTTACAAGATGAATTTTCTCACTATATTGGCAGATAATTTTGCTTGATTCTGGGACCTTTTTTCTTATTATCCTTTTCTTTTTCTTATTTTCTGACAATGATTTTTTGCAGTGCAGTATACCAGAGAAAGAAGAGAGTATCCACATCCAAAATCGTCTTGTATTTTGTAGTTTGCATTTTATTTTAAGTTTCCAGTATCAAGCTGATGTCTTGCAGAAGTCTTTTGCCAGCTCCTGTTGCTGTCTTTATCAGATTATCTGTTCTTGACTTTGTTCGTATTTGTTCGTATGTCTTTTTGTTTTTCTGCCTCCTTGATGACCTTCCTTTGGAATTCCAACAAATGTTGGACTGCATCTTTAACATGCAAAACATGCCTGACCCCAGGCCCTAACCCCCTGACCCCTAACCCTGACCATAGCAAAATAAAGAGACAGAAAAACTGTCACAATGTAAAAATATATAATGGAAAAATCCTGGGCTGTTTTGCTGACTTTTATTTGAAAAAAAATATATACTAATCAATATGTTTAAAATTGTATGGTTTATTTGGTGTACAATTTTATTTCTTTATTTTTAGCCTTTAATCTTTAATTTTATTTGGTTATAAACTTTATAGCTCACTCTCAAATTCAAATTCAAATTTAGCGCTCTTAACAACAGTCATTGTCACAAAGTACTTTACATATAACTGGCCTAAACTCTCATGGTTGATTCAGGGTCAATTTTATTACATATTCTACTTGTCTAGCTGTCTTTATGAAAAATGAACAATCTTGAATCTTGTTTCTAAATGTTATCTAGTTAACAGTGCAGGAGTTACAGTGTCTCTTACCAAAAAAAGCTTCAATCCAAAAGTGAAACCAAATCAAATTAAGATCTTGTTAAGATCTCTGGAAGAATGGCAAAGAGCAGCTCTTTGCCTCGCTCGCCTGTACAAGATATAAGACGCCCTCAAAGTCACATCAGAGCAATCGATCTGGCATCACGTTTCCCCACCATGTCGCCCGCCTCTTTATCGGGATGATTATGACAATTAGAGTGGGAGGCCCAAACCAGCATCTCTGATCCTGTGGAATGAGACATGTAACATACACTCTACTTTTTTATGCTGTTTAAGGTTCTTTGGAGAACTGAATGCAAAAAAAGGGTTCTTTAAGTAACGTCTAATATAATTTTTAATGCTTTGAAGAACGCTTTATGTTAAAGTATGACAATAGCTACTGATGCTATGCCTAACCCACTGATTTACTTGTGGCTGTGTGAGGAAATTATTGTTATGATTCAATTTTAACTGCCATTGTTTTTAGAGAGATCAGTTAGTAATGTGCAATTTATATTAAGTAACTGATAAGTTACTATGTCCCAAATAAAGAAGATTAAATCTTGGTCTGGTCTTGGTTAAGGAGTTGGCTTCATGATCGGAGGGTCACCAGTCCCAGACTGGTAAAGGTACCCCTGTGGTACTCATGAGGAAGGTACCGTTCCCGAGCACTTGCATATCTAAATCTGTACCAAATAAAGAATCTTGAATGAGTCCCTATCTTTATCAGGAATATGAAAGTTAAAGAGGCAGGGCCAAACCAGGGTCCGTGTTTCCAGTTATCCAGAGTGTTAGTGCCGTTTTCTACACGGCAAGATGAGGAGTGAATCGAGTTGCCAGTATTACTTTTCACCAGTGAAGTGAGTTTGTTCTGCTGTTCGCTGGCCATTCGATCATGTTCGGGTGTGCATAACGCCCATGTGAAACAGATACGCACCTGGACAGGAAGTCAAGAACGAAAATTATCGGTGGCACACTGGCGACAGTCTGGTGGCAATGCAATCCCTGTGCTCGATACCCAGCGCCCTAGAGAACAATACAAAATATAATTGTTTGCTCAGTAGCTTCTTAGAGAAGAGTAACAGGATAATAAGAAGTACTGCTGTAATAGATTATAGATTAAATAAATAAGTAAAAGCTTCAGTTTTCACCAAAGTCCCTCTGATGTAAGCAAGCTTCGGTGAATTAATAAAAAGAAATCTATTGATCCACAGCATTATTACATCTAAATTTGGAGAGAGAGAAAAATAATACCTCAGGAGTGGGATGATGCTCTGGCCAGTGGTGTATAGAGTAACGGAATGGAACAGAAAAGTGAAGATTGCTTACAAAGAGAGTGACTCCACTAAAAGCTAAAAGTTAATCATTAGAAGAATACTGTTTTAGAGTGAATTTTAAATAAATTTAAGTTCTCTTAAATTCTTTTACTTTTACTATGATCACAAGTCAAAATGACAGCAAGTTTGTCGGAGCTGGAAAGTTCCTGCATCAGTGTTCATCACTTGAGAAAGAGACTTAGACATTTGCAGCTTCACTGGACAGTAAATTTGATCTTGAGCACCTCAGTGGTAAGTTTACTGGCCCTGGATTTGAACCTGTGACCTTCTGAGCCCAGGGCAAACACCCTACCGTTATGCCACCAACTGCCCAATTGTGAACACAGCACAGTACAGCATAACGAAATGTGACCCCTGCATTTAACCCATCGATGAAGGACCAGTGGGCAGCTAACATGGCACATGGGGAGCAGTGCTTGGAGATTGTACCTTGCTCATGTGTACTGGTCTGGGATTCGAACCAGTGACCTTCCGATGATGGGGTGAAAGTCCTAACTGTTATGGTACAAATTGTCCCCAGTACCAACTGAATAATTGACAAAATAAGAATCTGAAGAATCTTGAATCTTGTGTCTACAGACAATGTAGTGTCTAAACCCACCATTGTAAGCTGATTTTCCATTAACCGGTGCACATGCTGTATATGAGCAGTGATTTGGGTCATTGAATGTCCTTGATAATCACGCTTGTGATACTGTAGAGCAGTAGATGGAGATGATTACTAATAGAACTGTCATCTTTTATGATGTTTAAGTGGATGTTACATGCAATAAAGCAGCCTTTCTTAACGGGCCATTTTCATAATGCGCCTTTGTGTTTAATGTAGCTGTGTAGAGGCGAGACACAAGCGGCATGATTGGCTGAGAAGATTCCAATTAATCAACATGTCCTGGTTACATTAAACACAACCTCGTGCTGTACTAAAGCATGTAGCGTAGTCCCATCCAGGAAATATGAAGCTTATACGATTAAACTGGGATTAATGGAACGGCAGGAATATTTGGATGCTGCATCAACAGCTGACAACAAATTTGCAGCAATTGTGAGGATTAGAGGTGGTTTTGGTAGATTTCATGCAAATGAAGTCGTTGGAAATGCTGTGATTGAAGGGTTCTCCCAACCCAACTCTAACCTTAATCATTCTGAGCTGTTTATGAGTTTTTGTACAAATTTGCAATCATGAGATTGAGGCTGATGTGATAGTGTTAATTTTTATAATCAATTTGGCATGGTTTAATCTTGTTAAAATGCAAAATAGTGAATCAAAACAAAGCTGTAATATCTCCGCATGTTGAGCTGATATTCTAGCGTCAACTTTGCAAAATGATGTGCATGTAGTTTGATGACCACATATTTCTTTTAAAGCAACACTATGTAAGATTTTCTCACAGGGTCAACCAACAGGCAAGAAACGATATTGAGTGTAACAACTGTCGTAAAATCTGTGTCGCAGTAACATACCGCATTTGTTGCCAAGCCAACGCGAACTTCCTGAAGCAGGACAACTAATGTGCAATTAATGTCTTCAGACCAAGTAAAGTAGTCTTACAGCATTTTATTCAAACATGAATATTGTTTTATTTTTTCTTATATCAGAAATGAAAGCTAACTCAACAAAAATGACACTTTTACCATCTTGGTTTCCTTGCTGCTTTAGTCATGCTTTTGTTAGTACATAATTTTGTTTACCTTCTTTTACCTCATCTTTTGAAGGGTGGGGGTTGTATATATATATGTGACATATGTGACATACAGTATGTCGTAAAGCAGTCAAATTTTGTAGTTCTTTTTGCGGTGAGGTTCCTACCCGAAACCTGAAGTTTCCTAGAGCCAGTTTAGGTGATACAGACGCTGTGATGATAAAGGTGTAATTGAATCTAAGTTGATGTACCATCAGAATGATCTTGTAAAATATACTTTGAAGTCTGAAAAGCTACATAGTGTTGCTTTCATAGTGATAAAGATGTATTAACGTAGCTTTACACATTTTAGGTTTGTCAGGAAATCTTTTCCATGAGGACGAATCTGGTGACACACGTCCCATTTAATGAAACGATATTGGCTTTTATTACCCCGGAGACTCGTGTTTAAGAGAAAAATAATCAGGTCATCGTACCCTTAAAGTGAACTTGATCTACTTCTGCTTTCCTCTCAGATGTGGGATTCCGTACAGTGTCTAATATCATGAAATTACTTGATATATCACAAATTACTGCACTGCTGTCAAGAGATCATGTCACAGGACAACACCAGAGATTCGGGGCAAAAGAGCAAGTGTTTTATGTTATTACTTCACATTCCAGTCCACAGTATATATATATATATATATAGCTTTCACATACTGGAAAAAAACGGTTTGCAATCGATGATGTTATCACCATGAGAGGTATACAGCAATTAAAAGAGAGTTAATACGTAACAGCAACATATTAAACTGTTATTTTTCACACTTCATGTGTTAAATTATGGGGACGTTGGTGTGAGCTTTGGCAAAATGAAGCAACATTAAAAGGGAAAAGCAGAAAAGGGGTCTTGGATTTAGAATTTCATATTTATAAGATACATTTCTTGAACACTTTGTACGATGTACAGTGAAATCTGTTTCTAATTCAATGACTGTGCACAAAATAATCAACTAACCAACAGTCTTGTGACAAATACTTGATGAAAGTATTTAAATACTCTGCAAATACCAGGAACTTTCAAAAGTAATTAACTACTCTTTAAATACCCAAATACTTGCTAAGTATTTAATTGCCATATAAAACGTATTTAAATACTGCATAATGGCACCATTAAGGGCCTGTGTCCAGAGTGGTCAGAAAGAAGTCAAAACTTCACTTCTAGAGCACTTTTTCTCAGGACTCATTGCAAAAAGCATCATCGGGCACTTCGACATTCGTTCCTATTTCAACGTGTTTATTTGAGAACGCTAGTTTATTTATTTATTTATTATTTTTATTAATTAATTATTTTTTTTGAGAACTTTAATTTCCATTTACACCATTTATCAGAAACTCATACTGCTCATCTGGGGCACTGGTGGCGTACCGGTTAGGGAGTTGACCCTGTGATCAGAAGGTCACTGGTTCAAGACCCAGACCGGTAAAGGTACCACTGAGGTACTCATGATCGAGGTACCATGCCCACTGCTCCTTCATGAATGGGTAAAATGCAGAGGTCACATGTTACTATGATGCACTGTGTGCTGTGCTGTGTTCACAATGACAAATAATCACACACTTAAATTCACTTTTTCCTACAGAGAGGCAAAGTCTTAGGATTCAAACCCCTAATCTTCCAGTCACGACTACTGTGTTATGACGTGGTATCAGATCCTCTTGATAAACACAAATGTAGTTCCCAGCTGATTTTTTAAAAGATTTAACACAGATGACAGTAAAGCCATAACTCTGTTGCAATTAGTCTTAGCAAACTGGAGTCGGTGTTTATGCGTGATATTATGTACATAGTCTGAAAAATCACATTAGATATAAATGGTGGTCAGATTAGACCCTAATGCCATGAAAAATCTATTTGAAATGAAGGCAGAAGGAGGAGGAGGAAGAGGAGGAGGGTGGGAAAATTGTAATGTGTGGTATAAATATTTCAGCAGCGGCTCTTTAGCCAGACTCCACTCAAATCGCACATTCATATCCAACATGAAGTTCCTGCATACAATTTATGGACTTCTGAGGCAGTCCGTGGGGAATGGAGAGATAGTAAAAAAGGAGAGTATTACTCAAGTTATTTTTTAGGGTTTTTGGTGAGTCTCTCAGGATTGTTAGGATTGTGTTCTTATAGGTGCCGGATAGAGAGGCAGGTGGAAAAGTTTATACAGAATGTAGAAAAGGACTGATGCTTGTAGTTTAACACAAAGTTTGGCAACTCGGGCTGATTATGGATGAGATCTGATCCGGTTTACTAATCTACCTGGCCTAAGCCTTGCTGCTGTCCATGAGATCCTGACAAAAAGTGTATTAATCATTCTCCTGTACATGGATCAGGGTCATGTCAAATGGATATGTTAGAACTCACAAGAATTCACAGAAAAAAAACTGTGAAATATTGAGAGAGAGAGAGAGAGAGATAAAGGTGGAGAAGAGAGTATAAGAGAGAGACAGAGAAAGAGAGTGAAAAAGACTGTAAAAGAAAATATATAGAGAGAAACACACTCTACACTCCTCCATTGTCTTACAACACAAAAGCAAAACTTAAGCCAATAACGGTGACTTTGCGCTCCAACTTATCTCTCATCTCTCTAACAAAAGGCTGGAATATTATAGCCTCACCTCGGCCCTCTGCCCAAAACAAGACTGTGTGAGCCGTCCTCATCCTCCGCCGGACCAGTATAAGCAGCTGGGGTGTGTGTGTGTGTGTGTGTGTATAGGTGCCATGCACGTGGGGGAGAGAGGGAGAGCTCACATTGTAATACGCCCTCCATTTGGATAATTGGTGGTGAATTAATTAGAGGTTTTAACATGGAAATGCAGCTTGTCTCACATCTCTGCGAGTCTGATATAGCTGTAATTACTTAATGGCGTTTAAATGAACTTCTTTTTCCACAGCTTGCCTTGTCGGAATTGAACAGAAAAGATTACCATTAATCAACAACACAGACAGCTTAAAACGAGCAGCAGCTTTCTCCATTTCAATTTTCCTCTCTCGCTTGTGGTGAGTAGGAGTGTAACAGTACATCGATCTACATCAAAACATTTTTTCAATAATCATCAAGCTCAGAATATCATTTCAAAATAAAAACAGCCTTTGAGGTCTATTTTTGTTCAACAAGAAGATTTCATGTCATTAACCGTTTGGTTGAGGTCAGATTAAATGATTTTTAGTTAAATGATTATTTGTGAACACAGCACAGTACTGCACACAGTGTACCACGACGAAATGTGACCTCTGCATCTGGCCCATCCGTAAAGGAACAGTGGGCAGCTGACACGGGCAGCGCCCGGGGAGCAGTGCTTAGGAGATGGTACCTCAGTGGTACCTTTATAGGTCCAGGATTCAAACCGGTGAACTTCCAATTATGGGGTGAACACCCTAACCGTTACATAACTGCCCCCAATTTGTAAATTGAAATCTCATATCAATTTGAGTTGAATCAAATTGGTCTTTATTGATACATCGATTCAATCATCAACCAGCCTGTAGCATCAATCCAAAAGGAAAACCTCAATCAGATGTTAGGCCAGTTGGCAGCCTAATGATTACCGAGGGTCGCCAGTTCTAGTCCTGGATCAGTAAAGGTACCACAGAGGTACTCATGAGCAAGGTACCCTCCCCAAGCACTGCTCCCGGGCTGCTTCCAAAAAAACTGCAAAGCGTATAATTACACACGTAAAACTAGCTGAGAGCTGTCAGGACATGGGAGGCCTGCCTTTTGGAGAAGAGGTCAATTGTTTTTTAACTATTTGTTTTCCCCGAGCCTCCCTTTCTGGAAAAAGCCGGGACCCTCCGAGAGCTTCCCCTTCGACTAAATTACAGCTGTTGTGTAGCTAGCTACAGGTCGCCGTGAGTCTCAGAGGATATGGTGCACGAAAAGAAACGTTACAGTATAAACCTTATTTAGAGGAGAATTCGGTCCACTCTTAAATCAAAAGCCCTGGCAAATCCTTTGAGACGTTGTTTTTTCCGGTCGTCTGGCGATAGCCCCGTCTGGGCTTGGCACTCTCGGCCGGAATGAGATCTTTAGGCGTCGCTTGTTCTCGCCGTCGGGATACAACATTTTAGGATCAATATCTCCAACAGGGTGAAGCTGGGACCGGACAAAACAAACAGCGTTCTGAGGGCGGGAAAACCAACAAATACAGGGATCTTTTTTCTTTTTTTTCCAACAGGCTGCTATTAAGAGATAAGTGTGCAGGGGATAGGTGTAAGGACAGTGATATTGTCACTGCCAGGGGCCATTAAGCCTCTTTTTTGGCCGGATGAAAGCGTTTGGGCTTGGCCGTTTTTTCGTGGCGGGATTTCTCTAGTCTCTCAGCAGAGACACTTTCAACATAAAATGCTAAAAAGCAAGCAAAAAATGTGGAACTCTACGGGATTCAATGTGTATTTGTGTGCATGTGCCAGCAGTTAAACCATCTGCAGTTTAAACTTGGGAATCCAGCTGAAGCTAAACAGAATCCATCTGAAGCTAAATGCTGGGTCTGGCCAGAATTGGATGGGAGACAATCAAAGTAAAGCAGCACTATGAGTAGTTAACTAGAAATAGTGATGTTACTTCACAATTTTTCCAACAATGCTTGTGGCATCTGCCTGGCTACTGTGCCTGCATGGTACCACAGTGCACTCTTGGCCATGCAGGCACAGTAGCCAATCAGCTGTCACAGATGTAGCACTAAATGTAGTTAATCACTGACAAACTGCTTTTCTTGGTTGGTCTTCCATCGAATTCTGGCCAGAACCAAAGTTTAGCATCACAGTACACTCTTGGCAGCTGCTAGATAGAGTCGAAGGATGGAGTCCACCTTGGTTGAGATGGAAGCAAGAATCTACAGAATATTTATCCAAATATATGACTCAGATACAGTACAAACTTACACATTTTAGTGTAACTTTTACAAGTTGAAAATTCCAATATTTTCTATCTCCAAAACATCAAAAAAATTATTTTGTATTAGCAAATTAAATTAGCAAATGGATGTTGCTCAGGTGTGCGTTTCCCGAAAGCATAGCTGCTAACATATTGTTAACTACGTTAGCAACACTATGTTAGTTTGCTAAGAGGTTAGGAACACTATGTTAGTTACTAAAGTACACTATGCTTTTGGGAAATGCACCCCTGAGCAACATCCATTTTCTAATTGCAGGGACAATCCACCTGGAGCAACATGGAGTGTACCTGGTTAAGGGTCTTGCTCAGGGACCCAATGATGGTTGTGCCAGACACAGGATTTGAACTCACAACCTGCTGGTCCAGAGGCAACTATCGTAACTACTAGACCACCAGCACCCCACAGTTTAATTGTAAGTGTTTGCTGTAAGTGTGTACTACAACACAAGTATTAAGTGTTATTGGATGTAACAGTTTGGAAGTTGTTGGCCATTTTTCTCTAGCTTGTGGGGTAGCTTACTAATATATTACAACAGTACCGTAGCTGTAGGTTAGCAAAATGGGAAACCAGAAAATGATATTCCTATTTTGGATTTTTTGGCTTGGCAAACAAACTTTGGGTTTTTTGAAACAAAAGAGCAAGTGCGATTGAGATCAGAACAATCTTGACTTCTTCTTTCCTCATTGTCATTAAAATGTGGAACTTTGCCTTTGGTGATGTCCTTTGTTCCAAGCTGAGTTTTATCGGCTTGTAAAGATGCTTTTTCAGAGCTGTTGGGAGGCTCAGAAGCAGAGTGCAGATCTTGCCGGAGGCCACAGAGACAATAGCCTTGTCTGCAGATTGGGAAAACCCAACAGGAGATCTGCTTTCCTGGCCATTACTCCTGTGAACAGGCCCCAATCAAACGGAGGAGGATTCGGGTGGCTCAGAAGCGGTGTTGCCGAGGGCGCAGCGTCTCCCCGGGCTCCATGTAGTGCTCCAAGCTGCTCTGGCTGGCTCAAGTACAGAGGAATGAGGTCTCCAATAAAAACGACTGATTGAAATGGGACAGAGAAAGGTCTGGAAAAAAACCTACTTTTGAATGATTATTACTGGCAGGAATTCTTTTTTGCATTGCATTGCCAAGCCGAGCCATATTGAATCAAGTCAAGTTTAGTTGAGCTGTGCCGAGCAGAGGTGAGCCGAGCTGAGTTTAGTTTAGTCGAGCCAAGCAAAGCTGCATCAAATCAAACCGAAACAAGTTGAACCGAGCAGTTAAACCGAGTTGAGTCAAGCTGAGCCAGGCCAAGTTAAGTTGAGTTGAGCCTAGCCGTGCCAAGTTGAGTTGAGGTGTGCCAAGTTGAGTTGAGTCGAGCAAAGTTGACTTGAATTGAGTTGTACTGAATTGAGTCATGCCACCTGAGCTGTGTCGGGTAAAGCTGAGCTGAGTCAAGTAGAGTCCATCCAAATTGACTTGAGTTATATTGAGCTAAGCTGGGCTCAGCTGAACTGAGCCAAGCTGATATGTGTTGAGTAAAGCTGAGCTGAGTCAAGATGAGTCGAACCAAGTTGAGTCGAGTTGAGGTGAGCCGAGCTGAGGTAAGCTGAGCCAAGTGTAGTCAAATTGATCCAAGCTCAGCTGAGCTGAGCTGAGCCAAGTCAAGCTGACCTGTGTTGAGCAAAGCTGAGCTGAGTCAAGTTGAGTCGAGTTGAGTTGAGCCAAGCCAATCCATGCAGAGCCAAGTTTAATTAAGTTAAGCCAAGCTGAGATGAACCAGGCCAAGCCGAGTCAAAATGAGCTGTAGAAAATTGTTACACAAAATGAGGTAGAAGTGAACATTTGGCAGATGTGGCAGTTTGCATTTAAGAAGTTCAGCATTGGAGTACTTCCATCATTCCCCTCGTACCTACTACACTCCACAGCCAGTTTAAAGCGGAAGTGAGATTCCTCAAAAAGACAATTCAGTTCGTCCTGCCACCATCATGAACTCGAGCTGGAGGTCGTCCTGTGGTAAAAGGGTTTTGTCTGATATCGCCATCTCAAGTCGTAGCGCCGCTGACCCGGCGTTTTTTTGTCTCTTTGTGCAAGATTACATTGCCTCATAATGCTGGCCTTTTGTAAAAATTAATTGCACAAATTACTGATAAGAGTCCACAGATGAGCTGAGCTTTTCCACAGATGAGCAGAGGTTAACATGCATCGCATAGCGCCCACACACAGCACTCCCTCAGCATTAATTGTTCATCCAGCAGTTCAGCAGTGTTTCATGAAAACTGTGAAAAGAAAGAACCATCATTCCAACAGTAAATCAACGCCAGTGCTTAGGAAATATTAAATTCTTATCAGTAATTCCTTTCTAGTACTTTAGTGATGCTTTTATGCTTTTTTTTCCTGGTGCCAGAGACAAGCAAACTACAGAACTATAAAAATTGTGCCCCCTGACCACATTACCATTGAGAAGTCTTTCAGCCATGTAGTTATGAACACCGTCTACCTATTTAATAGCTAATATATAATATATGGAGAAAGAGTGAGAGACAAAAAAAGACCTGGAAAATGAGAGAAAGCTCAATGAAATATTAAGGTCCTGTATTGTTGTGCTGATGTTGTGCTATTTATTATGTTCTAATAAACCTCTTAGTCCTTGATATCATTTGAAAAACGCAGGCGTAAAGAAAGAGAAAATTAATCCGGCGCTGTTGCTGCAAAGCCTAAGGCGAACAAAGAAAAGGCCACCTCCATCATCATCATCACACACACACACTTCTATTACTGAAGAAAGCAGATATGTAAATGGAAACACAGGGTTCTTATATCAGTTATCAGGAAGATTAGTGGGAGTCGACAGTTTCATTATTTAACGGGCAAAGAAAAAAAAAACTCATGGACATTATTTTTGTGGCTGATGACTTCGGCTTTTACTGACACTAAACCTGACGCCAAAGAAAACAGCCTTCAAGCTGATGAAAGTGATAGATTTATGGATGGATGAATGGATAGATAGATTAGATAGATAGATAGATAGATAGATAGATAGATAGATAGATAGATAGATAGATAGATAGATAGATAGATAGATAGACAGATGGGCAGATAAATGGATGATGGATGGATGGATGGATGGACGCAGTAGTAAGCAGCTAAACTGGTTTGTCTCCCATCTAAAAAATATTAGAATATATTGCACCCCCTTCTCAACTGTAACAAACCCATCACCGCTTTCCTCAAAAAACTTCTGCATATTCATTCAAAGTTGTTTCACAGCTGTGTCGCTCCTCTTATACTTTACATTACTTAGCACTAATAAATTAGTTTTTTAATTTCCCCCTAATCATGTCCTCAACTCATCCGGAAAGAAATTTCAAACTCAGCTACAGATGCCCAGTGGTGCTTTTGGGCCGTTCTTAAACATATTTATTATGCATTATTACACATAGCTTGAGGTTAGAAGGAAAGCATGTACATTACATTAAAATGTAAGCATGGCAAATGCTGATTTTGTGTCACGCGCGTCTCAGTGGGTCTCCATCACAAATGGGAGTGTTTTAAACAAATTTTTGTAGCTTAGAGAATGGGGGTAAATAAATGAGTAAGCCGTTATATGTTGAGGCCCATAATAAAAAGTCACACATTAAAGGAACATGACATGAGTAAATCTGGTCCCTCAGCACAACTCTCGCTGCAACATTAAACTGGTATTCATGAGGACTGAGAGATGAAGGAGGTGTCACTTTGTAGAAGTGACGTCTTAAATGCAAAATCAACCATTTACCAAATGTACAGGCCACGTCATGTCCTATGACATTTGCCAAATTGCTGAAAATGCAGGAAATTGCCATTGGAAGAAAACAAACATTATTGTCTTCAATCACAACCAAGATGTACTGCAAGTTGTCTCATTTTTCCAGCCACCTAAACAATCATGAGATGTGTTCTATGTAGTGTGTGTTGAGAAAATGTTGTTAATGACACAGTAAATAAAAGTTCATTCATTATTGCAAGGGCGGCACGGTGCCACCTCACAGCGAGAAGGTCCTGGGTTCGATCCTCGGGTCGGCTGTGGGTCTTTCTGTGATAGGTTTGCATGCTCTCCCCGTGTTCGCGTGGGATCCTCCAGGTGCTCCGGTTTCCTCCCACAGACCTAAAGTGTGCCATATAGGTTAATTGGCACATTTCAGTAAGAGATATAAGCAAAACAAACATTACTTTATTACTTGTGCCCTCCTCTAACTAGTAGCATGCAACAAGAACAAACTCTCTGAGTAAACACTGTTTTCGTCCCATATTTTACATGGTGTTTTGACCCTGTGCTGATCTGGATTTATTGTAATTTATAAAACTGGGCAAATTTCAGTACTTTTATCTCTTTTTTATTGAATATCATTTTATTAATTTTTATCGTGGGAAGCTAGAATCCTAATGGTGATAAAATGTTGATAAATTTCACACCTCTAACTAGAAGCATGCAACAATAGAAACAGAACAAGAAACAAAGATGTCTGAATATTTTCATCCCATGTGCTGGGTGGCGTTATGACCCCCGGACAAGAAGTCGATGTTGGAAAAGGCTAAGACACGAGCGTAGAAGTGGAACATGTTTTTTCAGGCCGCCCCCGTCTGAGCGTCTTCTCCCCCCCACCACCACTCCCTCGTTTAATTGTCTTTTCCCACCGAAGCGCTTGACCTTCATCGCCACACGTCATAATGATTCGCTGCCGCTGGCTTTTTTCCGTTTTCCCCCATCAGCTCGGTGAACGGAGGCCGGGGGTGTCTAATTGCAGTCAAAGCAACAAACAGTGCCATGTTGACAATCAGACCTTATTAGATTCCCGCCTGCGTTCCCCATTCCTGGCACACGGGGAGGCCGGAGCCCAGAGAAGCCCATTAATATTCACAGCATTCCGGCACGTTATCAACAGCCTAAGCGGGGAGGGAGATTGCAGAGCGTGCCGCGGCTTCGCAGCCGGGTCTGAGAGGGGCAACAAATGATAGGGAATTAAAAATGGGAGTGAAGAGAGAGGAAAAGAGAGAGAGTTAATTTTGTTAAGGAAAAACATGATGAAAAAGGTTCATCAATGACAGTTCTTTAATGACCAAAACGAGGCGTTGACGTTAAAAAATAGGTATTAAATTTCATAATTATGAGACAAAATAGATGAGAAAATGTTAAGCGCTGGGCAGTGCAGTGGTTAGCACTGCCGCCTCACAGCAAAAAGGTCCTGGGTTCGAGCCCCGGTCAGCCGTGGGGCCTTTCTGTGTGAAGTTTGCATGGTCCCTGTGTTCACGTGGGTTTCGTCCGGGTGCTCCAGTTTCCTCCTACAGTCCAAAAGCATGCACTATAGGTTAATTGGTGACTCTAAATTGGCCCCGTAAGGTGTGAATGTGAGTGTGATTGCGTGAGTGTGTGTGCCCTGCGGTGTGTCGGTGCCTGCCCAGGGTTTGTCCCCGCCTTGTTTCCGGGATAGGCTCTAGCTCCTCCGCGACCCCAGTTTGGAATAAGCTGTTCGGATAATGAATGAATGTTAAGCCTTGAATTTTCAGACAGTCAAAAGCTGTGAAATTTGTCCAAACATTTAAGGAATGTTCATATTTGTTGAGCTGGTCCCATGATCAGAAGATTGCCAATTTCAGACCGATAAAGGTACCACTGAGTTACTTGTAAGTAAGATACCATTCCTAAGGAGTGCTCCCCGGGTGCTGCCAAAAGCTGCCCACTGTTTCTTCACAGATGGGTCAAATACAGAGGTCACATTTGGATGTGTTGCACTGTGTGCTGTGTTCACAATGACAAATAATCACTTATAATACTCACTTAAATATGGAGTCGTAATACAGATGCTCAAGCTCTAAACCCATGTTGTAGTGATCAAATATAAATAGTGAAAGTGAGTGATTCACTGACCGGGGTGCCTTTCCCAAAAGCATGGTATACATTAGACACTAACATTGTTGCTAACATAGTTAGCAATATGTTAGCAACAATGTTAGTGTCTAATGTACACTATGTTAGTTGCTAATGTACAATGTTTGTTACTAAAATATTTCACACGAAAACATCTTTTACAAAAGCAAAAACATCTGCTCATATGTGGATATTGTACTCTCACACCTTGTGCTCACACAATACTTCCTTGTGAGCTCCTGATACTTCCTCATAATTACTCGAGACTCTTATTGAATTTTTGTTCTCACTCGACCCTTTAGAAGTCCATAGAGATGACTAAAACAGAACTAAAACTTAGAAGTGCTTTTATCTAAAGTCTAAAAGATAATCTAAATTAGCTGCCAAATTTAAAACTGGGTGAAAAAGGACCAGAGCGGGTTGGAAGTCGTATCTCAGATCAGCTGTAACACAGATGACCGTGTGATAAGTGGGACTCCGACAGAGGGTGCATCGGTCGCTTAATTGGTCAGCGATGGCTCCTGTTTTTTATTTTAACCAAAACGACATTTGAGAATAATGCGGTTAAGCAGCGCTAACCCACTTTCCCAAAACCAACAGGAGGAAAAGCAATTTCTGGTGGCACGAGGGTCTGTTTTAATGAAGCAAATCAGACCTGGCTCGCATCTGGCTTGGCCTAATGTGAGGAAAAAGTCCCCGCTCTCTTGTTAAAGGCTAATAGAGTTATTGACACCTGTCTAGCAATTAATATAATTTAATAAGGTCCTGCAAGGAGTCTTAAAATAAAGCTTTGGAAAAAACCTTGGCAGAAGCCTAAAATCTAGCTCGGGGCCGGAGATTAGATTAAAGTGATTCAAATTGCGTTACGCCTCGCCTTTCCAAATAAGAGGGAAGCTGGAGGTCGTGCAGCCATTCCAAAAGGCCTCAGCAGTAGCTGATGTCTGTGTGAAGGAGAAAAACTCATGCTCACATGAAGACATATAATGCTCATGCAAAAACATCTTGTGAACACACAAAATCAACTGCTGCTAATGTGAAAACATCTGATGCCCACATAAAAATGTGATTTTCATGCAAAAATAGCTGGTGCTCATGCAAAAACATCTGATGTTCATGCAAAACCATTTGATGCTCTGGCATTTGATGCTTACACAAAACATCTCATCTCACAAAAATATCTCACACTCAAACATCTTGAGCTCACCAAAAATGACTTATGCTGACACTCAAAAACATCTTGTGCTTAAGCAAAAATATCTAAGACGCATAAAAACATATCCTGCTCATGCAAAATCATGTTGTTCTCATTCTGTCTCAACTTGTGTCTCAACTTGTGCACATAAGAAAACATCTGACGCTCATGTGAAAGTCTCAAACTCACTATAAAACGTCTTGCTCACGTGAAAACATCTTGTGCTTACACAAAAACATTGCCAGCTCACGTGAAAATATCTTGTGCTCATGTGAAAATATTTCATACTCATGTGAAAACATCTACTGTGAAAAAAACACACATGAAAACATGCTTACATACAAACATCTGCTCAGATGAAAACATCTCATTCTCACGTCTTTACTTTGGCGCTTCAGTTGTTCAGTTCAGTTGTTTTACATTTACATCTTCTCTTGTAGCCGTTGCCCATCCGAAACCTTCTGCCATTGTTTCGATTCGAGTTTCAGGAAAGTTGTTTCATGCAACCTCATTGGAGCACTTCACACCACTTGGGTCACAGAAGACGTGGTGTTTTGACCATGATCGCTGCCATTTCTCTCCCATCTGCGTACTGAACAGAAGCAGAATTGTTCTCTCTTTCTTTTTCTCTCTCCCTCCTCCCTCTTTTCCTCCATCCCTCCCTCCCTCCCTCCCTGCAGTAGCAGTGCTCCCCCGAGGCCTGCTGGGATTTTTACAGCAACCAGCGACGGACCCAATCCGTTGCTGGTGGCTCTTTAGCAGTGCACCCTTAAACGACGTGCGCTAACACAAAAAAAACGCTTATGATGGAAAACACGTTTAATTGTTATTAATGGTATTAAAGTCTGTAAAGAGTTATTTTAATACAGAGAGAGGAATTATTCATGGTCACAGCCAACATCTTAACATGTGCTGGACATTCGTTTTTTTAGTTACTTATGGGCGAGTGCAGTAGTACTATAGTGCATTAAAGCACTGTATTAGTACTATAGCACAGTACGGGTAGTGTTGTAGTGCTGTATGGGTTTTGTAGTTCAGTATTGTTACTGCGCTTTAATGTAAGTATTGTAGTACTGTATTGGTTCTGTAGTGCAGTATGCAAAGTCTAGTACTGTATTGGTACTAAAGAGCTGTTTTGTAGTGTGAAGTATTGGTATTTTGATATTGTATGGGTATGGCGGTACTTTATTGGTACTGTGGTATATTATGGGTATTGTAGTACTGTATTAGTACTAAAGAGCAGTACTGTAGTGCAGTATTGGTACTGTTGATATAGTATGTGTATTGTAGTTTTGTATTGGTACCGTAATACTGTGTTTTGTAGAGCAGGACTTGACAGTCCAGCATGGGTACTGAAAAGCAACATGGGTAATTAACTAGTCAAGTGATAGTGTAGTATATTATGGGTAGTGTAGCAAAGCAGTATTGTTATGATACTGTAATGCACTGTGGGTATTGTAGTGCTCTATTTACACTGCAAAACTGTATTGGTACTGCTGTGCAGTGTAGTTTTGTAGTGATTTGATATGCAGTGTATTTTAGTGTGATATTAATGTTGTTACTGTGTTATGACATTGCAGTATTGTCTGTTATAAGTGCAATGTGGGTAATGTAGTGTGATGTGTGGATTGTAGTATTGTTGCACACTTTTCAGTTATGGTAATGCACATCTGCAGAGGCTCCAGTATAAACAGCCAAATAGAAACGGAGCCTCCACCAGCTGAGAAAACCAACATAAGAAGCAGGCTGGAGTAGTGGATAGTGTAAATCCACAGCAGCCTGATGGAATACGAATTCCACAGAGTGAAAAAATCCGCAGCGGTTTCGGGTTCGCATCTACATAACGATAAAAGCCTCCTCTCAGCCTGTCTGGATTGCTGTTGAAGTCATGCAGGTGTGTTGGACTTTGAAGAGCAAGGCTGGTTCGCAAAAATAAAAAGGAGGTGAAATTCAAAAGTAGAAAGTCGGCACGGGCGAGGGAATTCGAAACTGTTCTGTGGAGAGGCGCAATTTTCTAGCTTCATAATTACCTGTGGGTCTCTGACGCAGATGGTGTTTTAACTGTGTGAAAAATAAATGCGACACCACATCTGGAAACGTGTCTGTCTGTATTGTACAGTAGGTGTGTGTATAAAAAAGTGCGGGCAATCGCATCACCAGCAGGATCCAACTCATCTTTATGTAAAGAGTTTATTATTATGTAAAGGAATACTGATCACCGCGAGCTAAAAGGACTGCCAGACCCTCTCAGCCAAGGACTTTTGCTCAGCATTTTTTGCCACTCAGACATATGATGAAAATATTAAACATTTTAATCTTGAGTGGGCGTCTGTCAGCTGATATTCTTGAGATTTCTCCAAGTCAAAGAACAAAAAGGACAGAATCCTGGAGAAGAGACCTGGATGCTTACAATTTGCTGTCAAATTTTGAACACAAATGTTGAAATTAAGGAAAAAATATATCAATTAAAGCAAGTCCTGTGGCAGTTGGTGGCATAAGGATCAGGGATTTGGTTTTGTGATCGGAGGAGCGTCACCGGTTCGAGTTTTGGGCCAGTAAAGTTTCCACTGTGGTACTCATGAGCAAAGTATCGTCCCCAAGCACAGTGTCCCGAACACTGCACGCCAGCTGCCCACTGTACCTTCAAAATGGAAGTGTTCCGTCAAATGCAAAGTTAATTTCCAGGTCTGGATAAGTATGGAAAAAGGAAAATAGGGTTCAAGGGCCTGTGTCCACCAAACACATTTTTGGGGCTGACAGCGCCTATTTTCACTACAAATCCAATGAGCTTCAGGGTTCTGAGCGCTCAGCGCCTTCGGCAGAAAAAAAGATGTCAGCGGAGACGTATTTTATTGCAGTGCTCAGAGCGCTTCAAGTTGAAATCCGTTCAGCTTTTACAACAGCGCTGGGCTGGTCAATGTCACTTCTCTCTTGCTAACCAATCAAAATCGAGGAAGAGGCAGAACATACACACTCAAGAACTCACTAACAATGGCGGCGAACATATCTGTTCCAAATATCAGTTATAGGTTAATTAACTAGCAGTGACTGGTATCGATATCAGCTCTGAAAAATCAATATCAGTTGACCTCAACTCTTGACCACTTTATTTTTAGCTAGTAAGCTCCCCTACAATTTATTTGCAAGTAAAACCGAACATCACCTGAGCATTGGCTGCTTTTTTCGCCCAGTATGTTACCTTCACACAGTGATTTCCAGAATTGTATATTCTTTTAAAACAACCAGCTGTGTCAGACTGACACTGCGTTCGCGTTGCCGTAACTTGAGCGACGCTCTTTCACCATTTTAAAGTTATGTCTTCACTTTATTAGAACCAAATGTCACTCAGGGAAAGCGACTGCTCCTGGAGACTCGAGAACAGACAAAGCAGGTCATTCATGAGTAACCGACCTTTTGTGCCCGACCACCGTCTGACCTTCGACCTGAAAACATTGGTGTGTTTGTTTCTTTTGAGTCACTGATTTAATTGCCACAATTATGTGGGAAAAGATAACCTCTGACACAAGCGTCCACTCCCGGACTGATGGGATTTTGACATTCCAGTGGCAAAAGGAGACATTATAAAGGTCTGTTTGTGTGGCTTCAAAAAATAAATAAATAAAAGAAGGGAAACAGAAGCTCCTCCGGTTGACTTTGCAGCTGCTGAAGCGTGCAACGTTCTCGATCTCATCAGTCAGTCACCTGGAAATTCCGGCAAAGGAAATCAACTCATGTTTGGGCATCTCGGCAGTCAATTGCAGTAGAGAATCTCCGGCCCAAACCCTCACTTCGTCCTTCTTCCTCTTCCTCTTCTTACCATTATTCTGCACCAATTACCCTAAATGCACTGTTATTCTGTCTAAAGTATTTTACTGCATTTTTCAAAAAAAATAAAAAAAATACTGTACTTTTGCATCAAGGCCATAAAGGCCAATTTGATTTTTACTTTCTGTTCTTATGTTTATAATCTTATAGTCTTATAATCTTATCAGGGGATTTCAACTGATTCTATCCCAGGGACCACCATTCAGATGATTTTTTTTAGATATTTGCATTAAATACATTACTCAAAAAGATGCCGAAATCTGGAAATGTTTTGAAAAATAAATAAAAAATTTTTAAAAAGTGATTACAGTAGAGAATTGCATGTCATGGACCACCTGCATTGCCACTGCAGACCACCTAACAGTTTAGGAGTTGGTCCCCGTGATCAGAAAGTCAGCGATTCAAGACCCGGATGGGTAAAGGTACCACTGAGGTACTCATGAGCAAGGTAACGTCGCCAATTACTGCTCCCCAAGTGCTGCCCATGTTAGCTGCCCACTGCTCTTTCACAGATGGGTCAAATGTAGGGGTCACGTTTGGTTGTGGTGCACTATGTGTTGTGCTGTGTTTACAAAGACAAATAATCACCATTTTCATTTTACTCAATGAGAAAATAATTAGCGGAACAATCTAGATAGCTAAATGTGGCTTAAAAATGAGAAAATGTGATTTGCATTCTAAACCAGGTTCTAAAAAAGTAAAAAATAAATTACTTAAAAATATTGCTTCTGACAAAGATCAAATGTTTGCAGAAAGCAACATAGCACAATGCTGTACAAATTACAATATTACTGTAAATGTCAAATACGTTTACACAGGCATATTGTATTTTATAATTACAGTACACTGTTAACAATCTCATTTAAACTGAACGTGTTTTATTGTACAGAATATTTCTAGTTCCTAAATTTATAACAAAATAAATATTTTTGTATAATTGTACATGATGCATTTAGAAAGCCATACTTTTTTAATAATGTTAATTTACAATAATTTACAATTTGTGAGGTAAAGGTGAATGATTGCCATTGTAAACACACCACAGCACAGCACACAGACCTCTGCATTTGACTCATCCGTGAAGGAACAGTGGGCAGCTAAAATGAGCAGTACCTCGGTGGTAACTTTACCGGTCCTGTATTCTAACCTGTGGGCCAACACCCTACCGTTACACCACCATTTGCCCAGTAAAAAATTTAAATTTGACATATTCCATAATTTTACGAATTTATTTTCAGTATATTGGAGTTTAAATATTAAATAAAGAATGCTTACTGTCAAAATACAGAAAGCTCTGCTGCCAGGATTATACTGTAAATTTTCAGTGATTTTTGTTTTACCATGTGCAGTTTTTCTGTGAATCAACTGCCGTTTTTCTCTGCCTGATTAAAGGCGTCTAGTGAAGGCAGCATCACAGTCGTCGCCACGCAATTTTCCATGATTTTCCCCTCGCTTCAGCTGCTCCTCCCTGGGGAGGCGACCAGGTTTCGGGGGTTTGGAGGTGGATTTTTTTTTCAGCAGGTCCCCGAGCAGGTGGAGTGTGGAGCAGGTGCTCGCTCACCTGTGACTGCAGCTCGAGCCTGGAGAGCC
Source organism: Distichodus sexfasciatus (assembly GCA_032718565.1). NCBI lineage: Eukaryota > Metazoa > Chordata > Actinopteri > Characiformes > Distichodontidae > Distichodus > Distichodus sexfasciatus. The sequence goes on along the minus strand of JAVGVS010000150.1, from coordinate 643,039 downwards.
AGACAAATCAGACAATATCTCAGAGAGAGAGAGAGAGAAAAGAACACAGATGTAAAAGCAGCAGAACAAAAGAGTTCTGTTGTCCAACACTGGCCGAAAAAAAGGATAAAAACTCACTGCTGTCCTCTTTTGGCCTGGAATAAGATATAAAACTGGTTTCAGGGAACAGCAAGAAAAGCTATGAAACCTCACAAGCTCCACTCACTCGTACTCGGATATTTTGAGAACTTTTGTTCAGAATGTCTGTGTGAAATTATTTCAGTGCTTTTAATCTCTAATTATACTTGAACGCCGTGGGCCAATTTCCCAGCCAAGGATTAAGCCTAGTCCCAGATTAGATTTGAGTTTCAATGCTAAATCTCCTTTGGTACTACAATTTAGTCCAAGACTAGGCTTAACCTATGCGCAAGAAACCATCTCTGTGAGATTATTTCAGTCTTTCTAGTCTTTTGTTTGTCTAAAAGGTGCAACATAATCTCAGATTGATTTTTGAAATGTGAGACTTCAGTGCTTTTAGGATTTTTGATTGTCCTCACTAATAAGATCCAAATGAATGACAGATTTATTCTTGAACAGTCTGAGATTATTTCATTTCCTAATGTCTACTAAATACAAAAGAGTAGAAACAAAATTTCAGAGATTATTTTGGTGCTTTTAAATATCAAAAGCAGTTGAGCGGCACCATTTTCAGGCTCTGAGGCATAAATGTTTCTTCTCCTTCAGCAGTGTTTCTAGAGTAGAATTCTCTCCCTCTTCAGCTCGGCACGGTGTCAGCTCTCATCAGACAACAGCAGCGGAATGATGGACTGCAGAATCCCAGCGAGAATCCACTTCCCGTAGAAACCAGCGCTACGTTACGTCACGGCCTCGCTGGACACATCAGGAGGCAACCGAGTGCAAAAACACGACTCGGACCACTAGGGAAAACCAGATGCCTATTTATGTAATGCTGGACGGTTGTTTGCAAAAATATCTCAGGTGTCTATTTTTACAAGATTTGACAACTATGACAGAGTTTTCTTTTTTTTTCTTTCTTTTTTTTTTTTTTTTTTTTTAGAAATAATTGCAATGGAGGTAAAATTCAGTAAAATCTGTACATTAATAACAACGACAAAAAGTAATGTAAAAGCATAAATTTACGAGAAACTTTTTGGTATTTGCTAACTATGACAGCATTTTTTTTTTTAAATCAGAATTGAGGAAGGGGATAAAATTCAGAAAAAATCTAAAAAATCACTAAATCAAACATTAGATATTCTCTGATATTGTAAAGTTGCAAATTTGTGGAAAAAAAAGTCAGTTTCAAAGAATAACATATATTTTATATTCTCTTTATACAGTGCATATTTTATGTGCCATATTTATTTTTTGTGCTTTGCACTATTAAAACTGGAGTCACGTCACCTCGTCTCTCTGTGCAGTAAATAGCAGAAATGACAAAGTTGACATTGACTTCAACTTTGAAAGTTGAAAATTTACAATAGAAAATACTTGACTTTGTAAACATTTGCTAGAAAAACGTCAACATTTACGAAAATGAAGTTGCAAAATTATGACAAATAATTTGTAACGTTATAAATTTGCAAGAAAATACTCAAAAACTGAAGTAATAAATCGATTAGAAGGAAATATTGGCTTTTCTCAGAGATTAAAAGGTAAGGAGTAAATCCAAATGTTTATTGTCACAAATTTGTAAGAATTGAAAGAATTAGGATGAAATTATATTTATTCATTCATTCATTCATTCATTCATTATCCGAACCACTTATTCCCTATCGGGGTTGCGGAGGAAAATGGCAATAAATAAATAAATAAATAAATAAAAAATCAACCTCGGTCTCATCACTTTCCTAAGTTTGGCTTTTTTTTTTTATACATTAATATATCAGAGAATTTTTACTTTGTTTAAATTCAACTACAATCTTAGATTTTCATTGTATTTATGCTGCTCACACACTCAGCTCCATTTTATTATTTAAACTTAGAATGGTCTTATATACATAATACTCCATCATAAAAGAAAACCTTCAAGTGAGGAAATCTAATAGCGTAGACCCAAACGTCTCTGCAGAAAGGTGGCTTGGAACCGCCAAATTAAATTAAGTGTATAAATAAAAAAACACGAGACTTGCGCTTTCTTAAAAGAATTATGGCCGCACGCCTAATTTGATCTTCACTTAATGAAATTAGCTCCGAATCTTGGGAAAAGAATTGAAAACAGAACAGGGCCTCCCCGAGTTGTGAACTTTTCTTCGCCCGCATACGAGGCTTCGGCACTGATCCGCGTCTCGGCAGAACGGCGTAAACACCGAAGCCACATTCCGTTGCGAAAGAACTTATTATTCAGAATTTCTCAACATCCGGCCTCGCCAAGCGAGAGAGAGCAGCCGCTCGACGCGCCAGACCACCAGGAAAAATATAACAAAGCCTTTTCGTGGGAAGAGTTTATGCAAAGACTTGCGAGGGAGGTTGAGGAAAAAACGTTTTATGTTTTATTTTCCTGAAAATGGTTGTGCATGTGTGTGTGTGTGGTGGGGGGGCGTAGGGGGGCGCAGGCCGACCTCTTCAAAACGGCCATAATGACAGACAGTCTTGGTTCGTTTAGCAAGGTTTGGATGATGTGCCTTAAAAATAGAAACCCGATTCTCTAGAACTTCTTAGGTTTCACGTTTTAGGTTAGAACAGCAGAGATCGGGAACTGGGCTGCATTTTCGGGGCCTGCAATTTGTGGGAAGTAAAAGAAACAAAAGTATGTGTGGTTTGGAGCTGTGACTTGGTAAATCTAGCAGGAACTAAATGATGCAGCAGAAAAATAAACTACACTGGCAAAAAATTGTGGGATTACTTTGTGCAAAAAATGTAGAAAAGGGATAAAATGGTAAAAAGCTTAAAAAGGGAGAAATGTTTGACTTTATATATGGTTCTGAAAGTTAAACTATAAGATGTTAAATTAATATTAATATTAATATGCCCCTTGTGGCTAGAACAGGGAATTACAGCTTTAATGATGAAGATGATGATGATGATGATGATGATGATGATGATGATGCCCCTTGTGGCCAGAAATGGCATTGGTATTTTATTTTTTACCTGAATATAAAGAAAAAACGAAGGTTGAAATTTTAAGATATTCCTCAAGGTGAAAGTGAGTGATTATTTGTCACAACACAGCACAGCACACCTCTGCAATGACCTCTGCATTTGACCCATCCACAAAGGAGCAGTGGGCAGCTAACCTGGGCAGTGCCCGGGGAGCAATGCTTGGGGATGGTACCTTGCACATAAGTACCTCGGTGATGTCTTTACCATTCTGGGATTTGAACCGGCACCCTTCCGATCACAGGGTGAAAACCCTAATTGTTACACTGCTTACAAACTGTTACATAACGACTGATCATAAAGTTACAAATTTAGGAAATAATAAAAAAGGAAACATTTTGCCATACATTTCAAAGAGAAAATTCAAATTTCCAAAATTAATATTGCAAATCTTTGAGAAAAGAACTCTCTGACTTCGTAAAGTTATATGTTTGTGAGACATTTAAGTCATAATTTTACAAGAAAACATCAGATATTCACAGAGATTAAAGTAGTAAAATTCTTGAGAAAATATCCACAGATTTAAGACGAAATATTTCTTCTTTAAGATCATGAAGTCACAAATCTGTATTAAAAAATTAAAGAGAACCAGAATTCTGTTTTAGTTTTGGGAATGACAGTCTGTTGTTTATGGAAATAATTCAAATTTCAACTTTTCTAGGATCAGATATGTACAGCAGCGTATTAGAGCTACTGATATAAACAAAAAGGAGACCAGGAAGTGGATGACATTCAGAAAATAAGTAAATAATTCTGAGATTTATGAGGGAAAATAACGTTGATGCCCCTTGTGGCCAAAAATGCAAATGACATTCAAGATTATTTTGTAAGTCTTAATAGAGTATTATGATCTAACTTTTCATTTTCTGTAACTTATACATTATTATAAATAATAATAATTAATTAAAAAATGTTGTAAATTATGAATGCTGTTTTCATTTATATATTGTCCATCTTTTATCTGTTACACTAGGTAGAAGTCTTTTTTAAATATTCCAAATTCCAAATTTCACCTCAATTCCCACATTGGGAATTTCCCTCTCCAAGTTTGGACAAACACCAGAATTCCGTGGTGTGCACTTTTATTCTGCGGAACAAACAGAAAAATTCTCGGCACAGCTCCCCCAAAATCTCGACCGCAGCATTTGAAAGTCTAGTTGGAAGCAGTGAAAATAATGGAAGCGGGAAAAGGTTTGCGTCTCAGAGTTGGTTTTGCTTTGGCAAGAATACTGACACAGGAAAAACACTGTCGCGGCACGGAATTCCCTGGGAAGATTATTCGGCATAAGCTGGCGAATTTGGCATCGTGGGACTGGGGAGGGAGGCAGTGAAGGAGGGATGGAGCTCATATCGAACGGCACATTTCTCCGCAGATTGTCTTTTTTCTTCCCCTTATTGATCTCCAGTCAAGCTGCCAGCCGGTGCCACCCTTTGTATATTCAACACCTTAATGTCAGAATAACAGGAGAGGGGGAAAAAAGGAGGGAGGACGGAGAGAGAGAGAGAGTGGAGTGAGGCCCTGAGTGGACCTGACATTCAGCCTCGTTTGTGGGAGTGAGCTGTCAAGACCGAGCTGTCCCCAGGGTGGACCTAAAGAATGCTCTCTCCCTCTCCCTCTCCCTCTCCCTCTCTGTCTTTCTCCCTCTCTCTCTCTTTCTCCCTCTCTCTCTCTCTCTCCTTCTCTCCATCTCTCAGTCTGTGAAAGGAGAGAGCATTATAAAAAAGTGCTTTTGCTGGCCAGGATTTTTTTATGGAATTTCTTACAAAAACACTGGCAGCAAATGGCTTGTAGAGGTCAGCAGAGGTCAGCAGCCGCCACTCAGCCGCATTATTGACTTATTGAGTCATAACGCCAGATCGGGGCTATTTTTATGAAGACCGCCACCGTTTCCAGATCTTATGGGACGGGTTGCGACTGACCTGCGCCGGTGTGAAAAGGGACGACTTTGTGATACTTTACACGTCGGATGTGTGTTTACGTTGGCAATCTGTAGCTAAAATGCCATCTTGAAGGAAGTAATGGTAATATTTTTTGTTAATTCATTGTATGATAATGTTTAATATTTTTATAGGCCTATCAACACATTTTAGACAAATTTCCCAGTCTAAGATTAAACCTAGTCCTAGACTAACTTTGACTTTCAGTAGTAATTCTTTATTGGAATTATAACTTAATCCAAGACTAGTCTTAATCCATGTTCAAGTGCATCAGCCCTTCGTGCCTCATTTCAGGCACTCAATTAAGCATTAATATAAATAAATAAATTAATTAATTAATAAATGTGTATATATATATATATATATATACATATTATCAATTTAGTATTTATTAAGATTTTATGGGTAGGTACATAAAACCTGAATTAACAGAAAAAGCAGTAAAAAATAAAAATATCATATTTAAATGATTTCTTTTAATATACCCACCATATTTTATTGTAATAATGTTTAGCTGTTTTATAGATGTATTATACCATACATTTTGCAACATATATAATACTTAATATCTACCCATCTATCTATCTATCTATCTATCTATCTATAAAATTATATATTAGTAAAAAATCTTTTAGATGCCATATTTACTGATCATAGCATGTGTGTTTATTTTTTGTCTGTATTTTGTGCTCATTTTTAATCCCTTTCAAACACATAAAACCCCCTAAAATGCCATTAACTACTCAGCCGGAAAAGTGTATTTACCTGCAAACTCCAACTCAAAATGAGAGGCCAGATGACTTTTGCCCACCTGTGTGGCGTCGAGTGGGGCCTGGCTGTCACTTCGAGGTCCCCGATGCCGATTCTTGAGCATCTGGCCCCGACTCCACAGGGATGCTGGCATGGGGCCACCGGGTCTCGCCAGGGCTGCCACAGCAACCACCTCCGTATCAATTTATATCATATTAACTTTTCTCCCCAGTAGCACCAGGTGCTCGATTAGGAGACAGGCCAGGGGCCAGCAGCAGCGCACCGCCATTCAATAAATCATTCTCCATTAGAGGGCTTCTAGGCTCCCTCCAACACACAACACATAGCTCCATGCTGCTGCTGCGATGTTGAGACCGGCACTCCAGATCCCACATCCAAACCCTACTTCCAGCCTAAAAATAAAATAAGAGTAAAGACGTTTCTATAAAATATGAAGTACGTAAAAAGTGAGAAGTAAAAATTTAAGTTTCACATGCTCGTGAGCTCATTTCATGTGCTCACAAGAAGATCGTAAATATTGGAAATAATTATTGCAAATAATGTTTTCTCTATAAGCAATACATTCCCATGAGCACACAATACATTTTTAGGATCAGGTGTAACTCAATTGTTATTCACAATAATGTTTATCAATTGTCAAGAAGTTTCCTTGTCAAATTGCCGCAACTGGAGCAGGTAGAGCGTTCACCCCATGATCAGAAGGTCACCGCTTTGAATCCCAGAACCGGTTAAGGTACCACTGAGGTACTCATGAGCAAGTATTCCTAAAGACGAGACGGCGTTGCTTCAGTTAACATTGCAGTGAACAATGAACGAATAAGGCACGTAGAATAAGCAATATATAAATAGAATATAAAATATATAATTTTAACTAGAAGTAGAAAGAGACAGTTAGGATGCAATTAGAGTTGTCTTTTACACTGAATCTGCATAACATCTGTAGCAGTTTCAATATGAAAAATATGCACATTCAATGCAAAAAGATAATTCCAAGACCAAAACTGTAGTTTGAACTGGAACTAAATTACAGTCTCTTTTTCTACTTCTCATTTACAGTTTTTATATTTTATAGTCTATATACTGTATATATTTTTGCTAGCTCTATCTGCCTTGTTCTTTGTTCTGTAGAAACTGGAGCCACATCGTCTCATCTCTCTATATACATGTACATAGTAGAGATAACAATAAAGTTTGCTTTGACTTTGACCAGAGATGGAAAAGTCCAGTTTTGCAAGGTTAAATTCCTGCCATGTTTTCCTTCTAACACCTACACTTTTCCAACACTTTTGAATCCTTTTAGCTAGCACCTTTCCAACATATAAGACGAACGCCCTGCTGATTCTACGAGACTTCTTCAGAAGTCGTTAAAACGAAGCGTCCACAATGAGCCTGGTGTACATTAACTGCGAGTAAATTAAAGCCACAAAAGCCTCTTCACCCGGCCATTGAAATCCAGACGTTCTTGTGACAAAAATACGGTTTCCTGGCCCTGTTAATAAACCCTAAAATAAACACACCTTTAACCATCTCCTAACAAAGACCCTTCTTGTTGAGGGTCTCATTCCTTACTTTCCCATGAACAGCCCTGTCTTTCTAGAATCATTGCCTCTTGGCCTCCTTAAAAGCACCACGAGACCCGACCTGAAGAGAAACCTCTCTCTCTCTCTTTGTCTCTCCTGGAAGCGAGGCTGTAATTATTCTCCTGTTGGTTCATGCTGGGTCGGGGTTCAGACCCTATAAAGTAAAAGCTAGAGCAGGGCAAGCAAATAACCCTGAGTGAAGCCTTTTTAACACCGAGTGGTGCGTAAGAAAACAAGAAATAGGAGCTGTGGCCTACATATGCTCCAGTAAAAGGCTTCAGAAGCATCATTGTCCTCCTCAACATGGTTTCTGGATTTTTATTGCCTCTTCATGACACCCCTCCGACAGACTCCATCCTGCAGCGCTTCCTGCAGCATTAAAAAAGCATCGAAAAAGCAACACCACCATCGCATCCAGATGTGACGTAGTGAAATATACCCTGATCGTTCCTAAAAATGGTTTTAATGAAAGAAATATATTTAAAGAAATTAAAGAAGGTAAAGAGATTTTTACAGTAAACAGTAATTGCACATGCATACATCCCGGCAGTGTCCCAACATGTCGTTCTGCATATGATGTTACATTTGCCTGCTGCGCAAAATTTAATAATATTTTTATCGCTATCGTCATTGGTACCATCTGTATATGTACAAGGCTCTTAACTGCATCTGGCTTAAGATTTGCCCCTTAAAGTAGTCACAAAGTGCTTTTTTAGGCTAAAATAAATTGGTGCAAATTTCTAATTTGATTTTACACATTGTTGTAGAACCAAATATTTGAATGAATTTCCCAGCTATAAATCCCCAACATATTTTCATTTCTGTTTCATTGCCTGTTTTTGATTCGGTTTGCACTTTACATTTGGTATTCAAAATTCACTACAAGTCTGTTACTACTGGCAAATTGTTTTGGCAAATCATTGGCAAATACATTTCTCATTAGTGCCAATTTGCAGTAAGTTTGCCACAAATTAACCACAATCTTGCCACGAAGCTGCTGCAAACATTTTGTTTTCGTAAGTTAACGTCTTGTGACTATTCTCTGTGAAAGACAGTTTGAAAAAAAAATTGACTTTATATTTTTATCATCTCGCTCCCTCACTCCAAAGAAGAAGAAAATAACTGGGATTTGGTGCGTAATCGTAGCCGACAACGCAGGATTGTTCATTTGAAACCTCCCCAATTTCCTTAATGAAATTCAGCTGCTGGCGTTTCCTGAGCAGGGCGAGCCGCCTGATGTTGTTCCTAACGGAGATCTTCCAAGTAAAACAGGCCGACCTGTCACTCTGGGAAAGGATGGGTGGTGTGGAGAGGAAAAAAGAGAGAGAAGAGAGAAGGGGGGAGACGAGGGGCTCACAGAGGGAGACTGACATTTATTTTGGCTGTTATTCCACACTTTTAGCGTTCCCATGCAGACTAAACAGGCCGGAATGCGGGTGACAAAACTCCTGCATCTGAGATCGATTGCACACACTCCCATTTCACACAGATATGGACAAAGGGCAGGCGGAGAGCAGCAGTGAGGCCTATGCTTGGACAAAAAGCAGTTTTTAGGTATTTTTTACCACTTTGCAAAGGCATGGTGTTAGGAATGAGTGAGCTGTGGAGAGAGAGCGAGAGGGAGAGAGAGAGAGAGAGAGAGAGAGAGGGAGAGAGAGAGAGGGAGAAGCTCAGCAAAAATTCAAAATGAACATCTTTAAAAAGCCATTCTTCTGCTTCTTGTTAAAGCTTCATTATGCAAATTCACTGTGAAAAGATATTAGAGATGAATAGAATGTCATGAAATTAGCTTAAGTGAGGCTTCATCATTTTTGCATAAAAGCTGAAGTTGTAAAAAAGGGAGTCATTTTATTTTAGGTTTCATTTCAATCAAGATTGAAAAAAAACTGAAAACTAACACAGCACATAATCCTTACTTTACGCTAGTCCATCCCAAACTTTTCATGCCCCCTTTCTTGTAATAGATAAGTCCCTCCACTATGTAATTCGAAATAACAACAAAACATTAGAATCAAGTTCGTGACACACATGCAAACACACTGCAATTACGTAGATGCTAAACAAATTCACAAAACACTTCTGTCAAAATGACAACACATGCACCACATTTTTAAACACACTGCACATTCATAGATAAGCTGCAAATACACAAAACACATACTGCAAACACATACAACACAATGCAAGAGTGACACAACACAACAGAAGAGGAATACAAGAGGGATACAACACAGTGCAGGGGTGACACAATACAATACGAGCGTGACACAACAAAACACAAGAATGACACCACACAACACAAGAGGGATACAACAGTGCAAGAGTAACACAATACAATCCAAGTGATACAACACAATACAAGACTTTTAAAAACCAAATCAAAGTAGATGTTAATCTACATTTTTAGTCAATTATTTAATAGGACAGTGACTTCAGCGAAACCACTTATGTAAATGAGGCTTCTCTGTGTGTGTGTGTGTGTGTGTGTGTGTGTAAGAGAGAGTGTGTGAGTGAGAGTGACCCTGGCTCTGCCCTGAGCCATTCTTATCTCCCAGCTTCCTCTGCAACGCTACAGTGATTTTCACACACACACACCCTCACATGAAGCATCCATCAAAAACGCAGATCAATTTATGCTGATTAGCCGCGTGGGTGCCAGATTAAAGCACCTATATACCATCCTAACGGGAGATTAGCAACTCGGGAGTAACTCCCTCTATCTCATCCCCAGACTAATTAGGACAACAGCAAGATGTTCGGTAACTGTGTAGAAAGTAGCTTCTCTTCTTTTCTGTTCCCTCCCTCCGTGCTCTTCTCTTTTATTCTGGTAACACGCAAAAATATAATCTCCCGCCCGTTTTGCAGCCGTCACGTTTAACGGTTGATCTAAGACGTGGCATCTTAATTGCCATCTGATTGTCTCCCAGTCTGGGCTTGTAAAGGAATCGGCTGCGTCCTTCAGGCCCTTAAAGGCACGCGAGGAGTTTAAATTAGCATTAGCATGAAGCTCATAAAGAGCCCTTGTTTTCATTTGATATGTGCAGCAGCTCATGGTGAATGTGTAATTAGAGCCGAGACTGCTGCTGCTGCTGCTCCAGGCCAAAGCACTCGGACGATGACTCAAATCTGAAATTGGTGTGAAAAAAAATTCCTCATGCGAGAACAAAAAGGCGGAAATTTTGGAGTGAAAATGTGTATTTTTTACACAGGTTTCATGGTGATGCTGAGATTATATCGGTTCAGTACGCAATGTTTCAATGTTAGTGATTTTGTTATGATGTACAATGCACAGAACAGCACACAGTGCACCACAACAAAGCGTGAGCTCTGCATTTGACCCATCCATGATGGAGCAGTGTTTGGGGACAGTACCATGCTCAAGTCATGAGCAAGGTACCACTTTTTTGGCACTGCCAGAAAGAGCTGTCCAGTGCTCCTTCATGCACATCATGCTGTGCTGTGTTCACAATACTAACTCGCTTCAATCTACATCACTTCGATCTTTGATCTTTGTAGTGTACAGTATGTGTATGTAAGTATGTAAGCAGCAAATGAACAATTTGAGCTTTACGAAGGTGAGTGGTGGTTTGATACTAGATGTAGCACGATACTACTTTTTTATATCCAATACCGATACTGATATTGTAAATCTGGATATCTACCAATACGATACAAATCCGTCTTTTTTGAACAGAAAATAATACTTTAAAAAAATGTCTGAGTACATGACTGGGATTATTCTGTTATGCTTAAAGAAATACTTGACTTAAATACTGTTTTCCTAACTAAAACAATATAATAAATACGCACCCATATGTATATGCTAAATTATTTATTATTAAAATAACATCTAAAAAAATATTCATTTAAAGACAGCTCTGTAATTTTGTGACGGTCACTAATCCTGCGGCGCTAAAACCATCAGGAACACGGAGATTGTGAGTTACAGCTGGTGTTGTTAAGGAAATTAAACAGTGTAATGGTGCGATCTGCTTTTGGGGTTTTAGTGTGTTGTGTTGCTTCTTCTGCTCATTGTCATATCAATACTGTATGTACAGATTAGTGTGAATGTTGAAACAATAAAACATCTTTACCGTAGTGCCACTTCCCATGTGTAATGAATTGAGGGTGTGCACATTTACAGATCGGCTCCATAGTCCGTCCCAATGTCACCGATACCCGATCCAGCTTTTTGAGTGGTTATTGGACTGATATCTGATCCACATATCGGATCGGTGCGTTGTCTACTCGTTACACAACTGAACCTGTTTCACCGGGATATTGAGGCTGAAAAATGCAGCATACACAGAGCCCACATTGAGGCATATGCACTTTCAGATGAGCAACACATATCACTCACTCTTCACACCGTATTAACAATCTGCTCACTCGGTCTGCAGCGTTCCAGCAAATATGTGCTTTACTAGTCACACTAAAGGCATAGAAACACAGAAAAGAGTGAACATTTTTTCCTATCCCCAAACCCCCTTTCCTTTTTGACTAGTAAAATAGCAAATAAAAGGATTTTCTTTTACCTCCCACTCTGTTGTCGTGTTCCGTCACGGGTTTCTGAGGATAAAGCCGTCGAACGGACACGCCTGACCGGACCTGTCACCATTACTGTATTTTTCTTCCACCCGGCGCTCGGGAAAAAAAAGGAATAGAGTAAAAACGCTGTCCTCCTCCTCGCCCCTGCCGCGGCATGTCGACCCGGGATCGACCTTCACCGTGTGGCCATTACTGAGGAATCAAGTTGGGGGGTCGTGGTGACCGCTGGACATTACGGGGGCGAGGGACATCGAAAAAGGGCAACAACACAAACCGGCCTGCAGTTCACCCACTCGGATTCATTGAATTTGCTACAGTCGAGACAAAGTCAAGTATAGATTTATTATTATTTCATGCCATACATTTAAAAAACATACTAGAGCGCTTTTATGGATGAAAAAGTTGTTACATACATTAAAAGAATGTAAAATATTTGCATTGCAGAATGAGGAAAAGTCATATAACTGGCTAGAATAGAGTAATATATCTTACGATGACAAAATGGCAGGCAAACATAGCAGTGTATGTGCTATGATACGTTGGGATGTGAAAGTTAATGTCATTGTGAACACAAAACAGCACACAGTGCACCACAATGAAATGACCTCTGCATTTGACCCATCCGTGAAGGAGCAGTGGGCAGCTTGCGGTGAGTACCTCAGTGCTACCTTAACAGGTCCAGGATCTGAACCGGCGACCTTCTGATTATGGGGCAAATGCCCTACTGTTACGCCACCAACTGTCCTTATGTACAACGTGAGGTTGATGTACGCGCCACCCTTCGCCAGCAATCGACAGTTTACTTGTCTCAGTGTTAGACTGCGTATTTTTTCTGTGTTTTTGGTGTTCCAAAGCCCAGTTTTAGTGAACAAAGCATGTCTTCCAAACGCTCAATCATGGAAGTCGTTAGTTGTATTTTAGGGAAGCTTTAGTCAACATCCTGGCCAAGGTGGACACCATCATTTTCGACTCCATCTGGCAGTTGCCAAGACTTTGTTGTGATGCATTGAGCATGACAGATAAAGTAGCCTATCAGATGTCACTTACCCCAATTCTTTCCCCAATCAGAAACACCTGGTGTTTGAAGATACAGAGATACATTTTTCCACGCCACATTGGTATTTGTTTTAAAGGTAGCTACTCTCAAAGCTACAGCGTTTTAAAAGATGTTTCGCTACTGATGAGTGTATTAGTGTATATCAGTCCATCCAGGATTTCATTCATTTTTGAGATTGTTGTGGTCTAAAATGCCTGATTTTGCTCAAAATTGAGATGAAAGTTACAGTGATTTTCAATTTGTGCAATAAAGTAAAAGTTGTAACCCTACCGTTACGCCACCAACTGTCCCTAATAATTCTTTAACAATAAATTTAAATGATGGGAACAAAACCACTATTATTTTCATTAAAATACATTTAAGGTAAATGTGAGGCGTTTTTATCAAACATATTTCCTGCTTCTTATGAACGTAACAAGGAAGTGAGTTCTCTGACGTATGGCTCAACGTTTTGCGGGAAACAACAATGATTGGTCAAAAAATTGCAGAAAAATTACAGTAATAGGTCAAAATTGCACGGTAGTAAGGAATTTGCGATGGTTGGCTGAATTTGTGTTAAGAGTTCCGATCACAACCACAAAATTCTGGAGGGTCTGAAAAATAGTTAGGTTTGTAGTGTTGCTACACTGTATTATATATAAGCTGTAGTTATTTTATAAATGTGCTATATCTAAAAAAACAGTTCATATGCTCACAGTAATTATGAGAGATTTTACAGCACAGAGTTTGATATATTTTGAAAAAATATTGTGCAAATGTGTAAAATGAAGAATAGAAATGTTGAAAAAGAAATGTGCAAGAGGAAAAACTGAATTTGAAGACCAATCATCAAAATTATTTCACTGTTGCATTCAGGTAGTTTATATCTTACAGTTTTTTCCTTTATTTTCTTATCCAGTGATGGATCCATGGCCCCAAAACAGTTTTTTGATCCTCTCTCTTTACTCGCAGCCCCTCTGTAAGCGTCGAGCCCTGAATATGGGAATGATGAATGGCGACAACTGTGATTAAAGGTAAAAATTGCTTTGGCGAACAGGTGACAGCTAAAAAAAGCAATCGGTAGTTCACCTCCTAATTTCCTGTCTGTGGTGAATTAATAATACTTTCTCCTTAAGCTGCCATTCAGCCAGGCAGGCGGGACGAATTCCATCTCCGGGTGGTTAAATTAATTGGACGTCTGGCAAAAAAAAAGAAAACGTAAATAAGACATACCTTCAGCCTAATGACTGCAGAGAGACAGAAGAAGGGGAAGATAAATTAATTGAAAATCAATCAACTCGCTTGATGAAAGGACCTTTTTTATTATCCATAACAGGCCAGGAACAGCATCAATAATGGAGGGGATCAGATGTCGCTGGGAGACACAGAGATACAGAACTCGCTTTCTAGTCCTGACTCGTCCTCGGGCAGCCCCAAAGCAGACTAAATGTTGCGCAAAGTTACAAAAATTAATGCTTGTAAGATGTCTTAATACACATTGAGTCAAAACAGAGACCTCTGTACCTTTGCCCTAAACTTTTACATTTACAACATTTAGTAGACGAATGGGCAGCGTTTGGATGTCAGTGCTTGTGGACGGTACTTTCATCATGAGTACCTCAGTGGTATCTATACCGGTCTGGAAGTTGAACAGGTGACCCTCAGATCATGGAGCCAACTCCCTAATTGAGGCAGGTGATAGCATAACAGTTGGGTGTTCACCTCGTGTTTGGACACTGACCAGTTTGATTCCAAGAACCATAAAGGTACCGCTGAGGTTCTACTATTGTTCAGTCACTCCAGGATTTCGCAAGCTGTTGTTACGATTGTTGCGGCCTAAAATGGCTGATTTTGCGGAAGCTTTTCTAAATAATTGCGTTGAAAGTTGAGGTGTTTTTAGGCATTTCGTAGCAATGAAGTTGCGGGGGCAAGTCAAAGTTGCACAAAAATTTTGTGCCCTTTTATAATGATTCTTTAACAATTAATTATAATGAAGGGAACAAAACCACTGTTATTTTTTTTTTCACAATGTAACATTTACTTTAAATAACTATTACACTTCTAGTGTGACTTTTAACTCACATAATTCATGTTTTCTTTGTGCATTCTGCAAAACAAATTCCCCACATCATGCTCTTGAGACACCATAGACAAGACGAGGAGCATATAGGCATTTTAAGATGAGGACAGGTTGCATATTGCACTTATCTTTAAATCAGGACCGGTGGTAGCATAACAGTTAGGGTGTTCACCTAGTGATCGGAAGGTCACTGGTTCAAACCCAGATGGGTAAAGGTACCACCGAGGTACTCATGAGCAAGGTACCATCTCCAAGCCCTGATCCCTAGGGGCTCCCCTTGTCAGCTGCCCACTGCTCCTTCATGGACGGGTCAAAAGCAAAGGTGACGTTTGGTTGTGGTGCACTGTGTGCTGTGGTGTGTTCACAATAATCGATCACTTTGATTTTATAAATCTTCAAATTTCCATGAAGCAGCTTAAGAATTTATGCAGAACACGTTTAAGCATAAAACATAGTCCTAATAGAATTTTTTTGACACCCCCAATCCAGCAGAATTGCAACGTTATTTGTGACTCTGCACGGGAAAACCAGTCGCTTGTCGCAACAGAGGTTTCCGAGAAAAACGACCATTTATGTTGCGTGAGGTAAAATTTTGGATTTTTTGTTTTTAGTGTTTTGAAACAGTGGAAGGTCTATACTGTACTGTTGTGAATAAATTTGGCTGAAAAACTTACCCTTTCCATCCTAAAAACGTGACTTTCTTGAGGTGAGGAATTCAATTCCAGCAGAATGTTAAAAGTTTCTGTTTTGACCGCTCTACTTCAATATTTACGGTAAATCCACTGGTTGACTAGCGTGAAGATATTTCTCCGGAATCCATCTCCGTCTCCCGAGTTCAGTTAACCTAACGCAGGTAGGCTATCCGTGTGGCTGTGAATGCAGCGTAGGCTACCGTAAATACAAACGTAGTCAGGACCGCACCAAGCGTCTGTGAGTGCTACGGCGATAGTCAAGTTCAAAGGCAGATTTCTCCGTTTCTCACTTGGCGTGACAGGAGAAACCCGACTCCTTTGAATGTTGATATCTCAGTCATATGTCGTCCGATTCATTCGATATAGGTATCGTTTTGAAGGTTTGATTTTATGATTTTTAAGATTGAGTTATAATAACTCAATTTTGAAAATTTGCGACAAGCGACTGGTTTTGCTGGGCAGAGTCACATTTTAGCATTTTCTACAAAAGTTATTACTTTACATCATCAAAGACATTTTGCTTCAGACAATTTTGAACATTCAAAAGTGAAAGAATTTTGAAAGTTCATCAAGTTATAGGCAAAAGTCCCATTCTCCAAAGCCATACTTGTATAAACGTTGCATGTAAAAGCAACGTGAAATACTGCCACATACAGTGCATCCGGAAAGTATTCACAGCGCTCCCCTTTTTCCACAATATCCTATGTTACAGTCTTATTCCCAAATAGATTAAATTAATCTTATTCCTCAAAATTCTACACACAATACCCCATAATGACAAAGTGAAAAAAAGTTTATTTGAAACTTCTGCAAATTTATTAAAAATAAAAAACAAAACATTTACGTAAGTATTCACAGCATTTGCTCAATACTTTGTCGAAGCACCTTTGGCAGCAATTACAGCCTCAAATCTTTTTGAGTATGATGCCACAAGCTTGACACAACTATTTTTGGGCAGTTCCCCCCCATTCTTCTTTGCAGAACCTCTCAAGCTCCATCAGGTTGGATGGGGAGTGTCGGTGCACAGCCATTTTCAGATCTCTCCAGAGATGTTCAGTCGGGTTCAAATCTGGGCTCTGGCTGGGCCACTCAAGGACATTCACAGAGTTGTCCTGAAGCCACTGCTTTGTTATCTTGGCTGTGTGCTTAGGGTTATTGTTCTGTTGAAACATGAACCGTCGTCCCAGTCCGAGGTCCAGAGCGCTCTGAAGCAGGTTATCATCAAGGATGTACATTGTACATTGCTGCATTCATCTTTCCCTCGACCCTGACTAGTTTCCCAGTTCTTGCTGCTGAAAAACATCCCCACAGCATGATGCTGCCACCTCCATGCCTAACTGTAGGGATAGTATTAGCCAGGTGATGACCGGTGCCTGGTTTTCTCCAGACATATCGCTTGGCATTCAGGCCAAAGAGTTCAATCTTTGTTTCTTCAGACCAGAGAATTTTATTTCTCATGGTCTGAGAGTCTTTCAGGTGCCTTTTGGCAAACTCCAGGCAGGCTGTCATGTGCTTTTTACTGAGGAATGGCTTCCGTCTGGCCACTCTACCATACAGGCCTGATTGGTGGAGTGCTGCAGAAATGGTTGTCCTTCTGGAAGGTTCTCCTCTCTCCACAGAGCAATGCTAGAGCTCTGTGTAGAGTGACCATCGGGTTCTTGGTCACCTCCCTGACTAAGGCCCTTCTACCCCGATCGCTCAGAGTGGACGGGTGGCCAGCTCTAGGAAGAGTCCTGGTGGTTCCAAACTTCTTCCGTTTACGGATGATGGAGGCCACTGTGCTCACTGGGATCTTCAATGCTGCAGCAATTTTTCTCCAGATCTGTGCCTTGACACAATCCTGTCTCAGAGGTCTACAGAAGATTCCTTAGACTTCATGGCTTGGTTTGTGTTCTGACGTGCACTGTCAACTGTGGGACCTTTATAGAAAGGTGTGTGCCTTTCCAAGTCATGACCAATCAACTCAATTTACCACAGGTGGACTGCAAACAAGTTGTAGAAACTTTTTATGGATGATCAGTGGAAACAAGATGCACCTGAGCTCACTTTTGAGAGTCATGGCAAATGCTGTAAATGTTTGATTTTTGGTTTTTATGTTTAATAAATTTGCAAAAGTTTCAAATAAACTTTTTTTCACTTTGTCATTATGGGGTATTGTGTGTAGAATTTTGAGGTAAAAGATGAATTTAATCTATTTGGGAATAAGACTGTAACATAGGATATTGTGGAAAAAGGGGAGCGCTGTGAATACTTTCCGGATGCACTGTAGTGCCAGCAACACGACTCCCACATTTAAACGTTACCCGCAGTAGTTGCTCGTCTCCAGCACTGTGAGCAGAACCTAAATCCTCACTGCCTGCTTGAATATGCTTATCTCATTACAGTTCGCAGTGGAAGGCGGGCGAATCACATCCTCCACAAAAAAGAGCGTATTTTTTCACCTACCTGATCAAAGAAGCAGTTACGTAACATCAGAACTAAATCTGCATGAGCGTGAGGAGGATTATGTGCTGTGTTCATTTAAAATGATTCTGTCACGTATGCACGACACCGGCACGCTGCATAATCAAGTGGTCGCTGGCCTTGCGTGTGTATTGTAGATTCAGGAATGTATGCAGCAGATCATGTTTTCCATCGTGTGTCTGAAAGATAAATCCTTCCTCTCTGCTGACGGGTTGCTAAAGCTCTGTGTGTAATTCCTCCGAAGTTGGAAGGCTGAGGTTTGTTGTGACGTTAACCATGCAGTGATAATGGCGTCATTTGGATAACGAGGATGCGTGATACACACAGCATGCTGGGATTTTGTTCAGAATGCTTAAAATAACATTTTAGAGAGTAACATGCTTCCGTGATATTTTACATGAAAGTGAGTGATTATTTGCCGTTGTGAACACACCACAGCACGTAGTGCAACACCACAAAACATGACCTCTGCATTTGACTTATCCATGAAGGAGCAGTGGGCAGCTAACATGGACAACACCTGGGGAGCAGGGTTTATTTTAAAATGTGAAGACATACAGAACTTCAGCAAAAGGTTGGTGGAAATCCTCAAGTGGAAGCATCTTGAGACCTCATATCCTAGCGCAGTTGAGAAGTGTCCTTGCTCAAAAGCAAGGTTTATTCAGTTGATGAAAAGTTGGGCACAAGTCAATGTCAAGGAGAACTTCATTGTCGTCTTACTGTATAGAATATGCAGAGAGATAATATGACGAAGCTCAAGGTACACTTAGAGACAAGTAATGTACTGAGAACAGTAAACTTTATTCCCTGATGTATAGTACAGTATGTACAGTATATATTCAATGTATGACATGATACAAGACATGAAGTAATGATTAACACTGTATTACGTGTACAGTATACAATGAGGTATGTGCAGCAGCATAATTCAGTTTAGGATAATGTGTAATGCAGCATTTGCACTTGGCACTTTAAAGGAATCACTTCATTGCACCTGTTCTCTCTTAGCACATTTTGCAATCTCAGGTTCAAACTTGCACAGGTAACTTTATATTGCACACATAACTTATGTTCCTTATTGTATATTGTATATTATAGTTTGTTTGTTTTTTTCGTCCTGTTACCCCAACCTCCTTATTTAAGTCAGTCTCATGTTTGTAAGTTTGTATTGTATTGTGTCTATTGTTTTCCCTTGTCTATTGCACAGTTATAAGAGCGGATCAGGATACATTTCACTGCTTGTTGTACCTGTATAAGTTGCACGTGACAAATAAAGAATCTTGAATCTTGAATCTTGAATGACATACATATAAAGTATGTTAATGCACCAATGAGCAGTAAAAATAACAAAATTTCTGGAGTGTAAAATAAAGTTTAAATAGTGAAGACGTGAAGACAGAACAATGAGGATTCTTACATCGTGATAAACTAGACTTTAGGTAGTAACTTGTAAAGACGGCGCCGATCCGATATGTTGATAACGATTTAAATAAATAATTTAGCATATACATATGCGTGTGAAGTCATTAAATTTTTTTAGTTAGGAAAACTTCAGCATAACAGAATAATCTCAGCCATGTATTCAGAGATTTTTAAAGGATTATTTTCTGTTTTCTGTTTTAAAAAGACTTTATTTGTATTGTGTCGGCAGATATCCAAATTTGCAACATTGGTATCGGACATAAAAAGTGGTATTGTGCCATTTTTAGTAACTGGTAATAGTAATATATTGCAGTTATAGAAATTAATAAGCAATGGAAATGTATTAATGTTATAGAAACATATTGTATTACTGGTACAGAAAAGTAATAGTAATGTCACTTACTAGACTGTAAAATATATAATGTCCCATTATCTACACCATAATTATATAAGTAGGGTTTGGTATGATATGACATTTATTTGGCAATAAAGGTTTTAACTTGGAATTTAATTGTTAACAAGGAGTATTGATTGTATTTTTATTAGATACAGTATCTGTTCAATTTTCTAGTCGAGGATTAAACCTAGTCATAGACTAGCTTTGAATTTGAATAGCAAATCTTCTTTGGTACTACAATTTAGTCCAAGACAGTGCTTAATCCATGGGAAAGAAAACATCCCTGAAAATCTCTGTGTCTAAAAACATTAGTCATGTGTATATACATTTTCTTTTAGTCTGCTATTTTAAGAAAAACTAAGCCATTCTTAAGTTTACAAGTTCTATTTCAGATACATAATTATATTTTCTCCGAGCACCCCAAAGTACAGCGTTTCTGAGCTGCATCGATGTGGCGTAATGACAGACAGACCTCGCACTCCTTTTTAAAGAAGAAATCAATTGGCGTAAAGGGTTTTTAATGTGAGACTGAGTAAATTAGGCCGAGCCGAGGCTGCCGAGTGGAGGCGCATGAGCGGAATAGAGAGCGGATGCAGATTTCTGAGACAGAGCTTAATGACGGGAGGGCGAGGGCAGAATGGAGAATCAGCGGCATAAACAATGGCTTTGAAGAAGCGCCGCCATGACTTGATTAGATGATTTTACCTTTCATCAACCTCCGACACACCTCGGCGGAGGAGAACTCAGCTCCACTCCAGCGCTCCCGGCGGTCCGCACACTCTCACCTCGCAATCTTTTACGAAGCAGAGTTATAGCCACAGCCAACATCCTCAGAGGTGGCAAAGCACTGAACAACAACACCTTCTTTTCTCCCAACCTGGCACTGGATGAAACCATCTGGCAGCGATGCAACTGTAAGCTTCCAACTCAATTTTTCGGAAGAATTGTCTTTTAACAATACATCCATCTATATCAACAAATCGATTATTAAATCCATAGCATTAATCCAAAATAAAAACATTGTTCAGACATCAAACATACATATTGTTAAATTTGAAACAATTTGTCACTCCAAAAAAAGGTTGCCACGTACCACTGAGCTGCAGCTACAAGCATTCTGGTTTACAAATCCAGATGTCACTAAAACTAAAAGACCTCGCTATGACTTGACCAAACAGAAACAGAACGAGGATCAGCAAAGGAGATGCATTTGAAAGATGGAGATGACTGAAAGCGGAGAAGAATTTGAAGACAGATGCCGAATTGGCTAATTTTCTCCTGGACAGATAAGATTTAGCTAAGGTTGGCTAACTTATATCACCACTAGACGTAGGGATGAATATTTTTAATATTTTCAACAGTTGTATAATATTATTCATGTTGAATCATAGATTATAGCGTTTGTTTGAGAAACAAAAATGTGACGTGATGGGTTACAGCATCGTGTTACGCTGAGACTGCGTGCTAACAGTGCAAACATTAGCACGCTAAGTATGGCAACACCAGACGTAACATTTGACAATAGATTGGCCAAATATGAGTCCTCATTCAGTCTATCTGGCGATCTCATGTCTGGGAAGGAGTGGAGGGGAAACAGCATGTCATTGTGTTTTGAATTTGACTGCAGTACCAGTTTTGGCTAAAATCTTACATATAACTCCTTTAACTCTGCTTCCTTTTTAACTAGATGCTTAGATTTTGTAGAACTCTAGTGCCTTTTTAGCCTCATTTTAGTTACAATTCTGCACACGGAGGCGGATTGTAAAGAGCACAACATAATTTACCACGTTTATGACTGGAGACGCTAGGTTGCGCATCTTTATAATTCTCCTTTAAAATGTTGTAGGCAAGATTTGACAAGTCAGGATGACAAAACAAAGCATATAATTACACACTCCTATCTGTGTTATTCTATAGCTCTCACTATTACAGTATTTTAGAAACAGAGTCGAAAGGAATTATGTTGTCACATACAAGGAATTAGCTCTTATCACTAGTGTGGTGGTCCGACAGGTGACCTGCTGATGATGGGGGGAGAGGATAATTAGAAGAGCAGAACCCGTCTTGTGGAAGGGAGTGCAATGCTAATCCCAGCCACCAGAGTCAGTGTGTGGAAATCCATTCTGTACTGTCACTCAGGTCTCATTGACGTCTCCCAGCAAAAGCACGTTCATCTGGGGCTCTTCCAGCTGTGACGTTTTTGGGTTAGCAGAGTCTCACCAAGCTCCCAGACTCTGCCGTGTTTAAGAATAGGGTCCTCAAGGTGCGGCCTCATTACGTTCACCACGAGCTGGCTTTCCACCGCATTAATCTCTGTTTATCATCTTCCTTTAGGGAAATAACTGAAGATACAGAAATCAACTAACCTAGTGTGCATTAGCAAATAACTTAGTGTACATTATCAACTAACACAGTGTACGTTAGCAACTAACACAGTGTACATTAGCAACTAACACAGTGTACATTAGCAACTAACACAGTGTACATTAGCAACTCACCTAGAGTACATTAGCAACTAACATAGTGCATATTTGCTACTAACACAATGTACATTAGCAGCTAACACAGTGTACATTAGCAACTAACCTAGTGCATATTTGCTACTAACACAATGTACATTAGCAACTAACACAGTGTACATTAGCAACTAACCTGGTGCACGTTAGCAACTATGCTTTTGAGAAATGCACCCCAGAACAGTTATGATTTTATACATTTAAGCTAAAACAAGAAAACATTGGTGAATGAGGCCCAATATTCATAAGATGTGGTTTCATCACAAGCTGCCGTTCCCAAACACACTGCCATGTCTGTTCATCGTCTTCCTTTTTTAAGAAAAATGCTGGAATAACGGCTGTGTTTCGAGGCGAACGGTAGCCTTTTTAACACGCCACTTAGCCTTTTGAAATACGAACAGCGCGATGCTCCAAGGCAAGATTCATTATTCGGCAGCTGAATTCATCAGTCCCGCCGGACGGACATATAAAAGGTAGTGACCCTTAACGAGGTACTTTAGCGATGAAGTGCATGCAGTAAAAGAAAAACCCTACATGCACTGCAGCCTTTCACAGTGACGCACATTGATCTGCGGCGGCCTTTAAAATGCTCAAACGCGACATTGTTTTACTATAAAAGCAGACGACTGCAATCGAAACCAATTGAAAATCTGCCAGCAAAAGAGTGATGGGTTTGCTGCTGAATTCTTCGAGGTAATTTTGTCATTGGCATGAGCCTTGTTAACCGAAAAGCCCAACAAAGCTATAAAGTGTGGAAATAAAACCAACAGTAATTGGCAAGTCATGAGTGCAGCAGCGGGTGGTGTGTACCTTTGCTCATATACTTGGTCAAAATGTTGACCAAATTCCAAAATTATTTTACTGTTTGCATTCAAAATGTAATTTGAAACAATGTATCATCCAAAAAATTGTTTGCTTAGTCTATTTTTGTGTTTTACACAGTATTGTAGCTGCACATGTGATGGCAGATGTGATGGGATATAATAATTGCTGCATTGCAAATTTAATCCTGAATGCAAGAGTGAAACATCTCGAAATATGCTCAACATTTTTGGCATCATGGTCAAATCTTTGTTATGGGCAAAGGTACCAAGGTTCTTTTTTATCTCCAGGTGTTGTGTCTTATCAAGGTTTGGAACACATTATGGATGCTTAAATAGTTATTTTTCAAAATGTGAAACTCATTTTATCTTATTAAAGTGTAAACATGTCACGATACCACTTTGTATGTCCGATACTGATACCAATATTGTAAATTTGGATATCTGCAGATACAATACAAATCTGATAAAATCTTTTTAAAATAGAAAGTAGAAAATAATTCTTTAAAAATGTCTGAATACATAACTGAGATTATTCTGTTATACGTAAGGAAATACTTGACTTAAATACTGTTTTCCTAATTAAAACAATGTAGTAATTATACACTGAACACGGAAATTGTGAGTGAGAGCTGGTGTTATTAAGGAAATTAAACAGTATAATAACGTGATTTGCTTTTGGGGTTATAGTGTGTTGTGTTGCTTGTTCTGCTCTTTGTCATATCAATATGTAGGAATTAGCTTGAATGTCGAACAATAAAACAGCTTTACTGCAATGTCACTTGCCATGTGTATCAAACTGAGTATGCATGCATTTACAGATCGTTTCCATAGATTGACCCAATGCCACCGATACCCGATCCGGCTATTTAAATCGTTAACGGTTCGATATCTGATCCATGTACCAGATCCATGCCGTCTAACTAAAAAGTGTGCAAAAACAGTAATACAAAAAAGTTAATAAAGTGTACTGGATGGTGTTGACCCTGTCAAGAATTAAATCTAAGTCTAATAGGAATAGTGAAATTGTAAAAATTGTAAAATAACATTTGCCAATGTTTTGTGCAAAGGTACAGTGGTAACTGATTTAATTTCTCAGGGTCTGTCTAGTTTGGTGCCTTTCAAAAGGCCTGTGGATTTTATTATTACTTTAGCTTACTCCCGTTTCTACCAGTCCTTCAAGATTCTCACCGGAGGGCGGCGATTCCACCACGCTGCGTTTGATAAATTCAGTGCAGAGAGAGAGTGTGTTTAACCACAGGAAACACACTGGCTATTTGAGAGGAATTACTGAAGAAGCAACATGTGGTCGGTGGGGAACGCTGCCCGTAAATAAATGCTAAACAGTCACGCTGGGCCCGCTGGAGAAGGAGGAGAAATCAAACGTTCAGCAGGCCGGGCCGAGCATGACGAGAGGCAAGAAGATGTACATTTTCACTATAATATTAGCTCCACTGCCTATATATTGTACTCGCACCTTGCAATCTTTGAATGCTCAACAATGAATGTTAATGCATAGCATTTTATGATAATGGGAAATAATTAAAGTGAGTGAACACACCACAGAACAGCACACAGCGCACTACAACTAAATGTGATGTCTACATTTGAGCTATCAGTGACAGAGCAGGGGGAAGCTAACTTGTAGTGCTTGGGAACAGTATCTTGCTCATAAGTACCTCAGTGGTAACTGTACCGGTCTGGAACTTGAATTGGCGACCCTTCACAAGTCACAAAGTCAACTCCCTAACCATTACCATTACTACCATCTACCCCATAAGCTGCGTTGGACAATGTTGGACGATGAGCATGAAGAAACATTGTCACATCACACTCACTACTGTTTCATGTACATGTTTAAAGCTGTTAATGACCATAAAGTAACCTCTAGTTCCTAAGGGTAAAATGAACAAAAAACATGGATGAAAAACATGAATGTGTGTCATGATGGTTACAGATATGTAAAGAGGCATATGTGCCCTTGAATTAAGTCGAATTTGGTACATGAGAACGGCCACGCAGCAAAGTGCCGATATTTGAGTTCATGAGGAAAAGACAGACAGAAAAATGGACAGAACTAATGAACGAGTGCATGTATCAAAAGGTGTCTTTACAAGCACCCCACAATACAATAGGCCACAGAGTTGAAACGAAGTTTCTAGCACAAAAATTGTAGGAGGAGTAGTGGTCAGAAGATGTGGATAGAACAAAAATGATACACAGCAAGCTCAAACACACTAGATATAGATGAAAAGCAAAAAAATTATACTTACTACTCCAACAGTAACAACGCCACGTCACCATTGCACCTCCTCTTTCAGCTGGGCCAATATTCACCTTAATCCGGGCTCTTTATCGCTCTCCTGCTTTATTTCCTTTGTCTCCTCTGACAGCACTTTTACCATCTTCATTTACCATGTCACTTCAGTCATGCTTTCGTTAGTAACTTGGTTTACCTGCCTTGTCTTTTGAAGGGAGAGGGTGGATGTGACGTGTGCCGTAAAGCTGTCAGAATTTGTAGTTCTTTTTGTGGCGAGGTTCCTACCCGAACCACAAATTTGCATAGTGCCAGTTTAGGTGATACAGATGCTCTCAAGCGATGATGGTGTAATTGAACCTATTGTGAGTTGATGTGCCATCAGAAAGATCTTGTAAAATATAGTTTGAAGGCTGAAAAACTACAGTGTTGCTTTAAGGAGTTGGTGGCAACATAAGTCAAATTTAATACTGAATGCAAAAGCAAACAATTTTTAAAATCAGCCAACATTTCCCAAGTTATGGGGAGAGGTACAGAAGGTCTATATAAATATACCCCTGAAATAATTCAAGCATTTCAGCATTTCATGACAAAACACCTTGTTACATTTTAAACCCTTTGCCAAAACAAACTTCATATATATAGTAACAATTCTCGACATGTTATGTCGTATTTTGACAATACTTTTCCCTTGGTGATTGTCCATAAGTACGTTCTCCCAACTCTACATTAGTTCTAGTTACCGCCTTGCCTCTTCGTTTCCGTTTTTAAAGGCACTGAGGCAAAAAGTGTGTAATGATTTGGGTGGTGATGGTTCGTGGCTTCAAACGTTGGCCGAGTCCGTCCTGAGCGTAAACCGAAAAAGCGCCTGGGGCTGAATGTGGGGCTGTCCTGTACCACGGGGTCTTGGTCAGTTAAATAATTAATAACAAGCCGCATTTACAAGTCTTTTTTTTTTTTAAACGTACGATATGAAATCTCCAAACAGCTCGGGGGAAAATAACACCGCGAGCTGACGGGAGGCGGTTAATCGGACATCTGCTACATGACATTGGATGCATGACTTCATGGTTGGTCGAGGAGCACATACATGCATTCATGAAGAATAATTTTTCGCTCACCACAGCGATCTGTCACGATGGTCCCGCCACACTATCACGCTAATGACTTTAAATGAGAGGAGGGACCTTCAAGCCTCCAAATGCCCTCCTCCCAACACGCCCTGCGGCTGATTCGCAGCCTCCGAAGCCGACATGGCTAGTAGTGGACTGACCTAAATCTGCAAATCTCAACTCCTTTAAATCCCTGTGGTGGGGTTGCGGTCACCAGGTTGAACTTCCTCCATTGTTGCTTCTACCAAATCACTTTAATTTTGACCCAGTCACCCAGATTACAAACACGCAGGCATCATGACCTAATGTGGCTACTGATATTGAAATTGAGTGATTATTTGTCATTGTGAATGCAGCACAGCACAGCACACAGTGCACCACAAAACAAAATGTGACCTCTGCAGTTGATCCGTCAATGACAGAGCAGTGGGCAGCTGACATGGCCAGGTGCCGGAGACCAGTGCTTGGAGACGGTACCTTTCTCATGAGTACCTTATTGGTACCTTTACCAATCCAGGATTCGAGATTCAAGATTCAAGATTCAAGATTCTTTATTTGTCACGTGCAAATTATACAGGTACAACATGCAGTGAAATGTATCCTGATCCGCTCTTTTAACTGTGCAATTAGGCAAATTAGAAAAATAACAAAATAGAGATACAAATACAAACTTAAATAAGGAGGTCAGGGAAATAAGACAAAAAAAACTATATCTTATATACAATAGGGTACATAAAGTTACATATGTGCAGATGGCATGGAGTACAATTTTAATTTAAGACTCAAGCTGGGTACAGGTGTATCTGCATGTATATACTAAATAAAAAATGTGTTGACGTTTAACCTGAGTTTACAAAATTATTCTAGAGACAGAAGACAGGTGCAATGAGATGTTTTTAAAGTGCCGAGTGCAACTACAGCATTGTACGTAGCAGACAGAGTAGAAGCATGTGATATTTGGACAGTGAAAAGTGGCAAACAGTATAAAACAGTATAACAGTATAAACAGTATATTCAAACCAGTGACCTTCCAATCACGAGGTGAACTAAATTACAAACTTGGTTTGATGGATGTAATCCCTTCCAACTAGTTGGGAAAGATCTAGAAATCTTTATATACAAAATGTAATAATCACTGATGCTTGTGGGAATTGTTAAAGGTTGAAGGAAAACAATTTCTCACGTAGACCACGCAACAGAGTGTGACATTTATTGCTTACAGCAAAAAACATTAACCTCAAACTTGGTGCTGCGCAAAAACGTAAACCCCCTCTTCAAAGGGACAATGCACTAAAACAAAAGTAGCTCAATGTGTGGAATGCACATTGAAATACAATCATTGAGTAACACTTAAGACATAGAAGGAACACATCCCAGACACATAACATACCTGCATAAGGAACCTACACTAAGAACTGCTTAGGATTAATTATGTCCATAGTGGCCACTACAGTATGTTGTTTTTTTACTGACACATAGCATTTTTATTTTCATTTTAGTACCTAATGTATATTCCTCATGTTTAAAAATATACTTAAAATATCACTGTAGTACCTTATTCTTGTGATGGTCACCAGGCTGGACTTCTCAGTGCTTCTACTAAAAACTCATCTAATTTTAACCAGGTCACACAGATTGTAAGCAGGCAGGATATGAGTCATTTGAGGCTGACAACCAAAGTCATTCAGCTCGGCGTTGGGCCGAGCGTGTGCCAACCCTGGCTTTAAAAGTACAGTTAATGTCTTCCAGAGGGCAGGCGACTGAGACTGTAAAGCTGGACAGAACTGCACGGAGGAGATCAACGTCTAGGCATGGAAGGAAGTATTTTTAGTGCAGTAATTCAAAAATTTAGTTTGACGTCAATCGCAATTATGGCTCAGACTGAGGTCAGACTGCTTAGGGTCACTGTGTGCTGTGGTGTGTTCACAATGACAAATATTTACTCACACACATCACTCGGTGGCTAACTATCACTAATTTCCGCATGCTAATGCTAATTTCCGCCAAGCTTTAGGCATTAGTGGGAATTAGCATTAGCTTGCAGAAATTAGCCTTAATTTGTGACTATCAACTGATGATGCAATGGAAAAACCTGATATTGTTGTCCTAAAAACAATCAGTATTTTGTGATGTTCAATTTTTGCACCCT
This sequence comes from Distichodus sexfasciatus, assembly GCA_032718565.1. Classification (NCBI taxonomy): domain Eukaryota; kingdom Metazoa; phylum Chordata; class Actinopteri; order Characiformes; family Distichodontidae; genus Distichodus; species Distichodus sexfasciatus. The sequence goes on along the minus strand of JAVGVS010000150.1, from coordinate 614,158 downwards.
GCCCACGGTTACGTGTAGATGTTCGTTTCATCTTAACACCATCTGGCACGTTAATTTAAACACATCAGATCATTTATGCCACAATAAAGCCTGTCACGTCTGATGCACAATAGAAGCTCAGTGTGCCGGTGTTTTTCCAGCCGCTTGTGCTGTTGTTCAAGCCGAGCGGATTTAACTATTAGACTTCCTGGTGCCAATTATTCTACTCAATCTAGCACATTAGCAGCGAGCGGAGAGGCACTGGAACTGCAGCCCGCTGGCGGCCCAGACGCTAACTGTGCTTGTGAAGTGAGGCTGAGCCTCTCAGGGCAACGCTGCCATCCAAACAGCACCACTCCCCCAGGTGCTGCTGCTGCACCCCCTGCCAACCCTGATGCCCCCCATTGTGCCAGCCCTGCTGCTGCTGCTTCTGCTAAACACCTTCTGATCGTTCTCTAAAACGTAAGCAAATTTACAATCAGAAATGTATTTACATGCAGTTTTGTGGAAGCTACTATTAAACCTTTTCAAATTACAAGCTGCTAATGATTAAAAATCATTAATTATTAAGTAATAGATAATAGAATAGAATAGGATAGTAGAATAGATAATAGTAATAGAAAAAAATGTGTTAAATTGAGCATTTGTAATAATCATTACCATTATTATAAGCATTATAAACAATAAAAATGTTTTATTCTATTATTATTATTATTAATTATTATTATTATTATTATTATTATTATTATTATTATTATTATTATTATTATACAATAAATAAATACATACAGACACAAGAACACACTTTATCACTTATATACGAATTATTTATTATTAATTCATTACTACTTATTTAATATTTTGTAATTAGGATTATTGATAAAGTTATTTTATTGTTGATAAAGTTAACTTCATAGTGTTAATATTAATAATAACAATAATAATTATTATTATTATTATTAATATTATTATTTTTATTATTATTTGTTTTATTTGTTTTATTTGATTGTACATTAGTGTTATTCTTATTGCATTTTATTGATTTATTATATTATTATGTATTTTAATACAATTACATTCATTATTATTATTATTATTATTATTATTATTATTATTATTATTATTATTATTATTATTATGTCATAAGCTGCCCCATCCCTCATTTCGATTAGAATAAATCCCTGATGACGGTGATATGTGCCACTGCAGTTTTTCAATTACACTATGACATTCGGTTAAAAGAGCTTTGTCCGTGCAATAATCAGTAAGCATTTAGATGAGCTCACCCAGTCATTATAATGTGCTCTGCCATCAAAATAGAGCCCTGGCCAGGTGCCTTTTCTCTCACATACACACATGCACACACACCTCCTGGCCACTTTGTAGGGAGAGACATGTTTCCGTGTTGGCACAGCACGGCCGTCTACAGCAGCTCCCGTCTTCAGCCTTCGCCAATTCGAGAAAAACAGGCAAAAAACAAGCTATTAGAGACAACGTTATCTTCACCTTCACGGCCTAATATCCCATCTGTGCACACACTCACTTACTACTGCACCCTGCATCGCTGTTGATCTTCCCTGAGGAGCACAGCTGACAATAATACCAATACACACCAACATGAACACAAAAATCCACCACTCATCAGCATTAGTCATCTCTGATCTTTCGTACAGTACAACTGCTATGGCGTGATGCTGGTGCTGGAAGCCGCCATCAAAATCTGAAAATTGCCCCGCCGCTTATTGGTGCCGCAGTTGTACAGGAGATGACATGCTGTCAACGCGAAAACGCTGCAAAATTCTAGAAACACTTGTCAAGACGACAACACGTTTGCACAAGATTTGCAAACGTGCTAGAAATAAGTAGATGTGTTACATATTCAGAAAACACCTTTGTGACAAGAACAATGTTGAAACAATTTTCTGAATTTCATAAAGATGCTAATCATAGTTAGATAACAAATCATTTTGGCTTAATTTCAACTATCATTGTCTATACAGTTATATTCATTGTATTTGTATATGACGGTTTATTTTAACTCATATATTTTACTTATTTCTATTTCTACTTTTGAACAAGATCTTAACAAAAATGACTGAATAATTAGGGCAATCAAGATCTTTAAATGTGTAGTTACAGCATCTATCTCAGTCAGTCATTATCCCAACTGGCTGGTTTAATCCCTTTCCAGCAATATACAGTATATTGTCTTAAGCAGTGGTCATTGACAAAAAGTCAAACAGTGATATTTATTATCATGCCTGTGTCTTTGTAGAAAGGAGAACAATTTGATCATTATTGACAATAGCAAATTCACCACTCACATCACTGTATAAATTAAGGCTAATTCTCACATATACGCACTTCCGCCAAGCTTTAGGCATTAACCGAATTAGCATTAGCTTGCAGAAATTAGCAGTAATTTGTGACTATCAATGGATGATGCAATGGAAAAACCTGATAAAATTATTTGTAATCTCATACAATTAACAGTTCATTGTAATTAACTGTAAATAAACCACATTTTCTTGATCACTTGCTGAAGCTTATCTATCATTAATAATGGAAAAAATCATTGTGATAATTACAGGCTGCGGATGTGCTACACATTTATGTCCATTAGAACATAATCATTGTGGTGCCATAAAATTTGTTAAGCAATTTAATTCTGAACGCAACAGTGAAAAGCCAAAGTAAACTTTTTGCCATCTCAGGTATATAATAAGATGAGACAGTAGCTCAGTATACAGGGGAGTAACAAAGAATGCACATAGAATAAGACACTACAAATATTTGTATATACAGCATATATTATAAATATAGGTAATTTATATATAAATACACTTAAAGTCTATGGTAGAAGTAGAAAACTGGTCAACATTTACCAAAATTATGTCCAAAAGTATAGAGTTGTCTTTTTTACATTAAACCCTTTGACAGAAGGCTCTGAATATTTCATCCTCCTTCCGCCCTCTCTTGGTCTCTCTATCACAGAGAGAGCGTGGATTACGCCAGTCCACACACACGCCGAGGCTTTTGGCGACGGAGAACCCCACACATTTCTTGAACAAAATCAGAGTCGGTCCAAAACTCTCCGCAGATCAGTGCCCTGGCTGCCTCTCCGACCTGGCAGCTACCAAACTGCCTTTTTCTTCTTTCTTTTCCTTTTCCAAAACATCACTTCACCCCTTTCATCACCTCAGGGCCAATCTGGGGCTGAGGGCTGCACGCCGGATTTTGAGGGCAAAAATAGTATTAAACTGCTAACAGCACATACAAATAGTGGTGTAGTGGCGAGATTATTACAAATAAATGCATATACAAGCGATGTAGCATACACTATAGAGTGTAGTAAAATCCTTAACATTGTTACAGCCTATAAATACATATAAACATATAGACTCCGCGCACGACAAACCAGGTCACTTGTTGCAATGGAGGTTCCGAGAAAATGACCTGAGGTTATGGGGTAAATGTTGGATTTTTTTTGTTTTAGTGTTTTGAAACAGTGACGGTCTATACTGTACTGTTTTGAATAAATTTGGCTGAAAAACTTACCCTTTCCATCCTAAAACCTGACTTTCTTGAGGTGAGGAATTCAATTCAGCAGAATGTTAAAGTTTTCGTTTTGACCGCTTACTTCAATATTTAAGGTAAATCCACTGGTTGACTAGCGCGAAGATATTTCTCCGGAATCCATCTTCGTCTCCCGAGTTCAGTTAACCTAACGCAGGTAGGCTATCCGTGTGGCTGTGAATGCAGCGAGGGCTACCGTGAATACAAACGTAGCCGCTGACCGCACTGAGTAAGATGGCTTATAGTCAACTTCAAAGACAGATTTCCGCTTCACTTGGCGTGACAGGAGAAAACCCGACTTTAGAACGCTGGATATCTTCAGCGTCATGTCATTTATCTATCTGATATATGTATTGAAGGTTGATTTATTTTTTCGCGGAAAACATAATAACCTGACTTTTAGTAATTTATTAACCATTAATCTGCGCTATTTAAACATAACAAGGTAGTGAGTTCGCTGATGTATGGCTCAAAGTTTTGTGGGAAACGACAATAATTGCTCAAAAAAATTACGAGAAAAAGTTGCGGTACTTGGTCAAAATTGCACGGTAGTAATGTATTAGTGGTGCTTATGAGATTTTGCACTTTGTGAAACCTTTCTGGTGATCTGTAGGTATATTAAACCAGTAGCTCTGTTAATTTTTTATTGTAGTACCTAGGCTGGAAAGCTATCGCTAACAGCAGCTTTCTTCAACCAATGTATTCTGGACTTTTATTTACACAAAGTATGCATCTTATATTCTATTCGTCTGTTCCACTGTAGTTGAGAAATGGATGAGGCTTGAAAATCAATACAAAACATATTGGCGTTTGGGAGCTGATCTGTACTAAAGAAGACAGCGCTGGCATCAGCCTCGTCGCAGCGGTGTCTTTGCAATCACGCTCCGTGAAGTGACGACCAGCCGAGAATCTACGAGCCGTAATTATCCAGAATGGGCAAAATGAACTGAAGCGACTGGACAGAATTGAAACATCTGTTGCTAGGTTGCCGCAAGAGAAGCAATTGTGCCGTAATTGACCATACAAGCTTGTGTCATAAACTGATGAATGTCCAATATAAATGTTAAATCATGCAACGGTTCCCAGCTTGGGAGGAAGAGGGGAAAAAATGATTAAATCATGAGGAAACACAAGATAAACACACCTTTATGTTGATAAACAACAACAACAACGGGATCAGCCAGAAGTTATAGGAAATGTTCTTATTTTTACTTGGAAGCTTACTTTCAAAGAGAGATTTGGAATTGTGTGTGTGTGTGTGTGTTTGTGTATGTGTGTGTATATATATATAAAATGAAAACACCCACAATGTTCTAAATGTGAAATGTCTTGGATAAACTACCATTTTGACCCATAATGTACGCTATATTATTTAAATCTGTTTATGAGTTATTTATTAATGTATTGCTTAGTTCATCATATTGTATATTTATATTATTATATGTGGTTTATCATCTGTATATAATATAATTGTTTATATATTATTATATTTATTCTACCATTATATATTTTATAGTGTATAGTATTTAATTATTATTTTTTAGTTTGTTCAGTTTTATCAGCCAATTTAACTGTTATTTCCAATGTTGATATCTGCTACCTAATCTGCCAATTAAATGTATAATTATCAATTAAATTCGTTAATTTAAATTATCCAGCATTGCATCTACTTTGAAAACTGCAATATATACCTAAACTGAAAAGTTGCAGTTTCAGGAAATAAATTAATGAATGAATAAATAAATACATTAATAAACATATTGCTCAACCCCATGAAAATTGACATAGATATATAATTATAGTACTAATTAAATAACTAATTATTATTAAGCTTATTAAAATATACAGCTATTTTACTGTGTATTGAAGAGTGAATTTCATATTTTTATTTCAAACTTTTTATTTCTTTTTTTATGTTAACTTTTCTGTCCACGCCTTAAAGTCTGCTAAAGTAAATGTTCAAGAAACTCATCAGCAAAACAAACTATTTAATGGTTAAACTGTCCACCCACATTGCATATTTGCAGTCTATCATTATTTGGATTGTTCATACTAGATCTAACAATATTTCTTATCCTTCACACTACAGGGGAGAGAGTTACATGAACTTGAGAGGTGGAAACCCGTATGCAGTGCTTATATTTGTGTAAGAACTGGAATCAAACCCAAATGAATGCAATTAATTAATTTTGATTGTGTTCGTGACTGTGTGCGGAGAGCAGGAGCGAGCCAGTGCTCTCTAAACACACCAAATCACGTTAATTAGGCTAAAGCCCTGCTGATTTTGTTGAGCAAACGCATTAAAAATGCAGAGCCAGCGCTAGGCCAGGCCCGTTCTCACCGCTCTAAGCCCGAGTTGGCCCAGATGAAGCCGGGCAGCTGGGTTTAGATCTGTCTAGACTGGCACTCTGTAGCTGAGCGCAATCCAACTCAGCAGATAACGATGAGGACGGAGCAGCCAAAAACACACTAATCATCTTCATCATCACACTGACATTGTTAAAGAATTTGATTTCAACAAAGGGACAGTAATAACAGATCTTACAACAAATTATAGGTAAATTTATTGTTATTATTATTATTATTATTGTTGTTGTTGTTGTTGTTCTATACTCTATAATGGATTCTAATAAGCTACTGACTCCCAGTTGAAATTGAACTGTCACGGTCTCGCTGGACTTTGGCCGGACCGTGCCACCCGTGAACCCGGCTGAGTATCTGTTTGTCTCTTTTGTGCTCTGAGTTCACTGTTGGTGTTATGTCTGTGGTGTGTACTCCTCTTGTGTCTCCTCGGTTAGCCTTAGCCTTCCCTGTTAGCTTGCTCCTCACTTCCGGGTTCTGTGTCTGCAGTTCGTGCCCTTCTGAATAGTTCACTATGTTTAGAGCGCCCCCCACTTCCTGGTATGTTGTTTGCACTGCGTGTTCCCTACCTAGTAGGTCAGTGTCTGTGTAGAACACCCCCGCGCTTATAATTGACTTCAGCTGTGTCTCGTTTTGCTTTGAGTTTGGGATTGGTGCAAGCACTCGTTTATTGAGTTGTGTGGCCTTATTTAAGTCAGTTTGACCAACAGTTTCCTATGACAAAAACTGTGGAAGATGTGGCAAAATTATGTAAATAATAATAATAATAATAATAATAATAATAATAATAAGACAAAGACGAAGTATGATTATGGTTATTTGCTAATGATAATACTAATACATTTTTAGTTGAGTAATTTTTCAGTCCAACAAATCCACACTATCTGTTACCTTAATGTTGCATTATCTACGTTACTTCGAAACAATGAATCCACATCTGTAAATTCTCATCAAAATACATTTTGAGAAAAAAACGAAAACATTCTCAGCAACTCAGCAAACTGGCCGATATCCCCGATCGCTGCACGTAGGAGGAAATTCCTCCCCCTCTCCAAAGTAAATATCAGACAGTGTTAAATTTAAAACTGAAATTAATATTTTCTCTCCTCTCTCACCATTCCCCCCTTTTTCCCCAGGCCTGGCATCAGTAATCATGTCATCAATCACCTTCTGTCTCCAGGCCCCTATTTTTTGCTGCGTGGTAGCCCACTGCGTGTCAGTTGAGCGTTTGTTCGATCAGAGGCCTGACAGCTGAAAGAAAAGGCGAACTCGCTGCAGCACAAAGCGATCCTTCCCAACCGCCAGACACTTACAGGAAACAAAAAAAATCCCAGCTGCAAAATTTCTGCGATGAAGTCGTCACCGCCTGGCACGAACTGAGGCTCCCACGCCACAACGGCTGCGACACCCTCCTCTTTGCTCTTCGTCACTGCAAAACCAGCCAACAAACACATCAATTGTTATGTTTTACAACTTACACTCATCAGTTCTGCTGATGTTCAGTTCCCAAAAAATTTCCCTTTCTCAGTGCAAGAAAGACTTTGAATTAGGGATGCGTGATTTGGGATTTTATCAGTCAGTGTCGATATTCTATATTTTTCATACTTATATCTGCTGATGCTGATGCTCACTGTTAAAAAATTAACACCATAACCTTGATATTTCTAACCCAGCGCTAAGTTCAGCGAGCGTAAAAGCAGAGCAGAGCATTCCGAGCGGGCACAAAATAACTCATACATGTTAAGACAGAAGACGTGAGTCATATAAAATCCCACCTCAGATTTTGGACATGCCTGGCACAAGCGCTACCTTTCAGATGTGCAATATGTGCATCATCAAATATCAGCTGGAAATATTGGGCAAATCTAAGCATCAGTCTGATACAGATGACTTTAAAAGAAATGATTGGCCGATTCAGATATGATTAAGATATTATTGTGCATCCCTACTTAAAATATTTTTAATATTTTTAACTTCTCTACCTTAATTAAACAACTTTAATTTTGGAAGGAAAATGTCTAAACAAACACTATGGAGGCAGTTGGAAGCATAACGGTTGGTAAAAGTACCACTGAGGTACTCGTGAGGAAGGTACCACCCGCAAGGTCTGCTGTCCATGTGCTGCCAAAAAAAGTTGCTCCTCCACGGATGGGTCACACACTAAGATCACATTTCATTGTGGTAACTCCCTAACCATAACACTAGCAACTGTCTGTCCAACTGTTTGGAGTCGATTCCAAGGCGTAGGATTCAATTCTTGATTCTCGATTCACCTTGAAATATAGAGTCATTTAGTTTTGGACTCAACGCCATCACCTTCCGCTGTGTTCCCATTTTCATTCCAGCTGTTCAGAAAGAACACCTTTTATTAGCACGCCATCCATTTCGGTGTGTTCCCGCTTCTGCTTAATCCACTGAAATTTACTCTGGCCGTGTTGATCTAAAGGAAGGAGGGTTATTAATGGGCCGTGCCGACTCAGCAGCGCTAACGCCAACTCTCCTGTACAATTAGAGAGTGGGAAAAAATAAAGAACCTGGGGAGAGCGCCAGACCCAAATGCTGCTTCCGCTGTGGTAAATGTCAGCGATCATGTAAATTGATCAAAAACATCGATTTCTCTTTAGCTTGGTCAGACACTGTTGGCATGTTGACGGAGTGGAGAAATATTTCTGTCAGTGATGGTGAGATTCACAAATTCGGGACCAAAACACGCACCTCACTTCACTTCTCCCGGACAGTGAAGGATGGCCTCCACGGATTTAGCAAAAAAGGTGTACAAAAATAGCGCCAGTGAAAACGTGGGGAAAAAAAGGGAGGATAGTTGCAGCCTGCCGAGGTAGAAGACAGAGAGTAAATCCTAAATCAGGAGACTGGGAGATGCAGCCACTTCCTGTGAAACGTTAATTAGGAAAATTAACCAAAACCAAAATTCAGAGACTTTAGTCAACGTAATCTTGCCCATGTCTGTTATTTTTGAATCATTATTGAAATATTTTTAGTATTTTCTTTGCAATATGTAAATGCTTTCCCCAGCATGTGTTCATGTTTGTGTGTTTTCATGTGACACTGCCTCATCCAGTCTGCAACTACATGTGTGTTTTTCCATCAGTTATTAAAAAATCACAAAAATATGCACTCTTTCATTAGACAAAATGTCCTAAACCTTAATTGTGAACTATGAGGGTGCAAAAAAGTAAAATAAAAATCATAATCGACGCAAATGATGTTTCTCTCTCATTCCTTCTCTCTCTTTCTCCATTTCTCTTGTCTCTATCTGTCTTATCACGCTCTCTATCTCCATCTCTCTTTTTTCCTAATTCTTTTTCTGTCTTGGTTCTATACCCATTTTCTCTTCTTCTTCTTCTTTTTTTCCTTCTCCCCTCTCTCTCTCTCTCTTTCTCTCTCTCAACTTCAGCTCTTTTTTTATTCTATTGCTCTTCTCCTCTCCTTAGCTATCTCATTCCCTCTCTCTCCCTCTTTCTCTCTCGCTCTCTCATCTTTCTTTCTCTGTCATGCTTTTCTTCTTTCTCTCTATATCTTTTTCTCTCTCTTCCCCCTTCTGTGTCCTTGCTTCTCCTTTCTTTCTTTCTTTCTTTCTTTCTTTCTTTCTTTCTTTCTCAGTTCTCTGATTCTATCCTCTCTCTCTCTCTCTCGCTCTCATTTTTTCCTCCCTTTCTCTCCCTCTTTTCCCTTTGTCTTTCTCTGTCTCAGGTCTCTCTCTCTCTCTCACTTCTGTGAGAGTGGCTCGGTGTTGCTCCAGACTCCCGGATCGATGTTGACAGGATGCTTGTCTCTCCGCTTTCTAACCGTGGGCCGAGTTTGCGGTCGAGTTCAATCGGTTAATCAATTACCAGTTTCTCTGAGGTGCACGTGAGACACAGGAGAGCGGATAATCGAGAGACTCCCCCGAGACGCCGGGGCGACGTGGACTAGACAAAATCCCAAACCATGCAAATCAAGACCATGACTGACCCCCACCCATTCCCACCACAAACCTCTTCTAAGCCACAGAAATATATTTATATCATTGTTATATCATTGATCGCTAATTCTGGATCACAGCCAGCCAGTGCTAGACCACATCCTGTCTGCCCTAACGAATTGTGTAATATTACACCATGACATTTTTAAGTTCTTTTTTAGGTTAATCCCTTCGTTGTTTATGCCAAACATTAGTTAAGTTACAGACACAAGTTGCCATGTTCATACTGTGAAATGTTTCATGTCCCACCAAGTTCTACTCAGTCTCTCTTTATCTTGATCTCATTGATTATCTGGAGCAGGTGATGCCTTATTAAAAAGGTGGTTCACCCAGGATGAGGCTCAGGCTGCAGACCAGTTGACTGAAGTCTCCAAATCCCCCAAATGTGGGAATCTTGACTGCATAATTTTTGGTAGTAGGAGACCGAGTCTGAGTTGTTCTTTTGGGGTGTAATTGGTAGGGTAATGGTTAAGGAGTTGGCCCTGTGATCGCCGGTTCAAGTCCCAAACCGGCAAAAGTACCACTGAGGTACTCATGATCAAGGTATCGTCCTCAAGCACTCCTCGGCCAAAAAAGCTGCCACTGCTCCTTTATAGATGGGTCAAATACAGAGGTCACATTTCATTGTGGTGCACTGTGTGCTCTGCTGTGTTCACAACAACAAATCACTCATGACAACGTAGATAAAATACTTAAAATGCTCCTCTTTTTCACATGAACACAGACTCAAAGGTGCTACCACCCCTGGTCAATGGCATCGTCAGCAACCTTTTGTTCCAGCCTATTTGTAATTTTGGGGGTATTGCAAACATATTTTAGCTACACGTTAAAGGTGTGGTAGACAATGTGATAATCATTGCAGAGGTCACATTTGTTTATGGTGTCCTGCTCGCTGTGGTGTGTTCACAATGACAAATAATCACTCACTTTCACTTCACTTTCTTAAGAACGTCTGCTAAATGATGTCAAGGTAAATTTTGTTGCACATTTATTTCTATATGCAAAAGTGAAAACATTTTGAAAACCGCTCAACCTTTGCCAGAGTTTTGGCAAAAGGTAGTGAGGTTCCAAAATGTAGAGATAATTTGGTCTCTCCTCACCAGCTGCACTCTTCATCTCCAAGTATGATCATTTTCCTAGGAGGGATGAGCCAGAGCCCAGGTATGATTTGTGCCAGCGTTAGCGTGGTAATGGCATGGAAATCTATGCAGTCTCACATTTGGTTTGCTTGTCATTCATCACTTGTTATCAGAACACTGGGAAGTGACAAAGATGAATAAGCATCTACCTCTCTTCCAAACCCACACTGATGTGTTTCCAGTTGATTCCAGCTGAAAGTAGTTAACTACTGTATGAACTTGGAGCAGGTTAGAGATTTACACAACTAAGGTTCAAGTCCTTGACTGCTAAAGGAACCGCTGAGGTAGTCATCAGCAAGGTACTGTCTCTAAGCACCGCTTCCTGGGCACTGCCAAAAATCTGCCCACTGCTTCTTCACGGATTGGCCAAATGCAGAGTTCACATTTGGCTGTGGTTCACTGTGTGCTGTGCTGTGTTCACTTGACAAATGATCACTCACTTTAATTCAGTTAATAGTAATTAGTTATTCTACAAACTGCAGAGAAAGTAGCTAACTACATCCTTTAATTCACTTAATCCCAGTTAGGATTGTAGGCACTTAAGCCTATCCCGGGACTACGGATGCAAGGTGGGGACCAACCCTGGGTGGGCGGTAAAACACTACAGGGCACACACACACAAACACACTCTTATTCACACATATGGGGCCAATTTAGGGCCTGTTTACATGTATGCAGACATTTTTATAAACATACAATACTGTATATTTTTTTACATATTTATTATACATTTTTTTATACGTTCATTTTTTTTTATTGTGCTTACACAACATTTGGTTAAAAAATCTCAGTACACACTAGAACACAAAATGATTCCAAAGTAGAATGTTTACCACTGCATCATGTTTTTTGTCCGTCAGTGAATAACAGGCGACATGCCTAGCATGGATCACAATACAGTAGCCTTCTTCATGGTCACTTATGAAACTTTAAGGTACTTAAGACACGCGCACAATAGAACTAAACATGACACATCCATGGACGCTGTTAGGTCTATTTTGGGGAGGCTTTTAAGTCCCGCTATAATTTTAGGTGATTTTTATTTTGTTCTTCATATAGAAAATTAGTGCAGGCAAATACAAACCAGCAAGAATATGAGTCAAAATAAATAATTATAGGCCTACAAGGTGTTATTATCTGATTAAAATGATCATTCTGTTTCCCAGTCCGGATACTAGGCAGGCGGGTGGGCATATGGACCAAGGCAGAAGCTGCATGTCATTGCTTCTCTGTTAAGCAGAGGTAACGTTTCTGAGGCTGGCAGTGTCTTCCAGAGAAGGTGAACCAGAAAACAGGTCCCGATTACTGCTCTTCAAATAATGAATTAATTGATGAAGCCTATGTGGGTGCAATGAAAATATTTCGACGTGCGCATAGCGTCTGTCCCTAACCCTAACCATGCCCTTAGAGGCTAAGCCCACCTACCTTTCAATCCTAGTGATGTCACTGACGTCAACGTTTTAAGAAAACTGCGTTTTCCTCGTTTACACGTATCCTTGGAATCCAGCGTTTTAAAAAATCTTCACTTTAGATGCCGTTGTTAAAAATATGTCTTTGAGGTACCTCTGTTATGTGTAAACAAAAGGGTCAAACGTATATTAAAAAAAAGTGTTACCCGGGACCTTCTTGCTGTGAGGCGACAGCGCTACCATGACCCCCAAATTTCATCCAACCATTTTTGGGGCATTCGCCCTGTGATCAGAGGGTTGCAGATTTCACTGAAGTTCCGCAGGAGCAAGGTAACGTGCCCAAGCACTGCTCCACATATCCTTCATGGATGGGTCAAATTTGGTTGCGGTGCACCATGTGCTGTGCTGTTGTTTATTCACAATGACAAATAATCACCCACTTAATTTCTAAAGCAGATTTATTTTAAAATGTGAAACATGATGTTAAAAGCAATGTGAATCACAGTGAAGTTTCCATAATTTTTCAGATTTTTGCATGTTACAAAATTACCATTTCAGGTTACTTAGCAACATCCCTGGGAGCACCTATAAAATAGCAATGCAATTCTCTAGAACTTTTAACGATTTACAGTTTCAGTGAGAACAGCAGGGCCTCGTTCAAAATCGCTTGTTTGCTGCACAGAAGCCACCACAGAAGTCACATTGTTTTGAACCCAAGGCATTTTGTCTCTCTTTGAGTTCAAAGAACGGATGAACAAAATAACTCCGGCTGCCGTTTTTGCCCCTTTTCTTTTTGAAACAAGTGCAGATTGCATTTTAATCAGCGTGACAGTCACAACGCCTGAGGAACTTGATTGAGCGATAGCAATCAGCACCGTGATTATCGGCACTTTTGCAGTTTCACAACGGAAGAGGGAATATCCAAGAATATCTTCCCTGGTGTTTGTTATCACGCGCCGGATGTTGGTCATGATTCGCTCTCATGGTGTCAGCGTTCTCACCAAAATTGTCAAACAGGAGGCAGTTCCAGTACTCAGAGCTGTTTCTTGGGCTTTAAGAAGGTACTGCTTGTGCTCAAGGGAACAAACTGTGTATTTGCTTGAGATGTGAGTTGGTGGAAGTATTACTTATTATTATTATTATTATTGATATTATTATTATTATTATTAGTGTTGTTGTTATTATTATTATTATTAGTAGTAGTAGTAGTAGTATTTTTTATGATTAGATCACTACTACGATATAATAAATGGAATTCTTGTGTCTAAGAGGAAAATGAGATACATGTATATTATCAGCAGAACTTCACATTACGAGAGCAGACTCCCTTTTCTTCTGTCACTTTTTTTTTTTATTCTTAAGTAACCTTCACTTCTTCTCTCCTGCTCGTTCTCATCGTCTCTCTCTCTTTCAGACTTCTGAACTGATTTCGGTTTTATTTCTTTCTCTGCTCCATCCTTCCGCTTTTCTTTTTTAGTTTCACTTAGTTTCAATTCTTGTCCTCATCTCTGCCAATTGAAATCAAATAAAAAACATTGTTTAAAAAATGATTAAAAAATACTTATCTGTTTTGGCAAGTGTTTTTCAGTGCTAGATGCTAACTGTTTCATGGTTATATAGAAATATCTAAATTAGAGTAATTTAAGCTTTAGCTTTCGCTTTCTCACTTCTATCCATCCATTGATCCATTCTGCTCTCTACTTTTTAAGGATACAGTTCTTTTATCTCTGCAAATGTGTATCAGCTTCTCTTCTGTTCACTTCTAGTTGCGGCACTTTTATTCCTGCATTTGTCGCCATCTTCTGTACGGTTCCTGCTTCCACAAAGTTGAAGATGGATTTTAATTCTCGAAGCGTTTCACTCGTCCTCTTTGATTTATGTGGGTTGAGCAGGTTGACATCCAGTGTTTTTCTTCAAGTTTCAGCCACTGCCACGGAGCCCACAGTGTCGCCGGGTTCCTCAGTCACGTCTCACGCTTATCATCTGCAACGAGGCCTCATTTAACATCACCAGGATTTAGGAGCAACTCTCCTTATCCTCCTCCAGTGATTTATTGTTGATACTACACTTCACATATGAGATACATTTTAATTAGACTGACACCCTCATTAGTGGCACTCTGGGAACTTTTGGGGCTTGTCATAATAATTTTTCACACTTTTACTTTTACATTTTCTGAGACAAGAAAGTTGATATAACTAGTATGTGCAAGCGGAGCGCTGTATGATGGGCAACTTTAATCATATGGGTTTGAAGTTTTTATCCTTGGCAAGTGCTTTTGTTTTAAAAAGTAAAAGTTATCACTGTCATTAAATATACCTTATCCTTTAAATAGTCTGACTAATTTTGATAATCAGCCACAAGGTCCTGGGTTTGATCCTGGGCTCAGAGAATTTTCTCTAATTCCAATTTTCTTATTTAATCTCAGAATTTGTGAGTTGTTTCTCAGAATTTTTACTCCCCCTTCAATTTTTTTTTTTTTTTTTTTTCTTTTTAATCTACAACAGCCTAATACACCATTATTATCGGGCCTATGTAGGAGCATGAGGGAAACCTACTGAGGTTCAGATGAGTCGGCTCGTGGCTCCCTGCTTCAATAGTGATACCTCACGAGGGGCGACCAGATTTTGAAACAGGTTTGATTTTCATTCGACCACATGATTGCCAATCGGGAGCTGGTTGTGAGGGGTTAATCGGTGCTTACTGCCCTCGGCGTACACGCATCGATGCAACGATGATGACAGTGCATGCATTAAGCTGAAATCACCATTGGAAAATGGGCGGAAAATTCCAGAGGTAAGCCCAGCTTTAGTGACCTTAAAGATCTTTAATCTTTCCAGTTGTCTTATGAAAATGTCACTTTGGGTAAGAGCAAAAAATGGGAGTGAATGTAAATTAATAAAGTAGAACAAAAGAATGAATGCATTGTTGTATGCAGAAAAAATAAAACCATTTACAACAAAAGAGTCGGTAGGCTATTAGTTAGATGAGCGATTTATCTGAGGTTGTGTGTAGTGTCGTCCTCCCAGGATTTGCCCATTTGCTTCAATTTAAAGTTCATTTTAATTGATACCACAGGGACAGAGAAAGTGCCACTGAAGTGATGGCTGCACTAAAAGCGACCAAAGCATCTTTTGTCCCTGCATAAAAGATGAGGTCTATGTTTCCCCGTTTCATAGGCTCATCTATTAAGTAGTCAGGTAAAATGGAAACCATTGTTCAGGCTGTCAGGCCGACGCCGGTAAAATGCAGGCAGGGAATGCATTTCCCAAACTCACAGCTTCCCCGGCAAGCCGCCGACAACCAGAATGTCAGAACCCAAAATCGCACGCTTGTGTCCAAACATCCGATCTTTCCTCAATTGCAGTAATGTCCAAGTACGTTTTGGGCTCTGATGTGCTGCACAATTTATCATTTTGCAACCTTTCTTTTTCAAAAGATCATTTATAGATGAGATGAAAGGAGAACTAATAATAGACCATGAATATGAATATCAGAACGCCACACCAGTATGGAGTGGTTTGAGATAGCAGAAATACATTTTGAGTTTGGATCTAGTGAACCAGTGCGAGAGCGATGTCTGAAATATTTGCCAGGACTTTTACTCACACGAAATGTGTCAAATGGAACAAAGATTCCATTGCAGGTCTGGGGATGCCATCCGTCCGAGAATGAAAGGGGCCTATTTTCAAGTAATGGGTGTGGAAAGTGTCTGACTGTTTGGGAAAGAGGTCAAGGAGGAGTTGAGGTGAGGAATAAAGACGTGAAAAAACCTTTTCTTTTTTGCCCAGGAAGGTTCGTGAATACGTAATAAAACACTGCCCACAATGTTTTATTAAGTAAACACCGGCTGACCTTGAGGCCGATCGTAGCCGTAAGCTGATAACCTAAGCTGTCAATATTTTTACCGACTACGGCCTGTTACACTGTTAATCAAAAAGGGACCAATTAGTGTTTGGTTTTAAATTAGTCCTGCCCCTTGGTTCTGGTTCTCTACATTAGTATGATACCTCGTTTACACATAGTATCTGGACATCCGGGAAAATGATGATATTTCCATTTACACGAAAACGGTTGAATTCACTGAAAATGGTTATTTCTGAAACCCAGCCAAAGTGGAGCTGGGGATTTTTATTTTTAAGTTGGAAAATTGAGCTTGAGGTTTTCAAACATCACATTATGACATTTCAACACCCAGCTAATTGGAAACATGAATCTGAGTTTCACCGTCTGTTCCTCGTCTGTCCAGTCTCATACTTAACCCTTGTCTGGCATGTTCCTTGTTTACATTGAGATTAAAAGAAGATTTCTGTTCTGGGTTATTTGCTAAAACAAATTTCTGAAAAATGCTCTTGCTGATTTGTCACGTTTCTTTGGTGCCATGCCAGGCATTGATAAATTATTTGTGATAAGTGTATTTTTCAAACAGAGCTTAGCTAGATGTTTAAAGTGTTATCAGTGTATAAAACATCACTTGGTTGCAATTTAATTCTAAATGAATTCTGAATCCAACAGGTGGAGGATTTTGTGAATTAAGTTGACAAAAATTAATGGGCAACGGTATAAAGGTTTCTTTATTTGACTTTCAGTGTGCATTTAAGAATAAGGACTGGGACTCTAATTTCATAAGATGCTTTTACATAAAAGTTAAGTTATAAATATATAGATATAAGTCAATTGCTAAGTATGCACCATTAAAAAAATTTAATCATAAGATGCAGAACTTGAAATTCAGACTTATTTAAACTTGACACTGACCTTCTAGGATGTGTTGCAACTGCAAATATCTGAGAACTGGGAAAAACTTTTTTGGAGAAAACAGACTTAAGGAAATGGATTAACAAAAAGAACACAGAATACCATCAAATGCTCATTGAACAGCACATCTAATGTTAATAAGGTAATATATATGTCTACACACAAACACACACACACACACACCATTTAATCCCAAATGTCACGACGACAGTGCATCATCCCCTGTTGTTTTTGGGCCCTGTGGAGCTGTAGGTCAGGCAGAGTGTCCACGCTGACCCTCGTCCATCATCCACAGCACATATTGTGGACCTACGGTCACTGGATAGAAGGTCACATGGTCCTTTTGTAGCGTATAGAGGTCGAGGACAAGCATGATGAGTAAAAGTACAAGATGTATTAATGCAAAACAAAAACAACAAAAAAATAAGTTATAAGGTGCAACACAATGCAGTCAGGCAGGTAACAACGTCGGGTAACATTCTCCCAACTTCTATCTCACTACCAAACAGAGAAGTGTGATTTGTCACTCCACGAACATACAGCCCTAACTTCTCTCCACAGTCCAGTGGCGATGGGTACTTTATACTACTCCATATGGCACTTGGCCTTGGACTGGGTGATGTGAGACTTGCATGCAGCTGCACAACTTTTCAACTATGGAATCAGCAGAGCTTTGGCATCTTTACGAATCTTAGCAGTTGTTGACTCAGTTTTAATGACTTTATATTGTCTTCTGCTATGTGACTGAGTTGTTGCAGCTTCAATATACTTAATACTTAATATATAAAATTCTTGGAAACACTGATCAACACTGCTACTGTAATTTATACTAATTATATACTAGTTATACTGCAGTAATTTTCATTCATTCATTCATTTTCTGAACCACTTAATACCATATCAGAGTTGCAGCCACACACACAATCACACTCTCAGTTACACTTTCATAGGTCAATTTAGAGTCTGCAATCAACCTATAGAACAGAGGAGAGACATGCAAACTCCACACAGAAAGGCTTCAGACTTGGGGATCGAACCCAGAACCTTCTCGCTAAGGCGCCAGCTTAAACACTGCGCCACCGTGCCACCCCACTACATTACAGTTTTTCTCGATTGCTAAAACACTATAACTAATCTTTTAACTTAAATTTCAAAACCATAATGCTATTTTTTCAAAAAGCATGCCATTTCCTGAACTATAAACACTATTCCCCTGCTTTTTAACACACATGAGTCAGACAGAATTGTTAACAAAATCCTCTACACGCAATCCTTACATTTTTCAGTGCGCTTACACTATGTGGTCATTTAGAAAGCACTAGCATTCACACACAAAAGTAATCTTAAGTCAGCACAGCTTGAGCCTAATTAGCACACACCAACTAAGTGGAAACACTAGGAGTCAAAATTTACACACACCAATCAGAAACACATGGATAGAAAAGGCCAAAGTCAGCCTATTCAGGCTTGGAAACAATGGATCCAAAGAGATGCAAAGGAAGAGGTTGGAGAGGAGGAGGAGGCCGAGGAGCAGGATGGGAAGGAGGAGGAGGAGGGGAGGACGTGGGTGGAAGGAGGAGGGAAAGGAGGAGGACGTGGTGAAGGAGGAGGGAAAGGAGGAGGACGTGGTGAAGGTAGAGGGAGAGGAGGAGGAGGAGGAGGAGGAGGAGAAGTGAGCCAGGACACCAGGGGAGGAGGAGGTGGAGGAGGAGGAGGAGGAGGAGGAGGTCGAGAAGGAGGCCGAGGATTTACTGCAGTATAAGGAAGGGAAGAGCAAGGGCAAGGAGATGCTTTTGTCTCGATGAAATTGTGCCATTTGAAGGACTAAGTGTCCTTGTCCATGGTATGACTATGAGGAGGCTGGGCAACGAGTACTGCTACCCGCTTACTGTTGCCTCCATCATCAGAACCTTCAGGAGGAAAAAACAACAGGTAGGTGTACGGTAAGACTGTTCTGGTACAGTAACTTTTGAGTTACTGAACTCAAGTTTCTTGAGTTTCAGTATGTTTCCATTTTTTTCCTGTAAAAAGGATGTGTGACAGTTACAGTAATGAGTGCTTCTCGACGACCACCTGGTGGAGGCAGGTTAAGGCTTTTGTCGGAGGAGCAAGAGAGGGAGCTTGTAAACATGGTAATTGCCAATAATGTAATCCGCCTGCGAGAGATTCAAAGGAGAGTGATTGAGGATAATCATCATTTTCGAGGGATAAATGCCATCAGCTCTCCATAACGGACCGTGATCCTCCAAAGAACCAATTCCAGATGAAACAGGCATTACCAAGGCCCTTTTGAACGAAACTCTGACAGAGTGAAAAACCAACGAGTGGAATATGTTCAGGTATGAGTCTGCTGATATTGTATGAAGTATTGTGTTCCATCACAGCATGGCGTTTATGTTATTTGCAGCACCCTGAACTGTGGTTCAGGGTCGCGATGCATTTCTACTGTGTTATGTGTTTTGCAGAGAATTTAGAGATTGAAGCACGTCGTTCCCCTTATGAAATTATCTTTTGTGGATGAGGCAGGTTTTAACCTGGGACCTAAAGGATGAGAAGGAGGAACATAATTGGCCATCGGCTATTGTAAATGTCCCGGTCAGCGGAGGGAATGTCACTGCGCGCAGCCATCAACCAACGAGGGTACCTGACCGCCATGCCATTCAAGAATCCTATAACACTATGCTTCCCGCTTTTCTTGATGGTTCAAGACAACATATGTTCCAGCTGGACTACATGGAACCAGCATGTACAGCCCCACCACGTTGTTGTTTGGAGATAACGCTAGCTTCCATCGCGCTTGCTCTGTCTGGCGACTGGTTTACCAATAACCCAAGGTTTTCTAACAACTTTCTGCCTGCATACTCTCCCTTTCTAAACCGGATAGAGGAGTTATTTTCGGCATGTCGGTGGAAAGTAAAAGACAGAGAACCTTATGTCTGTGTTCACCCCTCCAGGCTGAAGTGGAAGAAGCCTGCCTAGACATATCAGTAGATGCATGCCAGGGGTTGATCAGGCATGCAAGAGGATCTTACCCCCGCTGCCTGGCTAGGGCCAATATAGCCTGTGATGTGGATGAGATTCTCTTGCCTGACCCAGACCAAAGACAGGATGTTGGAGGTGGGAATAATTCTTGCTGTGTGTGTTGTAATTGTATAGCACATGAATAAAAAATGTGCCACTGTATATACATTGGCTTACAGCTTTGTGTCTACTGAAGTGTGAAAAGAGTTTTTGAGGCAACATAACTTGCCAATTTATTGCACCAATGTAAGACTATGTTGTAGTGTGTGTTTTTGAGGCCTTGTGTGTGTGATGTCTGTATGTGCTTGGTTTTTCAGCAAGAGTGAATGGTTTTGAGTGTAGAGCTTCATTTTGACCTGAAAATACGATGTTTGGGAAATTGGGTGAGACGTTACGGATTTGTGTTTACTGTTTTGAGAATACGATGCATAGTTTCAAGAAATGTGTTTAAGCAATCGATAAAAACTGTAATTTCTTCTAATAACATGGTATTTTATGTGATATTGATATTATTTTTGCAAATATCCACACATATATGGATGTCACTTGTTTGAGGGAAACCTTAACTATACACACAAGTGGCTATGAATCTGCAATTGTAAGGATCCCTTATCTGAGAGCTACTCGATTAGCAAAAAATAATTTAAAAAGTGTAGTATGCTACTTAGTTCATGGTGTAGTGGCATGCAAAAATATGAATAAAAATATAAAAATCAAAGGATGTTGTTTTCAAAATACCTCAATATAGAAATAAATCATTTACAAGCAGTAATGAAACAGCAAACAACTAATTACAAAACCCAATAAATATTCATCAAAAGAAGTTTAATGTGTACGTATAAAGAACAAAAACATGCACATACCCTGAAGCGCCTGCCCAACATATTCATGAGGAAAAGCCGTTTATTAGCCCTATTGTAATTGCGTCAGGTGAAGCAAAGAATGCATAAAAATCCATCTTAACTATGGGTGAGCACGTTTAGCAGCTGTAATGAAGAAGAGAGACTTGTGAAAACTCCAAAACAAATGAACACTCTGGGCAGGAAATGACGGCTCTGGGAGCGTGGAATGGGGAGGAATTTTTAAGTGTTTTAGCCTCCGACTGCTGGAAAGCCCAACAACAATAATGTAGATGTTTGACTCCACAGTTGTTAAAGACAGATGGGGAAACATATGAGAAGTTGGATCGTTTGTCTTCATTTGTCCGCAAGCGTAATCTAGCCAAAGTAGCCGAGCCCAAACCTCATTTACTGATCCCTCGTTCTCTCCTGAGTTGTGTAGAATGTGTGTGTAACAAGAGAGAAGCCAGAGAGCATCATGGTAAATATGTAGAAACTCTTACAAATCCAATATTTGTTTTTTTAAGTGCAAATAGATGTGTATGAGGAATGTGTACTGTATGTACATCCCTAACTCATAGAGTTACTTATAATATGTTTGAAAGTGGGTGATTAGTTTGAATGGTAAATATCC
Organism: Distichodus sexfasciatus; assembly: GCA_032718565.1. Taxonomy (NCBI): domain Eukaryota; kingdom Metazoa; phylum Chordata; class Actinopteri; order Characiformes; family Distichodontidae; genus Distichodus; species Distichodus sexfasciatus. The sequence goes on along the minus strand of JAVGVS010000150.1, from coordinate 592,460 downwards.
ATTGGTACTACAACTTAGTCCAAGACTAGGCTTAATCCATGAGCAAGAAACCAGCCCTTAAAGTGAAAGTGAGTGATTATTTGTCATTGTGAACACACCACAACACAGTTGGTGGCGTAATGGTAGGGACTTCGCCCTGTGATCAGAAGGTTGCAGGTTCGAATCCAGGATTGGTTAAATTACCACTGAGATACTTATGAGCAAGGTACCATCCCCGGGTGCTACCCTTGTTAGCTGCCCACTGCTCCTTCACCAATGGGTCAAATGCAGAGCTCACATTTGGTTGTGGTGCACTGTGCACTGAGCTGTGACGTGTTCACAATGACAAATAATCACTCACTTTCACACAGTGCACCACAACCAAATGTGACCTCTGCTTTTACCCATCCGTGAAGGAGCAGTAGGCAGCTTTTTTTTTTTTTGGCAGCATCCAGGGAGCAGTGCTTGGGGATGGTACCAAGCTCATGAGTACCTCAGTGGTGCATGCAACAGCCCAGGATTCGAACCGGCATCCTTCCGACCATGGGGCCAACGCCATAACCGCTATGCTACCAACTGCACTATCAACACTTCCTTCATTTGTTCCTACTTCTGTCTACATCCATCCCCCTAGCATTCCATATCCATTTTTTGAGATTTGAGGCTATGTTGGTCAAAAATAAATTCATGGATTTTACATTTGTTATAAAACTTCCCGGGAAAGAAAACTTTTCTTTATTGACTTTTCCAAGCATTATAACAGGCATTATAGGTCCAAAGAGTTTAAGAGTTGAAGAGGTCAGGATCAGAAGGCATTAGTGGAAAGACGGAAGGAAAATGTACTAATAGACCCGAGCACCCTAGAGATCTAGAGTCCACTGATATCCAACCTCCCCAATATTTCGTCCCACCACGTCTCCTCCGGCACCGGCTCGGTCATCCATCAGCCCTGTTTTGAGCCCAGAGCTGTTCGTTTGGTGTTGAGAGTGATTGATGGAGGGAGTATATATGAAAATATGTTAACCCATAGAGAGCGACATAGTGGTTGCCGATTCTAAGGTGTCTGGAAATGTTTCCCAAAGCGAGCCAGCATTCCCATTTCACATTTCCCAATACCCTTCTGCACTCTTTCACTCTCAAGACCAATTCCCAGCCGTTATAATAAAGTAGAGCGACATGGAAAATTATAGGTAGAGATTCACTCGTTTTTTGGCTCCTGTCCGGAAAACAGACGTTCCGGAGCAATAAGCCGGGGGCCCAGACGGCCAAGCTAGAGACCAGCACCTTGTGAAGGATTCGGAGTGGCACCACTACCTTCTGACCGGGTCCCGGATTGAGAGATTCCGGAGGGAGAAGTCGGCTCTCAGCAGGTGGCGCTGAGGGAGGGGAGGAGTGTGATGGCTTTCATCTCTTTTCTCAGGTAGATTGTGCTGCCAGCTGGAGTGAAGATGTATTGTTTGCATATTTTTTCCTTTTTCACAGCTTCATCATCTCTGTAGTACTCGAGAACAGTTTTTTAAAGTCTCGGTCTTGTCTCAGAATCCGTCATATTTGTACGGACGTATATGGACTCAGACATAGAGGACTCAGGATTTTATTTGGAGACCAGCCGAGACCACAACTCTGAGAATAGTACTACTAAAACTCTTTAAGCCTGACGCAGGCATTTTGCATTGTTTATTAATTAGTGTTTTAAAAACTCAGAATCCCTTTAACTTACAGAAACCACACACATACCGTCGGAATCACAAGACTTTGAACTTACCGGACATTATTTCCATTCCTCTGTATGTGAAATTATTTCTGAGTAATTACGTTCACAAAAATGGAAGTAATTATGTGAAACGGCATTAATTAAATTAATCAAGATGTAAACACTCTCGTCAGCACTTGTGACTCTACTATGGAGTGCCATCATGCACAATAATGTAGTTCTCTTCCAGAAGGGCCAAAAGCAGCTCATTTTATGGACCAAAATGGTTCCAAATTGGCTCAAAATTACCCAAACCTTTTACCAAAGCATTGTCAATTCATCAGAAAATATTTTATTCCACTTTATAATGTTTGTGAGTGACACTTAACTGAAGAATTCATTTCAATGTGTTAATTAGCATGGTCATAATGATAATTTATAATAACAAATGTAAATTCCCTACTCTGATACTTTGTGTTGTTTTCATGTTGCGGTAAACACAGATGGAAATTAGATGTTCAGCGTCTAGGGAGAATTGAATACTTACATTACGTAAGTCATTTTCCTTTGCATGAAAGGGTTACATTATTTCAAGTGTTGTTTTATGATAAAAATGTTATCACTACGTCCCTACAACTGTGATGAGACAATATGAGTGAATACAGTTTAAAGTCCTTGTTTTCTTTTTGTCTGATATCGGAGATTCCTGAATGAGAGGCTACATTTACAGCCTGTATGCATTTCCATATAAAGTGTGAAACTAAATAGACTCCAACACACGGCTCCTGTGAGTCAAATGTCACTTTAATGCTGGAGGTAGCGCTGGTAAAACTCAGTGAGCATGCTGTAACACGATAATAATAATGTCTGGCTTGTAGCACAGAAATGAGCAGATAAATTTGCTGAGGCTGCAGACTCTAAACTGTGTTACGCCGCTGTGAGCCATTCTACCTAGAGCGTGCAAACACACACACTGAATTTTACACTCCCTTTGACTGAACTCTGCGTGTCCTGCTTGTAAGTGCAAAAACTAATTAGCAGATTAATCATTGATTGTTGATGGGGAGGAGTTTGAATAGTTCTATAGACTCCTGACTGACACTGAACCTCAGCTATGCTGGAATATACAGTACTGTGCAAAAGTTTTAGGCGGGTGTGAAAAAATGCTGTAAACAAAGAATGCTTTCAGAAATATAAATAAGGATTGTTTATTTTTATCAATTTACAAAATGCAAAGTGAGCAAAGAAAAATCAAATCAATATTCTGTGTTACTACCGTTTGCCTTCAAACCAGCATCAATTCTTACAGGTACACTTGCCCAAAGTCAGGGATTTTGTAGGATTATAGTCATTATATTATTTTCTAGTCATTATATTATTTTGTAGGATTATAGGATTATAGATCTGTGGTTAGTTCTCCAAGATGTTTGGAACAACCTACCAGTCGAGTTCCTTCAAAAACTGTGTGCAAGTGAACCTAGAAAAATTGATACTGTTTTGAAGGCAAAGGATGGTCACACCAAATATTGATTTGATTTAGATTTCTCTTTTGTTCATTCACTGCATTTTGTTGATTGATGAAAATAAATGATTAACACTTCCATTTTTGAAAGCATTCTTTGTTTACAGCATTTTTTCACACCTGCCTAAAACTTTTGCACAGTACTGTAAGTCTACAATTAGTTCTAGTTTTGTGGTGCTTAGTTCAATTCAATCAGCCAATCACTACCCCAACATTTCAGAGATTAAATGTCAACACTGCTTTTTGTACTTTGTCTTTTATAAGTGAAAGATTTTTCAGTAGAATTGTGCTTAGTCAAAGTTAGTCAAGTCAAAGTCATATCAGTTATGTACAAGTATACAGAGAGACAAGACAATGTGGCTCCATTACCTACAGAGTACAAGTGAAGTGAGTGGTTATTTGTCATTGTGAACAGACCTCAGTACACCACAACGAAATGTGACCTCCATTTGACCCATCCGTGAATGAGCAGTGGGCAGCTAACATGGGCAGCGCCTGGGGAGCAGTGCTTGGGGACGGTACCTTGCTCATGAGTACCTCAGTGGTACCTTTTACAGGTCCAGGATTAAACCGGTGACTATGTAGAGCGCAAGCAAAAAAAAAATAAAGCAACATAAATACATAAAGCTCCATTAGCCATTACCGTCATTGTACATGATTACCACCTTTATCCTAAATTCATCATAAAACAAATATTATAGAGGTGTAAAGAGCGCTGTACAAATAAACTCAACTAAACTGAAGTGAATTTGGTGGAGCTGAGCTTCTTTTTGCACTGCAATCGCCATATCATTTCCCACCGAGTTGCCGCATGCTTTTAGTGTCTTTTTCTCTTTCTCCTGCTTTATCATGTCTATCGTGTTCTGCGTCATGTGCGAAGACCAATAGACCAATGTGATTGTCTTTTCTTAAACTTCAACCAATCAGTCAAGTTGTCTGGACGGCGCACATTATTAATACAGAATAGGTAAAATGCGGCAAAATGGCTTACTAAATCTCATTTAAATTAAACCTAACCAGAGTAACGAACCTGATTTGAAAATGTAAGGAGTAGAAAGTACAGATATTCATGTTAAAAATGTACGCAGTAAAAGTTAAAAGTTGGCACAAAAATAAATATTCAAGTAAAGTACAGATACCTAAAAATTCTATTTAAGTACAGTAAGGTACACAGTATTTGTACTCTATTACATTCCATCTCTGGTCAGATGTATGTCTAATTTATTCAAAAGTTGCTATCCATCCATTCATTCATATAATGAACAAGCGCACATATAATTCATGTTTGACGACAGAATTAGAAATTCCGGCCCAGTAATGCAGCCTTATTACAGTGCGGCTCCACCCACGGGCCTCGACTTCCCCCCAGCCCCATATGCATTTAGCCTCAGTGCTTCTCCTTCCAGCGAACTTCTGAAGCAATGCTCATTTTTAATGGAGAATCGATCTGTGTAAATTAGAGGCAGATAGCGATGGCGTTTTTCGCCGATAATCTGATAAGGCAAGCTTGCCCTTTTTTTTCCCCTCCAGACCTATTTACAGCAGAAGCCCCGGCGAATCGGCCTCGTCGTCTTTCTTTAAACCTTAAACACACCCTATTCACGCTAAAAGGAAGAGAGAGAAATGAAGAGGGAGTGAAAGAGAGACGGAATGAGAGAGAAAAGGGTGGAGGGGGTAATCGACAAATCTATCCTCTTGCTTAGCTTGACTGGCTCTCTTATTTGATTCAAAGTGAGTGCAGATGGATTTTTCGATGGAATGACCACTCGACGCGATCACCTGTGACACACATCAACAAAAGTGGCGGATTCAGAGCTGCTGGAAAATTCCAGTCTGATAGCAAAAAAAAGTGGTGCTAAGCATGATTAATAATGCCCTGTTGCCTAGATACTGAGAAGTATTGAAGTATTATGATGAAGAAAAGTTGGAAAATGAACATTTTAATGTTGGGTCATGTCCATCAGAAGCCAGGCATGAGTGCCACAGCTTTGCTTTAATTGTCCTTAATCAGCACTGACTCGTCCAACCTGACTCGTAAGAACCGTCGTGGGCAAGTCGAAGTTGCTCTCAACTCTTAATTGCATGTTGGCTTGACAAATGTGTCTCACCTTGCACTTTACATGCCATTTTCTACAAATGAGGGTTGTCCACTCTGAAACGTACTGTAATAAAACTTTTCAAAGCTTTGGTCATTTTAAAAGTGACTACTAAAAAATCACCTGGAACTAGCCATGATTGACATAAATGTAACTTGGCAAAAGTACAACGTGACTGACAAAAGTAAAAATTCTGTAATATACTAAGATGGTACAGTGGTACAGTGGTTAGTGCTGCTGCCTCATAGGGAGAAGGTCCTGGGTTCAATCCCTGGGTCAGGCGTAGGGTCTTTCTGTGTGGAGTTTGCATGCTCTCCCTGTGTTTGCATGGATTTCCTCTGGGTACTCCGGTTTCCTCCCACAGTCCAAAAGCATGCAATATAGGTTAATTGGCAACTCTAAATTGGCCCCACAAGCTGAACATGGGGACAGCACGCGGCCGGTCCGCGGATCGAACCCAGGACCTTCTCACTGTAAGGCGCCAGTGCCAACTGTTGTGCCATGTGCCGCCCCTTAAATTTACTAATTTGTGTAAATTATATTTATTTAAAAATCACTTGCAGACTGTCCCACATCAAGGTGTTGTAGCTACACATCGATCACATTGTTGCAAACTGACTTTGTTGTGAATTTAATTCCAAAAGCAACAGTGAAAGAATTTTTGGAAATTGGTCAACTTTTGCTGAAAGTTGTGGGTAAAGATGCAGAGTTCCTTTTATTGACTAACATACAGATACAGTAAAAAATACAGATTTCATATCCATGCAAACAATACAATGCTGGTCATTCCACGATTAATTAACTGTCAGTCAAATCGTTATTGACACATTCCATTGAAAACATAACTGGACTTTTTCTTTGGCTTTTTGCAGGAGGGCGTGATAAAACACCTCTTTATCTGTCCAGTTATGCTTAGGAAGACAATTTTCCTCCTACACAAAGGTCAGTCTAATCAGACATACAAAGTTCATTGTGAAAGCTAGCGGCCCGTCACCCGACGCATCATAAACGATCAATTTGGCGTTCGCTGGAGGGAGAGAACACGGCTCGGGGATTAGAAAGGTCAGTGAGAATAGGGCACCTTGGGAAGCGTGACAGCGCCGGCTCGGATAATAGACTTAATGAAGACGTAACACGGCCGGCCTTCCTCGCTCGCCACGTGACCTACATTACAATGAAGTGTGCGTCTCCGCCTCCGCCTGACCGTACCAGACAAGGGTCAGACTCTCTCTCGGTCGACGAGGCTTTTCGGCGAGTCCTTGGCCTCCCCATCGTGAATCCCGCTTTTCCCTTGGCTGGAAACAGGTCATGGTGCAGAGCGAGAAGGCAGATCTGCGAGTACGTACGACCTGCTGCAAGCCCCGCGCCACTTCATATACTTTAATACTGAATTAGAGGGAGAAATGAGGGCTACGGCAGACACCTTCCATCTACATCACACCTCACACTTCACACTCTCACACACTCTCGCTATCACACTCTCTCACTCTCGTACTTTGTCACTCTCACACTCTGACTCTCACACACTGATACACTCACTCTCTCACACTACACACTGTCTCACTCACGCACTCATACACTCTCACTCTCTTAAACACTCACTCACACTCTCACAAACTCGCTCACAAACTATCACTTTCACACACTGTCACACTCTCTCAAACGCAAACACTCACTCTCACACTTTCTCAATCTCACACACTGATACTCTCTCACTATCACACTCTCACACATTCTAACTCTCATACTCTCTCACACACTCACACTCTCTCACAGTCACATACTCTCACATTTTAACTCTCACACACTCTTACACATTCTAACTCTCACACTCACGCACACTCACACTCTCTCACACTCGCACACTCACACACACACACACTCAAATTCTCTCACACTCACACTTTCACTCTTACACACACTCTCACACACTCGCACGTCATGATACATTGACTCCCATAATAAATACAATCTGAGTTTTTTTTAAAAAAGGCAGCTCTGTAGTTTTGTCCATTTCTTTCTTTCTTTCTTTCTTTCTTTCTTTCTTTTTCTGTGCGATTATTTCATCTATCTGTGTTATTAGCATGATGCAGGTGTGAGTGTGTGCTGGCGATGCGCTGCATTACTGCACTGCCTTTTCACCCACCGGGCAGATGCTGAGCGGTGAAAAGATAGGAGAGAGAGAGCGGGATCTAGAATGTCACCATCACCTCCCACACACATTCACTCACACACATGTACACACACTCCAGTGAGAGAACAACATTCTCTTATCATTCTCTTGCCTCTGCCGTGCAGCAAGACTGGATGGCTGTTTGTGTCTCCCGCAGTGACAGCTGCATGCGTCTGCGCAGCTGATAGTGCTCCATCTCTCCATGTAGCCATGCGTCCGGCTGGAGGGAGGTGAGCCTCGTCTTGTCTGGGCTGGAGAAGCTGACACGATGTCCATCACCATCACCCCCAACCACCCCCTGAGTGACCCGGAACTATCCGTGTGACCAGGGCCATGCTGTAAATAAATAAATAAATAAATAAATTTACTTTATAGTTGTAGATTCTTGTCATGTTTAACTTTAATCTGTCAATTTCTATATCATTTGCACAGCTTCTCTCTCTTTTTCTCTTTCTGGTTTCTTTTTTTTTTTGTTTCTTTCTTAATTTTTCTTTCTTTCTCCACAGCCACACCATTAGTTTATTTGTTGACTACTTTAAATCTTTTCCATCCATGATAATAAGTCTGTGAGTTATTATTATTATTACTGCTATTGTTGGTGATAATTATTGTTGTTAATAATTATCATTATCATTAGTGTTGTTACTCTTGTTGTTGTTCTGGATCTTGTTGTTCTGTTCAGTGTGATATTGAGCATTCTGGTCTGACAGCTTTTGCAAAGAAAAATATGTTCTTTGCCTCGTGCCACATTATTTTAGTGATCACATTAGCAGTACGATTATGACTGTGTTATATGAAGACTGCGCTATTAGTTTCTCCTAAAAACACTTTAATTAAAATGTAATTCAAAAGTCCATCACCTACTATAACCCTGCTAGTTTCAAGAGCCAATGGAGAGAGAACAGAGAAGAGAGAGAGAGAGAGAGAGAGAGAGAGACTAACTGTATGCTTCAGTAGTATTATTACTCTATAACTGTCTCATCACTTTTATATAATGATCTAAGATTTAAGAAGCATCCCTCATTTTCTCTTTTTTTTCCCTCTTTTCTACTCCATCCCTCCATCTCTAACACAGCAGTTAGCAGCTTGTCATTAACTCCCGTGGGTTGTGATTGTCCTTTTAGACCCCACTATGGTCCAACTGAACTTCAGCCTTCTTCATCTCCTTATGTCAAGTAACCCAAATTGATTCAGTGCCTCGTCGATGGAAGTCCCGACCTCACAGCACTACAAAGCCTTCACACCTAACTCTCTATTAGCCAGCAGCTCCGATATAAACCACTCACCTACCTCTTTAGGTACTCTAGGGACTAAAGCAAGAAAAATACCCTAGAAGTCTAAATGATGGGAAGTGTTTATCATCTGGCAGTCTAGTGGTTAGGGTGTTTGACTGTGGACCAAAAGGTTGTGGGTTCAAAGCCTACCTCCAGCACTACCATAGTTTCTTGTTTCTATTAGGTGACGATCACGTGACCGATACTAGGACCCGGAAGTAGTCGGCGCATTTCGGGAGTATGAAAGGAGCCTTTTCCTCGCTGCTCACCGCTCAGTCATTGAGTCACCAGCCCAACTCTGATTTCAGTCAGCATCTACTGTGAGTACTCTCAGTTATATGGTTATCTCTTTGATTGAGTGTGTCCTATAGAACGCGGTTTCTAGTGGGAAATCTTGCTCTTTGTGTAAGAGAGTTCTTAGATCAACTCACGTGGTTCTCCTACCTGCTCGCGTCTCACTCCGCGTTTGGGTTAACCATCCATGCTACACGGGCTAACGGCTAACAACTAGCATTGTGTCATATCCTGACCAGATCTCTGACAGAAGGATTTATTGTGAAATGTCTTTAGTGTTGGGATTAGATTACGTAGAGGTATTAGACTGTGGTCAGCTCCACATTTAAGATTGTGCTCAGATTTACAGTTTTTGTCAGGCATTTAACTACTTTATTCAAAACAATAACCATGCAGAGCAACCCTGCAGAACACTAGCAAATTTGGCAGAACTCCCCATTTTCCCTGCAAAACCCTCTATGTGAATCAAAACACTAACTAGACACATACAAGCAAACAGTGACCACTCTCAGACAAAATACTCACTCACTGCAGTACACACACAGAGGGAGCAACAAAGAACAAAAACACGTCTTCTGTGAAGGAAAGTGGTTTTATTGGGTGTCTATGAAAATGCAAAAATCAAGAAAACAAATTTTGTCATGTGATATAAAAAAAGGCATGTGATTTACTCTGCATAGTCTCTTCCATAGCATTGTCTCTCCCTTCAGACTCCAGAAGTGCTCTGTAAATCTCATCAAGGAATAAAATAAACTTTCCGGATTTATATGGACCAACTGTTGGGATGTATACAACAGGACCAGTCTCTGATATACCGAGTGATGCACAGAGTTACAGTAAACGTATAGTGGACGACTCATATAGAGACATTTTACCTGTACATATTGATATCTCAGTTGATAAACTGACTGAATGATTGTTGTGATATGTTGTCTGGTCTGCAATTACAGCAGCCTGTACTTCCTGTAAACAGAGTGTATTGTTCCCGAGCACCATCTGAACAATCACCGCTTCATGGTCAGCAGTGAACAGCGGCCGCTCCTGCCAACTGCAGGTATTCTTTCGAGTCTATAAAGACACACTGTATGTAATGTAGAACACTGCAACAAATATAGATCTGATAACTGCAAGAACTGTGGTCTATATTTGAATTATAGCAAGTGAAAGTTACAGGACTATTTTTCCTCTTGAATGTTTGAATAATTGATGCAACACATGATGATGAACATGGTCAATGACAGCGGCTGTAATTTTATGACTGTCCTCTGTCTTTGACCTTGCCCACTGTTTCCTCTTCCACGTCCACGTCCTCTCCAGTCTTACCACTTTACACCATTACACCACTTTATTACTACTTTTATACCATGTTAGCAACTTTTGAGTGATTGAGAGATTTGCAGCAAGTAGTGCAACCAATTGCAAGTTTGGCCCAATTTCACTAGTGTTTTGGGATGGAATTTAGCAGCTGCCGCTATTTTCAAGCTAATTGCTTAATCAGACACTCTGATGTGATTTTGGTGTTACCAAATGATCACTGCGACTAGTGTTTTGCAAAAATCCTTTAGCAATGAAAAGTGATGTGCAAGCAATGACAACATGGTTTCTGTTGTGCAGAAAAGTTTACTGATTTGCTTATATTTATTTGGAAATGACAACTTGGACTAATGGCATGGTCAATGTAGTTAAGCGCCTGAGAAAAACTGTAGGTTAGGATTAGACTCTGGGTAGGATTAGTTTATGGTTAAGGTTAGGACTAGATGAGGCTGAGGGTCTAGGATTGATAGGATGAGGCAAGGGATAGGATTAGATTATAGTCAGATTTAGGGCTGGGATTCAAAAATGTTAGGAACAGATTTTGGTTTGATTGGGGTTGGGATTAGACTATGGGTAGGATTAGATAATGTTTATGTTTATGGTTATGATTAGATTATAGTCAGATTTAAGTCTGGGATTCAGTGATGTTGAGGGTTAGGTTAAAACCAGATTATGGTTTGATTGATATTAGGATTAGACAATTACTAGGATTAGATTATGTTTGAGTTTATGGTCATGATTAGATTATAGTCAGATTTAGGGCTGGGATTCAATGATGTTGAGGGCTGACCCTCCGATCATGGGGCCAACTCCCTGATCATCATGTTACCAATTGCCTCTGACCTCAGCATTTGACCCATGTCTTTTTGGCAGTGTCTGGGGAACAGTGCTTAGGGGACGGTACCTTGCTCATGAGTAGCTCAGTGGCCCGGAACCGGCATCCCTCCAATCATGGGGCCAACTCCCTAACTGTTACACTACCCAATTTATTGTTTTGGAATTGCTGAAATGAGTCGTACCTAGTGAAGAAGCTGCAGAAACAGTGAATTAGACAAATCTAACATTCTGATACTGCACCTTGCAAAACAACCTGATCTCACGTAAGACTTTTAACGAGAAAAGTTTACAGAATGCAGTGCAAATCCAGTTAATACCAACACATAAATAACTAGAACTTCCTTAAGCTTCCCTATGAGTCGATTAATGAAAAAAATCGACAAATTTGCTAAACAGGAGCCCGTGTGAACCTGCCGGAGTAAACCTCGCCAGAATGAGGGTCTCTCATGGGACGCCGGCATGATAAATGAATCCCGATGGCAGCTTCACTTTTCCGGGCTTCTTATCGTTGGCTACTGGCTCTTATCCTCTGCGGTTTCCTGTGCTCATTCCTCCCCACCCTCCCTACTGACTCGCAGCGCCTTAATTGTGTTTTCACGTCCTGTGTGCAGTCTTTATTTTTTATTTATGACGGCTTTATTGCCGGACGCGGCAGGGTCGAGTGTGCCGGTCGAGATGCGCCCATTATTGGGGTTATAAATAAACGGTTAAAACCCGCCAAAGCCGTTAGAGCCGGTGTAACCGTAGAGGCGACGCCGAGCGATTTCGGGAGCCCTTATGGCTAAGAACGGTCGTGTGCCTCATCTATAGGTGGAGAGGCGGAGTGTGTGATCAGAGCTGCGTTTATTCTTATGCATATTTCATGAGGGTCAGACGTGTAGAGGAGATGTAAAGTGCATCGAAAAAAATTCCCGGCCAAACGGTAAGAGAGAACGAAAGAGAGAGAGAAAGAGAGAGATGAGAGGGTGATGTTATCTGTGAGTGCACCTAAAAGGACACATGCATACACACCTACACACACACACACACACACATATCATGTGAGTACACATTGCATGCCACACTTTTGATAAGAAAATATTACGCCGCTCTTATCAAGCCCAAAAGGTGGCGAATAAACAAGATTTGCTTCATGCTCGGGTTACACTCGGGGGAATGTGTGTGTGGAAAAGGGTGTGTGATTCTCCCGGGGTGTGTTTGTATAGTTTTGTTTGTACAATATGGGATTGTTTCCATCAGGATTTATGCTGAAATGTCTGACGATTCAAATATGTCAGTTTAGTGTTGGGATTAGATTATGTAGAGATATTAGATTGTGATCAGGTCCAGAGTTAAGATTGTGTTTAGATTTATGGTTAGGATTAGACTATGAGTAGGATTGGATATGGTTAAGGTTAGGATAATTTTAGGTTGAGGGTCAAGTTGTTGATTTGATTATAGCAAGGGTTAGATTACGAGATGGATTGGATTATGATTAGATTGTAGTTAGATGCAGGACTGGGATTCCATGATGTTGAGGGTCAGATTAGGAAGAGATTATGGTTAAAATTGGGGTTAGCTTTAGGCTATGGGTAGGATTAGTTTACGATTAGATTAGATTTCGGGTTTATGTTCAGGGTTACATTAGGAGTAGATTATGGTTACAATTTGGGGCTAGGAATAGACTATAATTAGTTGGTTTAGGGTTAGTTTAAATATATTATTAGATTATATTGAGGTTTAGGGTTAACATGAGATAATGTTGACGTATAGGATTATACTTAAATTATGTTTAGGTTTAGCATTATAAACTGTTAGGACTAGGATTACTCTGATAAAACTGAGACTCCAGACCAATGTTATCTCTTAAAACTTAAACATAAAAAAGCAGAATTTTTGTTGAAAAAATCTGAAGTTCAACATTAACAAGTTAACTTGCATCTATTTGACCACATTCAAGTTCTCTTTATCTTGTAAGTGAGATTAGGATTTAAGAGTTAGGGCTCAAGTGGGGCCAATGCATGTAAGGCACTAATTAAGAAAAATAGAATTAATTGTGTCAGATAAACATCATATAAAGATGGGCTGTGTATATGAGAGAGAGAGAGAGAGAGAGAGAGAGAGAGAGAGAAATAATGTAAATGAGAAGCAGAGTTGGGGATAGAGAGAAAGAGATAGACAAGTGGAGAGGTAGAAAAAAAGAGTTGTTGAGAGAGATGGAGAGAGAGAGAGAGAGAGAGAGAGAGAGAGAGAGAGGATGATGATGATGTGTAGTCAGTAATTGCAGGGTGATGTTGAAGCCACTTGTCACGGTGCAGCGCTGAGAGCGAGGAGAGCAGCATGATGTTGGGCTCTGCACTTTACAACCACGCACCTATTTACACTGCTGCAGGGCCAATTAACACACACACACACACACACACAGCCTGTCTCTTCTTTACTGCCACCTCTTCATCAGACAGTCAACTGTTTCTCTCTCTCTCTTCCCCTTTCACACACACAGACTTGTACACACACGCCGTTTATTTGTGCCCTTTTTGTGTAAAAACTTTTATGAAACAAGTTCTTTGTTTATTTCTATTCATGGAGTCAATTTTGATGAATATTTGCTGTCTTGAACATCCAGCTGTATTTCTGGCTTTATCTTTGATGTGTTTTTTGTTACACACACTCACACACACACACCTAGCGTTGTTTAAAGCTTGGTTTTCACGCCCTGTCCCACTAAACACCCCCACTCCCGTTTCAATCCTGGAAATGATCATCTGAAATCATTACCGTCAGATCAATGCCATTATCACCCATAGATCGCTCACCATTGTTCTCTTCAACCAAAAAGTACTGACCAGCGGAAACGTCCACTCCACATGTCCACATTCCCACAGTACAGAGTTGTAATGAGGAGAATTCCAGCTGGTTTTCCACGTTGGCTGAAGTGGGATGATCTAGAGCAGTGTTTCTCAATCCCAGTCCTCGCGACCCTCCGAGTAGCATCAGCTGTGGTGTGGGTCGGGAAAGTCGGAGCTGTGCAGTGCGGTGGTCTGTGAGGACTGGGATTGAGAAACGCTGATCTAGAGAAAGTAGTGTTATGATTGGTTTAACGGTTAGAACTGTTCTATCATTTTTCTTCTTTAAGTGAAAAGTGAAATTGAGTGATTATTTGGCATTGTGAACACACCACACCACAGCACACAGTGCACCACAACAGAATTTTACCTCTGCATTTAACCCATTCATTAAGGAGCAGTGGGCAGCTGACGTGGGCAGTGCCCGGGGATTTATTTTATCAGCTTGAAAAATGACCAGGACTCACTACAAATGGTGGCATATCTGGAGGAGATTTCATCCACCCAATCGCATCTGGAAGACGTGAGAATCTATTTCAAACGCTGCCACTAATGTAAAGATGCGATTTTTCTCCATCTTGTCGGCTAAACTAGCAATGTCAAAGAAACATTGAAATATGAATAAATGTGGAAGTGCCCAATGGAGCTTTATCATTTAAATATTTCAATATTTATCATTCTAAATTGTTTAGACATGTTAAATCAGGGTGGCACGGAGGCGCAGTGGTTAGAGCTGCCGCCTCACAGCGAGAAGGTCCTAGGTTGGAACCCCAGGGACGGTTGTAGGGTGCTTCTGTGTGGAGTTTGCATGCTCTCCCCATGTTTGCATGGGTTTCCTCTGAGTACTCCAGTTTCCTCCCACAGTCCAAAGGCATGTGTTATAGGTTAATTGGTGACTCTAAATTGGCCCTTAAGGTGTGAGTGTGTGTGTGAGTGTGTGTGCCCTGGGGTGTGTTGGTGGGTGCCCAGGGCTGGTCCCCGCCTTGCGCCCGAAAGGTGCTGGGATAGGCTCCGGTCCCCCCGCGAACCCAGTTGGGATTACAGCGGTTCGGAAAATGAATGAATGTTAAATCAGACCTGGCTGTACAGGACCACCGTTGTCTAGCAGTGTTCTTATAATTTTTCCAAGAGAGACCAGAGACGGAGCAAAAACCGAGAAAAGAAATATGTGAGAGACGCGAAGCAACGACCATCGAGGGAAGAGAAGAGCACCCCATTAGCAGGCATTCTGAGAGGCTGATTTTGATGGGAGTTGGTTACCTCCTCGCATGTACATGACAGCGACGATTAGACGCCTTGAGGGAAGTTCTCTACTGCTGACACAGGAAAGGGAAATGGAAGCACGTGAAGCAACTTCCACACAACGCCGTTCTGTAATGGCTCAATCCAAGCTGGTATGCGAGTCGTGGATGTCATATGCGGGAAAATAAAAGTGAAAAAGTGTGTCATTTGCCCCAGCAAAAACGCCTTGCTTGGGTCCCATTATATAACCTGCAGAGTGTAAAATCACAAAAAATACAAGGAGATGGACCAGGACGGAGCTGAGAGTAGCTAGAGTTGTCAGTGTTGCACACTTTGTCACATTTTGCAATGTTTTTACACTTCATTCAACACATGCCCAACACGGTATGACTACGACAGGCTCTGATGATGAACCACAATAACAGAAATAAAAATATGCCAGCAAAAAATCATCTCCTAAAACAGGAATACAATAAAACCTCACCTTACACTGTTAATTGGTTCCAGAACACGTGTATTAAGTTGGAAATTTACTTAACTCAGCTTTATTTCATTGTTTTTGTCCACAGAGATGCATTTTCATCTTCCATGACGTTACAACGCGGTCAACATCGCTCAGCGTGCCGCTGGCTCCAGTGATAAAGATTCGGACCCATTTACAGGAGCCCTGGGATGCGTGGGAGGCGGCTGATTAATTAACCCGTGACCTTAATGAGCATCTCTTAAATGAAGCCCCGCATCCGTTAGCAGACAGACGTTGACCACATGGCGAGGAGAGGGGAAAAGGGTAATCAGTCGATTTTAAAACCATCTCCACCAGCGTGGCAATTTACTAACGATTTTGATTTGGCCCCGAGCCATTTGAAAGGATTCACCCGCAGAGCGCAATCAATACACCAAACTCACGGATGCAGCAACAGCAGCAGCAGCAGCAGGAGGAGGAGGAGGAGGAGGAGGAGGAGAGCAGCGCTACACTCGGTCCTCAGGCTAATTGTGTCTCATTGTGGTGCGTTGGTGTTACAGTCTGAGAGTGAAATAAAAATCCTCAGCTTGTAGATGAGGAATACAGCGTCTAGATAATAATAATAAAAGACAAAAGATGCTCGGCTAGTAACAGGACAATACATATCTGACACAATTCATACATTACAATTCATAGAACTGTTATTTGCAGTATTTATTCATTATTTGTTTATTTCAGTTTCTTTAATTTATTCAATTTCTTTTTATAGCTAACTTTTTAACTAGTACTGTATGTTAACATTACATAACTAACATTAACTAGAGCATATTTATTTATTTATTCTATTTCTCATTTATGTAAAACTGTTTAACTAGGACTGTATTGTAACACTACATAACTAATTAAAGAATAGTTACTTAATTATTTATTTGTTTTATTTATTTATTCAGTTTATTGAATTTTTTAAATTTCTATTTATTTAGCACGTTTTTACTAGGGCTGTATTTTATCACTACATAACTAACATTAACAATAGAATATTTCTTTATTCATTTATTTAGTTATTTAGTTGGTTTCTTCAACTTTTTGATCGTCACTTTATCGCTTGATTTTGATTAATAAGAAAATTGTCTTTTAATAATCCTACTCTGAAGATGATCATTTTTTATTTAGTTTTGCTTATTTTTGCATTTTTACATTGTTTACAATAAACTAAAGTTTACACGCCAAAGATGTGTCTGAAAGTGTTCTCATCTACAGAAGGGACGGCCTGCGCTACAGCACGACTGCACTTCTCCTCACACTAAACAACCCCAGGCTAATACTCACTCCATGTTTTTGAATTCATCCACCTGTTTACTCGGCTGCATGGCAGGATCATCTCAAGTGATTCTCCTGCTAATGAAACCTCTGTCCTTCTTCAGCTGAGTCTCCAGTTAGGCTGGATTTATTGTTATTATTATTACTATTAGAACATGCTGGAAGCCTGAACTGCGGTCACTCCCAGTTCAGCGTCAGGTTGCTAACATGTGCAAACGTCGTCTGGTCTCTTTGTGTTGTTTTAAACTGGGATTTTAGCGGGGACACGCCGTAGGTGTTGGCAGCGGCGGTATTAGCATTTAAATACAGTGTTTGAAGGATTTGCGGTGGCACCTGGCCTCTCTACGTGCTGAGTCAATCAATCTCTGTTTGTTATCGTGCCCTCTGCAATGAATTACCTTGGAAAGAAAAAAGAACAAAGTTCTGATGCAAAGAAAAACAAAGAGCAGAGACCAATGTTCCATAAAACTCTGAGCAGTATTGCTCTAACAAAAAACCACATTCACCTCCCAGCTGCAGTCTCATCGAAAGCAGCTCGGACAAATTAGATCAAACTCTAAAGAACGAGGAGGTTCGCCCTCAAATTTGAGCGACGCATTCATGAATGTAAATACAATCTCGTGCTGATTTGTTTGCGACTGTGTCAAACATGAATAAAACATTAATTCTGAATTATACGTTTTTTGTTTTTCATGCCACATGACTGCAAGGCTTCTCTCCTCCACGGGTGGGAGCAAAAAAAAGGAGATAAATAAGTAAAGTCTTATTAATTCAGCTTCCCGGAGATCTCTGAGGCCTTATATGTATTAATAGAGTGAAGATATGAAACATATATTGAACAAGGCGCTGTTGTGCTCAAACTTTGCGTCCCACTTAGTCTTGTTAAAGATTGGCTTTTTTTTACCAAAGTGATAACGTGGAATGCAAAATGTATAATGTAGTATGGAGAGTCCTTATAGAGAAGCTAGAACTTTTCAAGACACAATTCAACACTCAATACACATGTTTTCGGTGCCATTTTGGTGGGCATCGTAAAGATCAGAAACCATTTGGCAGGTGCATAACTCAGTGTTCTGTTTATCGTATCATGTTCTGTTTATCATATTCATGTAATCAGTCATGTGATGATGACCATGTGATGAAGGCCATAACAAACTACAGTATATCATACGTGTCATACAATGTGATTTTAATTAAATGTATATGGTCCTAAAAAACCTAAAGTTTGTGTCGGTCTTTAAAGTAATTAGAGCGGCACAGCCTGAAAAGTGTTGAAATATATTTAACGAGAAGAGACTCATATAAAATTTGACCACACGTTGCTTAATCCAACTGTAAACGGGGCCTGTCTTATATTCAACACGGGGAATGTCGGCGAAAATATTCTGATTTGCTTTAATGTCACTAATTTGACAGAAATGAATAGTTTCTATTCATTGTTCCACCAGGAAGTGGAACAATCTAATCAGTGGGTGGCTGGATGTCTCTGTCTGATTAGAGAAAGCTGATGGTGGTAATATGACAGCATAGGGTGTGAGGGATGTGTGTGTGTTTGTGTGTGCGTGTGTATCCTACCAGCAAACAGCACAATAGGCATCCATTTGTAAGTGTGCGTCCCAACTGTGGGTGTTTCTCAACATGCATTCATATGCATTCTGATGTTCCTACATGCACATTTTACCTTCGAACATTAGAGGACAGTAACAAAGTAAATGTCATTTGTTGCTGTGCTTAATTAGTACACAATCCATTTTGTAGGAGAAAACAATAATAATAATAATTATTATTATTATTATTATTATTATTATTATTTAATAATAATAATTACATTGATTATAATTATTGGCCAGCCAGTAATAATAATATTATTATTATTATTAACCAATAACCAATATTATTATTATTAGCACTTCATGCTTGGACCCCTTATAATAATATGGTCTGTGTGACTGATGTATACATTATAATCTCAGCAACAGCAGCAACATCAACAGTAATAATAATAAACACCGACATTTATCTTTCAAACCAGTGTCTCTGTTTTTATTCTGCCGCAATGTCTTTCAGCTGGATCCAATTTCGTGATGGTAAACAAAGCACTTTCCCTCTTTCTTCTAGTTGCACCATCTTTTACCCACCGCGGCTTCGGCGTTTCACCCAATCAGCGCTGAGAGGCCGGAGCACTAGCCTGCATCGGCCAAAATGACCGTCCCACTCCTGTGTAATTTTACTAGTTCACTTCACAGCGGGGAGACCGTCAGAGCTTGATATCCACCAGTCAGAAAAATGGTCTTTTTGAACACAAAGCGGATTCACACGCAGCACAAACACAGACACAAAAAAGGATTCAGGGTTTTCACTAGAAATGAACAAAGCTCGACTCGGCATGTATGTAACTCACTTGATGTTTTTATTTCCACCTAATTAGCCATGTTTTTCGACTGATATGCAAGAACAAATCGGCAAAATCTTGTTTTGGATTTTGGGGAGTTGCTTCAAAGAGGCTAGCCATAGTTTTAACCAGCAACCGAATCATTAAGAGAGACCCCTGTGGACTCGGGCAAACACAGGCTTTTATGAGGCCACAGCTGGGGAATAAACAGATAAAGGCCTGCTTTTCTTTCTGACTGGGATGCTGCCTGTTCTGCTGTGCCTCTCCAGCTCGGCTTTTATCAACTTCAAACCCGGGAGGTCTTTTCTACACAAAAAGCCATCGTTCCAAACCAAGCACGAACGCTCATGGTGACCTCCACCTGATAGCAGAGGGCTGTCATAACTCTTTACTTGAGTTAGCTTTTAAAAATTGCAATATATACACATCAGTCAAAAGTTTGGACACACCTTCCCATTCAATGTTTTATTCTTTATTATCATGTCTATTTACATTGTAGATTCTCACTGAAGGCACCATGAATGAACACATATGGAATTATGTAGTAAAAAGTGTGAAATAACCCAAAACATGTTTTATATTTTAGATTCTTGAAAATAACCACTCTTTGCTTTGATCACTGCTTTGCACACTCTTGGCATTCTCTCGATGAGCTTCATGAGGTAGTCACCTGAAATGGTTCTCCAACTGTCTTGAAGGAGTTCCCAGAGACGCTGAGCACTTGTTGGCCCTTTTGCCTCCACTCTGCGGTCCATCTCATCCCAAACCATCTCGATTGGGTTTGGTCAGGTGACTGTGGAGGCCAGGCCATGTGGCGGAGCACTCCATCACTCTCCTTCTTGTTCAAATAGCCCTTACACAGTTCATTCATAGTTTTGATGCCTTTAGTGAGAATCTACAATGTAAATAGTAATGATAATAAAGATAAACATTGAATGGGAAGGTGTGTCCAAACTTTTGACTGGTAGTGTATATACAGGGACCCAGTGGTAATAGTGCTTAAATGCAAATGAGAAGCTGCTGCCCACGCCTCACTCCGGAACTGGGGTGTAGACAGAACGGCAAGAGTTTACCGCACCTATTTTATTTTCATAAGGTCAAGCGGGGTCAGACTATTACAGCTGATAACTCCTCGTAATATCATGAAAATACACGCTGCCTGTGCCAGCACTTGTAATATTAATAGTCATCACCGTGTTGACCTTCATTTTCAAGCACACATTTCAACCAGCCCGCAGTTTCTGCAGCGTAATTGATTTTCGAATGTCAAATATGTTGAAAACTCTGCGTTTCTTTTGTCATTAACATTTCACATTGACTGGCATTCCAGCATAACAACCTGCATACTGTACACTCTGCAAAGTCTAATAATCTCCAAATCTCCAAACGTATGAACTGTGGTAATTCCTTATTGATCACAAGTGCTCGCTGCTCCTCCGCAGTCCGGCGCCAGGGACGACGGGTCATCTCCATGGAGAACCGCATCACTCCGACTGCGAGATGAGATGATGCTGATTAGGCTGCTGGTTAAGCTTTTAATGAAGTCTCAGGCGCTAAAAGAAAGAGGTCACAATTCAGTTTGACCTTCTGCAATGACTTTAACTGCGACTTGAATGGCTGTTCAGCTTGAATTTTATTTATTGCTAAAATTATTTTTGCTTACTGATAAGAATAAGGTTGTTAAAATCCTTACTACTATTAATTCTGTATATATATATATTTTTTTGTTTTAGTTTCTTGTAGAGCTTCTTTATCTGATTCTGTTTTAAGTCATCTTAGAAACAAGCAGGCTTCATTTCACTGCATGTTGTACTCGTATAACTAAATATGTCTCAAATAAAGTATCTTGAACCT
The DNA here is from genome assembly GCA_032718565.1 of Distichodus sexfasciatus. Classification (NCBI taxonomy): domain Eukaryota; kingdom Metazoa; phylum Chordata; class Actinopteri; order Characiformes; family Distichodontidae; genus Distichodus; species Distichodus sexfasciatus. The sequence goes on along the minus strand of JAVGVS010000150.1, from coordinate 571,182 downwards.
TGAATGACTATGGTTCAGTTTTTGTTTGCGTGAATTAAATGCATGGAACACAGGGTCACCACATATGAACTGTGAGAAATATATTCCTCCTGTACATTCATGAAATATTTATGAAAATTGAATACCACCGTATGGGAGCAGAATGCAGAAATCTCTCACACTTTAGGCAAGAAAACTATTATATGACTACCATATTATAACACTGCTGAGATGAACTCCTTCGGGAATCATATGCTTTATTAGCAAAAGGAACATACAAAAACTGTCCGAGTTCAACATCAAAAAGGAGAAAATACTGAGCACAGTCTTTATGGTCAACTGACATGAGATGAGAAAATGGTCAACTTTCACCAAGTCTTGCCTTGACCAAGAAGAAAATTGTTCTTAAAATCCACTTACGCAGTTTTCACCAAGATTCTGACATCTACCAACATTTTCTCATTTGAGAGTTGCAAGAACGGAATCTACATGTAACAGTTACAGGGTGGCCCCAAACGCAGAGTAGGTCTTTACTTCCGAAAAGATCTTGCAAAAATCAGCATAGTGAAACGGGCACAGTTCAAAACCTTAAGAGACAGATGGTGAGACAAACAAATCCAAACTGGGGTGCAAAACAAACACAAAACAAGGGTTTGTACACAAAAAGACAGAAGAGAAAAACATCCTGTATGCAGTTCAATTCAATTCTATTTTATTCATGTCACGCTCTTAACAACAGTCATTGTCACAAAGCACTTCTGGCCCAAACCCCCAACAGACAAGCCTGAGGTGACAGTGGCAAGGAAAAACTCCCTCTAGTAGGAAGAAACCTTGAGAGGAACCAAGACTCAAAAGGGGACCACATCGTCATCTGGGTGACTGGGGTGTGTAAACATTTAATACAGAAGTTAACATTATTTCAAGATTAATCGTTGCCGGGGCCATTTATGATCCACTCAGTAACATTTAGTAAAGTTAACATCAGTTCAATATTAAAATAGGATCGAGTCCATAGCGTCCAAAAGCGGTCGAGCCATTCCAGGTGATGAAGTCTCCGATTTAATACTCATAGAACACATAATTTTTAAAGAAGGACATTGTAATTGGACAAGATAAAATCTTGAACATAGCTCTATAGATACCAAAAATCACGGGCGGGGCAAGTTAAACCTCAGGTGCTGCTGATCTGGTAATTAAGGGTTGCTGTGAAGATCTGGAGCTAGAGACTAGATCAGGACTCCCTTCTGGGAGCAAATATATCACATCCCTGTTTGTGCAAAACATGGACTTATTGGGTTTCATCAATTCTAGATTTACATTATCAGCACTGAGCAGACACTCTTAATCAGACCATCTTCCATTTCCCTAATTTCAGTGACAGTCTCCCTGGAGCAACTTGGGGTTAAGGGTCTCACTCAGGGACCCAATGATAGCAGTGTTGGAGGTAGGATTCGAACCCACAACTTCTTGGTCCACCCTTACAAATATTTTAGGCTTCTGGCAAACAACTGCCAATAACCTTTGCAGCAAATTTGCAGCAAGGTCATATTTTCACGTGCAAATTAGGTTTGTGGCAAATTGGCAAATACTGGCAAATTGTTTTGACAAATCACTTGCAAATACATTTGTCACTAGTGGCAATGTGTCATTCTTGCCATAACATTTCCGCTAGTGGCTGACAATGGCAAACTTGTGGCAACATATTCTGGTAAACTCCACTGTTTGCCACAAATTAACCCACAAATCTGTCACAAACATTTTGTTTTTGTAAGGGCGGAGGCGAGTATCCTAACCACTAGTTGTAACTATTAAAACTATCCTAATTTTCTTAAGAACACCTTTAAGAATAAATCTAAGTAAATATTAGTGAATGAGGCCCGATGAGTCTGACCGCCTCTCTTGTCGTCCACCAGCCCAATGTCATTTATCCTACTTAGCGCAGCGTCAGAGCCTAGCGTTCTCGCTACAGAATAAAACCTCCGTCACTGAGTAAACAGAGTTCCACATGACTGTGGTCCCATCAATAAATTCTTAATGAAATTTTCAGACTGTTTTCTGCCTCTGCAAGCCACTGAGCAGGAGATCCCATAATGAGCTCGCACAAAACAAGGGATGGGAGGAGATAGAGTGAGGGAGGGAGGAAGACAGTGATGAGAAAGAGAGACAGAATGATAGACCTCATTTCTCTGGCCTTATTTGACTGCAGGTAACTCAGTTTATTTTCAAACTTTCCACTAATTCCTGCTTTCATGAGTTCATCATAAGCAGATTTTATGTCTGTGAGTTTTCGATTCAAAACAAATCAAGGTTTAATAACTAAAGCAGATTATGGTTAAAATCATAACAAATCTATGCTTCTACTGTGATTCAAAAAGAGGATCCCTCTACCTTTGGCGAATCTTGGCTGATTTTCAAAATTCACTGTTGCGTTCAGAGTGAAAACAGCAACAAATACAGCTTTTATTGCCTACCCTATCTTAAACATGTAGCTGCAATATCTTACAAAGCCAAAAGATTGTTACAAGTTGTCTAGAGTAAAGTGTCATTTCAGTTTTGGGGATGGCACCCTGCTCATGAGCACCTCAGTGGTAACTTTACCAGTCCAGGACTTGAACCAACGACCCTCTGATCTGATTTGGGGCCAATTACCAAACAGTTTCACTAGCAACTGCCTCTGGTTCATGAGGTTGCGGTTTCAAATCTCAAAACTCTAGCACAACCATCATTGTGCTCCTGAGCCTGACATTTAACCCACGTTGCTCCAGAGAGACTGTCCCTGTCCCTGTCCATTAGGAAATGGATGACTGCTAAATTGCATAAATGTACAGTGGTACCTCAGTTCTCAAACCACTTAGATTATGAACATTTTGGAGTACGATCATTTTTCGATCTTGGAGTACGAATGAAATCTTGGAAGAACATACATTCATTCATTATCCAAACCGCTTAATCCCAACTGGGTCCGGGGGGACCGGAGCCACTTCCGGGAATAACGGGCGCAAGGTGGGGACAACCCTGGGCAGGCGACAACACACACTCACAAAGTCACACCAATTTAGAGTTTAGAATACCAAGGTACCAGTGTATATGTGAAATTGTTTTCATAAGATTAAGGGAAAAATAACATGATCTCAAGATAACAGGAAGAAAAATAATGATGCATGTCTTCTATCAACTATTAGACCGTATTATTTAATATTAGCGGTGGCACAGTGCTTAGGGCTGCTGCCTGGGTTTCCTCTGGTTTTCTTCCATGGTCCAAAAGTAAGCAGTATAGGTTAATTGGTGACTCTAAATTGGCCCTGTAATAAGTGATTGAGAGTGTGAGTGTGTGTGTGCCCTGCGGTGTGCTGGTGCCTGCCTAGGGTCCCCGCCTTGTGCCGTAAGTTCCTCAGATAGGCTCCGGTCCCCTTGCTGGGATAAGGGGTTCGGATAGTGAATGAATGAACAGTTATTAGTGATTCTGCATATCCTACTATAATATCAGATTACTGTGCTTGTGTTACAAAGCTAACATTAGATCTGCATTCAAAAAATCTGACATTTTAAGGATTTCACCATTCAGTAAATAGGGACATTCCTCTTTGGGAAGGTCCACGTTAGCTAGGTTTTATCATTCCTGTGAAGTGAGAGGAGAGCTGGTGAGAAGAGCTTTCTCCAGACTGATCTATCGCATATGTATTCTGAGAGTCAGGATATTACATAACTTGCTCAGATTAAATAACTGCAAAGCCCAAAGACAATCGGATTCATTTATAATCTGGCCGAGCCAAAAAAAAAAAACAATAAAAGAGACTTTCTTTTCATTCCAGCCAAGTCTCTCTGGTGGAAAAGCTGCTGTTTGAGCAACGAATTTACTGAAAATACAATGTGAAACCTCATCTTCACAAGCTTTGAATGAATGAATGAGCCTTTATTTGTCACATACACTGTTACATGCAGCGAAATTTGGACCCCTCCGACCATACATACACAACCATCACACTTTGGCAGGACAGGTCAGTCGAGAGGTGGCAGAGGAAATAAGGAAATATAGAAAACATGAGGAGACAGGAGGAGAGTTCTTCAGTAGGGCAGTGTGGAAAGGGAAAAAACACCTCAGCAGCAAAGCACATAAACACATGAAGACATGACTAGCAACAGGGGAGGGGGGGAGGGGAATGTGGAGGTAGTCCAATGTAGGCAACCGCCATCCGGTCCTGCAGCTGAAAAAGCACTGGTCACAGACCTGGCTACCCACACTGGGGGTATAAAGCACCGAAGGCTTATTTATTGCTTCCTCTATGTAAAGGAAGAGATTTTAACTTCCCTGAGTCCCTCACACCTGCCCTCTGATGAACTGTTTAGCTGGTTTTATCATTCATCAATTGTCACATTTGACAATATGATTAAGATCAATTTGATTTCACAAAACGTTCACGAACTTATTTTTATATAGAAATATTGGTTAATGTTTTTTTAACAGATTTGCATTAAACTATTTCTCCATCTAAAGAAAACAGAGTTTTGCACATTCACTCAGCCAAACAGAATCACGCAAGACCTTTTTCTCTGTCCACATCGCGACCGCGGAACCGATCCTTCAAAGCTGCGCTTCACATCTGCTTAATGATTACACCACACAAAACCAAACAAAGAACAAAAGGGTTTCTTTTACTCCTCAGATCTATAAATTAGCAGTGTTGCACTCGGTTTCATCCTGTTGCTTTATTTTCTGAGCTTTACTCACCCAAGATTTACACTTTTTTCCTGCAATGTTGCAGCACGAATTTGGTATGTACAAAACAATATTTCCTTATAAATTGTGTGCATTTAATAGTGATGTAGTACTTGAGACCGATCTTAAGACCAGTTTTTGAAAGTTTCGGTCTTGTCTCGGCCGTATTTGTACTCAATCTAGCCATGGACTCAGACAAAGAGGACACAGGATTTTATTTCGAGACCGGCCGAGACCCCGATTAATGAGCTGTTTGTGCGCACATGAATACAGGTGAAGCTGTGGTTGTCTCGGAAAGATGTTTTGCAACTACACCTTTATCTTTGAGGTGAGCTTGGTCTGGACCAGTGTTCCACCACTGTGGTTTGCTGAGTCTAACGCATGATGTGATCAGTTTGGATAACTGCTTCCAGTGAAGATATTTCCTCAATATAGATATGCAAGAGAGAAACACACAATAAATATGTGTGATGTTGCTTAGTGAAAGTGAGTGACTATTTGTCATTGTGAACACAGTACAGCAGTACAGCACACAATGATTTGACCCATCCAGTGGGCAACTAACAAGGGCAGTGCTTGGGGAAAGCACCTTCTCATAAGTACCTATGTGGTAACTTTACCGAGCACGGATTCAAATCTATGACCTTCTGATCACGGGGCAAACGCACTTCCGTTATGCCACCAACTGCTCCAGTGTGTGTTGTTTGCTTTGTTCAGCTCTTTTTGAGGGGTGCTTAGGCTTTGCATATTCCACTTATTTCTCATGTGGTGTTAAACGGTGAGTTGGTCTGGTCTTGTTCTCGGCCCTTCAGTGTCTTGGTCTTGGTCTTGGTCAGGACTTGGTCTTGGTTTAGGTGGTCTTGACTACAACTCTAGTATTTAAGCTGACTGAATGATAGATGTTTGACTTCTTTGGACACCCCAAAACCGAAATGGGTGGTGCTGGTCTAGTGGTTCGTGTACTTGCCTCTTATGGGAGATTATGGGTTCAAACCCTACCTCCAGCACTGCCACCTTTGGGTAGTTTCTTTATTATTTTTGTACAACATAAGACACAAAGTTTGATCATTCATCAATGGTCACATCTGATTTTATCATTACGATGATAACATTTGAAATTTTGATTTTACAAATCCACAATTTTTCAGCACTGTGCTCAAACTTATCAAAATTATCAAAAAAAAATAAGGTGAAAATGGCTTCTGCAGCTGCTCTCAGTTGAGTAAGTGGCGTCGTTTTTGGCAGCACCACCCTCTGTGCTTCCTGGCAAACAAACAAATCACTTTCAGAGCTTGACTCCTACAATAAAGTGAAAAACTTGACTCCAGGCTGAATGTGACAGCAGCAAAGAGCCGGACTCCAACCGGTATACGCTTCTCTTTTTAACTCGGTCCAGGTGAATGCTGTTTTCCTCCCTTTTTTCCTGCATCTTTGTTTTTTCACTTTGAAGAGAAAAAATTGAAGGAAGAACAAAACAGGGTTCCTTCAGAAAAAAAAATGTCTTGGTGGAAACTTTTTTATTTGACTTAATTTGAAATGTGTTTTCCTCACCCTTGAAAGAGTGCTCTCTCTGTCTCTCTCTCTCTCTCTCTCTCACATACACGTAAACACACACTCACACACAGCCAGGATCAAAACATTCTTCATTATCCTCTGGGATGTATTCCTGTCTGTAGCTGCCAGTCCTCAGATGTTTGTGTGGGGAGAGTTAGTGCTTACAGGAATGTTCTCATACACTGTATTATTCCCCATTGCAGCTTACAACTCACACACGCACACACACCTCCATTTAAACGTAGACCTGCCCGGCTCCACACGCACAAATTATCCACATGGCCGCTATGACACCGTCATGGTTCCCAGAGCACCTTGTTAGAGAGAGAAGCCGAGAAATGGAAAAAGAAAAAAGTCCAAAATAAAACGGGGCCTAAAACTCAATACCAGCCCCTCTGATACTCGGCATTACGGACTCCACCCCCCCTTTTTTTTTACGACCCGTCCGCCACAGCTCGGGTTCTAATAACTCAGCCCACCTCCCGTCCGCCGCACTGTGAATCAGAGTTGTCATGATCTCCCAGCCCCGAAAGTATTTCAATGTATTGTCATAAAATTGGAATATTAATAATTGAACGAGCACACAGAGAATCACTAACGAGCGGCTTTGTAAAAGCTCATGGAAAATAAACATCCCTTTTTCGTTCCCATGAATAACTTTTTATAGCTGGCTGCACAAAAAAAATAATAAATATGTAAACGGATTAAACGAATCCGGGCATTGGATGGCATCAATTCATAGGAATTTGGAGTAAGCAGGGCTTTAGTTCTTAGAAAAAGAAAAGCCAGTGGAAAGTCGTTCGCCAGTATTTTCTACATTTTCTCTCAAATTTGTAACTTACTCAAATAGTGTAATATTATACAGCTTTCAGCATTCAAGCAAACACTAGCTAATGTTACCGATCATGTCTGGTGGTCCCAGTCGCCGGAATTCTATTCAGGGTTTGCTTTTACCTTTCTCACTTGGTGACGTGGGAATTATTGGTGGTTATTTAGAGTGTGACTGTGTGTGATTATATTGATCAGTTTGGTTTTCGTTGGTTATTGTTAAGTTTTGGTTTTGGTGTACGTTACATTCGCCTCTTGAGCACTCATTTGGTTTTATTTTAAACACCTGGGCTGTCTATGATTTAAGCGAGCTCGAGCTGGTAACTGTTGTGCTAACCATTTGTTTGTTTGAGTCGGTTAAGTTTGATCAACACAGCCAGCTAGGCTCTCGCTATGCTACCAGGAAGCACGGCTCCTGTAAACTCGTTACCCAGAGAGGCTCTTGAGACGACGTGGCTCCAGTTTCTACAACACAAATAACAAAAAATGTAAATAGAATATACATATAAATTGAACTATAAAACATATACTCTAAACTAATGGTAGAAAATTTAAAATATTACATTTTTTTTTTAATGTATTTATGTGCAAAAAGGCAGCAGCAGTCAAGTGGAGAAAAGCTACAGTTACAATCCTTATCTTTTTGCATTAAAAGTGCAAAAGATTTGAATATTCTAAGCAATCTAGTAGATAATGAACAGTACAGTACAAAATCTAAGCAACGTCAAATTTAAGCCACATTTGCTCAAAAGTGCTCTTCAGCAGTTAAATAAGTTAAATAAGACGAAAATTGCTAAATGTCCGAATATTTGTGAAAACGAATGAGGCCCAGTGTTCACTATTGATAATCTACTCTAATAATTTCTACTTTTGTCGGAAACATCAAATCCCAGATGGGGATTAACCGGCAGGAGACAGACGATCCATATGTGGACAGAATGAGGCTAGTAATTGCAAAGTTTGATTGACTAATCTGTGAATTGATCATTAAAACACTCTCATTTAATGCTAGGGCTGCAGTTTCCGTTCCAGAGTTTGTTCTGGAGGTTGCTAGCGGCGGCGAGGCAGAGGTCAGATAAAGAAGGATCGGTTAACCTCCCTCGTTCACGACGCCTTATTGACTAAACTCTAAAATGAACAAATGAGGGATTTGTAGACGCTCCCGTTGCTGATTGATAGCCAGCAAGCGCATGTGAAATGGCAGCGGGAATGTACGCAGCACCTCATCAGCACTCATTAAACGGTTAGAGTTGACAAATGAGCTTTTCCGCAAGGTTAACTAGCACAGATAATTGCGGTTCACTGGGAAGTTGAGCATGTGGTATAATACACTGCCTAAGAATATTTCAATTTCAAAAATTACCTATTATAAATTGCAGTAAGATTTTGTGTGTGTGTGTGTGTATTAGAATTATTTTTAAAAAGCATTTGGCCTCATTCATCAGTTGTTCTTGAGGAGAAATTCTCTCTTAAGGCCCACTTACACAGTTTCTTGAAGATTATGACATTTTTCCAATGTTTTCTTTTTCAAGGTTTGTGTTTACACTAATCCATGTTTGAGCAAAACATTAGCTTATTAGGGTCTCTTCAGTTCTAAAGTTAATAATTTTAAAAGTCAATTTTAAGTGTGAATTGAAGTGAGTGATTTGTCATTGTAAACTCAGTGACCTCTGCATTTGACCTATCCATGAAGGAGCAGTGGGCAGCTTTTTGGCAGCACACAGAGAGCAATGCTTGGGGATCTGGGTGGTACCTAAAGTGGTACTTTTGCTGGGCCAGGATTTTAACCGGTGACCTTCTGATCGTGGGACCAGCTCCCTAACCATTAACTGATCAACTGCCTCCTAATGTTAAGACAAGTCCTAGACTAATTTTGAATTTGAATGGCAAATCTCCACTGGTACTAGAAATTAGTCCAAGACTAGGATTAATCCATGAGCATGAGGTTAAGGGGCTTGGTTGGGGGTTTTAGACTCTGGATTTAGACTTCTAGGGCCAGTTTCCCCATTAAGGATTAAGACTAGTCCTAGACTAGTTTTGAATTTGAATGATAAATCTCCATCGATACTACAACTTAGTCCAAGACTAGGCTTCATCCATAAGCAAAAAAGCAGCCCCCTGGGGCTTTGCTTTGATACAATTTATGTAGATGAAAGTGAGTTATTTTTCTTGAACTGTAAAGTCATGTGTTAAAAGGAGGCCAACACCAGCTCTATAAAGTTTGAGCAGTTCACAATTCTTTTTCACCCAACTTTTACAATTCTCACAAATTATAAGGGAATCTATTTTGGACAAATCTGTAATCTATGCAAGACGGCTCAATCTCCAAGCCATTCCATGTGACCTTCCTCCCAATTCAGATCGTTCCTCTCACCCTCATATATCTCTGTATTGATCTCAAATTTTAACATCTCTCTGGGGCAAACTCTGCCATTTATTCATCTATATATAAGTTTGGGTGGCCCCCTCACCATGGTGATGCCCCCCCCCCCACCTCCCCACCCGACCCTGCGTTCCCTCCCGGCTTGTTGATTGAAAATGGCAGCTCTAGAAGTTTGCCCTGAAAAGGATTGCGCTGCGGTTTCGATTGCAAGCCACTCATTGGAGCGTGGGCGGCCAAGTCGGTCATCTGTGCAGAAATCCATCACCTGTTGAATGGCAATCAAATAAGTGTAAATCTGCCTCTTTTGAATCAGCCGTCTCCTTCATATGTCATTTTCCAAACTAGTGACTTTGCTCATTCAGAGACTAACAGATATCAGGGAAAGAGGGCCGAGAAAATCAGCAACTTATCGACACCCAAAACGGAAACAACAGAGTTGCACAAGGTCGCCCCGGACAACAGCTCAAAATCAAGTATGAAAATCTGAACAAAACAGACAAAAATGCCTCATCAGTGTGAATGTTGAAATCAGAGTGTGGTAGGTCTGTAGGTGAGAGTGAGGAAGTAATTCTACTCCAAATGTTAAAACGAATAAGTAGAAAAATTATACAAATCATATGTAGCACTTTAGACATTTTGTGTTAATGTTTAATAAAATTGTGTTGGAAAAAGTCAGATCTTTTACACATAGTTATGTTTAGTTTTGTACACAACATGTGCATTTGTTCACAGCATTCAACACAATTTAAATCTTTGTTACCTTTCTTGACACTTTCACTGTGTCAAAAGGGTTAACACAGTGAATGTATTAAAATTAACACATCATTGTCCAAAACTCACCCAGTAATGTGTAAGAATTTGATACAGTTTGTGTCGCTTTTAACACATCTGTTCTAAGATTGTAAGATAAAAATAGATTCATACAACTTAGAATTAGGGTCAGAGACCTGGGTCGGCTGAGTGGCCTTTCTGTGTGGAGTTTGCATGCTCTCCCCGTGTTCGTGTGGGTTTCCTCCAGGTGCTCCGGTTTCTTCCTATATTCCAAAAGCATACGATATTGGTTAATTGGTGACTCTAAATGGACATCATATGGTGTGAATGAGTGTGTGATTGTGTGTGTATGTGCCCTGTGATGTGTTGGCACCTGCTCATAGTTGGTCCCTGTTTTTGTCCCCGTAAGCTCTCGGGATAGCCTCCGTTCCCCCCGCGACCCCAGTTGGGATTAAGAGGTTCGGATAAAGAATGAATGAATGATAAAGGTATGTATAAAGATCTGACTGTCCAGTAAAATCTAAAAAACTTGATTTTTGTCTTTTGAGAATATTTTGTACGTGAAGACTGCTCCCCAATGATATATTTTTAAATTGTCAGAAAAAATTCTGTTTTCAAAATGACTGAGGTTAAAATAAGGGGCAGGTGAACTATTGTGTGTGTGTGTGTGTTTTGCATATTTGTAAACAGCTTTCTGGGTGATTTTAGGCTCCTGTTTGTTCACTTGAGAACTTTGACGTTGTGAGGACATTTGTGTTGGTGTAGATCGGTTCTCATGGGGAGAAACGATTCTGTAATTTTTATGTGATAAAGTGAAAGGTATAAAATATTTGCTTTTGGTTACTAAGTTTAAGGTTAGGTTTAAAGGCTTGTTTATACTTATCTAGATATTTTCATACCTTTGTGCCTTTTGTTGACAGAAATTTGTTTTTGATTGAAGATTTTTCAAAATGGTGGATATGTGTAAACGAGTAAAACAGTTTTCTTAAAGCAATGACGTGTTTAGTTCTGTTGTGCACATGCCTTAAATACCTTATAAGGCATACATGTGTATGTATATATATATATATATATGTATATATATATATATATATATATATATATATATATATATATATATATATATATATAAATGTATATATATACGTACTGTGCAAAAGCTTTAAGCAGGTGTGAAAAAATGCTGTAAACAAAGAATGCTTTCAAAAATGGAAGTGTTAATCATTTATTTTCAGTGAATGAACAAAAGAGAAATCTAAATCAATTCAATATTTGTTGTGACCACCCTTTGCCTTCACAACAGCATCAATTCTTCTAGGTTCACTTGCACACAGTTTTTGAAGGAACTCGGCTGGTAGGTTGTTCCAAACATCTTGGTGTTTCAACCTACGTGTGACATTGATGATCATTAGCACCTGTTTGGTATAATTGGTTGATCATACACCTGACTATAATCCCTGACTTTGTGCAAGTGTACCTATAAGAATTGATGCTGGTTTGAAGGCAAACGGTAGTAACACCAAATATTGATCTGATTTAGATTTTTCTTTTGTTTGCTCACTTTGCATTTTGTAAATTGATAAATATAAACAATCCTTATTTATATTTCTGAAAGCATTTTTTGTTTACAGCATTTTTTCACACCTGCCTAAAACTTTTGCACAGTACTGTATATATAAGGATATTGTAGGATAAAAACTGACAAATTTAGCAGAGGGCAAGGACATAGTAGGATATAGTTACTTCATTCTATAGCTAGATGTGACTGTGTGTGTGTGTGGTATGTGTGTATACATGTTCTAAACAAGGCATCAACACATACCATCACTCATGAAATGAAGCACAAATAACAACACTAATAACTCCAAAACCTGTAAATGTGTTTTCTGTAAGCTGGAGGATGGAGCAGCAGCTGCAGCAGGAGGCTGGAGAAGAGAGTCGCCCTGATAACAAACACCTCAAATCCCCCTTGTGCCAGGAAGTAATTCCCAGTTGGTTAAGAAGAGATAGCACAGCAATGGCTTTCCATTCCAACACAGTATTAAGGCATAAGAAGACATGTGGCTCCTGGCACAATCTCCACAATGGCAGCTAGCTCCTTTACAGCAACATACCACAGTGAAATGGCTTAAGCTACCGCATAAATACGTTTTCTTAAGCATGAGATGAATCCCTGATGACACGTTTTGTTTAATGAAGTCTCATCTGTACCTCGGATTTTGATTGTAGTGTTATCGGTTGAAGAGGAGCTTTTATTAAACACAACTCCACAAGCATCAGGAAATGTATCACACCTAGAAATGTTATATATAAACTTATTTATAAGGTAGCTTAAGTCATTTCAGTGTTGTAAAGTGCTAAAAAGGAGCTAGATGCCCTTGTGGAGTGTCTGTTATTCTTGTTGTGCTTTTGAATGCAATTAAAAATTAAATACCCTCTGCAAAGCAACAAAACATGAATCAAGTTTAGAACCCACATGCTAAGACATTGCAATTGCAAAGACGCTACACAAATTCAGAAAACACTTTAAGCAAAATAACAACACATGCGCCAGATTTTACAAACACACTGCTCAATCATAGACATGCTGCAAGTACGCAACTTCAGAACGTTGCAAACACACACAACACAACGCTTCCAGGAGACCACATGCTTTTAGAGGACATGAATTCCTGCACATATGTGACCCTCCACGGCAAAACCAGTCGCTTGTCACAAATTTTCAAAATGGAATTATTATGTTTTCATCAAAGGGCATAAATCAAGCTTCAAAACGATACCTATATCGAATGAATCGGACAACATATGACTGAAATATCAACATTCAAAGGAGTCGGGTTTCTCCTGTCACGCCAAGTGAGAAACAGAGAACTCTGCCTTTGAAGTTGACTATCGCCGTAGCACTCACAGACGCTAGGTGCGGTCGCGGCTACATTTACATTTACGGTAGCCTACGCTGCATTCACAGCCACACGGATAGCCTACCTGCGTTAGGTTAACTGAACTCAGGAGATGGAGATGGATTCTGGAGAAATATCTTCACTAGTCAATGAGTGGATTTATCGTAAATATTGAAGTAGAGCGGTCAAAACAGAAACTTTTAACATTCCGATGGAATTGATTTCCTCATCTCAAGAAAGTCACGTTTTTAGGATGGAAAGGGTAAGTTTTTCAGCCAAATTTATTCACAACAGTACAGTATAGACCTTCCACTGTTTCAAAACACTAAAAACAAAAAATCCACAATTTTACCCCACGCAACATGAACAGTCGTTTTTCTCAGAAACCTCCGTTGCGACAAGCGACTGGTTTTGCCGTGGAGGGTCACACATAACCATGAAAGATTAAACCAGTCATTAATAGCTCAAATATCAATTTCCATTCACTGGTTTCCACCACTTTAGCGACATACACTCAAAAAGCATGTGACCTCCTGAAATCAAGTGTCCTTGAGTTGTGTCGTGTCTCACTTGTGTTGTGCCGTGTCTCACAATGTGTCTCATGTGGTGCATGTGTTGTTATTTTTGATGAAAGTGTTTTCTGAATTTGAGTAGCGTCTTTGTAATAGCAGTGTGTTTGTATGTGCGTTACCAACTTGATTCATATGTTTTTATTGCTTTACAGCACTTAAAAGTGGCTCTTCGGCCATAACATTACTGTTCATAACATTATCACTCGAAGAGGAGATTTTATTAACAAAGATGGGCAGAAAAACAAAAATGACACTGGTCAAACGCATGTTTTTGCACTGAGAGCGGTCAAAACCTCACTTTCAGAGTGTTTTCTCAATGTTTCTCTCAGCATTTGTTGTTGCTAAGTTACAAAAAGCACACTTGGGCGCTTCCACGTTTGTTCCTATTTCACATAAACATTGTACCGTGTTCCTTTGAGATCGGTAGTTTAGCCAACATAAAAGAGATTATCTTTACTTTGGAGAGAAATTGCATCTTAGCATTAGCGGCAGCGTTTAATCTAGATACTCACATTTGTTGGAGACATAGAGATTGGGTGCATGAGGTAAACCATGCAAGAAAACAACTGGGAGAGTACCACCTATTAGGAGTTTAATCACATAATTGTAGTTTTTTGCCTTCAAACTGCGTAAATAAAGCCAAAAGAAGCTTCTCCAGCTGCTCCAGGTATGCCGCCATTGTTGTTAGTGAGTTCTTCACTGTGTATGTGTTTTCCCTTCCTCGATTTTAATTAGTTAGCAAGAGAGAAGTGACATTGATGAGCATTGATGTTTTAAAAGTTGAACGGATTTCAACTTGAGGCTGCGGTAAAAAAAAACTTCTTCACCGATGTCTTTTTTTCTGTTGAAGGTGCTCAGCGCTCTGAACTCCGAAGCTCACTGGATTTGTTTTAAAAATAGGTGCTGCCAGTGCAAAAACCGTGATTGGTGGACACAGGCCCTTATCTTTCAAACATATGAATACTCAAGTGTACAGCAAAGTGTCCTTAAGTACAGTACTAATTTTTCTGCATGAGAGGATATCATAATTCCACAGAATAGAAAAAAAAAGCTTTAATTTTATATCATCTTATTTATCAAAGCCCTGCCTGGCGCTCGAGGACGCAGCATGCAGCTAAATACACGAGCAAGCTTTCTTTTGTGTAATTATTCATCACAGACCTTGTTGTTGTGATTTTTATTCACGCTTTAAGCAATCAGCATTACAGCCTTCAACCAACTGACGTCCACCACCAACAAAGCTTAGGATCCGAACACAATAACACTAATAAGATATGAACCTTGCACAAAATAACAGAATATATTATCAAAGCCAAAATCTTATTTATATGATAATATGTATAAGCATGTTTATGATACACAGCGTTGCCTATCTGTCGCTTTTATGCCGGGGCTGTGTGTATATAAAAGGGACGGAATGTATGCTTTTATAAGGATTTAATAAAGTGGAAAGGGCAGTGCGATACGCGCTGCTGTTAAATGAAAGGAGCGCAGCACCCTGCTGTCCTCCTGATGGTCCGTTACGCAGCAGCAACTCTATAAACAGCCCCAAAACCTCTGAAATCTTCACTGTTTGATTTTTTCCCTCCAGCTTTCATTGTGATTGGGTCCATTAATGAGAAAGTGGAAAAAGTCGGGATTTTTCTTCCACTCAAAAGGCTTTATGTTGTGCTAAAACCCACACCAAAAAAATGTGTTGCTGGACCAAAGTGGATGTGAAAACTTTAGAAAAGTAAGAATTTTGGGCCTCATAAATATTTTTATGCTATAAATGTGTTCTTATGACACATTTATGTTCTTAGTTTAAGATGTTTATATAGTGTAATATTACGCAATCTGTTACACTGAAGGAAACTCTGTAAGCTAAATGTGAGAACTTTCATCGAACAATTCCTTAGTGGGTCTCAGGAAAACATTTTTTGCTTAAAGTAGCTATATGTAAGATTGTGGCCAAAACTGGTACTGCAGTAAAATTCAAAACACTGTAGTGCTTTGTTTCCCCTGCCCCTCCTCTCCAGACTCAAGGTTGCCAGATAGGTTGGCGGATCCTCATATTTGCCTAATCTAGTGTCTAATGTTATGTTTGGTATTGCTATAATTAGCGTGCTAAAGTTTGCAGTGTTACCATACTGTCTCAGCGTAACACAATGCTGATGTTAGTCACCGTTTTTGATTCTCAAACAATTCAGTCGCTTTGATGACCCACCAGCACAAGGACTACAATCTATGATCCAACATGAATAACGTTATTCAACTGTTGTAAATATTTGAAATATTCATCCCTACATCTAGTGGTGATACAAGTTAGCCAACCTTGGCTAAATCTTATCTGTCCAGTAGAAAATTAGCCACTTCGGCATTTGTCTTCAAATTCTTCTCCGCTTTCAGCTGTCTCCATCTTTCAAGGAGACGCTGTAAATGTAACTGGATATGAATCACATTTGGTGTGATTTGTGGACACTTTGGGTAAGATTCGTAAAATAACAGTTGTATCATTTCGAAGCTCCCAGAATCAACTGAAACCATTGATTATTTCCACTGCAACCAGTGTGTTTGGAGTCTGGATGTCAGCCGGTGTGTTGTGAGGATGAGGACGGGGGTGTGTGTGCAATGTGGGGAGGATGAGGATGTGTGTGTAGGAGAGGTGACCTGTTGGGGTGTGTCAGGTGTCAGATTGACCGTTCTGCTGGAATCTGCTCTGGCCGACACTAATTAGAAGACAGCTGTCTGACCAACTTGTAATGTGGATTGAAGTGACAGCTGGGGGAAACGGGCCTGCATTTGCATACTTATAGATTACAAAGAGTGTGTGTTTCTCAATGAGTGTGTATTTTTGTGTATAACAAATAAATAACGGAAAAGGGAAAAATGGACATGACTCTTGTACACATAGCAAAAAAAAAACGAAAACACTACATCTCCATGGCCAGCATGTTTTAGACTCTAGTGCAAAAATTCTAGGGCAAGTAGGTGGCATAACGGTAGGGTGTTCGCCCCGTGATCAGAAGGTCGCAGGTTCGAATCCAGGGCCGGTAGGGTTACCACTGAGGTACTCATGAGCAAGGTACCGTCCCCAAGCACTGCTCCCCGGGATCTTGTTAGCTGCCTACTGCTCCTTCACGGATGGGGTGAATGCAGAGGTCACATTTCATTGTGGTGGACTGTGTGCTGTGGTGTGTTCACACTGACAAAAATAATCACTCAAACTAACATGGGTGGATAATAAAATAATGACACAAATAACACATTTTACAGACGGAAAAATGGATAGAACTCATGAATGAGCGCATGTATCAACAACGTGAATCAGAGCAACATACTCATTATAGCCTGCATGTTCAGAGGCAGAATGCCGTTTCTAGCGCAAAAACTGTTGGAAGAGTAGCGGAGCCAAAAAATGGGTGTAATAATAATAATAATAATAATAATAATAATGCAGAAGCAGAAAAATTATGCTGTAGCACTCCATGCTTGGATCCCCAATTAGGCAAAATGAACAGAACTTCTCACTGAAACCTTTTTGTGATTTGATTTCATCATCTTACAGCACAAAAAACTCCTAATTTTCTGTAGCTTGTAATTCTATTTTATAGCTTGATTATGAAATTTTGCAGTTTTAAAGCTAGCTTCTCTGACCCTGCAAATAAAAAAATAAATCCACTCTTTATTTCAAACGCGAACTCCATCTCCATTTAAATTGCCTTTTTAAAAAAACGAGTCCAATCTCATCTTTGTCAAAGTTCGGCCTCCCGCCCGCCCTACAAAATGGCAGCCATTGATGAAACATCAGCAGGGCGGCAGATCAAAGCCCCTCGACCTCGCCTCCCTCGCCGAAGTGCTGAGGCAGCGTTGCTTCATTCGGCCCTCAGATCTTTACCATCCTATCCCATCTCGCACACACAACCACACTCAAACACACACGCCTTCCCCCAAATCAATCCACACAGGAATCAGCATCACCATTAACCAATCAGCGCATAAACAGATCTGGAGCTCGCCTCTCTCTGCTCATTTAGTACTTACTGGGAAGCGAACATGGCAGGTAGCGAACGATTCCTCTCAGTTCAAATGGAAACTAGAGAGAGGGAAGGGTGTAGAGGGGTTATAAAAATTCTGTTTGCTGTAAGCACCAATAATGGCTGAAAGAAAAAGATTTTGACTGAAACAGTCGGAAGCCAAAATGCAGTTTTACAGTCCACTTAAAGAACGCCACAAAATCAAATTTGAACATCAAAATCAGGTTTATATTTAAAAAATGAAGGAGTTTGCTTTGTTGCAGTTGTTAGTGTCTCTTGTACTCCATGATATAAATACAAAATAAAACAAAGTATAAAAAGTATAAAACTTGTATAAACCTAGACTTTATGAAGATATTATTATTATTATTATTATTAGGGGGCCATGCAGTGGAACACTGTGTGGAACTCTATTGGAATCATGCTGATTTTTTCTTTTTTTTCTGCCTTAAAACGCATTGTGGAGAAAAAACTGTAAGACCTACAGCTTTGAAATTTGGCAGGTACTGTAGGTCCAGTACCCCACCCACTACTCAGGCAAAAAAATTGCACCAAAATAAGCTATTTTGCATTTTTCCAAAAAAAATTGCATTTTGCCTAATAACTTTTGAACCATAGCTCCGATTCTCAGAAATCTTATATCATCTTATTCCTTGGGTCAAGACAATTTTTTTTTCATCTATTTCTGCCATATTTGATTTTTTGCTAATTTGCATAAAATGAAAACCCATCTTTTTCGAACTAGTCCCTGGATTTTTGTCCAATCTGCATGCAACTGGTATCATTTGAATCCCAAGACACTCTTTTTTAATTTACAATTACAATTTCACAAATTTTTAATTTAGGTCTTCATATTTCTGTAATATGCAAATAAATGTGGTCGGCTTGGCATAGGACTGCAACACCACACGCAGAGTGTCATAGAAATTCGGCTCTGGGTGGGCTACAGCTTTGAAATTTGGCAGGTAGGTCCGGGACCCCACCCACTACTCAGGCAAAAAAAAAAAAAAATTGCACCACTCTGCCAGTTGGTGGCGCTATAAATATTGCAGTTATATTTATTATTATTATTATTATTAGTAGTAGTAGTAGTAGTAGTAGTAGTAGTATTACTTGAATTGCAATTTCCAAAAAAATTGAAAAATGATGGTTTGGCTTTGCAAATTTAAAAGAAAAATTGTTAAACTGATTTCAAGACCTGATTTGAGTTCTGAGTGTAAGAGAAAATTTGGAAAATGGATTTTTGATTTTAAAAACTTTTAAAAGCCTAATTCCAGATTTTTGTTTGTTTTAGAATCAAACATCAGGATCAGGATCAAGATATTTCCTGATTTTAGTTTTAGAATTGAAAATGCAGGTTTTAAAATTAATTTGATTAATATTTTATTTGATTTTTTAAATTGTTTTATTTTTCCTATATAGGAGGTTTAACATTGCTGTCTAGAAGTCTTGATATATATAAACCATATGCATAAAACGTAGTATCACTCTAAACGTAGTAAGTATCACTCTAAAATTGTGTTACAAATCTAAATGGTGATTTTGCTCTTACTCTCAGGCTTAGGTCTGTTTTTCTGGCATTCTCAGATAGGAGGGTGGAGTTATTCTAATGTCCCCTGCTGTGACGTAGAAGCAGAGGAGAACTCTAAACGGCTCATTTAAGCACATGATTTGTGACATTCATAAATTAATGCTGACACAATTTACCATTTTTATCAACCTTACAGTGTGTGTAGAGGCAGTACAGTCCCAAATAAAAAAAAGTCATTTTTAGCAAGACCAAAGTCATTTTTTTTTCATAATATGGGACCTTTTAGTGCTGGCTCTGTCACCTAAACTGGACCTAAACTTTACTGAAAGTTACTTTTAGCATCTTTATATGACACTCTTAGATCCTATTTTAAGCTTATTATGAGTGGTCAAAAAATTGGGATTAAAGAACGAATAAAATAACTATTACTGATTTATTGTGAGCTGTAAAACTTTGTATAGTACGACTAAGCATTTGTGGGGTAAATAACCGTTAAGATAAACAACATAAATTTCCCTGATCCAAACCTAAAATCACCTTAAATGAACCTATTTTTCTCAGTGCACAGTTCTCTGATCGCTTCCACATCACAGCCGGACAGTCCTGTTAGTCACGGCGCTGCAAAGCAATTAAACAATTCTACACAACGAACATAGAAACCCACCCGGGGCCCCAAAACGCATTTACAATAGGATGCTTTGCGTATTTATTTATTATGTCTCTGGGCTTCATAAATTTCTGAATTAATTCCCAAGGCCCTCCGTGTGCCGAGTTTTCTAATTTCATTTCAGACGAGCATCGGAGTGAAACCAAGCTCCACACGATCGATAGGCCATTTGAACGTTTTGCCATTTCTTTCTTTCTAAGGTGAAATTAATATTTGTTGTTGCAGTGATATCAGCAGCTGGTATATTTAGCCGTGCGTTATATCAGCCGTGGTGCGGTGCTTTACCTCTCCCCCCCTGCAACCCTTTTCATTATTTGAAGGCTCATTGGCTGATGCTAAATTAGTCTCCAAAGACTAATGATCTGGAATGTTTGCTTTCTACCAGCTTTCCCACCAAACACACACACTCACACACACTGCTCTACAGCAGCGAACACGCTTCATACAGTTCAGAGTATGCCATGTTAGACAGAGTAAATAAGCACACGGTCTCAACTAATCCGGAACTGATATGCATTTAAGTCAGTGACGCTCGCCCTCAACTTCCTAACAAAAATCGGAAAACAGGCTTTAGATTTGATTTAGGTTTCTGATTGTAAAATAATAATTAGGGTTGCACCGATACCGATACCAGTATCGGGTATCGGGCCGATACTTCATTAATATACTCGTACTCGTAAATAAATTGCCGATACCATGCGCCAATACCACTCAATGGTATTTCACTACAACAAACGTCGTAGTCGGCGGATGTTATTTTGTTGTCCGAACTGACTTCAATGTCTAGGGTGAGACCACGATCCAGAAACTTAGGTTCAGAGGTCCTGCCCACAAACTTGTGTGAAATCCAGGGCTCCAGATGGCGACTACAATGTTCGCCAGTGCGACTGGATTTTTTTTTTTCCAACTAGTTTGTTCTTTCCAGTCGCCAATTTCAACTGTCTCTCTCAATCCAAGGGATGTTTTTTTAAAGAAGCAAGAAACGGCTTTTAATTATCCGCAGATAGTCTCACCTCCAGCGTTTCCCGCAACACTTTATAGTTAAGGTGGCCGTCGTGAGTACATCCCCTGCGGGGAAAATAAATAAACATAAAAATCCTGCTGTATCCATAGACAGTAAAAGAAGACCGCATTACGATGAAGCCGAATAGCGGCATCTAAACTTCCGAATTCAAAAGAAGATGCTACAATGTTTATATGAAATAGAACTGAACGCGGAAGTTCCCGACGCTTTTTGTAACTTAGCAACAACAAGCGCTGAGAAAGTGCTTTGGAATTGAGATTTTGATCCACTCTCAGTGTAAAAAAAAGTGTTTGGTGGACAGGTTAGTTTTTTTTGTTGTTTTTTTTTTGTTTGTTTTTATACCGCAGCGCTCAGAGTGCTTCAAGTTGAAATCTGTTCAACTTCTAGAACAGCGCTTTGTTCGTCAACATCACTTCTCTCTTGCTGGCCAATCAAAATCAAGGAAGCGTTAGTCATAATGTAAATATAAGCCAGGCTCCTAACTTCTTTCTTTCGTCTGGAGCCCTGAATGTGTCAACAGAGTAAGTTTTGCTGACTTTTAAGTTGCTTGTGTTGACTACGCAGTACATTTCATTTCATTTATCTGCTTATTTTTACATTTTGTCTAATGTGATGACACTTTTTTGTTACAACCAGAAAGATCTGTTTATTTTTGGCGTTTATTCTTTTGTTAATGATTTGATATTTAGCCTTATTATAATCTGCAAAGGAGAAAATAAAATCTTCCTTCCAATTAATTACATCTAAGAATCTAAGAAGTATCAGTATCAGTACTCGGTATCGGCAAGTACACAAATAAAAATACTCGTACTCGTATCGGTTTGTAAAAAAGTGGTATCGTTGCATCCCTAATAATAATAATTTAAAAATAGCAATAATAATAATAATAATAAAGGACATGGTTTGGCTTTGCAAATTTAAAAGAAAAATTGCTAAACTGATTTCAATACCTGATTTGAGGTTCTGATTGTAAGAGAAAATTTGGAAAATTTTTGAATTTGAAAATGTATTTTTTAGCAATAAAACTTTTAAAAGCCAAATTCCATGTTTTTATTTGTTCTAGAATCAGACATTTGGATCAGGAACAGGATATATCCTGATGTTGGTTTTAGAATTGAAAATGCAGGTCTTAAAATTAATTTTATTAATGTTTTATTTTATTTTATTATTTTTTGTAATAATTTGAATCCGATTTGGGTCCAATTTTCAGTTTCCAATTTTCATTTTACAGGTCTGTAAAACTGTCTAATTTTTATCTTATAGATAAACAGATATTGCATTTGTTTGAGAAACAGTCTTAAATATTAAAGAAGGGGAAAATGTTTTTCTGGTAATAAAATATAAAAACATTTTCCCCTTTTTATTTTCCAAATTGTTCAGAGTCAGAAATCCCCCAAAAAATGCAATTTACCCAGATCTCGTTCATACTCCATATTTCTTTCTGCTGATGTTTTTATATTTTTTCACATTTGACATGAAAACTGGTGACGGCAAGAAACAGAAAGCAAACACTTGCGAGCATGGCAAGATGGCAGGTGGTTGGGGAATTGGGTGGAGTGAGATGGTGGAGGGGAAATAAGCCTTAGGGGTGGTGGTGGTAGAGTGTGTATGAGGGTGTGTGTGTGTGTTTGTGTGTGTGTTATAACCCATCAAACAAGCGTCTGTCACTGCCACAAGTGGGAATGGGAAGTGAAACAGGACCCCGTTGGGACGAGATCAATTATTTCAACCCTGCTTTTTAATATCTGCTGAAATGCACTGGAGGGAAAATGTATTCCGCCGAGGCTTTAGGACCCAAACCGAATCTGCCGAAAAAACCCTCTCCCCACTTTCCCCTCGGAGCAGTGGGAACCTGAGGGGGGAAAGTGGAGGGAGAATTGTTTATTGGGCAGGTGTCAGTGTGAAGGAGGCTTGAAAAGAGAGTGATGGAGAATGGAGGGATGCAGAGGGAGAGCTGTCAGTTCGTCTCTCGCTCGTCTCTTTAAGCCGGCCGGCAAATTCCACAGTTAACAGTGCACTCAGCTCTATCTCCAGCTGCACCTGCATCTCCAAACCGACCCGTTTAAGAACGCTCGGAACTGGCTTCTGCTCGCATCTCGCTGGAAAACTGGAAAAAGTTTCAAGGTTCAAGGTACTTTATTGTCATCAGTCGCTTTATACAAGTACAAAGTGTGATGAGACAGCGTCTCCCCATGGCCCATACAGTACATATAGTAAACATACAGTAACAACATATAGTAACACAGAAACATTCAACAGAACAGAATGTGCAAAAACCGCCATCAACCAAGAACTAACAAACCTGCAGTCACAAAACCCTGTTTAAAAGTGAGCCAGGACTTGAATCAGCAACACTCCGAATAACGGGGCCAACTCCCTAACCACTACGATTAGAGGTGTGAACCTTTACTGGTCTCACGATTCGATTCAGTTATGATTATTAGGTCAACAATATGATAGGATATCTCAATGAATCACAATGCATGCCATGACTTATTCATTCATTATCCGAACCGCTTAATCCCTATCAGGGTCTTGGGGACTGGAGCCTATCCCAGGAACTATAGTCGCAAGGTCGGGACCAACCTGGGGCAGGCGCCAACACAATGCAGGTCACACACACACAACCACACTCACAGTCACATATTACCGGGCCAATTTGCATTTGCCCATGAAACTACAGGAGTGTAGGAGGAATCCAGAGTTTCTCCTCTCTCTCCTTCTCAATCTCTCTAAGAAGAGATTGACAGAACCATGACAATCTGAGATTCCTTGTATTGTAATTAACTTTTTGGAGAAAAAGTTGTATTGTACGGCACAAATCGTGCAAACCTCGAAAAAATTATAGAAATAGTCTATATGCTATGCTGTGTTCACAATGACATAATCACTCACTTAATCACTCACTTCAAACTGCATAAATGGATTCTGTCAACAAATTTCTCCTCAAGACAGCTGAAAGAAAATTTTTAGATGAAAACTGGACTCACTGAGAAGAATGCGGTGTTATAGTGTCCGAAATAAGTAATCCCACGTGTGCCGTGAACTCCTAGCATGGAGCACGTCATAAACAAGCTGAAATGTCACAGGTTGGCAGACTGCAGCATCCCGGCCTTCTGCTCCATGCCCTTGAACGAGACGCCACGCCATAAACCAGGATGGAGCGACGATAAAATAAAAGTTCTAACTTTTCAGTTACACTTCGGATAAGTTTGTGCCTTTAGACCTTTAGACCTGAGTTTTGGTGAGCTTCTACCTGAGACAAGGTGTCAGTTCTCTGGCAAACTTGTGACAATGTTCTGGCAACAATGACAAATTGTTGCTAGTGTCAAATGTATTTGCCAGTGATTTGCCAAAACAATTTACCAGTAATAGCAAACTTTTGGTGAACTTTTGGTGACAAATTTGCCAGGTGCAAGTTTTGCACAAAGTTTGCTAGAAGTCCACCTCAAGTTTGCCACAAACATAATTAGCATGTGAAAATATGACCTTGCTGCAAATTTGCGGCAACATTGTTAAAAGTTAACAGCAACTGCTTGCCAGAAGCCAAAATATTTTGTAAGAGTTAGCACTGGAATGTTTGTAACCTCTAAAAGTCTTAAATATCAGTTTAAATATCAAATCTCAAATTTTCTTCTTGCAGTCATAACATTTGTGTCCTTTCAGGAACGACACTCGCAGGTAAACAAAGCCGCCTGTTGCTAAGGATATTGCTCCAGTGACAACAGCAGCATCAGCATTTGTCGTTGGCGATCCGTGGGGTTTTCTTTGAACACAGATTACTCGAATCCTCCGTTCGCACTTTAGTCGCCTCCCATCCTCGCGAGAACCCACTCGTTTAGCCGAGTGTTTGCCACCACGTCGCCAATTAAAACACAGCTTCACAAAATTTGCATTTATTAACACTACTTCCAGCGTAGATTCATTCTGAATCTGCAGGGAAACTCTGCAGCATTTGGGAGAAGCTCCTCATTTCGCTCTTAAAGCGAGGCGATTCAAAGCCGGCAGATGCCAACCCAATTACGTTCACATCAGAAAGCGCAATAAGGCTACCGCCATTGTGGAATTGCGAGCCGTTCTGTGGCCTGGAACAATGCGAGCTTTTAAACACAAACGATCCAATGCAATCCCCCTGCTAGAAAACACAAAAAATTGGTTTTGCTGTAGTGGTCTTTTTATGGCGCTATCAGGGTGTTTGGGTGTGTATTGCGGTGTGTAATGATCGACGGGAACTGATTACTTTAATAAGAAGAATCCAGTTTGTAAGCAAGGGTTGAAATCAGAGTGTTACACTGGCAATAATGTTATTAAAGTCACTCTTCACTTGAACTCTTTAATGTCCTTTTTGCACATTGCTGCTTGGACGACTACAGAGTGCATAATAACTTTTCACATGTTGTTGCTCACCAAGTTGATTTAGCAAATCTAACTCCAACTTTTGCTGTTACTTTTTCAAATCTTATTTCATATTTTGAAAGTGAGTGATTGTTTGTCATTGTGAACACACCACAGCATAGCATACAGTGCACCACAATCAAATGTGGCCTCTGCATTTGACCCATCCATAAAGAAGCAGTGGGAAGATGACATGAGCAGCACCAGGGGATCAGTGCTTGAGGACAGTACCTTGCTCACGAGTACCTCTTTGGTACCTTTACCGGTCAGGGATTTGAACCAGCGACCTTCCGATCACAGAGCGAATGCCTAACCATTACACTACCAACTGCCCTGTTACTTATTTTATGAGGGAAGGAATTGGTACAATGAAGGTACCACTGAGGTACTCATGAGCAAGGTACCCTCCCCAAGAACTGCTCCCCAGGTGCTCGCAAAGATGCCCACTGCTCCTTCACGGATGGGTTAAATGCAGAGGTCACATTTTGTTGTGGTGTGCTGTGGTGTGTTCACAATGACAAATTTTTACTAAAATCCCACATTTTGATGGAACATTTGGCTTTAAAAAAGGGGGGATGCAAATTTTTTGCAACGTTCAAACCATTAAAAATTGGTCGACTAATTCAATTTTGCATGTTTTAAAGTGAATTGATGCCACAGACGTGTGATTTTCTCTACCAATGACTACTTACTGTCATTTTTTTTTTTTTTTTTGTCATTTTTTCATGCATCCGCACAGTTTGCAGGGCAGAGATATTAACTACAGGCCAAGCCGGTTTGAGAGGAAGCGAGAGAGAGAGCCCGAACTCCATCAGCTGGCAGATTAGAGCCTGCCATTCCGAAATCTTTGGCTGGCGATGCCCATAGAGACCCGGCCCCGGCCGGTTCACACGCCGACGCTGTCTCGGCGATAATGATGAAGGCTCAAAGCTGTTACTAGCCACGCATAAGAAACAGGCCGCTCGGTAAACCCCATTCATTAAACATGCGTGGGGAAATGGATCCCCTACGTCACCTACCCAGAGATCAAAATAAAAACCCCGAAACCCCGGCCGCGGATAAGAGATGGAGCTTGTGTCGTCCCCGCGTCTGTTCCCATGCTAATCGAGCTGCAGGAAGTCGGCTGCCGGTCTTATCATCAAAAGCCAATCTGCATACATTCGCACACATTTTGGCAAACGCTCAAGTACTAGATACGGTCAAGTTGGGCTGTCTCGCATGGTACGTTACCCATAACGGGGCACCACGGTGATAATGAGGTATTGATTAATATGTTTTAAATTTGGGGCTTTTTTGTGTGGCAGGTATTTTCCGCAGAAAATAAAATGGAAATGGTAAAATGGAAATGGAATCTGGACTTTGCCATTCAGTCTTCAGTTTCTATATGAGACCATGCAATAAAGAAAAATTAAATGAAATAACTCCATTTACATCTACTGTAAATTTTCCATTTATGTATGAGTCATTTGTGAAAACTCAAAGATAAAAGTAAAAGTAAAACTTTGTCTTTTCCTTATTACTTTTTCATATTCTATATTCTTGTGGTGTTTCGGTGTCATAAATAAAATGTAGATGTTAATAGGGAAAGGAAAAGGCAATCTTGAATTTGCGTTTGCTTTGTCTTCACAGAAAGTACAATAACTGCTAAAATTAAAAAGAAAATTCTATGTTCACGTCAAATTTTCCTTTCTGTGGCTTATAGGTGTTTCTCTGACAAAATTAAAATGAAAACTCAAAATGGATACATTAATAGCAATGTTCCTGTTTGAATTTCTATTTATAGCGCGAACAGCATTTTACACAATTTTGCATTGTTACTACATATTTGCACAACATCTTCGTCTCTCTTTTTAGTTATAGTCTCTGTTTGTAGTTTAAAGTTTAAAGTTTACATTTATATTGTACTTCTGGTTTAAAGTGTATATTTTATATTCTATTTATATATTTTATTGTGCCTTATTTGTTCCTTGTAACGTTCTTTGTTGTTTGCACTGTTAAAACTGGAGCCACGTCGTCTCCTCTCTCTGTGTACTTGTACAGTATATAGCAGAGATGACAAATTTTACTTTGACTTTGACTTTGAAGCTGAAAAAATGAAAAGCCAAAGTCAAATGAGTCCTAGCGCCGTCTGCTGCTCTTTAACTTTTCATTTAACGTTTTGCCTTTTTTTTCCGACTTTGCCATTTAAGATGCCAGTTCTTATGGCTCAGCTCACCAAAAAGAGCCAGCTCGGTTGATTACCATGTAGCTTTTGCTTAAATTAATTTATTACCAGGAATAACGAAGAATTGTGTGTAAAATGAATTACTAAAGTACAAAACATACTATATTATATCAAATGTTTATTATATAAATGTCTTTACATTTTTACAGAGTTATGTTTTCTTCAGTATGTGCATCAGTGTTTGATGATCAAAACGGATTTTGTGTCTGAAGGCAGACAGGCTCTGACATAGAGGCCATCATTTCTCATAGCTGCTATCATATTATGTGACCCTACTGTAACTCTGTAAAAAATATATAAAAACATGTAGAGTTCAACTGTACAGTAATTTTTTTTTTTACCAGATATCGTATTGAATTTGAATGATAATCATATTCGAATCGAATCGTGAGACCAGTGGAGGCTCACACCTCTGCACACTACTGTACATACTAACAGAGCATATCTCCAGTCCAGTTGAAGTTGCCCTTTGACGCACAAGATCCCATGCCCTACGTGAATAATTCAGTTTGAAAATCTGCTCCGGCCAAAATCAACAAAAACTCTGCACTCCCACCGACTGGGTCTGAATGAAATATTATCCACTTTCCTTTGCACTATTTAAAGAGCCACATTGTTTATAAAGGCATATTTTTTTTGCCGTAGTCGTTACGGGCGAGCCGTTCACACTGGTGCCAGACATGCTTTGCATGGCAGACGAAGTCAGACGTGCCGGGCCAGAACTGCATTTGAATGTTGACCACCCACAATGAAGCCTTTTTTTTTACTCTCATACAATAACAATGAATCCCACATTCCTGTAGCTTTACTTCATAAGTCATAAGTCACAGCCAGTTCCAAATGATACATGTGGGAAGATCACTCCACATCTCCCTCTTCCTTTCTCGTCCTCCTCTTCTTTCGGCAGGAGCTACAGGAAATGAATTTGGGCTGCAAAAAAGGGCTTAAAGGCTTCTTTTCCACTACTCTGGTGACTGTGCTGTTTCCAGCTCCCAAATATGAATAACAAAGTGTACACTGGCAACTAACATAGTGTACATTAGCAAACAAACATATTGCACATTAGCAACCAACATAGTGCACATTAGCAATTAACAGTGTACATTAGCAACTAACGTAGTGCACATTAGCAGCTAACATAGTGTTGCTAACATAGATGCGAACACCCTAACCGCTGCGTAGTTCAAATATGAGTATTTGATGTAACACTAGCCAGAGCGTGGGAAAACATTAATGTTAAATAGCATTAATATAGGTAATTGTTGTTCATCACCAGCACCATAACCAGAACTAAAGTAGTGAAAATGAGATGGCTATGCCACTGGTCTGTCTGAATTCACCTCCTGCCACAAGGCCAAGTGTGCGTATCTCTGTGTGTGTGTATGTGTGTGTGAGTGTGTGTGTGTGTGTGTGTGTGGAAGGAGGGAAAATCTGTGAGCGAGTTTCTCCTCTCCGTCTCTGGAGCCGCCATTATCACCTAATGCTCTCTTAATTGTTTTCATTGCAACACGTCGCCCTTTAAAAGAGCCGATTCACATTCTGCGCTCTGTATTGATTTGCATAAATCTCCCTTTTTCATTTATCCGCCATTAACATATTTTACATGATTTGTTAAAAGGGCTCACAGGAGCTATGCTAATATGAGGTTATTTGCATGTCTGTCTGTCTGTGTGTGTGTGTGTGTGTGTGAGGAGGTGGCATGGTTAAATGAAAAAGGAGGAGAGAGCATCACTCCATCAAAGGCACCGTGATCTCAGCCGTCTGTTTCTGCACCTCATCTCATGCATGATCATGCAGCTTCATCCGGCATAAAGATTGTAGTTTCTTATAATGTCATCGATCGTATCTGGGTGACAGTGACATTAAAGGTCCCATATTAACAAGTTAAAATAGGTCTATGAGCTCCACTAAACATGTCTCTGAAGTAGTTTGCTGAAAATACCTCTCAGATTAGGCATTTACGCCTACTTTTTACCCCTCAATTTCAGTCCCTTTTAGAACAGGCCGTTTCTCATTAGTATTCCTAAGTGCAAATGAGCCGCTGCTGCCCACTGGGGTGTAGACAGCACAGCGAGAGTTTACCTCATGTGAAAAAACTCGACTGACAGACCATCCATACAGCCATACATGTTCAACACAACACCGGTAGACTTCATTACGATTCCTACGCTGGCACTTTCAAGAAAACATGGCGGGTCAGGAAGCGCTAGCAGTTCTACCCGGTGGGCGGAGCTTCTCAGATAGGAGGGTGGAGTTATTCAAATGTCCCTTACTGTGATGCAGAAGTAGAGAAGAAATCTAAACAGCTCGTTAAGTTCTGACATTCGTAAATTAATATTAACACAACTGACCTTTTTTTTTTTTTTTAACAAATTTACAGTGTGTGTAGGGGCAGTACAGACCCAAATGGATGTCCAAAGAACAGAAAAAGTGATTTTCTTCATAATATGGGACAATTAAGTTTTAGTGACATTTTTGGTGAGATTCTTTATTAAAAATGCACCTGATTATATCAGTCGTTTTGTCAATACATGTTGTTTTATAGTGTGGACCTGGTCAGCTAATATTACCAAAAATCCTACAGTTTTTATCTGATGAATTGAGTTTCTTTGACTAAAAGCATTGTTTAGGACTTTTTTTACTAACTCATTTTACAATGTTTGAGTTAGCAAATTTGGGTTGGGAACTGCAGTTCAGCGAACAGAAATTATATTTATATGCACTATAACCAGTCATTTAATGTGCACTGCTCCCAATTCAATATAAAAGGTCAGCATTTGATTTCGTTGAGAATAATAAAATGCTGTTTCCCTCACATCTAACAAGGTTAATTTCAAAAGCTTAGAGTATAAAGCTTGCCAAACCAGTGGAGGCTGGGTGGGTGCTTTTGTGAATTACCTCTTATGAAATAACTGGAATATTAAGAGTGATACCAACTTCGCACAGTCCTGATCCAGTTATTGTAAGATTTGGGTCGAGTGTGAGGTTGAAACAGACGCCTCGAGGGCAGATTCTTACAGGAGACGACGCTCAACTGAAGAAGTGGTGCCTGTGGATTTTACAAGTCTGATGGTGTGACCTCTTGTCTCTGAAATGGACTTAAAAGCAGATCTCACAGTCGACTGGCGTCTCGTAGGACCTCTTCTCCTTTCAGGATTTCTGGAAATTGATTCCCTCCGATCCAAGCCTCAGGACTTTCCCGTTCTCAGGGCCTCTGCTCTTCATGCTCTTCATGCTCTTCATTCTCTTCATTCTCTAGCATTAGTGAGACACAAAGCATCAATGAAGAACATAAGTTAATTAACACAAATTTATCATGCAACTGAACAGCAAATTGGTGGCAGTTGGTGGGGCATTTGGTTCGCCCTGTGATCAGAAGATCATCAGTTCACTGGTACACATGAGTAAGGTACCATCCCCAAGCACTGCTTCCCAGGCCCTGCCCATGTTAGTTGCCCACTGCTCCTTCACAGACAAATACAGAGGACACATTTCGTTGTGGTGCAGTGCTGTGCTGTGTTCACAATGTAATCACACATTTCTCATCGAATGCATTTCATCACAATGTTGATCCTGTGTTTACGTACATATGACAAATGAAACTACTATTGGGATAAACCAGATTTATTGGAGTAAGGGCAGTAAGGGCTAGATTTTATCATATTCTCATGATGGAATCCTTTTAATCGAGTTCATCCCAAAAGTAGTTCAGAAATCGATTTCAGGGATTTCATCCTGATATGAACTAAGACAGAAATAAAAAATGATTTCTAAACCACGATCAGGGATTCCAGCCTTCGAATGATAATAGCTGAACATACAACAGCATGCATTTAAATAAAGTGTGCTACAGTAGCACGGGAGGTAAAAGTCCTCATGGGAGGTAAACCAGGACAAACAGACAGTGACCAATGAAGCAATGAAAAATAATTCGAACAGTTTGGTAAAACGGTCAGGAGTGCTACATACAAAAAGAACAAACACATATGCACTGTTTATATATATATGGCATATCTAGGACATATCTAGGCCAAAAACACCACTATCATTTTAGTTATTCCAAAGACTACGCTTTGTAATTTTCCCCACTGAAAACTCTTTTTAATAGCATGTTACACATACAGGTAGGTAACACATTTAGCATCTCTGGTGGACTAAATCGCCCTGGCTTGACTTTCCTTTGTTTGGCCATGTAGCTAGCATCGATTTGCTGTCTTAAGTGCAGAAGATTCGCATGAGTCAAAGAGAGAAAGCTGACAAATGTGTCAGGAAAAGCAACAGCAACAAGACGTTTAGTAACTCGGATCTGTTAAAGTTACAGAGGGAGCATGTTTTTTCTTTATAGCTACCTTTCATGGGAAGCCAGAAGCGTTAGAATGAAAAGTGTGAGAGTGAACTCTTTGGAGATTAACAGATGGAAAATGATCAGAGACTTGGAGGTCAAGATCTTTATGTTTGTATGGGAGGACGTCCAATGCAGAGACCTTTTCTAACATGCTGCTCTTTTATAGAGTATAACAGCACACCAAGTTCTGAAATTTTACATTTAAATTTAAATAATTTCTGTGTTTCCATCCAGCAGTTGCATTCATTTTTAAAAAATTTTATAAACTCAGTATGACGGGTTTGGTTCCAAAATGCAATAAACGGCAAACAAATCAAGTTACCGCCAAAATAAGTTCCGCATTTGGTGACTATTGAGAATAAATTTTATATAAAATGCAATATCCGCTGTGTTTCTCTGCACTGTTTCTTCCCTTTTTCCCCAAACCGCGACAAACGCCAGTCCCAACATTTCTGTTCAACCAATCACAGCGCACTATTCCAAGACACTAACTATTACGGCAGCGCCCTATAAACCTATAAACCTTAAGTCACAGGGGAACTGTTGCTCCGTTTACAGACATAACGCATTTCTAAACATAATTATTAGAATTTGTGACTAATTGCCAACTTGCCTTATTGATAAGCTGACTCATTTCTTGTGAGTTTGTGATCACATTACAAAGTGAACATGAAGGTAATAATCTCTCCTAAAAGCAGTGGTCACACCGTACCTCCTTGATAATGGAAAAGTGAATTCAAGGATAAGTGTGATTTCTGCAACGTCAACTTGGATCAACGCCACAAAAACTTTACGTCCTGCACCAAGCTGAGAGTTTTAATCAGTTTTCCGACAACAAGAGTTGTTGACAGAAGCACAGAGAAGATATTATCTGGCTTTTTTTCTCCAGCAGGTGTTTTCTGCAGACAGTGAAATTTTATTGACAGCACTTTGACAGCTTTCATTATTTGGTGAAGCGCTGCCTGTTTGTCACGTTACAGTGGAATCTGTGGTGCAGCAGTGCAGAAAGGGCTGGGAGGATGAAATGGGCTCATGCTTGTTTTCTAACATGTCAATACCACCACAAAGCAGTAAATGCATTACTCCGCCTCTCCCATCCTTCGCTTGAAATCTGTGTGAATCACAAAAAAAGAAAAATTAAGTGGTGGAGATGTTCATTACGACTGATCGCACGCTACACAACCAGAAATCACAACCAATTCCTGACCCGACTGTGAAATTTTTCACAAGCACTTGTAATCTCCCATTAACATGATAAACAGAATAAATGTGGAGACTCCAGCTATTTTCTGTGATTGTTCACACTGTCCTCAGATCAGAATGCAGGGGTACCTTTACTGGTTCTGGACTTAAACCAACAATTATATATATAATATTTATATAATATTATCCATATATATAATAATGTAATATTTATATAAGATTGTATATAATTTCAGATTTAGTCTTTTTTCTTTCTTTCTCTTTAACTGTGCATCAGCAGTCACTATATCTTCATTATTAATATTATCTTCTTCACCTTCTTGTTTTGTTTTTCATATTATTATTGTGACTGTGCTATTATTATTATTATTATTATTATTATTATTATTATTATTATTGTTATTATTATTATTATTATTATTATTATTCCACCCACTTTTTGGTGACGCTACTCATCCTACAGTTTTTGCGCTAGAAACACCATTCCAGTTCTAAAATGTGCAGGCTATAGCGCTGTATGTTGCGCTTCACGTTGTCAATGTGTGCACTCATTCGCATGTTCTTTGTATTTCCCACCCCTAAAATGTGTTATTTGCATCATTATTTCGTTATCCACCCATGTTTGGTGCCACTACTCCTCCTACAGTTTTTGTGCCATAAATGCCATTCCAACTCTAACACATGCAGGCTATAGCGCTGTAGTGTGCTTTCATACACATTTGTGGTTCGTCCATTCGTTCGAAACTGCTTTTGTGTTTAATGACAAAATGTTGCTGAGTGCATTATAAACAGTGCCGTTTGCATCATAAACGTGATAAATCTAACCCTAATGCTCTTGCTGCAAAAAAGCATTTTTGTGAAAATGCCTCTAGTTATTATTATTATTATTATTATTATTACCACTTTTTTGCCATTAAACTCCTTCCACAACTCCCCATTTAGAAGACACTCTATTACTTACTTCTTTTTATCGACACACCACGAGTCCATCTTTTCTCTCCTTCGCTTCATCCTATTTTTCCCCATTGACTTCCCATTGACTACATTTTCAAACAGCTGTCATCTCCAGATGGGGTCACAACAGAGGTCAGATTTTTCCCATGGACTTTATAGGGCAAATTGTCTCTGAGACATCATCATAACCTTTTTCATTCCAATGAACCAGTTTATTCCTCCTTTTTGACGATATTTCTCAGTTTTTTACGTCTTCCAGCGCACAGCAATCCTGCATTTTACTCCAGGAAATAAGTTTAATTCAATTGTTACCGCACAGCGAATCAGGACACATTTTAGTACTTGTTGTACTCATAGAACTGTGAGACAAAAAGAATCTTCACATGGTAAGGAAAAAGGAACAATTTCCTCTTTCCAATGATAGTCTGGCAAGAGAAAAAAAATCACTTCTAGGAGAGAGAGAGAGGAAGAGTGCCTACAATACAATGCGTACAAATGTGGCAGAATTATATGGAATAATATATGCAGAAGAATATACTGTATATGCTTGACAAATGCTGACCAATTTTCACATTTCTTTCACAGTTGTATTCAGAAAATTAAAATTGCACCACAGTGATAATTGTATTGGCCACCGCAACTTAAATGTAGCTACAATGCCTTGTGAAATGCAAATTATCACAAATAACATAAGTTTACATAGTAAAATTAACTTTACATATACTTTTTTGGGAAGTGTTTCATAACTTTAATGTTTTAATGTTTTATAACTATTTGCAATAGAAAGTAGAGGTATGTTTCTGGAACTTTCCATAACTTTCCACATACAGTGTTACGTAATAGAATTCTATTAATACGTATACACGTTAAATGTACTAGTATGTAAGAATAGAAGTAGTACGTGCCTTACGTGTCGTAATTTGATTGGATCCTGAAGTATATATATATGATACAAGAACGTAAAGAACTAGTTTTGTATTGAATTGTGTTAGAGCTGAGAACTCAGGAGTGTTACAGTTTTTTGATCGTCACGTAACATCACGTAAAGTGTCTTTGTCGTCTTAGAGATTCATCTCTTGCTTGTAAAACTTTGAATTGTAGTAAAGAAAAGGACAACGGAAGACACTCAAGACTCCTTTTCAGATACATGTCGCATGCAAAGAAAGTTCAGAGTTTGAGGCAAATGAGACGGCGTGAGCTGCTCTCACAGTGTACTTGAGAAATGCCTTTCAATATTCCAGCATGCCTCTCCAATAAGTACTCCTTGAAGATAGATGACACATTTCTGACATGTAGTTCTTATTTATTCATTCTTTCATTATCCATTGTCGCTTAATCCCAACCAATCCCGGGAATTATGGGCGCAAGGCAGGGACAAACCCTGGGCAGGCGCCAAAACACTGCAGGGCACATACACAATCATCACTCATTCACACCTTACGGGGCCCATAATTTTTCACAATTTGTGCTTGGTTTAGAATTAACAAGGCCAGCAAGAGGAGCAGGACTGCACTAAATGTCATGTAAGCCGGATTAAGACAGGTGGAGCCCTGGACTTCACCCGCAGGGCAATAGTTTGCCCAGGCCTGGTCTGTGAGAATGACAGGTCCTGTGGTGGCCAAAATAAGGAACTGAAAATGTGGCTTGATCTGTTGACAATAAATACAAGAAACACATATGAGCGAGTGATTATTTGTCATTGTGAACACACCACACCACACAGTGCACCACAGCAAAATGTGACCTCCGCATTAGACCCATCCGTGAAGAAGCAGTGAGCAGCTTTTTGGGCAAGTCGCGGGGAGCAGTATGTGATGTTACCTTGCTCATGAGTACCTCAGTGGTACCTTTACCGGTCCAGGATTCAAACTGGCGACCATTCGATCATGGGGTGAACTTCTTAACCCATTACGCTTCCAAGTGCACCAAGGTCTCTTAAATTAGTTAGAAATTTCAAGCCACGAATGTGATTAGATTTAAAGGAAACAAAATGATGAAAGAAGCGGAAGAAGAAATAATGAATACAATAAGGGAGGTGCTTCTACCCAGCAGAAAACTACATCTTTGCGATTCGGCACATAGCCAAACGATGTTCATTCAATTTGCTCTGTCATGCCAGACAACACAACACAAACCCAACACAGCACAAATCAGGCAAAGACTTTTATTTGTTTTTATTTGTTTTTTTTTTTATATTTCCCTCTCGCCACTCGTTGTTTATGCTTTCCGCTAAGACGCCGCCACTCACGTCTCCCTTTCATCTCCGTCTCTCTTTTTCCCCAGGATTAGCCACGCAGCCAGCTGCGGCGGATCAAAGTGCCCACCGGGCGCCCGCTCTGAGCATCATTAGTGTCTCCCCCAGATCTCGTCAGCACCGACGCGATGCCCAGCGCCAAGCCCAACCGATGAAAAGATCGCTCGTGGAAAAAAGAGACGAGGTGGAGGAGGAGGAAGAGGAGGAGAAGGAGGAGGAAATGCTTAATTCTTCAGTGCAAAATGACGCTCGACCCCATGCTGCTCTATTCACTCACACACACACTTCTCTTGCTCTCAGAGTCACCTGCATGTTACAGATCTGCTCCAGAGGGAAGGAGAACGAGCCGGGTCTTTGGGTTTCTTATGATCTTTTATAAGAGGAGAAGAAGGGGCATGTGGGAAAGCAAAATAAGGTGAAGAGAAAGGCCGAACTGGGTTTATGCTTTAGTATCGAATTTCCACTCAAACCCTGCACTGTTGAGAGCGTTTCATATTTGTAGCATTGGTTGTTATCAAGAATATTTTCTAATTACAAGAACCGTCTTTTGCTAAAAAATCAGTGTTATGTAGAAGGACTTTTTGGAATCGTTTGTACCTCAAATCCTACAAACACCATCACAGTAGTGAGTCGAGTCCGGTCTCGAGACCAGTTTTTAAAAGTGACGGTCTTCTCTCAGACACGGCCATATTTGTACTCTGTATTATCATGGACTCAGGATTTTATTTCGAGACCACAACTCTGAGAATATTACTATTAAAACTCTTTAAGACCAACGCTGGCATTTGTTTATTAATTAGTGTTTTAATAACTCAGAATCTCTTCAACTTACAGAAACCTGACACATACTGTCAGAATTACAAGACTTTTAACTTACCGCAGATTAGATTCATTCCTCTATATGTGAAATTACTTCGGCGTAATTCCGTGCACAAAAACTGGAGTAATTGCATTAATTACACTATTCGCAATGTAAATGTCTTCGTGCTTGCGACTCTAGTATGGAACGCCATCATGCGCAAATTAGGTGGTCTTGTCCCCACCTCTACATCACAGGGTTTCAATGGCCTTATGTATCTTACTTGACCTTTAAAATCAATAATTCTTTAAAAAGATATTAGACTTAATTCATAATCATATCGTGAGGCTACGCCACATTATCCTAACCTGCAGATCTTGGCACAGGACTATATGTAAAAAAGTTTCATCTCTTTTAAGTCAACACCTACTTTTATACATCCGTATCTTGGCCAACCGCTGTCGGCCGTTTGGGTAGTCAGACTCAGATTTTAAGACAAAGTGGTCAGTCAGAAAATGCCATCGTGTATTAGTGGCATCCACTGACCTTTTGGTGGCTTAGTAGCGTGGACACCTACAAATTTTATGAAGTCAGGATCCCATTATACGCACCTCCATCCTCCATTTCCATTTACTGTGTCCAAGGGACATTCTTGGGTGATCGCTGCCATCTTCTCTGCCGTTCGCACCGTCAAATTCAACTGATCACAACCTGCACATTTTGAGACAGTTGACAGAGTTGTTAGTCAGCCTAAAAATGTTTGTCCTTGTACCAGAGACCCCTCGATGGTTTGATAACATTAGAAACATTTCAGATTCTAGCAAGTCAGGATCCCATCATGAGCACTCCCACAACTTGTCATGATTCAGATCCTTTTTTTAACCAGCGTTTTTAAAACCGAGCCGGAAAACAAGCGGCAGAGGTGAAGAAAAAGAGACAGCGGCTAATTGACGAGCATGTAGGCTGACAGCTCGGTGAGAGTTGGGAGCAGCTGAAACGGCTCGCTCTGCCAGATAATTTGACAGCTACTGTGTGTTTTAACTTGCCTTAACTCCACGGATACTCACGCAACAAAACCACATGAAACGTTCAAGCGTTGTGCGTTGAGACAGACGTGTAGCCGAGTCTGTCGCTACACACACACACACTCAAACTCCTCCAAACGCTGTGTTTGCCTTTATAGCATCAGAGCCCTGCGGTGACAACCGGGGGCGCTGCCGAAAAACAGTCTGGGGGTAGATGAAACAATCTCTGACTCCTGAGGAGTGAAATAAGTCACACGGGCGGAAGCTGAAACACGCAACGCACTCATTGAAATTCATCCCCTTCGCTCTGTCGCTCGCAGACAGCACTAAAAAACGAGCCGTGAAATAATTACATGAAACTTGCATTGGAGACGACGGGGAATGAAGCCAGTGTATGTGGGGAGTTCAGATTTTGGAG
Organism: Distichodus sexfasciatus; assembly: GCA_032718565.1. Taxonomy (NCBI): domain Eukaryota; kingdom Metazoa; phylum Chordata; class Actinopteri; order Characiformes; family Distichodontidae; genus Distichodus; species Distichodus sexfasciatus. The sequence continues at coordinate 532,623 of JAVGVS010000150.1, read as the reverse complement.
GTCACTACACAAATCAAGAGAATGGATAAACAGAAGTTGCTAAAGGACACATATTAACATTGCTTTTCGTCTCATTGTCTCGAGGTCACCTTATTTTTCTCCTGATCTCAATGTAACGAATGCTGCCAAGATGTGATTTGTCTCCATTGTAAAGATCATCTCTTTTATAACGACTAAACTACCAATGTCAAAGGAACACGTTACAATGTTTACATGAAATAGTAACAAACATGGAAGTGCCTGATGTTTTTCGTAACTTAGCAACAACAAACTCTGAGAGAAGCGCAGACAAAGTGCTCTGGAAGTGAGGTTTTGACCACCCTCAGCACAAAAAATGCATTTGGTGGACACGAGCCCTTAAAGGCACGCACACAACAGAACTTAACATGGCATCGCTTAGTAAAAACTGTGTTTTACACTGCCATGCCTTTTTAAAAATAAGAAAAAAATTACTATTTTTGGGGAAAAAATACTTATTTCAAGCAAAATTCTCTGCCAGTGCAGCAAGAAAATTGCACTTGCTAAGATTTCTTAAAACAAGAAAAAAACACTCAAAGATTAAGCATACACAACTTAAATTATTGTGTATATACTAGTTTTTTTTCTCCAATTCTCTTGAAACAAGTAAAAATGTACTTACAGTCTACCTGTTAACACAACTCCTTTACCAATGTAGGTTGTTTTAAGAAAAAACTGCTCAAAATGAGTTGTATTACCTAGGTAGGATAACTCAAGATACATTTTCTTGAAACAAGTCAAATAATCTAAACAATATTCAGTCTTACCAAGAAAATAAATCCAAAAAATGGTGTAACAAGATTAAAATGCTGAATTCAAGTCAATTACACTTGTACAGATTTTTATTTTTTGCAGTGTACATGTTTACACATATCCACAGAATCCAGAGTTTTAAAAAATCTTCACTTTTGAGGGCGTTTTATAAAATATGCCTTTGAGATGGCTAAAACTCTGTTAACGTGTAAACAAAAGCCCCAAACGTATTTAAAAAATATGCATTTATAAAAAAATACCCGCCTACATGTAAACAGGCTCTAAGAAAAACCTTATGATCTCGAGAAAACAACTTTGGTTATGTCTAGATTTTTCTCTGTCTAGAAAAATAACATTTAAGAGAACACTGGACATCAATTCTCCTTTATCTCTTCGTTACTAAGAGTGGTTAGGGTTCCTCCCTGTAGAAAGGAAAACATTTCACACACCATGACATCATTTTTTGGCACTTCTTCTCCCACAGCCATCATCTCTTAACTTATAAAATTGCAGTAGATGCTAGATTAAGTTTAAATTAATCACATAATTGATGCATCGCGATGCACAATGGTACGCTTCTGCATCGATGTCATTGCAGACCATAAATGATTATAACAGAGGTTTTCTCCCGGCTGTGCGCTGCACCCCTAGTGGTCCACAGTGGAAATGCAGATGGTCCGTGACATGATAGGTGGTCCCTGGGACAGTGGCCGGTGAAAAGTCCTGGATTATATCATAATGACAATGCTTGATGATTTTCTGGCTACGGCATGAAAAATGTAGTTAAAAAGAACATCACGGTGGCAACTATATAGATATTGTATCGTATCGAATCGTTGACCTAGTAATTGTAATTGAATCGTGAGACCAGTGAAGCTTCACACCTCTAGTACATGCTGCCAAAAGTAGTTATGTTGGTAGTGTCGCTAATTTTAGGTATCTACTCTCCAACGCTGGTAATGGGGGGCATCCACAATAAAAACATGAAGAAATTTAAGTTGAATATGATAAAATAAAGGAAGAGAGGGAGGTGACTGACCTGCTGTCTGTGGCCAGCTGGTCAGTTCTTTTCTGCCCTTTGCTATTTAAGGTTTGGAGAGTTGTGATGCTACGGTCGGCCGGCTCATGCTAACGACCTGCACAGCGAGCAGAATGCTGATGCTGTCTCTCTCTCTCTCAGACTCTCTCTCTCACTCTCTCTTTCTCCCCCACCCACCAAAACTTGCTATCTACAGCCCTCAACAAGCCCCTGCCCACCCCCACCCTCCACTCCTCTGCCCGAAAGAAACAATCTGCCAGGCTATTACTGCACATCACCCAGGATATTTTTCTCTCCCTCTTCCCTCTCCCCCTTTCTCTTTCTCTCTCTCTCTCTCTCTCTCTCTCTCTCATCCCTGGATGTGGCTAAGATAAGTCCGGCAAAAAGAGAGACAAGTAACGTCGAGCCGCTTTAGCCCCTGAGCTTTCTCACCACACCAGTTTTGGGCCTCTCTCTTTTTATCACTCTCTCTCTCTCTTTTTCTTTCACTTGCTCTTTCTCCAGTCTGATGCAACACCCGGGACTTTTGTATTAGTTATAGATGTCTGTGTTTTCAGTCTGTGTGTGTGTGTGTGAGTGTGTAAATCCAGGGAGGACCAATTAAATCCCCCCGTCTCTCTTGTTACGAGCTTTGTTACCGAACTTTCAGACACGGGAGCAGCCAATCAGCTAGCAGAGACTTATTTGGAGTGCACCTCTTTGAGGTTGCATGTTGCTAATTGGAAGGTGAACAGACAACACAAAAAATCAAACACTCCTGAAATGCGCCGGCACGTCTGGGCTGTGATTACGTTACACCGGATGTTTGCCGAGGTTTTTGGCAAGATGTCACTCTCATGAAGCTGTGGCGTTATCCTGGTTTCTGTGTCATATTTTCAGATTTGGGAACACCCCATTCAAAATGTAACTCTGGATCAAAGTCATGGGTGCATGTGCTTTGGGCTTAGCCAGGATGCTAATTTACTTTCCATTTTGGTGAAGTTAGTATGTTTGGGTGGGCAGTTAGGTAGTTGATCAGCCCCTTGATCAGAAGAGTCACCATTTCAAGTTCCAGACTGGTAAAGATACCCCTGAGGTACTCGTGACCAAGATACCCTTCCAAGCAGTGCGACTCGGGCCCTGCCAAAGCAGCCCACTGCTCCATGGTTGGGTCGAATGTGTGTTCACAATGACAAATAATCACTCACTCACTTTTTGAGAATGTTGTTAGTGGTAACATCATCAAGGAAGATCATGCTTTTATGCAAAACTAAAGTGGTGACACATGGGCATCGGTAGACTCCCCTGTACTGAAATGGATGCACCAGAAGTTATGTGCTGTGCCCCAGTAATGGTTAGGGAGTGGTAATAGTTAGGCAGGCTCTAATGGAATCAGCAACCCATGACTTAAACCAGCACAACAAGATGTCACCTCTGCATTTGAGGGGCAGAGGAGTGGTCTGCTTTGTCAGCGCCCTGTGGAGCAGTGCTTGAGGACAGTACATTGAGGATGAGTACCTCCATATCCGTTACGCTGCCACTACCTCAAATTAAGCAGTGGTGTCTATTTCTGTATTAACACATCCAAAGTTTAGCATAAATTTCCTGTTCAAACACTCATAACAAACCTGTTTATTCACTGATGAGCTCAGGTCCCTTAATTTTGCATGACTTTATCTTTTTGGGACTGCACCACGCAGTACAGACACCAACTACTAAATATGTTCAGCTTTAAAAGACTGGGTTGGGACTCACACACATGCTCATATATACCATTAAACAAATGTTCCAACAAAGATGTCAACATTTCTAACAAATAATTAATGTCTAGCAGGACTGGGTATGTTCTCCGCTCCCCCACGACCCCAGCTGGGATAAAAGTTCAGATAATGAATGAATTATAGTTTCAGAATCAGAAATAGTTTATAGGCGTAAGATCTCAGTCAGAATCTAGACGTGAGTTTTCTTTCACCAGACTCCTGTTCCAGATCCTCACACAGACCCTTAAGTGCTAGGTCAGAGTCACCAAAATTTTAGGCTTCTGGCAAACAGTTGCTGTTAACTTTTGGCAATGTTGCTGCAAACTCACAGCAAAGATCTTATTTTCAAATGCAAATTATGTTTCAGGGAAACTTGCAGTGGACTTCTAGCAAACTTAATACACCGGGGATTAACTTAATAAAACTAATACACCGGGGAAATTTGTCACCAAAGGTTCACTACAAGTTTGTCATTACTGGCTAATAGTTTTGGCAAATCACTGGCAAATACATTTGGAACTAGTGGCAATTTGTCATTGTTGCCAGAACATTTCAGCAAGTTCGCCACTGACAATGGCAAACTTGTGGTAACAGTCTTGCAAACTCCACTGCCTGCCACAAATTAACCACAGGTTTGTGCCACAAATTTTTTTTTTTTTTTTTTGGTAAGGGGAGTTTTAATTCCATCACGGTGGCACAGGGTTTTTCATTGCTGAGGTTTGGGTTAGGACTACATATAGCTGTAGTATTAACTTCTAGTCATTATGAGAGTTAAGGAAAGTACCTCACAAAGACAGAAAGACCCCAGTGTGTGTGTGTGTGTGTGTGTGTGTGTGTGCCAAAGCCAATCGGGGCAAGTAGCAACCGTGCAAACCAGCATCTGCTCTCTGATAATTAGCCATCTCTTGTACCGTCCTCCACACTGGCATGATTACAGCTCGCATGAGCCCCAGTGCTGCTCTCCTGTGTTCAGCGCTCTAACTAATGACAAACAGAGAGAGTGAGAGAGAGAGTGATGGGGGACTACAGGGTGCGGCAGTGTGGAGGACATATGGACCAGCGCTGTGAGTTGGGGCCTAAAGTGGAATGTTGTGGTCCTGCTTCATAGCCACTTGCTCTTTCGTCTCTCTTTCTCTCTCTCTCTCTCTCTCTCTCTCTTTCTCTGTCTCAGTATCACTACTGTCTCTCTCATCTCTCTCCTTTGTCTCTCTGTCCTGTCTCTCTCTCATTTTTGCCTCTCTCTAGTCTCTCTTTCTCATCTTGCTTCTCTCTCTCTCTGTCTCTCTCTCTCTCTCATCTCATTCTTTCCCTCTCCCGGTGTCCTTCTCTCATCTCTCGTCTCACCCTATCTCTCATTTCTCTCTCATCCCCTGGTTTTGACTCACACCACCGATGCTGTGTACCTGCCTTCTGCTCTGCTGCTGGGAGGCAGGCACTCTGCCAGGGCTACTGAGAGAGAGAGAGAAAGAGAGAGAGAGAGAGTGAGAGAGAGAGAGAGAGAAACTACAGACAGACAGACAGACAGATAGATAGATAGATAGATAGATAGATAGATAGATAGATAGATAGATAGATAGAAAGAGAGATTGTAGAAAAATAGATAGATAGATTAATGATTAATTGATTTTCAGTCATCAACAATATCTGTGACAAACACTATGGCAGGTGTTAACAAAAAGGTGGGAAGAAAATGAAGTAGAAGAAGAAGTAATAACGAAGAGATGATTGCTGGAAACCAACTGATCAACTTATCGTCAATCAACTTTACAAACATGTAAAACTCTATCTGACTCCGACTTCTCCTCTGACAGGTGAAAAACCCGCACTTCTCCCAGCATGACGAGCACAGAACAGGACCCAGTCTGATCAAAGGCCTCACCAGGCACATTCACACACTCCTCACCTCCGTCGCTCCGACACGCCGCCGCCTTTTTTCCCTCTTCTTCTTAAAGTCAAACGCACACACACACAGAGTTATGAGTTACGACTTTTCAAATGCAGATGATCAGACTTCTCCCGCGTTTCTCTTCCTAAAGTCATTGTTCGTCTCGTCTTTGTGACTCACCCTGAGTTTCTTCAAAGTGGCAAAACAAAGTGGGATTTCAATTTTTATTTTTTCTCTAATATATTTCTTTCTTTATTTATTTATTTATTGTGATTGTTTGTTTATTTTTTCCCCCCATATATATGTGTGTCTTTGAACAAATATAGTAGAAGCTCTCGCAATCCCCGGACTCGTGTCTGTTTTCCCGGCATCGCGTCTTTAAGTTCCACCTATCAGAACATGTTAAAACTGAGAAAGCACAAAATAAAAATAAAAAGTTACTTCGGCAAGTTAGAATAAAAGAGAAGCTGATCGCTTTGCATTCATGAATTCATGAGTTTACGAGTGCAAACAAAAACCGACGGAGGTCAAACTTGGAACGAGGACGGGAATGCTAACGAGCGGGATCTCCGTGGTGCGTTGCGTTATTAATTATCCGGGCTCGGGATTAATCAAACGGCATTAATTAGGCGAGCAGATATGCCAGAGTTAAAGCATATAATTCAAATTTTGATTACATTCCAAGAGAACTCAACAAGCATAAATCACGATAATTAAAAAAAGAGAGGTATTCAAATAATATTGGTTGTGTTCTATCATGTTACGCCCAGCTAAGAGGGATCTGTCTGCCATATCAAAACAGCAAAATGACAGTGATGAATGAGGGATGGGAGGGGATGGGTTGGTGTGGGGTGGGGGGCAAATGGGGGGGCTAAAATTACCCCACAAAAGCCACAGGAAGAGGAAATAGCCGAGGAAAATGCCTCGGTGTTGGGTGTCACTTCTGCTTGGTTTGTTCTAAAAATAACTCCAGACTCAAATAACGTGGCAGAACCAGGCTTTTTGCATGCTTCCTGTCACACAAACCAGCGTCCCGTTTGATGTTAAAGCCGGACGTAATGGGAATAAGTGCGATTGGATAATATCCCACTTAAATAAAACCCTCCCTGACCCTGTATTTTTTACGCTTTGTTGCTTCTCCAAATGCTAAACTTGTTTACATCAAAAGACCAGGATTCGCCCTCATCTGAAATGCACCACATGTTTACAACCATCACTTTTGTAGCCGGGTTTGATGATTGCCAGGGTCTAAGTATTAGCCGGTAATGACCCAATAAGAGGAAAGAAATTACATTTAATCTGACCTGACAACTTACCAACATACAAAAAAAGCAAAAAGCTGTCGGTTTTCTGCCTCTTATGAGAGACAGTGTGAGACTGCACTGGACACTGATCACATTTGTTCCCCTTTTTTTCTTGAGGTTAGCAGCTCAAGTCATACTGAAGTTCTGACTGACCACTCGTGTGTCAGTGAAGTGATTAGGCCCACTGTGACTCCAGCGAAACCCCATCTAAGCTGAAAAACAGCTGCCCGAGGCGTAGGAGCTGCTACACGGTGAAGGGGAGAGACCAAACATGGGAAGAACATCACATTTTTTAAGACTCCAGTAGCAAATGCAGTTCTCTGATGCTAACAAGTGGAAGTTACAAGAAAACATAAGTGAGAGATAATGCTGCAAGTGTTTTTAGCAACCAACTAAACTAAATGCTAACTGCTGCTCAATTCTGCTTGATAATGCTAATTTTCTTTCCGCTTATGCTGTCAGAATTTCAGCAGGTTCCTACATGAGCTAACATCAAGCTAACATGACCTTTGGAACTTCTAGAAAGGCCAGAGCAGAATAAGCATTGAAATACAGCTGCCCGAGGCGCAGGAGCTGCTACACGTTGAAGTGGAGAAACCAAAAAAATGTAAGATCACATTTTTAAGACTCCAGGAACAAATAATTTTACCCTGTGCTAATGAATGGAAGTTACATTTTAAGAGAACATAAGTGAGAGATATAACTTTGCATATGTTTTAGCAACCATCTAGCACAAATGTGAACTACTGCTAAATTATATTTGCTAATACTAATTTTCCATCACACTTTGAGAGAACATGTGTGAGAGTTAACATTGCATGTGATTTTAGCAACCATTTAGCACAAATGCTAACTACTTCTAAATTCTGCTTGCTAATGCTAATTTTCTGTCAGCTAATGCTGTTTGAATTAGGGTTTAGGGATAACTTTAAGCTTATTTAGCTACAGTTACCTAAGTAAACATGTTTGGGTGTGTGTATTAGTGTGTGTTTGTGTGTCATATCTTATTCTCTATAATATCGAGTAAATGACCAGTGCTGGTGTATGCTGTTTTAAGCTGTGATGTAAATTGGAAATAATAATAGTAGTAATAAAACGTCTGCATTGGTGCTGCATGGCTGTTCCTTCTTGTTTATCATCCTCCTACAGACTTACAGCCTGAAAGGCCTGTGGCTATGCACGTTATTCATTCAATAACATCATGCTTAAGTGTGCTTTGAATTCTGAATTTCCAACACGGTTGGCAGTCGCTTCCCTTATGTCACATAAAAGAAGCAAGATATTATATACGATATTAGGTTTTAAAAGTATTTGTCTTGTTCATCGTTACGTGGGTGTTATTCGTCTTACTCTGTACCGTGATGGGATTCTCTATAGACAGCACTCTCTTCCAAAAAATGAAAAGTGTCATCTCACATCACTGTGATTCAACATGTCACTGCCAAATCTGGGTCATTTTTCAAGTGGGTCATGAACAATAGTGACATTTGCTGCGTTCCGTTCTCAATGCGCTTGTCTAAGTAGGGGGAATTTGGGGTAGCATTTGAGTTCCTGCAGTTGAAATCTGTGTACCCATCAGAAAATAATTACATTTACGGCATTTAGCAGATGCTCGTATCCAGAATGACTTCCATTTTTCCTCATTTCGGGGACAGTCTCCCCACAGCAACTTGGAGTGGGGGTCTTGCTCAGTGACCCAACAATGGTAATGATGGATTTAGGATTTGAACCCATGACCTCTTAGGGTGAATCCTGTTTCATCCCTTGAGCCTACCCCTTAGCCCTACCTCTTGGCCTTTGTCATTGAGTGACCCCTACGAACTGGGACACCCCTTCAAGAATGTAGCACATCATCATTAGTCTCCGGTGAATTTTAGGTAGGAAGTTGCAACGTGTTTTTGCTGGATATTCAACATGCCTTGCTTCAGCATGGTCATGAGCTGTGGGTAGTGACCGAAAAAACGAGATTGCGGATACAAGTGGCCAAAATGAGGTGTCTCCACAGGGTGTCTGTGCTCTCCCTTAGAGACAGTGTGAGAAGTTCAGACATCTGGGGGAGTCGCCGAGTACAACTGCTGCTCCTCCATGTCAAGAGGAGCCAGCTGAGGTGGTTTGAACACCTGGTGCGGATGCCTCCTGGGCGGCTACCTGGCGAGGTTTTCCGAGCATGTTCTACAGGGAGAGCAGACCCAGGACACACTGGAGGGATTATATCTCTCAACTAGCCTGGTAATGCCTCGGCATACCCCCCGAAGAGCTAGTGGAGGAGGCTTGAGAGAGAATTTCTGGTCATATCTCCTGAGGCTGCTACCCCCGTGACCTGAACGCTAGACAAGCGGATGGTGATGAATGGATGGATGGTTCAACATGTGGTCATTATTTCCATTGCATGGGTTGTTGCCATTTTCTTGTGCTTGTCTGCAGCAAACAGGAGATGTATAATAGTGACCGACACCACACTAGCGATTTTATTCTGTGGCGTTTATGAAGAATACGACCATAAAGCTGAAACAAAGTCAGAACAAACAATACTGTTATATTAATTTTAAATTATTTATTAAAAGAGAAATTACACACATTTGTATGTCTCTTTCAGTTCTGCAGCCATGTTGCTGATAGTTTTTCGCAGGTCATTCTGGGAAAATCTTTCCTACCATTTGGAGTAAGTCTCTGAAAATTCTCAGTTTGAAGGGTTAGTTAGCCCTTGCCCTTCCTCCTTACCCCATTCCCCACCTCAGTCTAAATGGGAAATTGGACACCCTACACCTACACGAACCAAAACAGAGAGGTAGGGTTAAGGGGTAGGGTCAAGTGGTGAAATGGGATTCAACCACTAGACCACCACCATCCCCAGAAAACATGCAACACAGTCTTCTAATGTATCTTAGTTTGGCTAAATCTGAAAGGGCCTGTTTAACCAAATTAGAGATCTATAAAACTCACATATTACTCAATAACTCTCTCTCTCTCTCTCTCTCTCTCTACTGAGTATATATTGAGTTACTGAGAAATATTTGAGCTTTTATAGAAGTCTTCTGGTGGCAGTCATGGCATTTTCTTTAATGTTGTAATTAATTTATGCAATTAAATTTTTTTGATCAATGGTCAGAGGTTTGTCTAGTTGTTATAGAAACTCTGTTAGGCACTTTGTATGTTTAGAAAAGCAATATAGAAATGCAACCTTCATTCACATTCATTAGCTACTGTACTGACTTGGTATTAAAACGTACCTTTTCATTGTTCATTTTACAACATTTGTGAATAAAATCTGAACCACAGGCTGAAAGTTATGACATTTTTCTTTCTTTTAGTCATACTTCTCTGGGGTGCGTTTCCCAAAAGCATAGTTGCTAACTACATTAGCAACCAACATAGTATACAATGGCAACTAACATAGCGTATGTTAGCAACTAGCATAGTGTACATTAGCAACTAACATAGTGTTGCTCACATAGTTAGCAATACGCTATCAACTATGCTTTTGGGAAACACACTCTTGGACATGCCTCATAGAGGTGTTGCCCCAAGAAAAACTCTTACATTTGCTGTATTTACTGATGAAGCAGCCTCTACATTCATCAGATTTCACGCATATTTTCTCTGAATGGAAATGTGATGGACTTTGGCCTGGTCTTAGCTTCGGGTCGTAGCTCCCCTCAAACCGAGTCGCAAAAAATACCCTCTCAAACGTTTTGCAACCAAGAATACTCCTAACTAGCACAGAATTTTGGGGCAAATACATAAATAAAAAACACAAAAGTCTACAAAAAAGCAAGCCCTTTCATAAACCACAACAGGTCACAGGAGTGGTGCACTTCCTGCAAACCTGTCTGGCGTATTTACTCGGATGTGTCTCATCAAGAGTCTCTTTAGGCGAACTGAAGGTCTAATTAATTTGCTTTAAAAGGCTTTTTGTTAATCACAGGCACTGGGGCTTTGTCAGTGACATTTAAGTTGTAGTGTGGAACGAGCCCACCTTAGCTATTACTAATTAGCGCTTGGTGGGAGCCCTGTAAGAGAGTGGCGTTTTGCAGGGTGAGGCCTTATTATCATCTTGTTTACTGACACTGGCATTTTGCAAATTACAGCCTGTCTCTACCGTACCAGCGCTCCTCCCTGAGACAGTTATTAGGCCATTAGTAAACCGCTAAATTACTTTGGTGTGAGCGGGAGACGGCGTCACACATAGATTTGACTGGTATGTTCAGGACAAGAAACAGCGACACGGCTAGTCAACTAGAATTAACAAGTATGAGGAAGTAACATAGTTGCCTTTGATTTAAACACTGAAGACCCAAAATGCCAAAATTGTCACATCACCCTCACTATTAGATACCAGTTAGTATGCAAAATGCAAAAATTTTTCTATTTAGTAAACGAGTAAACAAGTGAACCATCCCAAACATGGGTGGTGATAGTTTATTCAGCTTAGACCACAGTCCCCACTCGCTATATCACTGTAAGGTGTATTCAGTGTGGTCGAAAATAGAAAAATACCACACAATAGAAAAATAACAGCCATACAGATGAGCACTGGCATACGAACGTCCCTCGTGGAAACATCATTCAACCACTTTAGTGTTGGAGGCCAAATAGAAGCACGAGTCTCTGGCAGACTGTATGACAGTTGCCTTTGGCAATCAACATAAACATCCATCACCAGGCGTCTTCCTTCGAAGGAAAAAAAAAACTCCAAAAAAAAGTTTTGTCAGCTCGAAGGCTAATTTGTTGTGAATTTCAGTAAACTTAGTTGCATCACGCCACATCTCAGGCACAAAAAGCCTCGATCCGTCTGCGTGCTTCTGCAAATCTTAAAAAGTTTAGTGTGTTAGTAAATGTCTTAAATAAAAAACTAGGATTAAAAAATTTATTTCAGCCCTAGTGTTTTGGATCCTGGCTCCATTTGTCCTTTATGGTGCCATGGAGTCATCAGTAGTTACAAACTAAAAAAATCTCCTCGGCCGTCAGAGACCAAGTTTTTGGGAGAATAATGTGTTTTTTGGCTGTTTGAGGGCCAGACCCCTCAGGATCACAAGGTAGTGCTTTTACACACCAGCAAACAGATTTGAAAAAGAGGAACCTTAGAGACACGACTGAGACAAAAATACTAGAAATATGCATTGCCCTGCCGTGTGTTGTACCTACCCAGGGTTGGTCCCTGCCTTGCGCCCACGCGTCTCCAGGTTTAGTCTCCGGTCCCTCCACGACCCTGGTTGGGATTAAGTGATAATGGATAATTAATTAAGGATAAGGAATGAATTAATGAATTTACAGCAATTAGTAGGGGTTCTTATACAGAGCAACTGCAATTTCTAGAATGATAGCATCAGTGCTCACAGGCCCAAAATTGGCCCAATCTTACGACCACCAACACAGAATTTCAGTGACTAAGAGAACGATTTGAAAAACTGATAGAACAGAAAAGATTTGATTTTGGTTGCTGAGGTTGCAGTTCCAGATTTTTCACATTTTAACACAGGCCTCAATATACACCTTAAAACCAGGACCAGTATTTTTTGCTTTCTCCATCCTCACTACCGTCTCCCTTGAGATAAAGCGTCACTGATATCAGCAGGTGGCTGCGCATTCGTCCCATGGGCCCCACTGTCCAGCGTGTTTGTTTTCTGTGTCTGATCCGTGTCCATCAGCACTCGGCCTACTCTGACATGTCAGGGAGGCGTCATTGTCTAAGGGCAGAATAACACCACCGATACCCTCACCTTCAGAATGTTCCCTAGTGAGGGCAATATTTTACCCAGCTGGGTGGTACATCAAACCATCACCAGTCTCTACCTATATTACATACCTACTGTCTTTCTACCTGCCTATACAGTATATATATATATATATATATATATATATATATATATATATATATATATATATATATATATATATATATATATATACATATATGTATGAATATGTGATATTAATAAATAAATATTTTTTTGAAAGTATATTACAATATATCCAAGCTTAGCGGTTTGTATTAGACGCTCATATATTCAAATTAATATATATCAGCGTACCCAATACAACCGCTGCTTGGATATATTGTAATATATTTTCAAAAAATGTTTATTTATTAATATCACTCATTCATTCACTCATACCACATTTTTAAGATGATCTCATTTTGTAATTGTGTGCATTTGCATTGCAACTAACAGTTGCTTTTAAAATAATTATTAGATAATTAATTTAAATAAAGACAATATAATTACAATACAATTAATCATTAATGAAAAATAGTGATTTATATTTTTATAATGATTTATAAAGATAATACACACATACACACACACACACACTCACACACACACACTGTCACTCACAGTGTTGCTGAAGTGCAGTAAAGACTCGGCAGGGCTCGATCATCACACTCTGCTGACAGCAGCCATCTTTAATAGCAGTCACAGCAGCCGTGCTGAATTCTCAATGAGCTACAACACACACATGCTCCACTCTGCAGCCCTGCACTGCTTTATGGGGAAGAATAATGATCAATATAATGTTATCTTCCAAACTCAATAAAAGGAGATGCTGTTTAGAGACCGGCCAGCAGCAGCAACAGTAGCAGCAGCCAGGTCCTGGTGTGAGTCTGTAAAAAAGTCATATGATTTGTATTAGCTTTACTGCATATACAACACTGATAAAAAGAACAGTTCCTTTAATCTGAAAGAATGTTTTACGATGAGACTTGTAACATTCCTTTCGATAAATATTCATTTTAACACTCAAGAAAAGTTGTTTTATCTAATGATTTTCTATTTACAATGTAAATATGAGAGTATAAATTCAAGGTATAGATATAGTAAGTAATTAAATAAATAAATTTTATTTTATTTAAAAAGCACATTTCAAGATCACATGATGTTCATTGTTGGGCAATTTGTTACAATTTCAACCGTCTGGCATTACATGTTGGCTAGATCAGCAGCAGTTTGGAGTGATGGTACTGTTTCAGTGCAATCTTGGATCTCGGCCTACACTTTAAAGTAATCTCTAACCAACCGGACATCAACAAGGTGGAAGTGGGGTTACTGATAAAGTGACCATTTGATCTGTAGTTGCAGTTGCAACATATAAATATTATGCTTTTATAGGACATCATGCACAGCTTGGTAGTTTCAGGATGGGTTGATATTTTGTTTAAAATGGTTCAACTAATTTCCATTAGTGTAGTGGAGTGTATGTTGAAATACCGTAATAAGATGATGAAACTGGGCGCCAATGTCCAAACCCCACTGTCCAAAAAGAGAGTTTGACAAAATGTGTGTGAATTCAACCTAAATGCTTAAGAATAATAACGGGTGAGAGTGTTTTTCTTTTTCAGACAAGGTCTCAGCTGCGTCGTTACTGAGATGTCCCATGTCTGTTACTTATCCAGTTTCTTCTAATGCTACTTTCATTTCATAGGTTAGGAAAAAAATGTTTGTCCTCATTCACTAACTGTTCCTAAGAGGAATTTGTACTTAAAACGCAGTTTTACAGTTTTGAAACAAAATCTAACATTTAGCAATGTTTTCTTAAGGTTGCTGGTTTAAATCCCAGACCAGTAAAGGTACCGCTGAGGTACTCATAAGCAAGGTATCATCCCTAATCACTGCTCCCTGGGCACTGCCAAAAACCTGCCCACTTGCTCCTTCAAATGCAGAGGTCACATTTCATTGTGTGCTGTGGTGTGTTCACAATGACAAACTAGAGATGCAATTCCACATGAAAACGCCAATGTGATTGCTTGAGTTCTGTGGCTGTGGCCGAGTAAATAAACTTTGAATAAAATATATTGAAGTAAATGGAAATGAATGAAGGATGATAAAAGCAAGAACAAGACGCGTGTGGGTTAAAACAGATACAGACGTGTGTTCAACAAGGTAGTCTGAAGTGGCATAAGAACCGTCTTGACTGTCGCGTGAAAAAAGGCAGAGGGAGATTTTTGAATCCCAAATTCCATGAATTGTTCATGGGAGAAAATAAATGGGTTCATAAATGGATTTGATATGAGTGCACATATCAAAAATGTGTATAAATGCACCCCACCCTGCAATAGATTACACGTTTTAGAGATGAAACGAAGTTTCTAGCACAAAAACTGTAGGAGGACTAGCAGTTAGAAAACATGGGTGGAATAAAAATAAAAATGTGACTGTTCACCGCAACCACATAATAATCTCTTACTTAAAAATTCAAATCACAGTGGACCAATTTCCCAGTCAAGGATTAAGCCTAGTCCTAGACTATCTTTGAGTTTGAATGGTAAATCTCCATTGGTACTTCGACTTAGTCCAAGACTAGGCTTAAGCCAAGAGGAAGAAATCAGCCAGTAAGCTTTCAACTGCATTTTGGAAGTTGACTTTTTAAGTAACATGAAACTGCATGCTATGTCTGTGATCATGTAAGTCATTTTTTAAGCTGTGTAAGTAAAGTTTATGGTTTTTGGCTTGAATGATGCTTATTGCAATTATAAACATTTTTTCATGCACTAGTATTTTATTAATTAGTAAAGAGGAGAAGAAGGATCCTGCAGCAGAGATGGAGTCAGTGGAACACATGCATGTGGTGTCGTACATGTGAATGAAGCTTTGTTCTCTCCTGCTGGCTTTGAGGCTTCCTTCATATTCATGATCAATTTGAGGTGTACATAATTTAAGAGAGAGCATTCGTCAGCAGGAGAGCAAGAGATGTAAAAGAAACTCCTCACAAATGGATGAATATTACAGGACGCCTGGCGCACAGCAAGTTCTGTTTGAATAAACACAACCAGCATCTGGCTTTGTTTTGCCAACATCCTGCTATTATTAAAACTAGCAAGTGCAAATCTGAAACAAATGATCAACAGGCAAGACAGTCTGACTGGGGGGGTGGGGAGGTTAGTGACCTAAACTCCTTTAAGTTATGGATAAGTAACACTGTAGACAAATCTTACAAATTTGAACGTTTAGAGGTGTAAAATGGAATTTGTTCCTCAGTCAATTGGTGAAAGACAAAGTTGTGCTGTTTGTGTGTGTGTGCATAATGTAGCAGGTTGGATTAATTGGAGTGTACTGGACTACCCTCAGTGGAGTGTATGTGCATACCATTCAGTATACTCACATAAGTATGAGTGAAAAAGCTTACTAAAACCATCCAGTACACTCCAGTACAAGAAATGGTACTTTACACTCAATCATTCAGGACTGTTACTTTACACTCAATCATTCAGGACTGGTACTTTACACTCAACCATTCAGAACTGGTACTTTACACTCAACCATCAAAAACTGGTACTTTACACTCAATCATTCAGGACTGGTACTTTACACTCAACCATTCAGAACTGGTACTTTACACTCAATCATTCAGGACTGGTACTTTACACTCAACCATTCAGGACTGGTACTTAACACTCAAACATTCAGAACTGGTACTTTACACTCAACCATCAAGAAATGGTACTTTACACTCAACCATCAAGAACTGGTACTTTACACTCAACCATTCAGAACTGGTACTTTACACTCAACCATCAAGAAATGGTACTTTACACTCAACCATCAAGAACTGGTACTTTACACTCAACCATTCAGGCCTGGTACTTTACACTCAACCATTCAGGACTGGTACTTTACACTCAACCATTCAGGACTGGTACTTTACACTCAACCATTCAGAACTGGTACTTTACACTCAATCATTCAGGACTGGTACTTTACACTCAACCATCAAGAACTGGTACTTTACACTCAACCATCAAGAACTGGTACTTTACACTAGTATCATCTGGAATTGGAACTGTTTTCACTTGTACCCTACAAAACAATCAAGTACACTCGGCCATGCAGAAGTGGT
This sequence comes from Distichodus sexfasciatus, assembly GCA_032718565.1. Lineage (NCBI taxonomy): Eukaryota > Metazoa > Chordata > Actinopteri > Characiformes > Distichodontidae > Distichodus > Distichodus sexfasciatus. The sequence continues at coordinate 516,051 of JAVGVS010000150.1, read as the reverse complement.
ACTTTACATTTGTATCATCCAAAACTGCAACCATTTACACCTGCACCATACAGTATCATTCAATACGGTCAGATTTTCCAGAACTGGAGCCTTTTACCACTCTTACTATCTAGAACAGGAACCTTTTTCACTCATACCATCCAGAAACATGCAGTACACTAGTACCGTACCGTTGTACCATTTAGAACTTCTTCATTTATACCGAACATTGCCATCCAGTGCACTCGTGCTGTCCAGAACTGGAACCTTTTTTGGTCATGCCATACTTTATCAGGCAGGGAACTAGCAGGGAAAAAAGCTGCTAGGTGTCACTTTGCTGTTGATTAGACGTTGTGACAGAACGGCCCGAATTGCTGCTCGACCGATCGGCTCCCCTCAGTGGGGAAAGCTGAGGCGGTGATTGAGGTCACTAACGGCTTCACACGGAGAAATAGCATCGGAGCACAATGGCGATGGCAATGTTTTAACCACCTCAAAGAGAGAGAGGAGAGAGGGGCGGCTTTCTCACAGTAGATAACAGCTTTTAAGAGAAAGAGACGGGCTGCCGAGTGAAGCAGCGCGACAGAGATAAGAAGGACGAGGCAGAGGGGACGAGCAAGCGAGGTCTGATGGGTAGACAACTGGGGCGCAGCTGACGAGGCCTCGGTGGGGGAGGGGCAGGAAGGCAGGGCCGTAATCGCTCCCCCCGGCTCTCCCCGAGTTCTAATTGCTTTCTGCAATCCCATCTGAGGCCGGGCCGAGTACGGAGGTGTAGGAGAGCGTTTTGGCGACCTGGAGAGCGGCAAAGTGCTCATGTGGGAAATAATCCTTGCAATACACAACTACCGGTTAAAAATCTTGTCCTGGTTTTTACCACTTTTCATACACAAACTACAATGCACATGCAAAAGCCATGACATGAATGCAAAAGGTACAACACATATGTAAAAGCCACAACACAATGACAAATGCCACAACAGCAATGCAAAAGCTGCACCAATGAAACTTTTGCTATAGCTTTTTTAGCACTAGCACTGCTATATACATTCAGCAGCTTATCATCTATCTGATTAGCATTAGACTTTAGCTTTTAGAACAAGGGTTTTGTGTAAGTCATTAAAATGTGCTTAGCCTCTCCCCGGTTTCTAATTGTTTTCTGCAGGCCCATCTGAGAGTGTTTTGGGGGGAGGAGGGATTAGGTAGGGGAGCAGGTGGATGAGGTCCAGAATAGAGGTAATAGCACTTCTCTTCTGTGAGAGTGCTATTTATCGTCCGGCGGTCTGGGATCCGACACCTCCTCTCAGACGCTCGCCTTACGAAGAAGCTCTGACCCCAAAGCGGAGCGCCTGATAACGGATGGGAAAGGGGCAGTAATGGAGGTCTGTCTTGCCTCTTTCACAACCGCTCTATCAGTCGACTAAGTGCAACCCAACACAGGACGGACTGTGTTCAGGGGGTTGCAGAGATGGGACTGTTTGGTCTTACGCTGTGTTCATGCCTTGCTTGGAGGAGGTAAATGTGACCAGGGGAGCAGCAGAGTGTTGGTGTGGGAAATAAAACATCAATTAATTTATTAATCAGGCAAATGATAAATTAAAAATATAAAAATAAATGACTGATTTAAAGCTGTAGGAGGCTTAACACAACATGCTTTAACAGAAAGCAAATCCTCAATGTGAATACAAAAGTCACAACATAAATACAAAAGCCTTAATAAAAATGGAAAAACCATGTGCAAAAGTCAACAACACTACAACACTAATCACATTTTTTAACAAAAAGGCTTTGTTTATTTATAAAATATCTTCAAAAACTTTGTTAATCCACAATAAAAGTCCTCTCTAAAAAAAACAAGCCAAATACAGCACAGTTCACTCACAATTTTTTTTTTTTTTGTAGCATCGGGGCCAGGATAAAAAGTTGGTGGGTGAACAACTATAAATGTTGTGTGACAATGTTGTGGTTGTGTCAATGTTCATCCGCTTTTGGCGTTCCAACATCTGTCTCCGGTAATTAATACAATTCTGTGTCTATACCTGCTGTGACCAACCATCTATGTGCGGCAGCGAAACTACTAGAAACTACCCTGCATGCTAGGACTCACTGAACAAGAAAAGGGTGATGACAACAGCACACCACCAACTACAGATTTTCTCAGGGGTCTTTTTTTTACTTTATTTGTTCATATGTATATTGGGGGGGGAGCCTATCCCAGGAACTTACAGGCAGCGGACCAACCCCGCCCAGGTGCCAATACACCGCAGGGCACACACACTCACACAATTATACACACATTCACACCTTACAGGGCCAATTTAGAGTCGGCAATTAACCTATAGTGCATGCTTTTCGTCTGTGGAAGGAAACCAGAGCACCTGGAGGAAACCCACGGTTACAAGGGGAGAACATGCAAACTCCACACAGAAAGACCCCACAGCCTTTGCATGTGCATACCAGTACCATATATATAAAGCACTGAAAATCTGACATAAGACCATATATATGTGCATGCATGTAGTGGTATTCATGTGCTGTCATATCATATTCATGACATTTATGACAAACCATCTTAGAGGCCAGTAGAAATATAACATGCCCCAGAATGAATAGCATGTGACAAGACAACACACCCACTATCTTTCTCTTTTTATATCTGTAACAAAAGCACGTTTAGATAGCATTACCACCTATCTTTACCTCTTATGTCTGTTACAGGAGAAAAATATTTTTTGACAAAATAAATCAAAATAGCGGAGAAAGCACCTTACAGCAGGAAGCTCCCAGTTTCTCTTTTTTCCTTCTGTCAGATGGCAGATCGTCTGAGTTTTTCCCAAAGACGGGGGTGTGTGTGATGTCTCGGAGGGGGGTGTGGATGATGCATGGCACAGTAATTAGCGTAATTATTTATTCTCAGTCCTCAGAAGACTTATTCCTGTAGAAGGCTTTTCATACAAGTCATGAAGAATGTAACAGATTTTGAAGTGCTAAGGCTTGTAATTTATTGATGTGTCAAAAATTGCTGCACTCTCCAAATATGATGACAAATAGTAAGGGAACAAAATTAAATAGATATATGTAAACATGCAGCATAAGTAAAATAAATTAATAGATTACAAAATTAGTTAGTAATTTTGTAGTTAGTAATTACAAAAGTAGTTAGAACTAGAAAATATATATTAACTATTTGTATAAATATTGCTTATTAATTAAGTGTTGATATTTAAACATTTGTTGCTTTCACCAGTCAAATTTGATTCTACTATGTGCTTCATTTTTATCACATATTTCTACTGTCATCTTTGCTATTTATGCTATTTTTAAATCTAGCTATGTTATACAGAACTTTTGTGCAACTCTTGCTGCTTTCAAATGTGTCTTAATAAAACTGACTTGACCACACCTTAAAGTGCAATGTAATAATGTTGTTTACTTTCCTCATTTCCATTAAACCCCCCACACGTTAATATTGCATGATGTTCCGGCAGATGACTTTGTGGAAAGTAAAACTCAATCTGATCTAACGTCCTCCCATAAGCACTCAGACATGTACTGTTGCTTCAAGCATTGCGCTCAATTTTAGTCAATATTTTTGGGTCAGCAGACACCTCAGCCCGGTCATGCTGGAGATTTGATACCGACAGAGACGCTCCAAACAGCCACCGGCTACACTGATCAAACTAGGCTGTATTATTTGATATATATACAGATAATAAGTCCTGACTGATGATTTGCTAAGAACAGGAAGACTCGCAACAAACTCACATGGCTGAATGAACATATTGGCAACTTTCTATATCCCGTAAAGCCGGACTCAGGATTTGCTAAGATTCATTCTTTGATGGATTGCTCTCTCTGGAAGCTAGTTTTCAGTGGTAGCTTTTAAAGATACAAGTTACTTATTGAATTTCCTGAGACTGACCAGAGAATCACAGAGGTGATACTGATGAAATGTTTTCACCTGAGTACAAGATGCTTTAACATGAGCTCAAGATGTTTTTGTTTGATCATGAAATGTTTTCACATGAGCATGAAAATCTTTTCACATGGGTTCAAGGTGTTTTACATGAGTATGAGATGTTTTTGTGTGAGTATAAAATGTTTGCACTTGAGTACAAGATGTTCATGTAAACATGAAATGTTTTCACATGGGTACAAATTTTTTTTTGTGTGAGCATGAGATGTTTTCACATGGGTACAAGGTGTTTTAACATGACTGTGAGTGTTTTTGTGTGAGAACAAAATGTTTTCACGTGTGCAAGATATTTTCACCTGAGCATGAGACGCTTTTGCGTGAGCATGAATTGTTTTCATGTGAGCTCAAGATGGTTTAACATGAGTACGAGATGTTTTAGCATGAGCATGATATGTTTTTCTGTGAGCATAAAATATTTTCACATGGGTACAAGATGTTTTCGCATGAGCAGGAGATCTTCTTGAACACTCAGGATTCATTCATCTACTGATGTTCAAAAATAATGTACGCAAGCACACAACTGTCTTCCCAGAAAAGATCCAGTCTAAAGTATCAGTCAACCCACAATAATTTTGCAAATAATTATTATGCACATGCAAACACCTCATGCTCACATGAAAACATCTTGTGTTCATGTAAAAACCCCTATGTGCTTATATGTAAACACCTTGTGCTCACATGAAAATCCCTTGACAGTGTGATACTTTCTCAAGCCCAACTTGCATTATATTCTTACTTGTGTCTTTAGGGGTTCTGTAGACTCTCAATACATGTGCTCATCTTAAAATATTAATGCCGCTGCCTCTCAACGTCACAGAAGACGTTACGAGAATGAGTCCTTTTATACTCTGAGACTATTCTTTCCCCACCAAAGTGCAACAGGATTCTTAAGTTGAAGACGGCCATCTGAGAGAGTTCCACAAAGACAGGAACGCACACACTGTGTCGCCATCTGCCACAACAAAACAAGCAAAGCAAATTAAATATTTAATAAAGGCGCACCTGAACACACATTTACCCCACTCAGGGGATTTCCGCTGCTCCATAATATATCTCCAGGGCACTGAGTGCCACTTTTAAATCAATTTCCTTCATATGACACTCCGTCAAAAAAATGCAGCGTTGGCTGACTCAGTAAAGCTTTTCGTCTGTGTTATAGCAGCTTTTAAGGTTATTTTGTCATTTTTCCAGGACTGCAAAATTAAGCGAGTGACATGCAATGGCATGCATTATTGAACCCCGTGTCTCTCCTGTAATGGAACAAAGTGTAGGATCCTTTTAGAACTTTGTCCATCTCGCCTCATAAAAGCAGATGTCAACGCTAACAGGTGTCATATTTACAGAAGATGGGATGCAAAAGTTTCTTCCGCTATGAAAGAACACAGTGATGAATCAGCAGATCTGGACCTCCATTAGAGCTTTTACATGGGGAAAGGGGAAGAAGAGCAAAGTTTGTTGTTCAAACTCTGCACAAACACTTACACTTTTATTTTACTAAACCTTTGGGGACATTGCACAGACATAATGATAACTCTTATGCAGGTTTGGGGGAAGGTGTGAACCTTCACTGGTCTCACGATTCGATTCGACTACGATTATAAGGTCAGCGTTTTGATGTGATACGATATCTTGATGCATCATGATGCATACCATCAATTTTCCACGTTACGTCTCATTGCACACAGATTGGGCATGGATCGCAGATTGGGCAGCTATAGTTTCTACCGGGATGTTCATTTTAACTTGATTTTTTATGCCGTAGCCAAAAAAATCACCAAGCAATGTCATTATGATATAATCCAGGGACCACCACTCAGACTAAGCAGTATTCTGCAGCCATCCACTGTGTTTCCTTGTGTCCGTCTGTGTGTGTCGATTACTTTTTAGATATTTGCATTACAATCAATATATAGAAAGATGCTCAGATCATCTAGATATGCTTTGAATAATTAATTTTAACAAATTTCCTTCAGCAGTGAAACTGGACTGCATGTCACAGACCACCTGTATTTCAACCGGAGTACCAGTTGAAAACCCCTAATTTAATCAATTATGGTCTGCCACTGCTTCGAGACAGAATCGTTCATGTCTGCATCACGATGCATCGATTATGTGTTTAATTTCAACACCCCTAGTGCTGGAAAGTAGCTAATTAAAATGATCCAAGCTACTTAACTTTTTTCAGGAGATTATCTGTATTTTTATTTTAAAACACTACAAAATGCTACATTGCTGCAACAAATATAAGGTCCTCAAATAGTAGAAGTGGCATCTGATAGACTACTGTGTCCATTGCATCACAGTGCGCTCTTGGCAGCTGCGAGATGGAGTCAGAGGATGGAGTCCAACTTGGCAAAATTGAGGCGAGAATTTGTGGCCACATTTTCCAAAATATATGATTCTGAAAGGTTAAACACACAGAATGTGCACATTTGAGTGAAACGCGCAAAAGCTGAAAATCAAAACAGTTTCTACCTCGAAATCATCATTGAAACCTTATCAGGATTTAACGATCTGCTTTAATATTACTTTTAACTTGGGGACGGTACCTTGCTTATGAGTATCTCAGTGGTACCTTTACCAGTCCAGGACTTGAATCGGTGACCTTCTGATCACGGGGCCAACTTTCTAACCGTTAAATTACCAACTGCACTATTCTGTCCCTCCATGATTTAGAGATTTTGAGATTGTTGCGGCCTTAAATGCCTGACTTTGCAGCAGCTTTTCTAAAAAAGTGCAACAAAAGTTTTTAGGTCTTTTGTGCAATAAAATGGCAGGATCAAGTGAAAGTTGTGATTTTGTCTTCCTTTATAAAGATTCTTTGACAGTTAATTAAAACAAAGGGAAGAAAACCACTATTATTTTTATTAATAATTAATCGTTTAATTATTTTTGAAGGTAAATGTGAGGCGTTTTTATAACGTTTCCTGCGTCTTCTTGCATTAATAGTAATAACCATGAATTCCAAAGGGTCTGACTGTGTGTGGATGTGGGTGTGTGTGATGCTGAGATTTTTACTCGCTGACAGAAACAGATTATGCTGAGATAACCTGAGTGATGCTCTCCAATACTTTTCACGTGAGGGTCAGAGATCCGTGGATATGAGGTGTCGAGATTAGTTACCGCCTGTCATTTACTTTTATTAATTTGGAATATTTGACGAAGGATTTTGTGAATCTGAAGTTGACACAGTGATATGCAGCGTGCTCATTTGCTTCACTTGCCATTTTATCAGAAGGATTAATTAGTCGTTGAGGAAAAAGTGACATTTTTAGGAAAATTCACTAAAATGGTGTGGTTTCAAGAAAATATTTTTATAAGGGATTATAATACAATTCTTTTTAGCTAGTTCTTTAATCCTGCATCTCAGTAATGTCAGTAATTTCTCATGCTTGTTTACATTTTAATAAGTAATAGCTGTATAAAAGACCCTTGTTGGTAAATAGTCTTAATGAGGGTTGATTAAAGAATAAAATGTGTTTCTCTCCAGCATTCAGCTTCAGTGGCATGTGCTGTAGAGACGGAGGGTTTCGATTGTTTAGCATAATGAGCAATTGTAGATGCGGTCTCTAATTTAAATTCCCAATTTGTCTGCTGTTATAGAGACTGAGACTTTTAATTTCAAATGAAAACAAGCCAATTTCCCTTTATGCTATAGAGGAAAATAACCTGCATCTACAATATACTGTTCACTCTGGTGCTACTGAAACAGACGAGGAGCATGAAGTTAAAGCTTGCAGTGTGTGATATGTTACTGCTTTTCACATACATACACACAGTTGTGTCTCACTTCCTAACCCTTGTTGGGAGTCACAAAATGTGCCACAACAGTAAAAGTTACAGTAATGTATTACTTTTTGCTGTAACACAATAAGGCATATTTTTAATATATTATCAGTATTAATATATTTTCAGTAATATTATACTCATTACTTATTTTGTAACATACTTTTTACACAAAATTTAGTGCTGTTTTGTTTTTATTACAAAATCACCAACAATGCAAGACCCAAAAGAAAAAATTGGCGAGTAAAAGCGCTATTTCCTACACACCGTGTGTCTAGTCATTATGCTGCACCACATGATGTAGAATGAAATGCAGTAAGCTACATTTTAACATTTTATTTGTTTATCTCCAGTGCACTGACTGCTACTTTTAAATCAATTTACTTCATAAGACACTCCGTCAAAAAACAACAGCGTTGGCCAACTCGTCTTTTAAGGTTATTTTGTTATTTTAATTACATTAAATGAATAAATATAGACATTTGGTCCCTATAAAGACGCCCTGCCCCATTTCCACGCAAACCTCCCCACACACACACAGTCAGTCTATGAGATTGCAGCCGGCCAGTAAGTGGGCTCGCTATCACACAAATGAAGTATTAACCTTGAGGCACAATTGTGTGTGTGTGTGTGTGTGTGTGATTGTGTGTGTGTGTGTGAGGGATGAAGGTTAGATGTCAGTATTTGTCAGAGAGGACACAGTTCAACCACACACACACACACACACACACACACACACTGCTCAAACCGACACTGTGACTGGGTTAAAGCTGGTAAAAACAAGCCGCAGTAAATGGCTTGCTGTGAGAGAGTGAGATGGAGACATGGTGAGAGAGAGATGTAAAGGTTAATATATAAAGATGAAATATAAATATCCATATTACTCACTGTTTGCTCTCTAAAACACTTCAGATTTTGATTTTTTTTTCTTAAATCCTACTTTGCCATGTTGTGTGTTCAGTGTTTAGACAGCACCAATATTTACTGAGGTGCTGACTCCACTTCACATGAAACCTGCACACAGCAGAGAGAGACAGAAAGAGAGAGAGAGCAAGAGAGACTTCACTCAGCATGTCATATATACTCCTGGTGCCTAAAGATGGCACACTCAGCCCTGCTCGTCTCCATCTGAACTTTAGTGCCACTACACAATCACACTGAGCACTCAGACATGCGGAGAGTCCACACACACACACATGTTTGAAGGGGTGGGTGCTCAAAGTGAAAAAGGGGCACATAGAATAAAATAATAAAAAAATAAAGTAATAAATATAAAATAATGTATTTATGGTGATTCAGTTTGCTTGACTATCCATTCTGTGCAAGGCAGAAAGCTTATTAAATGTTTAAACTGTAGCGATACAATAATTTTGCTGCTGTAAAATTAGCATTTTGTCATATTTGAAATATAAAACTAATATAATCTGTTTCTTAATGTATTTTCTTTAAAATATGTTTTTTTAATATCGTAATTATAATGATCCATAATTATGTGGATTTGCATATTAGATAGTTTTTAATGGAATATAAGCCCTCCAGAAAGGCAGGGAAAAGCCCTGTAACTTACTTTAAAACAAAATGTGTTCCCTAAAAGGGTGGACAGAGTTACAGACCCATGACACCCTTACCCAGTTAGCTAGCGGCTAATGACCACCACTACTTGTGCAGTTAACAGCTCCGCACTGCCCAGCCGGTAAAACTGTGCATGCTCTTTGCGAGCTCGTTCCCGGCTCGTAACCAGCGCGCTCTGCCATCGCGTGTGAGCATTGGTTAATGATTGGTTAATGCTCATCATGTGACTGATGCAAGCCAGATCCTTTTATTTAGCAAAATTGTAATTAATATTTAAATGTTATTGTTGAGGGGCACAGACAGGACTCCACACACACACAAAAAAACCACAAAAAAAAATGCCTCAAGAAAAGGGCACTTGGGGTACCCAAGAGGAAAGGGGCAGGTGCTCAAATAAAACAAGCACATTTTCTATGAAGTCATTTTTCCTCATGGGGACCTCTCAAAAAAACAGATAAAAGTGAATTTAGGAGACAAAAAGGTCCCCACAATGCGATAAATACATGAACACATACACACGCACACACACACTCGATTGTAAATGATGATGTAGGCAGCGAGGTGGCATGAAGAAGTGGGCAGAGAGACAGACGAGTGACTTATGTAATACTGACGTCTGCTGCAGGCTCTCATCTTAGTTTATGGAAAACAGTTTATAACCAGTAAAGCCTCCAAGCTCCAGCCTCAATCCTAAACTCCAACTCAACACACCCTGCTGCTCATACTCTCATCTATTACAAACACAAATACAGTATATGTGTGTGTGTGTGTGTGTGTGTGCACCATGTTTTTATGCGTTGTGGGAACATTTGAGAGAAAATGTGCTTGTTTAGTTTGAGAAACTAAAAGAGGTAAAAGATCTGCATTTGGTTACTGAGGTTAAGGTTAGGGTTAGGATTAGCTGTAGAATTATATACATCTAGTCATTATGGGAGTCTATGAAATGTACACACAAATTTTTTTAACAAGTTTGTGTGTGTGTGCGTGCGTGTGTGTGTGTGTGCGTGCGCGTTAATCTGCTGGATGAAGACATCAAGAGAAAGAGAAGAGACAGAGTGAGAGAGAGAGACCTTGGCTGGCAACACTTTCCCTCTCTCTCTCCCTCTCTCTATCTTGCTCTCTCACTCTGTCTTCCTCTCTTTCTGTTTCTCTTTTTCTTCATTTACTCCATCTCTCTCTCTCTCTCTCTCTCTCTCTCTCTCTCTCTCTACATCTCTCTCTCTACATCTCTCTACATCTCTCTAGCAGAATGTTCTTTAGGAGAGATGGAGGCAGTGGCTCGTTCAAATTATCACTTCATTTCTCCTTCTTTTCACGCTATGTCAGACTTCAATTCCTGCCTCCATCAGTCTGCCATTAGCTCTAGACTAGCGAGAGAGAGAGAGTGAGAGAGGAGATCCTCATTTCTGAGATCAGCTAATCCAAACACATGTCTAATGTCTTATTCACTACAAACTGATGTCTGACGTCTTATTGTCTGTATGAATTAGACTTTACTCTACATTGTGGTGGTAGCGTTAGTGCTCACACTTCATTTCATTTTCTACCTTCAGGTCTTCACATAAATTGGACAGAGAACTGCGCTATGACATTATAACTTTCACTTGGTGCAGTAGATTGAGCTGTATGTGTTTGACAAGATTAAGGTGGAATGGAAAAATGTATGTTCATGGTGTGTGTGTGTGTGTGTGTTTCTGACCTGGACTTATTATGGAAAGAAATGGAAAGTCTCCCTCCCACAGTCCGAAGGCATGCGTTATACTTGATGACTCCAAATCGGCCCTTAGGGTGTGAATGTGTGTGTGACTTTGTGAGTGCGGGTGCCCTGCGGTGTGTTGGCACCTGCCCAGGGCTGGTCTCCGCCTTGCGCCCAAAGGTGCCGGGATAGGCTCCGGTCCCCCCGCGACCCCAGTTGGGATTACAGCGGTTCAGAAAATTGATGAATGAATGAATTTTAGTCTCTACATCTGCAGATTGGGGTCCGTTCTGGACCAAAAATGACAACATCATTTAGTTTTGGCCTTGATATATTTTGTGTAATAATGAATGTATTAAAAGTAAATTAATGCAAAGTTTCGTTTTCATAGAGACAGTTTGGTCACCAGTTTAAGCCCGAGCCGGTCTTGAGGTACTGAGGTACCACTGAGGTACTCATGAGCAAGTTATCATAACTAAGCCTTCCAAACAACCTTCAAAGCGGGGCTTTCAGGTGGCACCTTGCTCATGAGTACCGTAGTGGTACCCTTACCAGTATAGAGTCTCATTAAGTTAAAGATCATTTGTCATTGTAAACACAGCACAGCACACAGTGCACCAGTGCCAAATGTGACCATCCTTGAAGGAGCAGTGGGCAGCTAACATGGGTAGTGCCAGGGAAGGAGTGTTTAGGGACGGTAACTTGCTCATGAGTACCTCAGTGGTACTTTGGGATTCGTACTGGTGACTTTCTGATCATGGGGCAGATGCTCTAACCATTGTGCTACCAGTCACACCTGTGCATTATATCCTTCCATGAAGGGGCATTGGGCAGTTTTTGGCAGTGTCCAGGGGTGTAGAACCTTGCTCATGAGCGAACCTTGCTCATGAGCTGGGACTTGAACTGTTAACCCTCTGATCACGAGGCCAACTCCCTAACCAGGCTATCAACTGCCCCATAAAGTCGTAAGGACATTCCTGACATCGACGTACAATTTTGCTGAAACAAATGTGGAGTGCTTGTGGAGAACTTGCGTAATCAAAGAGGTGTGTGTGTGTGTGTTTGAGTGGAATTTAATTACTCCTTTTCCTTTTAAATCTCAACCGGCTGTCTCTTCACATCAGCCCGTTCACTTTCACACAACACCGCCAATGTGTTTTATTTGTTTATTCGCAGGCCATTTCGCTCTCCCCCAATATCACGCGCCAGTAACCAAAGCTTGTTGGGAATAAAGAACAGAAAAAATTTAGCAGGACCACAACTTAGGCCCTATCTTTTGGTAAATTGGAGGAAATTTTGAATAGATCGGCAAATCGATTTCCACCTAAACCCAGCCAGAGGCGCATTCCGGCCCACGTCGCTGCAGTAATTGGTTGGAGGTGAGGTTGGAATATTGATCCGCGTTAATTGCCTTCATTTATTACGTTGATTTCTATTGCAGCGGATGCTGGGAAGCTTTGCTCACATCCCAAAAGAAGAAAAGAAAGAAAGAAAGAAAGAAAGAAAGAAAGAAATTCATGGCTAACCTCAGACTACCCCTCCTCGTCCCTGTGTCTGACAGAACAACAAATTTCTCTCACTTTGGCCTTAATTGCTGCTTTATTGATGAATGAAGGAGAAATGTGTCCGTGGCAAAACTCTCGGCTATTGGCACATTAAATATTAAGAGTGTGACCAGTCTGCAACCTTGAATGTCAGTGTGTCCGATTTACTGCAACGCCCCTCCATTTTTTTAAACTCTTGCTGTTTATTAAAAGATTTTTTTCGGTGAGGAGCATGCAAGAGGAGAGGCGACCCGAGGCCTTGCACACCTCCCAGTGTTTACTCCACATCTTACAATCATCCAGATTCCTGTTTGCTGACATTCAAAAGAAGTCCGAAAAAATAAATGTCAGGCTGGGATGCGGTGGGACGAGGGACAAGGGGCGTGGGGGGCGATGGAAGATTGTTTTGATATGTACATATTGAAGAGAGGAACTTCTTAGCTAAAGGACAGAATAATAAATCCAGCAGATGTGCGTAATATTTTGGAATATTTAATGATGAAATGGGTTAATTGTTAAGAATTATTACTCAATAATATTTCTCAGCAAAATGGGTCTGGAATGGTCGAGTGTTACATGTGATGGATTTTAATGGCTGCTAATAATGATGAGAAAGAAAGAAAGAAGGAAATAACGAAAGAAGGAAGGGAGGAGGAAGAAATGTGAATGAAAAGAAAGAAAAAAAGAAAGGTGGAGGTATAGAAAGAAAAAAGAAAGAAAGAAGGAAGGAAAGAAGGAAGAAAGGAAAGAGGAAAAATGTGGAGGAAAAGAAAGGAAAGAAAGAGAGGTTGAGGTAAAGAAAGAAAGCAGGAAGGAAGGAGGAAAAATGTGGAGGAAGAGTAAGGAAAGGAAAGAAAGAACAGAAGAGGGAGGTATAGAAATGAAGAGATGGAGGTGAACGCAGAAGAGCTCAGTGTCCTGTCTCATCTCGTGGCTGCTCTGTGAGGAGGATAAGTAGTAAATGAGTGGAAGAGAGGGAGTGAGCGGAGGGAGATGAAGGTGTGCACGGTGACGTCCTCCTGGGCTATACATCACTCTGACGTGAGCTGATACCGAGCTCGGCCTGCTACACTCATTAAAAATTCAGCTGCCTTTCAATTACACCCCGCCGACATGATTTATGTTTTTACCTTTTAATTTCAATTAAACGCCGCGTTTGGGCCGCTGTCCGCCATGTGCCCACTAAAAACTCCATTACACACACACACACACACCGCTCTGTTAACACACCACCCAATACACAGCTCGTCTAGACACATGCGGCACACGCTCTCACTAGCTGCTGCCCCAAAATCTCCTTTCAACATCCGCAGGATAAACACACACACTATACACACAAACACACAATACAAACACCTATACACACACACCCAAACAAGCTAACCAAAACAATTCAATTACTTGTAACAGGAAATCTCCATGACAATGGTGGAGAGATGAGCTAACTGTTGGTGGATTCTACACTTTTATGAGACAGAGAGAGAGAGAGAGAGAGAGAGAGAGAGAGAGAGAGAGAGAGAGAGAGAGAGGGTGGGGTGAATAGAAACAGAGAAAAATATAAAATAGCAGGCAGGAAGATAGAAACAGAAATATTAAAAAGAAAGAAAGAAAAAGAAAGAAGAAAGATATTGAAAGAAAGCTAACAAGAAAGAAAGAAAGAAAGAAAGAAAGAAAGAAAGAAAGAAAGAAAGAAAGAAAGAAAGAAAGAAAGAAAACAAAAAGAAAGACAGTATTTGGCTTGTTCCAAAAATACTTGATTATCTCCTAAGAAAAGAACAGCAGATTTGTCAGGTTTTTGTGGCTTTGTTATGTTGTTCTATATTGTGTGTGTGTGTGCGCGCGTTTGTCTGTGCATGTATGAGTGTGTGTCTGGCCTAGTCCTGTATGTTTTGGGCTGTAGTTTCCCTACGCTCAGGCTTGATGTATTTGTGTGAATCAGTGTTCAGTGAAAGAAAGACAGGAGACATGCTGAGTTACGTAAAGCAGCTCCAATCTGCTCCTTCACATCACGCCGCTCCGTCCAGACGCTGGAACACACAAACAAGTCCTCGTACGCCAGCCAGACCTGAGACGTGCGTCTAGTTACTTCCATTTTTCTTCATTTCGCTCCACGTGTGATGACATAAGAGAGAATGAAGCCGAGACCCCACCGTGTCTGACCCATTTTCACCCAGCTTACGTTAGTGCCATTTCATCACCAGCCTGTCTGTCCTCCACACAGAGGGTGATCGAAAAACAACCACAAATACACACACTACGCTATGTTGTTGTGTGTGTAATATGTGTATACTATGTTAACCCTAATTTTAACATTAGTAACCAAAAGCAAACCTTTTACCACTTTTAGAATCTCTATAAATCCATTTCTTTGTAATTAAGTGAAAGTGAGTGATTATTTTGTCATTGTCAACACACCACACACCACACACTACACAGTGCATCATAATGAAAGGTGACCTCTGCATTTGACCCATTCGTGAAAGAGCAATGTGCAGCTAACAAGGGCAGCACCCGAGGAGCATGGAGTGCTAAGGGGGGCAGTACCCCAATATTAATTCTAGTAAGGATTTATTTTGTACATTAGTTTTGCAATCAGGGCGGCACAATGGCGGTTAGCGCTGCCGCGTCACAGCAAGAAGGTTCTGGGTTCGATCCCCATGTCGGCCGTAGGGCCTTTCTGTGTGGAGTTTGCATGCTCTCCCTGTGTTTGCATCGGTTTTCTCCGGGTGCTCTGGTTTCCTCCCCCAGTACAAAAAGCGTACAATGCAGGTTAATTGGTGAATCTAAATTGTCCTGTAAGGTGTGAGTGAGCATGAGAGCCTGTGTGCCCTGCAGTGTGTTGGCACCTGCCCAGGGTTGGTCTCCGCCATGCACCCGTAAATTCCTGGGATAGGCTATCCTCACTAATCCAAAATAATCTGAGACAAACAAGTTCTCCATCTACCGAAACCTGCCTGAACAATGATGCCTTACACACAAACACACACACACCATTGTTGAGGTATTGGTCCACTGGTTCTTTATTTTTTCTATCATGACCAATCCTGATTAGCCACAGACATTCATTTCCTTTAGTTGACTGTCCTGTCAGATCCTAAAAATTGAATACACACAAACAAATAATTTTCATACAGACTTCATATTACAGATGCAATTTTATACCAACTGTCATTTTTGCCACATTGAGAGTAACCCTAACCTCTCATTGTCTGTCCTTATCATAGTCGCCATTGACGTGTCATTGTCACAACCCCCCATCCCTCCACCATTCTACCCCAACTTCAATTTGCCCTCCCTTTATTCCTCCTCAGAGCTCCAAATAAGTGAATGTGGGAGTTCAGAGGACAGCCCGGGGGACTTTGTTATTTTAGAACCATGCCTGATCCCCTCGCTGCCGCTGCCGCTGCCGCTCCCACCTACCCGGCCCCGGCCTTCCCGTCTGGAGTTTCATTTATCGGCGATATATTAAACATCATAACAACAGCGGTGGAGGTGACAGAGTGAGGAGGGAGACTGAGCCAGACGCCCGGGTGATGCTCACTTTAAATTGTGTCACTGGTTATTAGGACTGCAAGAGGAGCAGGGGCATCTTTGTAGCACCGCCTCACCGGGGTTCACAAGCTGGAAAGGAGAGATGCTATAGTGAGTAGACGATTCACAGAGCAACTAATTGAGACAGGCTTCCTTTCCCTGATGACTCACTCTGCAGAAGAGTGACAGAACACGAGAAAGATGGAATAGTGCATGGAATTGACTTTGTGGTAGAATACTCTGGGAAGGGTACAGATCAAGAGGTTTGGGGAGTCTGCCTCTATTCTGCCTCCACTGCTGTCACCATTGTAGCCCCTGATGCAGGATCTTTAACCTAGTGGGTCCCAATTTTATTTTTCTGCAGGGGCACCCACCTTTCTCCTTACTCAATATTTGATATTTAAAGTCCCCTTTCCACTTACTCAATATTTCAAGCACCACTCAAATATCAATGGAAGATGTTCTGGGTGAGAGATTCTGATACCATAAAAGTTCAGTGTGAACAAGGATTGTGGCATTCATACTAATCATCACGACAAAATGAAGGACTATAGCAACTTTCGTCTAGATCAGTGGTAGGAGTTCCAGTGTCCTGAAGGTTTTCTATCCAACTGGATTTCAGAACATTTACACCTGGTGTCCTGTAGATATCCACCAGAAGAGACTAATTAGGTACTGTAAGATGGAAAACCTCCAGGACACCGGACCTCCAGGACTGGAATTGATCACCGCTCTAGATCGATGCCCCTTGCTGGCTCCAGAAAGGTCTCAAAGGTACTACTATTTAACCAGATACATCAGGGTGGTGTTAGGATGGTGGTGGACTGCTGGTAAGATCTATAGACCAAGAAAGTCAAAGGTTCAGATTTGAGCCCCTAAGCGAGTGTCTTTAACCCAAGTGAAAGTGAGTGATTTATCATTGTGAGCACACTGCAGCACAGCACACACCACAACAAAATGTGATCTCTGTATTTGACTCATCCATGAAGGAACAGGCTTGCAGTTGACATGTGCAGCACCCAGGGAGCAATGTTTGAGGTGAGGGCGTTCAGTTACTGGTTCAAATCTCAGGACCAATAAAGGTACCACTGAGGTACTCATGAGCAAGGTACCATCCCCAAGCACTACTTCCCAGGCCCTGCCCATGTCAGCTGCCCCCTAAAGCCTACATTATAAGGTAGGTGCCAAGGTAGGGCCCAAACATGATGTCAGCTGTTCACTCCCAGGAGTTAGCGTAACCCACCATCTTGGATGGAGGAGAAAGACAAGAGATGTTACATTACCTCAGGGTTACAGCTTCAGAATAGGTTCAGCCGGGTCTGTCTAACCCAATAGAATGTGGGTCAGCTCCCCGGTCCTCTGAACAAAGATACTCCATGCGAGCAGAGAAAAGCACACACTGTCAGTCACACTTAAGTGCACTTTAATGAGTGGTGGAGAGGCTGACAGGGGTTTTCCTCATTCCCACTGAAAGTGTTTGGGCCTCTCTGTCCTCAGGCACTGGACCATCACAGCAAATCTCTCTGACTCTGTTGCTTTGGTGCTGTTTTGGTGCAGTGAAACAAAAAAGCTATCAAATAGCTGAAAACACTCGGCCGTGTCTACTATGTCAATGTGGGAAAAACTGCAAAGCTGCCGGTTGATTAGCATTTTTGAGACTCTGCCTACTGTTGTGTTTCATCCTCGTTGAAATTGTCCGAAAGTATGGGCAGTGTGATGGAATCTTTTGTAGTTGTTTAGTAATATATTTTGTGTCTTCTGAGTGGTGGTAGTCCAGTGGTAGGATTTTGACCAATGAACTGAGAGGTTTATAAATTCAAAATGAGTGATTATGTGCCATTGTGAACACACCACAGCACAGCACACAGTGCACCACAACTAAATGTGACCTCATTATTGTGCATTTGGCCCATCAGTGAAGGAGCAATGGGCAGCTGACATGGACAGCGCCCAGGGAGTATTGCTTGGGGACAGTACCTTGCTGAAGAGTACCACAATGGTACATTTACCTGTACAGGACTTGAAACAACCACCTTCTGATTACAGGGTGAAAGTCTTAACCATTATGCCACCAAGTGCCTTTGGTTTGTGC
This sequence comes from Distichodus sexfasciatus, assembly GCA_032718565.1. Classification (NCBI taxonomy): domain Eukaryota; kingdom Metazoa; phylum Chordata; class Actinopteri; order Characiformes; family Distichodontidae; genus Distichodus; species Distichodus sexfasciatus. Next base: position 497,878 of record JAVGVS010000150.1, on the reverse strand, counting down.
TTTTCTGACATGAGCTTAGCATTAGTTCAGTCTGTATTTTAACAACATTGCCCATTTTCTTTCTCAAATTTTTTATACGGCCGGCATGGTGGCGCAGTGATTAGTCCTGTGGCCTCACAGCGACAAGTTTCTGGGTTCAATCCCTGAGTTGGCCATAGGGCCTTTCTGTGTGGAGTTTCATGCTGTGCCTGTGTTTGTGTGGGTTTCCACTGGGGGCTCCGGTTTTCTTCCCACAGTCCAAAAGCACACAAAATTGGTTGATTGGCAACTCAAATAGGTTGATTGGTGACCTGTAAGGTGTGACTGTGAGCGTGATTGTGTGTGTGCCCTGTGCTGTGTTGGTGCCTGCCCAGGGTATGCCCCTGCCTTGCACCCATATTTCCTGGGATAGGCTCCTGTCCCCCCTCCCCCTGGCCTGGGACCTTGGTTGGGATTAAGCGGTGTGGAAACTGAATGATGAAATTTTTCATTCTTTTATGTTGTTCAGTTTTAATAGTTATAATGTAATTTCTTCATGAACTGGCCATCTAGTCTGTAAATAAATGGCCAAATTGAGGTTTGTATGGAGTTTTCTAAATGCCAAAAGAGGCACAGCTGATACATAATGGCACCCTCAATCTCAATGTAATAAGGTTTCTTTTAGAGGTAGGTACCTTCCAAGGACATGACTTACAAAGCAGCTGTCCTCAAAATGGAACACAGCCAATGACATTAATCAGCCTGCTGAATAACAGCACAGTGAAGATAAATGCTTCATGATGGTCAGTCCTGGCTATTGCTAGTTTGATTCTGGTGAGGGGTTAAGGGTTCAAGACAAAGCTTAAACTTGTAATTTTATGTACCTCTTTGACCGTTTCCGTGTATCCTTCTAGTTTATCTTTGTGTTTTAGTGAACCAGCACTAATAACCCTGCATTCACAGTGGTTTACAGGCCAACATCCTGCAAGCAGTCCGTCCTCCCCACCACAGGAAGCCAGTAATTACGGGACTCATGTCACATCACGTTAGCAGCCAAGCTGCTGAAGAATCAGCAGCATGTTCACATTCACACTCTTCGCCCCTCGTCACCTCAGTGTCTTCTCACAAGGCCTTAGCTACAATCAGGAACATGAAACTGTGGATACAGGACGTTCCCGGGAGAAACACCACAAGGGGGATAGCACTGAATTGTCAATGTCCGGAGACTAAGAATGTAATATGAACCACTGCTTGTAGAACATTCTTCAAAATCAGTTTACCAGTCACTCAGATACATAGCTTGTGAGTTCATTTGTTTCATCCAGTGTTTCCTCAAATTGCAACAAGCTTTTGTATTACATACTATCAAGCTGTTCGTCTTAAGAAGACTGATAACAGTGTCATCAATGACATCAGAGACTGATAGCGTTTAGCACTCCAGCTCTAGGTGGCTTGGCTCCACAGGGAATGTGGAGAGCCAAGCACAACACCATTATGACGTTACAGCCATAAGATCACCTCTATAAACAACAACCAGCTCTTTATCACTTAGTGCTTAAGATATATGGGTAACACAAATAAACATATATTAATAGTTTCACCTCAAAGAGAGTCACAAAGAGAAAAAGCAACAATTAGCGCATCAGGAAATAATAAAGCACAAACCTTAACAACTAATGGATTCATAAAAGTACAAGCATTAGCACGAGTCATTGTTACTCGCTAACACAGTCCTGACTCAGTTAACTAACCTTCAGAATTGTTTGTTTTAAATAAAATAATTTGAAGTAAACTGTCCACATTTGCTACCATCACAGAAAACAGACATCGCTTGCACATAACAAACTGAAACAAATTGACTCATCTCTTGCATCACAGAGGTTCCAGGTTTGGTATTTCCTGGAATATTTCTTGACACTGTTGATCACAGAAGTTTGCATAACTAGAGCTCTATCTGTACTTTAACTTTGTTGAGGTAAAGAGACAGAACAATCAATATTATGCCATTAAATACTATTTCAGGCAGGAATGTGAGGGGTTAACAGTGCCACTTATTAATGTGTATAAGGCAAGGGCTTGAGTATTTACTGATATGTTTAGTATTAATTGTTAGTGAATGCATGAATGCATTTCCCAACTCATGACTCATGCATTAGTTTTTCTAAAAATATACACTTATTTATGTACCATTATTGAAAAGTGTTACCCATGTATCTCACACACATTTATTATTTAAGACTTTGTTATTTCTGAGCCCTGGACCTTTTTATGGACCGAGTACTGAGGATAAGAAGGTGGCATTTTGTGCTGCTCCTCCCAAGTCCCAGCTGACCGAGCTGGACACTTAATGCAGTTTGAGTGTTTCTGCTCCTGGAAGTGACACTTTGCTGCCAGACATGTACTCAGGTCAGGCCTTAGACCTTAACTGACATCCTGCAAGGGCTTCACATTTCTTTAAGGAATAGTTATATAATTTTTTGATGATAGTATGTTTCATTAACTATTTTTAACTGCATTTTAAGATTATCATACTATACGGTCTGTATTAGAACCAGAGAGAGGAATTTTCATAATTTTGGCAAAATTGTTCCTGTTGGTTTACTCAATTTCTATGCAGTAAAACGTCTAGCTGTACAGCTGCTTGTGTTTTGCGATAAAACAAATAAAATGCAAGTGGACATGGCTGATGTTGAACTTGGACACAATCTGAAATCGTCTGGAAATTGCATGCCCTTGGTGAACTTGAACTTCGTTTTCATATCTAAAAAATGGTTTTATTACAGTAAATTCAAGCTAAAGTGAGTGATTATTTATTATTGTGAACACAGCACTATGTGCACCACAATGAAATCTGACATCTGCATTTGACCCATTTGTGAAGGAGCAGTGAGCTTTTCTGGCAGCACCTGGGGAGCAGTGTTTGGGGACGGTACCTTTCTTATGAGTACCTCAGTGGTACTTGAACCTGCAACATTTCAATCATGGGGCCAACTCCCTAAAAATTACTCAACTGCATATGAAAACACATTAAAAGTGCATTCATTATCTGATCGAAATAGTAGCTTATGATGATCTAAGAATGTTCAGCTTTATATGTTTTGTTATTTTCATATCGCATCCCGTCCATTAGTGGAAAAATTCTGCAAATGTTCTTTGACATTACATGTATGGCAGAAATGACATTTTCCCTCTTTATTTAGAGGATGACATTTCTAAAAAATATGTATTGATTTAATTTTTTAAATAAATGTTATTTCCTTTTCTGTCAGGGAAACTGATAAATATCTTGATATGCCTTCCTGCAAAAGACTGGCATCGTATTCCTTGCTTTGTCAATCTAAATCTGAAATGGAGAGACTACATAATTGAATCTTTGTTCCTCTTAAACACATTTCCATCATCAGGCAAGACAGGCAAAGATTTTAGTCGGCAACACAACTGACAAGTCAGTCCTCTTTGTGGTGAGATAGAATCGGGTTTCACAATCTTTCAGGCTTCAGCCTTTTAAAAAAAGAACAAATACTATTTTAAAAAATGATTTCTTGCTTTCTTCATTCCTTCTACAAATTAAGCAGCAAATCTACTGATTTAATCAGTAACCCTACTCATATTCATTTCCCATTTTTACACTAAAAATCTGAAATTCATAATTAAAAGATTAATGGAGGCTCTGATTGGGCTAATAACACCATGCTTCATGCACCTAGCATCATGAGCAACAGTTTGAGAATAACATGTTACAACTTAAAAATATTAATGAGCCAACATTAGATTAACAGGAAGCGATTTCGAAGCCTCCTCCTGAACAGCCTGATGGTGTCGGTGTCTAACAGGAAGGCTTCTGGCTCGCCCTCGAGCATGTGCTGAGATATTAGCGATGCTTCAATGTGACCTCTCCCCTCGGCGCAGCCTCCAGTCTGGAGGTCGGCGCAGTTTGAGGCCAACGCGTTAATAGCATCAGGTCCGGAGTCGGAAAAGAAGCATGGCAATTCAGCCGCCCACATAGCTCCACAGTGCACAAGGTTAAACAGGAAATGGGGAAGTAGAACTTTAAACTTCTCCAAACTCCAGGGCAAAAAATAAAAAATTGGGCGATCAGCTGATTAACATATAGTACAGTAAAATACTGACTTACTATTAAATATTTTTTTAAATAACTAGATGGTGCAAACATAGCAGCTAATAACTCATAATAAGAAAGCAAATAACCCAAATATATTTATGAAGCTCCTCATACAGACAAAGGTTACAAGGCGCTGAACAGTCATTTCTCCTGTGTGCTGCTCCCTTGTTAACCCTAATTAGCTAGTTTAGCTCATAACCAGTTACACCTATGTCAGCTTAGTTCTTTGTTTCTAGTTTCCCTGCTCTGTTTGTTTCACTAGTCCAAATGTTTTAGTTTGATCTTTTCCTGTTAACTTCCAACCTCCAACTTCCATTAATGTATTGGTTATTAATTTAGTATCTTTTTTAAGTTGAATGGTTCTTGTTGTCTGCATCTGTTTCAGCTTCAGCTTAGCTCTATTTAGGCACGCCTCTCCCTTTTGTGTTAGTTGAACCACCACTGCATGGCTCTGTTTTGTGCATATCAAGAGTGAAGGCTTCCAGTTTATTGTTTCGTGACCTGATTTATTTTGCTGACTGAATAAAGGATGCTTTGCATTGATGCCGAGAATCGCCATGTCACACAAGCCTCATTTGTGACATTTGTGACAAAAAGTACTTAACCGAATCGGAACAAGTAACAAAGAACATTTAAAATATTAATTAACAAATAAGTTCCACACCAACTGCATAAAATACAAACACTTTACTTAAAAATAATGATGTAGTAAAGCTACCCATATTTTTGCCTAAAAAATGTGTTTTGAGTTGTTTCTTGAAAAATTCAGTTGGTGGGGCTGAGCCTACATTCCGGCTCTTTTAAATGAGTCGGTTCTCATGGCTCGGCTCACTAAAAAGAGATGGCTCTTTTGGCTCCAAAGTGGCGCCGTTCAGCACCCAAGTCTCTCTCACTCTCTCTTTCTCTCTTTCTCTCTCTCTCTGCGTATGTGCTGTGACCGTAACTCCCGTCCTTCTGTCTGTGTCCTCAGTTCGAACACACTAATGCCACCACACGTCATGTGCTACTTGACCAATTATGTGCGGCTTGAACAAAACAAATAGAGGTGGGGAAAACAGGCAAGAGCCAGCTCTGATTGTTCACTACAAACAGCCGGCTCTAAGAACTGTTTCGTTCATGTCCGAAACATCACTATTTTTAATAGGAAGTGTTAAAGTTTGTATTTGGCCATTATGACTTGTTTTGTTTCTTTTTAATAAACTTCAGCCAAAGATGTCTTGCGTTTGCATGTGTTCCCTCTACAACATGCCAGATACTGTGACAAGTAGCTTTTTTTTACCAGCTTTACACTGGTAGTGTTTCCAGGGACAACATCTTAACATGTCCTTTGCACCGCAAATCCTCAGTTTGTGTGTTTTCTCTTCACTAAACTAAGCAATTCATTACTCACATTATAATCAAGTCCATGTTGAAATGGGGCAAGAAATGTTAGAGCAGGAACAACATAAAAACATGGAGAGGACGAGTTCAGTGGAATTAGAATGGAAACCCCAAGCTCTTAATGCATCTTATCCAACTTGAGGATTATAGCGGCAAGAAAATGAAGAATTAAGGCGTCACTCTTACTCATATAGGTTTTACTGAATGTATAGAAGGTTTAATACTTAGTAGCAAAAAACACTTGATATGCTTCATAAAGCACAGGAAGTGGGTCCATGTGCAGTTGTAAAGAAGCACAATAAACAATCACAATTCTGAGGAATTGAGTTCATTTTATTCTTCACCTATTATAAGACCTCCAAAAGGTTAAATATTATGGATTGTTTTCTATTCGTGCTGGAGGAGGCTGTGAAAAGAGGAGAAAATCAGACCTAGCTGTTCACAGAGAGAGGCATAGACGGATGCATGGGATCGATGTGTGGAGGGAGGAAGCCTGTCTCTACCTGAATGGGAAGAAAACAGGGCGAAAAACACACTTGAACACACACACACACGCACACAGAAAAGAAAGGCATTTAGAAGCTTGCTCGCTACGAGAACGGGGGCCGATGGTGGAACACATGAAGCCAAAAGAGAGCTGTAATGATTTAACAACTTTAAGAACAGCAAATAAACCAAGCGGAGTGGTGCAACAGAGCAATGGGAGTGAAGGTGTGAAAGGGCAACAGCTCTCCAGTGCCGGTGGGGGATCATTTATTTCCAGACTTTCTAACACCATTTTCCAATCAATCCCCTCTTCCTGCCCGCCCACCGCTTTTAACACGGCTTTCCCCGAATGCTCAGCTGCTCCGCTAAAAATCGTCGGCGATTGTTCACTAAAAAGGGGGGAAAGCATTCTGCCATTTGCTATTTAGCCCAGCATTGATTTGATGTCGTTTCCCAGGTATTATGCCACTTCTTGTGCCACTTAGTGCCACCCATTCACCAACACTGAGTGTTAAGCTGTTAGGCATACATCAGATTTCAACTTGCCCGTGGTACAGCAGTAATCTGATCTCCCTGTGGTTTTTACAGTACATTTGGAGAATTCTTGCAGTAGAGTAGAGCCCAAAAAGAAGTCGCCACTCTCTTACTGCCTTTTACAGTCCTGGTGGGCCTAACAGTGTGTTGTCAAATTGTCAGTCATTGCAAAATTTAAGTGAGTGAATTTAAGTGATTATTTGTCATTGTGAACACACTCCAGCACAACACAGCACGGCACAGTACACCAACAAAATCTGACCTCTGCATTCGATCCATCCGTGAAGGAGCAGTGGGCTTTGGCAGTGCTCAGAGAGATGTGCTTGGGAATGGTTCGTTGGTACCTTTAACGGTCCAGGACTCATACCGGCAACCTTCCAATCATGGGGCCAACTCCCTAAATGTTATGAGAAATTTGTTATAAGAACTTACATGTGACGGGTTGTCAGACCTATGACAGGTTTTTTTGACTGTACTGTTGAATCACTGGTTAAACTAATATATAAAACAATATTATTAGTCTGTTATTAGATGTAGTGGTATTCCTAATTGTCATACTAATTTACTTCTGAAGATGATGAATATACAGTTATCAGACCCATACATAACTTGCAATCCTGCCACATGAAGATTACACGAAGGAAAGTTTTGCAGTTTATCAGCAAAAGTAAATGTTAAAAACAAATGATTGTTTCTGCTCATGAACCCTACATTGAATCACTTCTCACCTCAATATGTTTCTCCCCCTCCAGTGCTGATAAGAAATCTATAGCGTGGTCTGGTGTAAGATGGCTCATTTGTCACTGAATTAGCCTTCTGTGATCTAGATCTCCTAAACCCCAATATGTCTCCTAAACCCTAATTATCCCCGCTCCCATGGCAGAGCTGTCCACATTCAAAGAATGTATTTTTGCATAAATTTTATTCCTCACTCTTGCCACTTTCAGAAAATTGATAATGGCCACAGCGTAATGTGTTTTTGGCAGAGGCGGGCTCGATGTTTGCCCAAAAAGAAGTCGTAAAGAGACTATAAAATTCAGGCCAAATGATGAATGTGAATAGGAAATCAGTGCAACTGCTTTCCAGAAAATTGTAGCTGGCATTACAGAGTCACTTTATCATTTAAATAACCAACAAATTGCTAATGACAGAAAGGGTGACATACATCTGCGGATCTGCCTGGAAAATTGCATAATTCACCATTCGTTCTTAAACAGAAATTTGTCCTTATAAACACAGATTTTTATAATGATGTTCACTTTAGCCAATCTTTTCTTATTTGAGCTTTGTTCTGAGGTAAGAAGAGAATCTACAGTTGCACTTTTACACGTATTTTATTGCATGCCTGTTTGTGCAAAACACTAGCTTTTTAGGGTTTCTTCACTTCGCCAATCAAAATCAAGGACATATAAATTGGTGGTTCTCTCCCAGCTGTTTTCTTGCACGGTTTATCCCATGCATCCAAACTCTGGGTCTCAAAGGCATGTAAGTATCTAGTTCAAAGGCTGGCACAATGCCAAGATGCCATTTTTCTCCACTGTAAAGATAGTCTCTTTTGTGTCGACGAAACTACCGATCTCAAAGTAACATATTACAATGTTTACATGAAATAGCAATGAATGTGGAAGTGCCCGATGACGCTTCTCGTAACTTAGCAACAACAAGCACTGAGAGAAGCACAGAGAAAGAGCTCTGGAAGTGAGGTTTTGACAACTCTCAGCGCAGAAAATGTGTTTGGTGAAAACAGACCCTAAAGTGAGTGATTATTTTTCATTGTGAACACAGCACACTGTGCACCACAACATGACCTCAGCATTTGACCCATCCATGAAGGAGCAGTGTGCAGTTTTTGGCAACATCTGGGGAGCAGTGGTTAGTGGCTAACCGCTATGCTATCAGCTGCACCTACCAAATTTTGTTGCATGCATTAGCCTAATGGGTTTTCTTCAGTTCTAGGGTTAGGGCTTCATTCACCAATATTTTCATACTTTTTGTTTTTACATTTTTTTTAGTCTGAGTATGCTAAGGAACCCTTTTCTGCTTTCAGCTTTGCAGGATCTTGCCGTTTCAGCAGGAGGTGGCTGTATGGATGGGAGTGGCCTTCACAGCGCTGATGAAAAGCAAGCCTTCTACCGCTTACTTCCCACATTTCCCCTCAAATCACTGTTCTGCTGACGCTATACTAGCGACCGCAGGGGTCTCACTGGGGGGGCATCAAAAAAAACCTTCCTCACGCCTCTGCTCCTAACGCCAGGCAAGGAGAGCCAACTTATCAATTTGTCCAGCCTTTCAACTGCATTTACAATCTTTTTATGTCGAATGGCAAAATTGACATGCTGAGATTTAAAATGTTAAAGCACAAAAATATATTCTGACCTTTTAGAAAAATCTGCTGGTGGACACATTTAGTGATGTCAGTCATATTCAATATTTATTATTTGTATTTCAGCTATATCTTTCCATTTCAAGATTCAAATTCTTCATTCATCAAATATTCAGTTGCTGTGTAAATTCAAATAGAAATTTATAATAATTTTAAATTAAAAGAGATATATATATAATTTCACACCTGCCTAAAACTTTTGGATATATATATATATATATATATATTATATATATACATATATATATATATATATATATATATATATATATATATGCCGAAAAAGATCAACTTGGACAAGCATCGCTGGCATTGTGGGTATGCTTTATAATTCATATTTCATCATATTTAATATTTATATGTTTTAAGCATAATTTAAAATTAGATTTAAATATAAAGATTTTTAAACAATAAACATTTATTACAATGTTTTTGCCAATTAATTACAAACCAGAAATAATCATGAAATATGCTGACAAAAGATTTCTGGGAGTAATTTTTTTCTAGTACTAAACTAAAAACATAAATTTTCTTTAAAACTACAAAACTTTCAAGAAACTAATTTTTCTCCATGCAGCGCACAAAGGTTCTCCATTTCCTGCCATCTCGTTTTTCTGCTTCCTGTCTGCAGGACGCCGCTACACAGCATCAGATCTCTCGGGCTGTCATCAGTAAAAAACCTTGTCGTAAAATTTCATAAGCATAAATTACAACGCATCGCTCTGCGTTTTTTTTCCCCTTGTATATTGGCTTGTCTGTTTCTAAATCGATCGCTATATGAGCTCCGGTGCGACACAATGAGCGGCATTACGGCTGCAGCTGTTTATAGAACAGCTCCAATTCATCACCGCTGTTTACCGCAGGATGCAATTTACACCCATTTACTCAGATGAAGACACACGAGCCATACAGCAAGAGATAGAGAGGGAGAGAAAACAAAACAGTTATATAAGGTGAACAAGAACTAATGTGGATGAGGAGCTCGTGTCTAAATGTTATGTTATTATTTCATTTGTTCGACAGATTCATTCTCAATCTTACTTTATAATTATGGGGTCAGATGGGACTTTCGTGCAAGGCCGTACCCAGCTGTCCTGATATGGGACTTCGGTGACGTCACTAGGCCACCTGGTGTCTCCACTGTACTGGGTATTTTGCTTAATTTGTTATTTAGAAATGTAAATGTTGAGCGGTTCACTGATGTGGTGGTTAGCGCTGTCGCCTCACAGCGAGAAGGTCCTGGGTTCGATCCCCGGGTTGGCCGTGGGGTATTTCTGTGTGGAGTTTGTGTGCTGTTTCCTCCCACAGTCCAAAAGTATGTGCTGTAGGTTTATTGGTTACTTTGTGTGCTTGTGTGTGCCCTGCGGCGTGTTGGCGCACACCTGGAGTTGATTCCGGCCTAGCGCCTGTAGTCCTGGGATGGGTCTCTGTGATCCCAATTGGGATTAAGCGGCTCAGATAATGAATGAATGAATGAATGAATGAAATATTGCTGTAAATATTGCTGTAAACTTAAAAATTACACTAACCAACTTTTGCATTTAGAATTAAATTGGCAACAAAATAATTATTAAAAGTGAGTGAGATGTTATTTATCTGTGTGAACACAGCACAGCACAACATACAGTGCACCACAATGAAATGTGATCTCTGCATTTGAGCCTTCTGTGAAGGAGCAGTCGGCAGCTGACATGGGCAGAACGGTTATGGTGTTCGTCCCCATGATCAGAAGGTTGCCACTTCAAATCCCAGACAGGTAAAGGTACCACTGAGGCACTCATGAGCAAGGCACCGTCCCCACGCACTGCTCCCCAGGCGCTGCCCCACTGCTCCTTCATGGATGGGTGGTCACATTTCTTTGTGTGCTGTGCTTTGTTCACAATGACAAAATAATCCCTCATTTTGACAAGTATTTGCCAGTGATTTGCCAAAACAATTTACCAGTAATGGCAAACTTGTAGTGAACTTTTGCTGGAAAATTTGTCAGTTGCACAAGTTTTCTACAAAGTTTTCTAGAAGTCCAGCGCAAAATTGTCACAAACCTAATAATGACCTTGCTGCAGATTTGCGCTAACTCTTTGCTAAAGGTTAATGGCAGCACTTTGCCAGAAGCCTAAAATATGTGTATGGCAAATCTGCATCTGTAAACTTTCTAACATGCATCCGATGATTTAAAGCATTCGCATAATGTAAATTAAGGCTAAAATATCCATAAATGTTAAAATAGTATACCAAAAAAGGCCTTGTTGAGCTAACAATAGCCCTTCATTATCTTATTTTTATAGTCTATTTGAGTCTATTTTTAATCTGTGTAATTAGATGTCCTGCAGTGCCTCATGTCAGATCCAAATGCCTGTCATGACTTACTCCACACTGCTAATTAAAATGTAAATGCATGAAAATGTAAAGCAGATTTCCATGTTTAAAGAGTAATTTATGTTTTCATTGAGCGATAACTTCAAACAAACATGAGTGCCACTTCTCTACTTTGCAGTTTTTGATTTTTTACTTTTCCACCCACAAAAACAATGGACATTTTAATGAAAAGCTCTCTAACCATATGAAAGGCATCTCCAACACATTTATAATCCCGAATCGTCGGCCAAACTCCCAGGCGACATGTTGACTGTATTTGAAAGGCCTCCGCAAACGACTTTGAAGTGGCTTTCGAGTGTAATTCTTCTGCAGAACCCAAACCCCTCTACCAAAAAAATAAAAACAGCCAAAAAACCATCACACGTAGAGACAGAGGGAAAAGCGCTGGCGTGTGCAAAGGCCTCAACTGTAAAAAAATATATAAAAGTATGTTTGAAGTGGGAACGCAGCAAAGTGCTTCATGGTCCATCTGGGGCCAATCAGAGTTTGAGATGTGGGGATGTGAGGTGGTGAGGGAGATGTGGAGTGCCCTCTTCAAGCTGGTGCACAATCACCTGCCCTGATCTACATGCCGAGTGCCAACCGGCCGAGAGCTCGGCCGTAATGAAGGTCTGACAGCTTGGCGCTCCCTTGCTTTTCTTCCTCTTTTTTTTTTAGTTGGGCCGTGTTATTAGCTCGAGTAAACCAAGGCCAAATATATCACAAAAGCCATACTACGAGCAGCTTGACCACAGCGACCTGTTGGAGAGAAGGTAATTCATCAAATTCTGCTCGCGCCCAATCCCTCATTCCCCACCCTCTTTTTTTTCTTTTGACATCTTTTCCGTCCAGGGCTTGAAGTGAATCGCTGAAAGGACCTTTTTGTTTCGCCGAATTGGAAAAAAAATCCTCAAAAGCACACGAGTTCCTGGCGACAAAGCTTGTGGTCTATTTGGTTCTGTGAAGGATTTCAGCCTTTTTTTCTTTTTGTTCTGCCCCCTCCATCCTGCCTCACACACTGATAAATGGATGGAGGAAAACACTGGTCTGTCTGTCTGTCTGTCTGTCTGTGTGGCTGTCTATCTATCTATCTATCTATCTATCTATCTATCTATCTATCTATCTATTTTTGTCTATTAATCCATCCATTTGTCCATCCATTCATCCACCTGTTCATCTGCCAATTCAGCCATTATTCATTTACCTATCAGTAATCTATCAATCGATCCTTTTGTCAATCCTTTTGATCAGTCAATCCCTCCATTGATCCATCCATTCACTCATCTATTTGTCTATTCATCCATTCATCCATTTTTCTATCCTAACAACCACCCATTCATCCATCCTTTCGTTCATCATTCCATCTAGCCATCAATTTATCCATTTAGTTGTCCATCCATCTATGCATTTATGTATAGATCGATAGATCGATAGATAGATAGATAGATAGATAGATAGATAGATAGATAGATAGATAGATAGATAGAGAGGTAGAGAGGTAGACAGATAGATAAAGAAACAGACAAACAGATAGAAAGAGCAGGAGGAGACACTGTTCCCCAGAATCTGGCTGTTGGCCTTAAAGTTTTCCACACGTGCAGAGGACAGATGTTTCTCTGCACCACCCGCCCTGATCAGATCTCTCCGCCTGCACATCCGGCCTGCAACCTCCACTCTAACCTCCCTCTTCTTCTTCTCTATCTCTCTCTTCTTCTTTCTCTCTATCTCTTCCTCTCTCTTTCTCTCTCCCCCTCCCTCTTTCTTTTTTCTCTCCCACTCTCTCTCTCTTTGATATACCTCTCTCTTTTCGTGCTCCAGAAGCTGGAAAACTGTGTGAATAAAACATGCCTCAGAGCCCTACTAACTTTCCACTGACCCACTGCCCTGCACACACACTCCCAGCTTCACCTTCTCAGACCTGCTAAACTACGCACACACACACACAGACACAAACACGTCGTCAGCAGACTTTTTCTGTTCGCATTTTTCTTTACTGACTATTTTCATAGATGTTGATTTCTGAGACAGACAGACAGACAGACAGTCAGACAGACAGATCTCAGACAACATTTCATTCTCTCTCTCTCACTCTCTCTCTCTCTCTCTCTTTCTCTCTCTCTGATGCAGCAGAAGAGTTTTCCCTCATGTTAATCTAAGGCGTGTCTAAATGCTACACATCAGAAATGAAAAAGGAGGAGAAAGCGTGGACAACATCGACCACACCGTCCCGGTGCCGGGCCCTGACCCCATTAACATTTCGTCGCTCAGGACCGCTGTGACCTTGTTAACATTTCAGCTGTAATTAATTAATCGGCATGGGCGCCGAATCCGTGCCGAAACCCCCCTCCATCCACCACCTCTCCGCCCGGACCCTCGGAGTGAGTGAGTGATGTATTGAGTGTGGAGGAGAAGCAGACTGCTGTCAAACCCACAGGTTATCGCCGCAGCGTCCAGCTGATAGCAATTGGCTAAAAGCTTAATGAGGATTTTTTACCAGTGTTTTCCACATCCATTTAACAGTCAGTGAGGAGGGGGGAGAGGGAAAAACTAAATCCATCACAGAAGTGAAGTAGACGACAAGCTCCATTTGTGTGTGTGTTCAGGGTGTTTTTCTGTTTGCTAAAAATAAAAAAGTCTTTTCAGAGAAAGACAGAAAGATAGAAATGTAGACATATAGACTTAGATAGAAATATAGTTAGTTAGATAGGTACATAGACAGACAGACAGATAGAGTAAAAGATAGATTGATAGATAGATAGATTGATTGATTGATTTAGACATCTAAACTGACATATGTTATACTCTGTCTATCTATCTGTCCATCCATCATATCAGTCCATCCCTCATTGATCCATCCATCCATCCTTTCGTTCATCATTGTATCTATTCACTAATTTATCCATTTATTTGTCCATCAATTTATCTGTTTGTCGAACAGGCAGACAGATAGACAGACAGACAGACAGACAGATATCTAAACTGATATGTTATACTCTGTGAATCTATCTATCTATCTATCTATCTATCTATCTATCTATCTATCTATCTATCTATCTATCTATCTATCTATCTTTGCCTGTCTCCATTATATCTATTCATCCATTCATCCATCTATTAATCTCTTCCTTTCTCTCTTTCTCTGCCTGTCTTTCCATTCATGTATCTTTCTTTCTCTTCCATCTCAGCTACGCACACATCGCAGTGTGAGGAGCAAGGACTCGGGGCTGAGACGTTTGATTTGGGAAGATCTCTGAAGGACGAGTGCAGGCCGAACACAAAGCCATTCCGCGCAAAACGCCTCCCACAAAACGTTCCTGTCATTTCCATTTGAAAGCTCAGAGTGAGTGTGTGTCTCGCAGTGCGGAGTGTACTGCATGTCGGGAGGAGAAGTTGTGGGAGGGTTTGTCAGGTTCGTGTTTAAGTGTGTAAAAAAGCGTGTGTGTACTTTTGCATAGCTAAACTCAGGGCCGGCTTTCTGTGTGCCTCCCCCTGCTGAGCTGAGAGGAAACGTTGAATCCACACGTCCGCCTGACGTGAGCCCAGCCGAGCGAAAGACAAACACTGGTGCTGTCGGTGCTTTACTCCAGACTGCTGCGAGGTCGAGCGCCAGATGCTGCCCCTCTGATGGCAAGGTCAATCACGCTTTAATGCAGAGGGAGAGAGAGAAAGTTTAGAGCATGGAGAGTTTAGAGAGAATGTGTGTGTCTTACATACTGTATATAACTTCTGTGCGATGGATGGATGAATGGATGAATGGAGGGAAGGGCTGAAAGATGGACTGATGGATGGACAGAAGTATATATGTATGTATCAATGGATGGATAGACAGACAGAGGGTGAAATCAAAGGATGGGTAAATGGATGGAAGGTGGTCACATTGATGGATGGATGAACAAAGCATGGATAGTTGGTTAGATGGCTAGATGAACAGATGGATGGATAGACAGATGAACTAATGGATAGATAGATGAATGGATGAATGAATTAATGGGCAGATGGAATGATGAATGAAAGCATGGATGGATGGAAGGATTAATGGATAGACAAATAGATGAGTGGATGGATGGACAAATGGAACGATGGACAGATGGACCGATCCACAAAAAGGATGCATTGATGGATTGATGGATGAATGAAAGGATAGATGGAATAAACAGCTGGATAAATGATGACAGAATTGAGAGACAGATGAACAGGTAGATGGATGGATGGATGGACAAAGGGATGAATTAACAGACAGATGGATGGATGGATCAATGACAGATGGATGAATGGATGCATGTATACAGTGGATGGATTTATGAAAGCATAGACCAATGGGCGGATGGATTGATTATTGAAGAACGAATGAATGGATAAACCGAGTATAAAATATCATGTCTGTTTAGATATGTTTAGATGTATCCAAATAAATGGAATGTGGATGAATTGATGGATAGATGAACAAAAGGTTGTTGGTTAGATGGCTAGATGAACAGATGGATGGATGGGATTGATGGATTGATAAATAAATGAATGAATAAAAGAATGTACGTATGTATGTATGTATGTATGTATGTATGTATGTATGTATGTATGTATGTATGTATGTATGAGTAAATGCATAGATGGATGGACAAATGTATGAATTAATTGATGGATAGATGGAATGATGAATGAATGAAAGGATGGATGGAAGGATATATGGATGGATGAATGATGAATGAATAGACAAATGGATGAGTGGATAGATGGAATGATGAATGAAAGGATGGATGGATGGCTGAATGGACAGATTGATGGATAGACAAATGCATGAGTGGATAGATGGACAAATGGAAGGATGAATTAGAAAAAAACTTATAAAGACAAAGGAGTGACATTTAAGATGAATAAAAGTTTTTTGTCCCATTATTTAAATCATTTTTGGTCGCTTCATAATCCTATTTGCATTTCAAAGTTCCAAGGACTTGACTGTTATTCCAACACTTTCAGTAAAGAATGGGGCTGCGTTTACACTCTCGACTGGCAATGCAAACACTGCCAATATTCTAGATATACACACTGCGTGCTTCTGATTTCCTGTATGTGTTCTATCTATACACACACACAGACACTGAGGTGCAAGCTGAAGTCCTACAAGCATGTTTACACTCACAGTTTAAACTGGCTACATTTTTGTTCTCATTTTTTGGTGATGTTGCGCATGTCCAGCATCGCCCACCCAGTCTCTCTGAAGGTACACAAGTGAGTGAGGGATGAGAAAGAAAGAGAAAGTGAGAGAGAGTGAGAGAGAGAGAGTATCGAGCATGCTCAGCTTTTAAAGTGAATCCATCAGTTCTGCACCAAGCAGCAGTGTGGACAGGATTATTTTTATTTCCATCAATAAAAGGTGAAAAAGTCAGATGTGATATTTTTACTGACAGGACTACAGCTGTGAGAGTGGACTCCAAATATAAAGCTGCAACACAGCACCCGGGGAAGAGATGTAGCAAGTTCCTCACCAATCTCTCCTTTTTCATTTGTGTGATACACAGGTATGACATTATTTATGCATCGTTGGCTCTGCCTGGACGTTCTTTTTTTACGGCTACCAAGCCAGTAGCTGAATTCCGAACAAATCATTTCTCTAGCAATTGCTTCACACAACACAACTCTACAACTCTCCTGCCAATGAACTCTGCGAGATAGTCTCGGTCTCTTTTAACAACATGAAATATATATTTTTATCTTTTATAGACCTCAGCTAGTTCCAGTGAGCCTCATTTACCAACTGTTCTTAAGAAGAAATTTGCTCTTAAAACCCACTTACGCAGCTTTCACAAGGATTATTTTTTAATTGAGAGTTAAGGTAAGATAAGAATCTATAAAGGGTGAAGAGCGCTCTTTATTAAAAAACAACAAATTAGCAGAAGGGGCTGTATTGTGGTGTTTTTGGTTTGGATTGTGTGATTATTTGCTTGGTTTTGCCTCCTCGTTTTACAAGACACATTCCATCTGGTTTCAGTTAAGCTCTGTGTGCTCATTGGTTAATTATTCTGTTCCGTGTTTAGTGAAAGTGAATGACTATTTGCCATTGTGAACACACCACAGCACAGCACACAGTGATCCTCAAGAAAATGTGACCCATCCGTAAAAGAGCAGTGGGCAGCTGACAAGGGCAGCACCCAGAGAGCAGTGCTTGGGGACGGTACCTTGCTCATGAGTACCTCAGTGGTAACTTTACCAGTCCTGGATTCGAACCAGCGATCACAGGGCGAATACCCAACCAGTAGGCCACCAACTGCCTGCTACGCTACACATCACAGATGTGGGGATGAACACATTTTCTGGGCAGGTGCATGATCAGTCATTTATGCTTTATGCTTTAAAGCAAAAAAAGAGTGAGATAGAGAAAAGTAGAGTTTGAGAGTGAGAGAGACAAAGAGACAGAAAGACAGAGCAAACAAAAATAGGAATATTAAGAAAACAGAATTAAAGAGATAGAGTGAGAAAGAGAGCTGAAAAGAGAGAGAAAATAATAATTAGAGAGAAAGAGAGAGAGAATCAAGGAGAAAGAAATAGTGAGGGAAAATATAATGAAACAGAAACAGACACAAAGCAAAGGAGTGAAACGCGGAGCGAGAGGATGCTGAATCACGAGCTGTGATGGGAGTTTGAGGGAAATTATAGAGAGGAAAAGAGAGAGCAGAGGAGAGAGAGAGAAGGCATAGAGAGTGAGAAAAAAAGAAAAAGAAAGACCAAAATACACAGAGAGAGACAGAAAGAAAGCAAAAGAAGGAAAGTGAAAACATGTACTTTGGTATTATGGGTTTATTATTCATACTTGCAGTTTTTCACCTATTTAACAGTGAAAATTTCTGCATATAACCTAAGATTAGCACATAAAACTCCCACACTCAGCAGCACCGCCACTGAATGAGAAGGAATTAATTGTGACAATAAAGGTGAGAAATAACGTCCGGAAGATAAAGGGAGGAGAGCGTTTTTTCTAGTGAGGGAGCTCTCTTCACTTTGTTGGAGAAAAAAGGTTTCAAATTAATTAAAGATGGACAAGGCACGAAGTTGTGCACTCCGTCCCGATTCTGCTCCGTCCAGCCGCTGAGACATTGGGAAGTCCTGGAGCATGAAATTAAACATTAGGAACATCCCTTATTGAATATCCTCCATTCTGTGGGGAAAGTCAAGAGGACTAAGGTGTGGAAAGGGCAGAAGAATGAGGAGTCGAGGGGAAACGGCCTGCTGCCCAGCTTGATTAAATCAGTTAAAAAACACCAGAATGCGGCAAGCAGTGAGCTGGTGATACCTCCTAGTGCCGTCCAGATTTTACCAGGAAATTTTGGTTCGTTTGATGACGCTCAAGATTCAAGATTCTTTATTACACATACATAGTTCTACATGTTATTCACTCTCTTTGTCTCTCTCTCTCTCTCTCTCTCTCCCTTTCCTCCTCAACATACCACTCTTTTTTCTTTTTCATTTTCTCTCCTTTGCTCACATTCTCTCTCTCATTTCGTTCTCTTTCTCTCATCTATTTCTCTTTTTATTTGTGCTATCTCTCTCTCTCCTTCCCTCAGTACTCTATATTGTAGTTACTCCTCAGCATTTTGCCCCACTGCCCTACTTCATCTACACTGTGGAAACACAAACACTCACCTTCACACACTCACACACACTGCGAGACTGGGAAACGGCACACGCCATGCTTCACATCCTAAACAAACACATCAATCTGTCTCCACTTCTCCGCGCTCCACCTCTCCCTCTCTCCTCTTTCACACGCTTCACTTTGACTCCGGCTTTCAGAAATATTCACAATATTTAGAGCTGCTGATCTCTTCCATCCATCAGCACGACAGAACGAGAGAGAGACAGAGAGAGAGAGAGATGAGAAAGAGAGAGAGCGTGCAACTGCTGCATTCATCACCTACATCCTGGATATTTCATCCAGTAATACTTCATATGTGAGCTGAAATTATATTTTTAATAAAGTTCTCTTCATTTTTTGTTGAAACTCACCTGGATAGCGTCCAGCATTGTGATTAGCGCTGGCGGTGTGAAGCTTGTCCTTTGGAGGCCGAGGTCACGCCGGAGCGCTCGGCTGGAGGTCTCATCAAAATGTATATCACCATCATCATCTTACTTAACCTTCATTTAGCATCCCGAAATGCCATCGCACCGCTCCCCCGGAGATGGAGTTCGCTCTATTTCCTCCAAGGGCTCACGTTGCCACGTTGCCGTGGGCATGCCCCCAGTGTAGTCAGCTCGGCTAGGGGTCACCTGTCCTCAGTTATGATTCTGGTTAGAAAAATTACAGGAGTTTATGGGCTGCCAAATGCCACAGGTCTTCATGGATGCTTTAAAGCGCTTTTACATAGCACAGATCAGGGGTGCCTTTCCCAAAAGCGTGGTTGTTAATGTATTGCCAACTACATTAGTTGCTAATGTACACTATGTTAGTTGCTAACATAGTTAGCAACTTTGCTTTTGAGAAACGTACCCCAGTACAGCAATGAGACGTTTTTGAATTGCACAGCTAAGTACCCGTAGCTGTTTTGGTTACCCTTCAGACGGTACCTTGCTCAAGAGTACCCGAGAGACACCTTTACCAGTCCGGGACTTCAACCGGTGACCTCACGATCACTTGGCCAAATCCCTAACCTTTACTCATTGTCAAAAAATTGCCCAATGCTCCTTCACGGATGGGTCAAATTCCGAGGTCACATTTTGTTGTGCTGCACTGTGCGCTGTGTGTTCAACAAAAGCCATTCCCTAAATTTGCAGTGTATATTTTGTATATTCCTACAAAAATATTACCAGTGATGATGTATCTGCCATGCTAGCTGAAATGTTTTCATAAAGTCTGCATGGGAAGTTTAAAATAACTCCCTAAGTTCACAGCATGCTTTTCAACAAAGGAAGCCTTTTCTTTTTGACAGTTTTTAGGCACATTAGCGCTGATGAATGAGCTCGTCCCTTCTGGGAGGATGTCTGGCTTATGCTCAAACAAGCTAGAGTCAAATGTGAAGTTTAATCAGCAGGACTTAAAACGTATAAATGCATGTAGAGCAGAATATACATATGAGGTGGTGTGTGTGTATTAGAACTGGTCGTGTGCTGACATTGTTGTGGTGTATTGGTTAAGGCTTATAGGGTTAGGGTTAGAGTTAGGATAAGGATACATAAAAATATAAGACTAGATGATGGTAGGTTTAAATGCAGAATTTAAAACTGTCCATGATCGAACTCTACATTTAACCCCAACTGTAATCTAGTTCAACTTAGGCTAAGGCCCTGTGTCCACAAACACGTTTTTTGCGCTGGCAGCACCTATTTTTAATACAAATCTGTGCTTAAGCAGAACAAAAGACGTTGATGGAGACAGTTTTGTACAGCAGAGCGCTTCAAGTTGAAATCTGTTCAACTTTTAGAACAGCGCTGGGCTCATCAATGTCACTTCTCTCTTGCTAACCAATCAAAATCGCAGTACGAATAAGGCAAAAAACCACAATTATGTGATCAAACCTCTAATCAGTGGTACTCTTTCAGCTGTTTTCTTGAACCGTTTATCTTATGCACCCAATCTCTATGTCTCTAAGACATGTGAGTATCTAGTTCAAATGCTGCCGCTAATGCCAAGATGCAACTTCTCTCCATTGTAAAGATAATCTCTTTTATGTCAGCTAAACTACCGATCTCAAAGAAACACATTACAATGTTTACATGAAATAGGACTTAATGTGGAAGTGTGCAATGACACTTATCGTAATATATCAACAACAAGACACACAGAGAGAAGCACTGCAAAAGCACTCCGGAAGTGACGTTCTGACTGCTCTCAGCGCAAAAAATGTGTTTGGTGGACACGGGCCCATAAATAGTTAAATCTAATAGGGTATGTGACAAATATATAATTTTGAATCTTGAGGCTGAAGCTCTCACCGTAGACTCTGAACATCTCTTTCCTCCCTCCTCTCCTCACACACAGTCTGGTAAAGTGATCAGGGGCCGGTTGGAGGAGTAACGCTGCTCCTGGTTCAGGCTCCATTCGGAGATAACAATGAGATTGCATTATCATTCCGAAGCAAAGCCAGATCTCTTATAATCAACTCAACAAATCATGTCAGAAGACCTAATTACAACCCAACATTCCTTCCAGGAACGGGGGTAAAGTTGATTATCAAGGGTCGAAATCAGCTTTTAAGCACAGCAGATGTGTTCTGTTATAATCTAAATAGGAGAAAACACATTACTGCATCTTTCAGAGGGAGTTTTATTACTTAGCAGTTCTACACTACCGCCCAATACATAACACAAAATGAACTAAAACAAATGAGATTACATATTTTAGGTTATTTTTTAAATGATTTATTTACTAAATATACAATCTGAAGGGCGGCACATTGGCACAGTGGTTAACGCTGCCACCTCAAAGCAAGAAGGTCTGGGGTTCGATCCCCGGGTTGGTTGTAGGGCCTTTCATTGTGGAGTTTCATGCTCTCCCTGTGTTCGCATGGGTTTCCTCCAGGTGCTCCAGTTTCCCACCACAGTCCAAAAGCATGCAATATAGGGTTAATTGGTGACTCTAAATTGGCACCGTAAGGTGTGAATGGGAGGGTGATTGTGTGAGTGTGTGTGCCCTGCGGTGTGTTAGTGCCTGCCCAGGGTTGTTCCCCATATGGGCCCCGTAGTTCCCGGGATAGGCTCCGGTCCCCCCCGACCCTGGTTGGGATTAAGCAGTTTGAATAAGTTAAGGGTAAATGTAGAAAGGCTCCTTTATTTTGATTCCCAGTGATGTACTGTAGATAAGACTTTTCTTTTTTTTTTTTAATAAATTTAAAAAAATAAAAAAGATATGACATTTCTTAAAAGCAGAAGTGAGAGAACCCATCGCTGGGTTGCCATTGTGAATTTCAGCTTTTAAACACACACAGTGATGTTTCAACCGTCAATCCACCATAAAATCACCATTTCAATAAACAACACGCTCTCATCGTCACAAAACAACCGGCGTATCGAATACAGCAATATCACACTGTTCTCGACCTCTATCAGTTTAAACCCGTCACGCTCTTCATCGTCCTCATTTTTAAAACTTCACATGCACCCTTCCACTTCACTTCGCTTTAGAGAGTAAAACGCGCCATTAAATTCCATTTACCGTAACGACCGCAAGAGCACCTGCACTATAAATACAATTATTCAGGTTGCGTTGTGTGACTTAAAGGATTAGACATTTTTTCTTACATCGCCATTATTAAAGCAAACAGAGCTCCCGTTCTTAGCCAAGCCGAGCATAAAACTCCGTGGGGGGGATAGAATCTTGTGCGTGTCTGTGTGTGTATGTGTGTGTGTTAATAGCATCCATCTGTCCGGAGCCCGTATTTCACTCCCGGGCCGACTTCAATCTCCCGAGTCTGCCTGAATCGCTCAGCCACTCTTAGGAAAAACAAAGAAAGGCCCGATTTTCCACCGGGAACATTTTCCAAAAATAACAGGAAGGCCAGGATAAACCAAGCCGGAGGAGCAAGGCCTTCGGAATCACCTCGCTTCGCCCCGCCTCGCCTCGCCACGTCCCTACATTTGGTTCCCATTACGCCGCTCTTGTGGTTTGCGGCGATTCTTTCGTTCCTGGAAAAATACGCCTCCCTCTTCAAATTTCCACCACACCCTCAACCCACGTCTGCTTTTCTTTTTGTGCTCAGTCATCAAATGTCCGAGAGGCCACAGATGCGTGTGGAGGCGGCGTCCACATGTGGCAGAAATTGAGATTCATGGTTGAAAATATTCTTTTTATCTAATGTTTTACATTTGTTATTAGTATAAACTAACATCCCTGGGCAGATGCCAACACACTGCAGGGCACACACGGGGCACACACGCTCACACTCACTGTCACACCTTACGGGACCAATTTAGAGTCACCAATTGACCTATATGGCATGCTTTTAGACTGTGGGAGGAAATTGGAACACCCAGAGGAAACCCACGGGAACACAGGGAGAGCATGCAAACTACACACAAAAAAGCCCCATCATCGATCCTTGGATCAAACCCAGGACCTTCTCACTGTGAGGCGGCAGTGCTAACCACTGCGCCACCATGCCGCCCTTTACCACAGTACATCACACACGATTGTAAATAGGGTGATGGTCGTCTAGTGGTTAGGATACTTGCCTCTGGACCAAGAGTTTATGGGTTCAAGTTCTCCCTCCAGCATTAATGCATTGGGTTCCAGGTTGTTCAAGGGAGACTGTCCCTAAAACTCTGAAAAATTGAATGTCTTTGGATACAAGTGTCTGTTAATGCTGTAAATGTATTGTAAATGTAAATAAAGTGATAAGTGAAGTCGGTGTTTTAAAATTAGTTTCACTTCTAAAAACCCTAACCATAGAGCTGCTATTGTATTTCACCTGGATATAAGCAGGACTGGGGGACTAAACCTTCCAGCACTAAAGGTTACATTCGGAAAAAAAACTGGGGGTATTGAGTTGTAGAGTGGTAACGCGATCCGTCTCCAAAGAAAAAAAGAAAACATCAGCATGCCCATCTAGTGTGACACGCATTAGTGTGAGAAGACAGATGAAAAAACAAATGGGCCATCGGTGAAGGAAAGACAGACTTCTCCCAGCGCTCTGCTGTCTGTCAGCGGCCTTTGATGCAACTCTGGACGGCCGGGTTTATAGAGATGCCCATTTCTCACAGCTGTCAGACACAGCAAACTAACATTTACTGGTTTCAGGCCGACCCCCGTTCTGACAGCACTTGCGAGAAAACATCTCTTAAAACAATTCCCCGACACCCATGCACACAAAAAAATCCCATTTTATCCAGCACTCAAAGCTCTGACTCAAAGCAAAGAATAGCGATGGGTTTTAAATAGATACATTGTAACAAAAGAATGTACAGTATATTCTTCTCTTCTTAAAAAAATGAGTATTAAAGATGGGTATTGAAGATGACCACCAGGAGTTTCTGATTGGTGTTGAATCGAAAGAAGTAGCATCTCAGCTTATTCCATCATAGTGTGTTCTTGGCAGTTGCAAGCTGGAGTCGGAGAATGGAGTCGGAAGCTTAGCAGCTTTGCAGCTGATAGCTGGCCCTTCTTCTACTTCTAAACCCTTCCGGAATTTTCCAGCATTTTTAAAAAGTAGTTTTGCCACTGATAAGCTACTGACAAAATAGCATCGCTACTTTTGTTAGCTGCACCCCAGAACTGCTTGTAGTTGTAGTGTTATGACCTGATTGTGTGTGTGTGTGTGAGTGTGTGTGTGTGTGTGTCTAATATCATATACCAGCTTTATTACTAACCCCACTGCCTTTTTCCACGCTCGTCCCTGCCGGAGCTACAGGCTTGAGCTGCAGAAATTCCCTGATCGACAGCAAAATTGGAAAAGAGTGACTGACCTTTCACTGACATCGAGCGGGAAAAGGAAGAGGACGGAGCAGCGCTGATAACGCCGAGGAGGGTTTTTCTTTTTACGGACAGATTCTTATTGCCATAACATCACTTCTTCCATTGTCTTCTTCATTCGATCCAGATCCTATTTCATATAACAGAGCCGAAGCTAGAAAAATGTGGGCTTTGTCTTCTCAGTACTGAGAACATTGTGATGAAGTTCAACAGCAATCAGTATAGAAAAATATTTGATCAAGATTATATTTTGACTTCATTACCCAGGTCCGGGTAGGGGCTACCATAGGAATTTTTAGGGATAGTAATTATGGAATATATAGAATGTCCCCCCAAAAAGGGGCAGTTGGTAGAGTAACGGTTAGGGTGTTCGCTCCATGATTGGAAGGTCACCAATTGGAATCCCAGACTGATAAAGGTACCACTGAGGTACTCATCAGCAAGGTACCGATCCTAATCACTGCTCCCTGGGTGCTGCCCATGTCAGCTGCCAAGTGCTAATAATTGGTAGAAGTTCCCACACCATACACGCTCACTGCATCACACTTCACTCTTGGCAGATGAGAGATGTAGTCAGAAGATGGAGTCTACCTTGGCCAAGACTGAAGCAAGAATCCGTGGCTATATTTTTTTAATTGTTTGACTCTTAAACGCAAATTGAACAGAACATACATAAGTTAAGTGAAACTTATGCAAGGGGAAAATCTAAGCTCTTCAACACATAAAACTTCCGATTCGCTATTACATTGTTGCCAAATATAAGTTTCCATATTACTTCTAGCAAACTCATGTTTCACACAGCAGCATCCTGCAATATGAATATTAAGTATTGCTGGATGAAGTATCTTGTAGTGAAGCTATCTATTACATAAAAACCATAGCTTGGCTGTAGCTTAGTTATTTTGAATCATAATTAGCTTGTAGCTTGAAAAGCTACCAGTAGGTCCATCTCCAATCTCCATTCTCTTTTTATACGTTTGGGCATTTCCTTTACACGTATCCACAGAATCTAGTGTTTTGAAAAATCTTCACTTCTTAAAAATATGTGCATGAAAAACCCAAAGCTATAAAAAAAAAATGTGTTCATAAAAATATCCACATATGTGTAAACAGGCCCTGAAATTCATCCCCAAATAATCTAGATCAGAAACACACACACACACACACCAGCACAGCTTTTCTTGCGATTACACCCACCAGCTCACATGCCAATCAACCCACTAGAGGTAATACACTCCTGGGATCTAAACGTGAGCTTTCTGATTGGCTGATGAACAGATAAGAAACCTCCAGCATAATCTCAGAGTTCATCTCTTTTTCCCGTCACATCTGAGCTTCTTTTCTTTCTCTTAAAAGCCGTCTCGTTTACTCTGGGACTGGGAGACGGGAGACGAGCGGTGAACGCAAGTGCTGTTCAATACCAAATTACCTTCCACCCATCTTATTCTCTCTCTCTCTCTCTGTCAGACTGGAGACAAGTCTCTGCAGATCAGTGACAAAGTGACTCCGGACATGACCTTTCTCTAAAGACTGGGCAGGTGAAAGATAAGCCTCGCCAGTCAAATGAACGGGAGAGCTTGGCGTCTAAAAGGGCACGGTCACTCAAAAGACACCGATCGATGCCCACGATGCCCTGGTTATGCCAGACCGAATTCGCACAGTTAATTATATGAGTTCAACATGACTGTAAAGTCTGGCTTCAGAAAGACATTTTACATCAATTTACACAGAAAGGCCTAGAAACTGTGAATTTAATTGAGCTAAACTGATGGAAACAGAAAGAAATCCTTTTTGTTAAACTGTAGTTAGTTGGTAGCGTAACGTTTAGGGCGTTCACCCCCGTGATCAGAAGGTTAAGGTACGACTGAGATACTCATGAGCAAGATACCGTCCAAGGTACTGTCATTATCAAGTAAGTGTTTGGTTGTTTTCATTGGTCTGCCTGTTTTGGTTTTGCTCTGCTCTCTCGTTTGTTTCAGGATATATTAGTTCACCTTTTCCAGTGTATTCCTTGTCAGCCCACCATCATGCTTATCTCTCGTCTGGCGTATGTTCTGTTACATAGAGTAAAACAATAAAATCTCTGAGTGCTGAATATCATGCATTGATTCACTGCTTAATCCCAATTGGGTTTGTGGGGGGACCGGAGCCTATCCCAGGAACTACGGGCACACACACTTACTGCTTATGGGACCTTATGGGTTTTAGAGTCGCCTAGTAACCTATATTGCAGGCTTTTGGACTGTCTGAAGAAACTGGAGCCCCCGGTGGAAACCCATGCAAACACGGGGAGAGCATGCAAACTCCACACAGAAAGGCCCTACGGCCGACCCGGGGATCAAACCCAGGACCTTCTCTCTGTGAGGCGGCAGCGCTAACCACTGCGCCACTTGCTGAATTTAGTTTCTGTAATAAACACTGAGACAAAAGGCTCTGCAGACATCCTTCCGTTTCTTGAGCCATGCCAGGCATCATGGCAATTTTCAAATGGAGTAAAGACGCTCTTTAACCTTTATTTTAGTATCAATCAGTATCAAACTAAACCTGCAAAAAAAACCTTACCAGAGATTTGATAACAATCAACATACTCCGTAGGAAAGAATCTTTTTAGGTTGTGCTCCCAGCAGCATATCAGCAGTTTCTTTGTCTGTATCAATATTAAAACGTCAATGAGTGTGAATGTTGAAAGTCTCTTTGATCTTTTCTTAACACTGAGCAACATCTGTTTTTGGCCATATTCTCCTTTATATCATCTGTATTTTCGAAAGTTTCTTGGGTAATCTGGCAGGAATTTTACCATCTCAAGACTTTTCCACCTCCACATACAGATTCCAGAACTCAGAATCCAGCTGGATTTGCCATTTCCATGTTTAAGATTTGGAACGAGAATTTATGGGTTGACAAAGCAGGAATTTGGATTTTGAATTATTGTTGATCCCAGAGGTCTCTCTCCGTCCAGTTCTGGTCAGCAGGAGTGGTTCTATCTTGATGTTCTGAGACGGATAAACGAGAAAATGGATGGACAGACTTTCACATGTTGATGAGAACCAGATGAAAACTGTGGACTGACTGTATATCAAGTTTTCAAAATCTGCTGATAAAACCATCTAGAGCATTGAGAAGGATTTTATCTTTGTCATCATCATAATCTGGTCCATAAAGAGAATGTTAGTGGGCTTTACTGGTGTTTTGGACTTTGAGCTGGTTTCAATACAAAATCATACATAATTTTTTTTAAGTCAGTCCTTGTGTAAAGTTTGGAAACATTAAGCTTTTGCACTTGGATTGTCAACAGTAATATCATGAGTGTATATAATAAATTAAGCCAAAAAAGACTAACTTTATTTGTCAAAATGTTGACCAATTTTCATAAGATTTCAGATTATTTCATGTTCATTCATTCATTATTTGAACCACTTAATCTGTATTGGGGTCACAGGGACTGGGGCCAATTCCGCAAGGCGGGGATTGGATATGTGCCAAAACACTGTAGGTCACACACAATCATCTTACAGGGCCAATTTAGATTCGCCAATCAACTTATAGCACATGCTTTTGGACTGTGTTAGGAAACTGGAACCCCAGAGAAAACCCACGCGAGCACAGAAAGGCCCTACAGCCGACCCGGGCATCGCAGCCAGGACCGTCTCGCTGTGAGGTAGTGGTGCTAACTACTGTGCCACTACATTTTCTTCTTCCTCATTGTATTAAAATTATTATTTTTATTATTCCCATATAATTCCCAATTGTAAATTTGTTGTAAAGATATCATTCATAGTGTTATTTTACATTCAGACTGTCCAAATACATCCCTCTTTTTAACCCTTTTTTCCTCCATAAGATCATAAAGTTTGGTCAGATTTTCACACTCTGTAACATCATCCTGATGAATAAAGTTTCAAGTTAAAGTTAAAGTTCAACTTTAACTTTGAATTTATCTCTTTACACAGTTTTGTAGCTAGTTCCCTTTTTACGTCCTATTTATCTTTTCCTCACCACTTTATCCGTTTTTAGCACGCAGCAATCAGACGATTTCTCCAGGAAACACTAATTGTAATGACAAATAATCCCTCATTTTCATTTTTCATTTCTTTGTACTCACTAGGAAAATTAGATTGTGATTTATGGCAACATGTGCAAACAGACATGGAAATATTGTTACTCAAGACTTCATTAAAACTCTTCGGAAGCAAAATATCCAGACTCAGGATTGGCACAGTACTGTACAAATTATAATATATATTGTATAAATATATAATTTTTTCTTGTACATTAGACTTTCTATGCACATAAGTTTTCGTCATCATTACTTTTACCCCACCAACCAGCTTAAACACATTATCAACCTTGTGTCATCAACTTAGATTTGAAATCCACTCAGGCATTTTAGACCCTGAATACCGATGAGAGCTGACTTAAGGAGATTCAGCCACATTCCTCTTCACATTCACACACTCGATAGCATCAGGGGAAAAAACTAAAAGGAGCTCAGCGCCACAGGCAGCATCTCCATGCCTCAGAGCTAAAATAATCAGGTGATGTAACACCTCCTTCCCCTGGGGCCGATTCAGCCATGTCTTTCTTGCCTGGTAGGGTGGTGGTGGGGGGGTTGGGGGGATGGACATGGGCAGTTTGATGAGAGTCAGACTCAAGGCCTAGGTTTAGAAAGCATCTAAAGCCGTCTCCGTGACCCCTAAAGTCCAGATGGAAGAAAATCTCTTCACACAAATCTCAAGGTCCACTTAGGACCAGTAGTGACATGTGGTTGTGTAGAACTGAAGGTTTCTCTCTGTCTCTCTCAATTGCCATGTTAAAATCCGAACTATGTTTCAAGAATAAAGTTGAAAGGTGAAGAATATTCTACTTTTATACCTTATGAAGGGAATCAAATGAGACTGAGCTTTATATATTTCAGAACTGGATTTAGTAATCATGAAATACTATCTGTTCTCAGAAATGCCTTACATAGATTTTTAAGTAGCTATGCCAATCTTAACATGTATTACTCATTGTATCCTGTAGAGGGCACTAATTTAGGTCAAAAACAGTGTCAAGCGAGACGGTTCAAGTTTGCAGATTCAGTCGAGTTTAGTTTAGGTCAAAAATAGTATCAAGCGAGACGGTTCAAGCTTGCAGATTCAGTCAAAAGAGAGAATCAGCACAGAACTTAGGCTAAAGAAATTAGCAATTAGTCTTTGGCATCAGGTTTTGGATGAGTTCTGTCTTATCAGACGTTTTAGTTTACCTAGTTGTGTCATTTAAACTTCAAAATCACGAACAAAAACTGAACAAACCAAGCGAAACACGTACACACCCCAATCTGTTCTGACTCAGTCTGAGTTTTAAAAGCATTCCAGAAATATTGCAGAATTCAACTGAAATAAAGTTGGATTGAATTGGGCTGTGTGTGTGAGTGTATGGGTGTGTATCTCAGTATTTATGGGTCCGAATCCATTTTGGATATCACCTCCAGATCGGATGGTTTATCCCTCTCATCTCCTTCTGCGCTCGGCCTGATGAGATGAATAAAAACGTCAGGACAGAAGGACGAGTGTGCGTTTCGCTAGTTTCTATTGCAACCAGATTTCGTTTCTGGCTTTGGGTTCCGCTGTGCTTTATGGAGAGGCATCTGGCAGCGCGAGGCGAGCGTCTGACGGTTTCCGACATTGGGCCGGTGAACGGACAAGCCTTCTGTTTCCAATTGTGCCAGGAAACTCCCCCTCTCTTATTAAGTCAAGGCACGGAAGCAGTGGTTTATTGTAAAGGAAATTTCCAACACAACATCTGCCTCCTCTTTTATATAGGAATAAAGACGGCAATAAAAATGTGGATATTTCTATCAAAGCGAGGAGGTGGCAGTCGTCACGATCACTTTCACACTTCTCAATACCACATCCACTTTTTCAAAACGTCACACTTCATACTAAATAAAACATTAATGTGGTAAATGCAATTCTCAAGGCACTAACCTCATTTCTATAACATACAAAGCATCTTTAGCAGTTCACTATGGACTAGAGTTTAGGTCAGGACCACCTAAACCAAGACCTAGACAGGACCAAGACTCTGAAGGACAGAGACCAAGACTAGCCGAGACCAGTAAAGTAATGATACCCGATAATCCTACTTAAGTACAGAAACCAAGCATTTGTACTTTGTTACTTCCCATCTCTGGCACATACATAGCATTTTTGGGAGTTTACCTATGCACTGGTAAAGTGGGCTTTTGTTAAGGGGAAGATATTTTAATGCTGACTTATTTTGTGTGTTTTCGTACAGTGTTTACAGAATTTTGTTTCTTTAGTCTTAAACCAAAGCAAGTTTATAACCAAATTCATCCACATTGCATATGTATTTTAAAATATGCTAAACTTATTACAGTAATGGCATACTATAATAATACTTGTAGGGCCAGTTTTTTCTGGACAATGATTAAGTCTAAGTCTAGACTAGCTTTGAGGTTCTGTGGAGAATCTCCATTGATACTGCAATTTAGTCCAAGACTAGGCTTAATCCATGTTCAAGTCTAGTGTTGTATTCATTAATTCATGTTTTTTGCCATTTCAGGATTGTAACACCGCACCTATTCTGCTGGCAGAGGTGTTGGTTTTGGTTTTTGGGGGGTGTACCTATGCACTGCCCAAGTGTGCTTTCTGTATAGGGGGGCAATATTTTACTGTTGACTGACTTTGTGGACTGGTTTCTTGAATTTGGATTAAGCCTACTTTGAACTAAATTGTAGCACCAATGGTGATTTACCACTGAAACTCAAAGCTAATCTTGGACTAGGCTTAATCCTAAACCAGGAAATTGGCCCTGTGTGTTGTAACACATGTTGTTAATGTTTTGGACAGTTTTTGGTTTGTTTGCACTTGTGATACAGTGTTGTGAAACCTGCATTTCCAGATTTGGGAAATGGACTGAGAACTTATTTCTTAAACAAGGATTAAATATTGTCTTGGACTAAATTGCATTACCAATGGAGATTCACCACTGAAGCTCAAAGCTAGTCTAGGCATACGTTTGAGCATAGTCACTTAGGGTTTTGGGAAAGAATTAAGCAATTTTGGAAAATGCATCATGGCAATCGGGAAAAACTGTAAAAGCAGCATACTTCCATCTTAAGTGGTTTCAATTTTGCTAGTTTTTGAGCACTGCTAAAAATGTTCTGAATTTTTCTGGCGATGAATGTGGATGACAAAATTTTTGAATACGTTATCACTTATTTTTGTATGAAAGCAACGCAACTATTCTCAGTGTAGTTCATATAGTCTATGGAAATGGAGAGTGTGCGAAGTGTTTTGGAAAAGCAGACGTGTTATTGAGGCATGTGCGTAAAAAAAACTGTTATGCCTGCAATTTTACACACTCATCTTTTTCAATAACTCTTCGAGCGCCGACTGCTGATGGCTTTCTCAGCTCATCCCAAAAATGGGGACGTGAGTCTTTTTTTACTTTCATTTTTTATTTCTTTTTTTGGAGGATGACCTTTTGCAGATTTGTTTTCATGGGAAAGACACGCTGGAAAAAGCAAAGGGAGAGACGACGTAGCTGCTTTCCCATCGGACCCCTTCTGCTGAGTAAATGTGATAAAACGGAGCCGGGTTCTGTTGATCTTGGCTTAACCGCACCGATGCTATTGCTAGGAGAAATGAAGAATTTGCCCAGAGTCGAGTGTTTTGAAGTGAAATTTATGGCAGCCTCACTGAAATACTTCCCCAAAAACAGTTGGGAGTGAAAAATGATGTATGTGTAAATGTGTGTGAATGTGTGTAGGTTTCAAGTATTTGTGAGGACTTTATTGTCCCTCTAAAGATCTGAAATCTGAGATTTGCCATTTTTATATGCAAGGACTGGTTTTCATAATTAAAAAAAGGGTTTATAGTAAAGTTCAGGTTTCATGTGAGAAACTAAAGTATATAAAAGATTTGATTTTGGTTACAAAGGTTAAACTTATAATTAGGATTAGGTGTAATTTTAATTAAAGATGGCACCAATAAGATACGTGGATCGGATATTGGTCTGATAACGACTCAAATAGCTGCATCGGGTATCAGTGGCTTTGGAGTGATCTATGGAGCCGATCTGTAAATGTGTGCATGCTTGATTCGTTATGTATGGGAAGTGTTACTGCGGTAAAGCTGGTTTATTGTTCAACAACCACTCTAATTCCTACATATTGATATGACAATGAGCAGAACAAGCAACACAACACACTACAACCCCAAAAGCAAATGACATGATTATACTGTTTAATTTCCTTAACAACACCATCTCTCACTCACAATCTCTGTGTTCCTGATGGTTTTGTGCCACATGATTAGGGACTGTCACAAAATTACAGAAATGTGTTTAAATGAATAATTTTTGAGATGTTATTTTAATAGTAAATAATTTAGCATGTGCTTATGGGTGTGTAATTATTACATTGTTTTAGTTAGGAAAACAGTATTTAAATTAAGTATTTCCTTGAACATAACATAATAATCTCAGTCAGACTCAGAGACTGTATCAGATTCGTCTCATATCGGCAGATATCCAAATTTTACAATATCGGTATCGGTGTCCGACATAAACAAAAATGGTATCGTGCCATGTTCAATATTAATATTTATTTTTATTGAGTCATTATGGGATCCCTAAAAAAGATAGTAAGACCTGATTAAGTGCGTTTGTGTTTGACAGGACAGACATTAGATTTTGTGAAATATTAGACTCGAAATATTAGATTAATGACCTGATTTAATTTGGACTTAACTTGAGACCTGATCTAACCTTAATAGACACACACACACACACTTTAAGTTCTTTCACTACAAGGGGGTCAGTGGTCAAAGTTGATTGTGGGAGGATGTGTGATGGATCTTACTTAGACTACCTCACTAAGAAAGCAAGACGTGTGTGTGTGTGTGTGTGTGTGTCTAATCAACTGTCCTTATCTCCTCTCTCTCTCCCTCCATCATCCTTTTCTTCACTCCTTTTTTCCATCCTTCCTCTCACTTTTTGCCCTTCTGTGACTCATGCTGCCATGAAGGTTTATTTAAGGCTCATACTTGATGCATGGAAAGATCAACTGTGCAAGCAATTAGCGTAATAATTCTTACCAATGCTGGGACTTCTGCTCCCTCGTTACTGCGTCGACTGCTAAATAGATGTTAACCCTTTGCCTTTATTAGCTGCGCTTGTGATGTTTATTGCTACTGTCTTTTTACGCTCCAAATTCCAGGAAAGACACAAACTGAACAATTGCCTGGTGTCGTTTGAGCAGCCCTGATTAATTTATTTGTGCAATACCAACCAGTTAGTCTTAATTGCGCAACCAGATGAAATGACTACAGGCAGTGGATTTCCAAATTTAAAAAACGTTAAAAAACACAACTGTGTCATGCCACTTATGTCAAATGAGAGGTGTGATGTTCTATCACTTACCAGGTGGGGATTCTGGTTTCACTGGTAGTGCAAGAAAACAGTGGGATAAATTATGTCAGAAATACGAATAGTAACTAGAATACCTAGTGTACTTACAAAGACAAAATGTTTGCAGCAGGTTTGCGGCAAACTTGAGGTTAATTTAAGTCAAACACTGGAGTTTGCTAATTATGTTGTCACTTTTGGTGTCAAATTTGCCAGATGCACAAAGTTTGCCACAAACCTAATTTGCATGTGAAAAAAGGACCTTGCTGCGAATTTGCAGCAATGGTGCCAAAAGTTAATGGCAGGTGTTTGCCAGAAGCCTACATTTTTGTAAGGGTTGGGATATACTTCATGGCTGCCGCGCATTTCCAGCGTTCTTTTGATGCATCTGCTGAGCACGTTGTTACATGAGAGCTGCGAGCGCTAACGTTTGTGTTTACATCACGAATAATAATGCCTTTTTAGAGAATTGCTTCAGTTATTGTGCATGGAATTACACAGAAATAATTTCACATACAGAGGAATGAATATAACGTCCGGTAAGTTGAAAGTCTTGTGATTCTGACGGTATGTGTGTGGTTTCTGTAAGTTAAAGGGATTCTGAGTTATTTAAACACTAATTAATAAACAATGCCTGCGTCGGTCTCAAAGAGTTTTAATAGTAATATTCTCCGAGTTGTGGTCTTGGCTGGTCTCCAAATAAAATCCTGAGTCGTCTTTGTCCAAGTCCATGACAAGACCGAGTACAAATACGACCGAGTCCGAGACAAGACTGAGTACTACAACACTATGTTATGGTGGTCCAACATTTGTATTAGTAGCTCCATAAAGCAGTATTAACACTATTGATGATTAATCGGTGTTAATAAGTATTAATTAGTAATATTTGATGGGGTCCGTCCAAAATTTTATTTGTTTTTCATTGTCAGTGTTCCCTTAAATAAGACACTAAAAGTGAAATGTGTCCCAGTGCTGCTGTACTGTAGTACATGTCCACATCTGCTCTCAGAGAGCTAAACTACATCCTCACACTCTCTCTCCCCTTCTTCTCTCTCTCCCCCAAGCCCCTTAACGAGAGAGATGAGAGGAGATCAGAGTCGTCTCTGTACCCAGCATCCCGCCCGTCTTATTACTCAGGGTCAGCCAGACGCCACCAACACACAAGCCACTCGCTCCAATCAATACACTCACTACCCACAATGCACCTCTAACCCCGACCACTCGCCTGCCGGCTAAAAATACGACCGTCCGTCTTCTCTAAGCCGTGACTTGTCAGTGGGGGGGGGGTGGTTAGGTCCCGCTAATTGCCACTGTCCAGTAATTAAATAAATCCTGAGGGCTGATGACAGGGCTCAGGTGGTGCTCGCTCCTCTGGGAGGCTGAAAATCAACGGGACAACGAAGGACAGATATCGAGCTATTTAAGAGTATTGAAATGAACATGTCAAAGACATTACATCTCATTCTTGAAATCTTTTTGTGCAATTACTGATTATTGGTTTTTCTTCATTCTATTTCTGCTCAGCAGCTTGTTGTGCAGTATAATTTATGCTTAAATAATGATGCAACTCCCATTCATTCATTTAGGCATTTTGGATAGAATTATCAATATGTTGCATTTATACATTTGTATATCAGTATATGTAGAATGATCAGCCATAACATTATAAACACTCTCAGGTGAAGTTATAACATTAAATACCTCATTACTTTAGCACCTGGCAGTAGGGGTGTTAAAATGAATCACATAAACTGCATCGCTCTACAGAAGTGGACGATTCTGCATTGATGCAGTGGCAGACCATAATCAATTACTTTAGAGGTTTTTAACCAGCGGTCTGCCGATCCCTAGTGGTCCACAATGGCATTGCTGTTGATCCAAGACATGCAATCCACTTTCACTACTGAAATCACATTTTAAATTTTATTTCTTTTTCTTTTTTTTCAAAGCATTTGCAGATGATCTGGGCATCTTTTTAAACAAAGAATTTAATGCAAATATCTGAAAAGTAATAGAAAAAAATATTCCACCCCCCACTCAGACTGCTTAGTCTGAGTGGTGGTCCCTGTCACAGAAGTAGTTGAAAACCTCTGTATTATATCATAGTGACATTGCTTGGTGATTTTCTGGCTACAGCATAAAAAAATTCTACTTAAAAAAACACAACTATATTATATGATATTTGTGCCTCAGTATTTTTCCCATTTTTAACATCCATAAATGCTAGAAATCCACACTGATAAAGTCAAATTGATGACAAAAGATGAATCTTTTTCATTTTTACATTTTTCCCAATAAATTATATGCACTTTCAGTGCCGAGTCAGTTGGGCCCCTAGTCAAAATTTGCAGGCTCCAAGCTGGGTTTTTCACTATTATAAATAATCTGACAGCAATGAAAAAACTGCGAAATGTAGGAGAGGTGAGTTCTCTCTAACTGTCAAACTCAACTGCACTGTAGTTTAAAGTTTGTCAGCCCTTGGGACCCCTGACTGGCCTGGGGCCCCTGACAGCTGCCTTATTTACCTCCTGTTGGAAACAAGCACCTCTGTGTGTTCTTGAGTCTTTTTATGACTTAAAGGGACTTGAGACCCATTAATATCAGGGGGACTGACAGGGCAAGACAGATGAAGAAAGTGTTCCGACATTGCACATTCTTACGAGTGATATCCTAAACCCAAAGTGCCAAAAATGGACATATTTTCTGACGTTTGCCTGCCTAATTTTAATATCTGAGAGAAAGCTGTAAAAATCTTGAATAAGGTAAGGGACAGTTGGTGGCGTAAAGGTAGGGCGTTCACCCCGTGATCAGAAGGTCACCAGGTCGAATCCCAGAGCGCTAAAAGTACCACTGAGGTACTCATGAGCAAGGTACCGTCCCCAAGCACTGCTCCCCGGGCGCTGCCCATGTTAACTGGCCACTGCTCCTTCATGGATGAGTAAATGCAGAGGTCAGTTTTTGTTGTGACGCACTGTGTGCTGTGCTGTGCTGTGGTGTGTTTACATACTAAAAAATCTATCATACCTATTTGTTAATTTTTTGTAAGGAACAAAAAAAAATCCCAAAAAATCATCTCCAAAAAACTTTCCTATTCGACAAAGAGGCTGTGAAACAGCACATATAAAGATTAAGTAGATGATAGTGTATATCCAAACTCCACAAGATTGGCAGCTCAGCCTTAAAAGCGAGTTCTACACAGGTTGAACGCATCAACCCAGCAAAGAGAATTTCACAGAGAAGCTTTCGAAGCGTTAAACATAAAGGAGTCACTCTCCACGGAGAAAAACACAGCAACTCTCTGGCCCGATGCACTTACTCTGCTTTATTTGAGCCCACATGCCACTGCGGAGATCTATTCTGTATTTGATTATTACGATTCAGACACGCCAGGCGATCGATGCAGCGCGACACTGCTGCAATTCGGTTGCACCTCTCATGCCGCTTTTCTCCTTTTATGCATGAGAGAGAAACAATTCCACAGCTTCAGGAGGCCAAATGAAAAAAAAAAATTCTGCTGGCCTGCATTGCCAAAATTGATTCCAGATGGCAAATGTGTGAATTGTGGTGTGTGTGTGTGAGTCTTTCAGTCTCCTAAACCTGTATAGAAAAGGTTCCACGTGTTAACAAATAACGGACACTCTCTATTCATCCAGGACAATGGAGGCGGTCCACTTCCACGGATGCTGACCAAAGACTTCCTGCCGCTCATTCGTGGCCAGAAACACATTCGCAAGATCGGTCAGACTCTGTTTACCAACTGAATCTGTCCGGAAGTCTGTGCACACAATAATGGTGGCTAAGTACAATTCAGTGTGCGCGGGCGGATAGATGGATGGATGGATGGATGGATGGATGGATGGATAGATAGATAGATAGATAGATAGATAGATAGATAGATAGATAGATAGATAGATAGATAGATAGATAGATAAGGTATCCAATAGCTCATGTCAAATTAACATAAAAATTAACACTGCAGTGCAGGGTCTGAAAGTCAGAACACACAAAAACACATAAATGAATAAAACACGTGTATAAAAGCATGCATAAGGGTTAGTGTTCGAATTGTGAATATTGGTACGCATTTGCCAAAGTTAGGGCACAGCTCATACAAGCCCTTACAACTTTAAAAATAGAGTTTTGAATGTATAAATGTGATTTAAAAAGATTCGTCTGGTAAATAAGTCAGATTTTAACAGGTTCATCAGGTACCGCGTAGAGGTCAAGCTATGAAGGGTCAAAAAGGCAGAACTACAGAAATTAAAGAATCATTATTTTACAGTTTAACAACACTAGAAAATGTATTCTTCAACTTCAAATTTAGTCATTCAGCACCAAAATCTCACATGCAGTACACAGATTAGTGGCAAGTTTTCACACTGATAATTAGAGCATAGCGCGTGACTACAGACACAGCCCCTGTTGTACACTCAAATAATTATTACGGCGACTCAGACTCATGCACTATGATTAATAAAGCAGGGGCTGGCAACAAGGGGTCTGAGGCCCATTAGAGGATCTCAAATAGCAATTAGTGAGTCCAGCAAACCAAATCATTTGCTTTTATTGGCCTCTATGACAGTAGCGAACTTTACAACACGGCAAATTGCGGCCATGCGCAAATTCGGGGCATTTTTATGCCTCGGAGAGACAGAGCACATCGTGAAAGTCTCTCTTCACAAACACTGGCATTTATGTCTTTTTTTCCCCTAACCTCAGTAACCCAAAGCGAATGTTTTTACTGGATTAGTTTTTCAAATAAGTCCCTGAAACTTTTCTATGAAAGCGTTTTATTACAGAAATATAAAATGACACATATCTGAAGTGGACCATATGTGAAGTTGTTTCTAAAGCTGAACATATGGAGCAAGCCTTTTTATATTCATGTGAGGTCGGACGAGGCCGTTAAAAGAGTGTGGGGGGAAAAAGGATTTCCACAGAACTCGTACTGTTGCTTTAAACTGGATGTGGAGGGCAGCAGTTATGAGGGAGACGGAGTTCTGAGAGATGAAAGTTCTGAAATTTGGTTGGTGTTGGTTTTCAATAGTGTAAGGAAAAAATGAAGAAAAAAGCATATTTTTGTCTTGAATATATAAGTAACACAAATTATAAGATGATGGTCTAGTGGTAGTTAGACACCAAGGTGGGTTGTGGATAGGGCTGCAAAAAACAATCAATTAAAATTGATTAGTAAGATATTTGGCAACATATTTAAAAATCGATAAGTTGGGTCCTTATCCAAATAGCGTTCTACTCACAATACAGCCATTAACTAGACATGTTGAATACCATCTTGCTCCAGAATGTAGGTAAAGCTACCACTGAGGTACTCATGTGCAAGGAAGTACCACCAAGCACTGCTCCCCGGGTGCTGCCCAAAGCTGCCTACTACTCCTTCACGGATGGGTCAGAAGCTGAGATCACATTTCGCTGTGGTGTATTCACTAAAATTTTGATAAGATGTTCGGCTAAAAGCAGAGATTCCATCTCTCCAGGACATTACAGGAGTCTT
This sequence comes from Distichodus sexfasciatus, assembly GCA_032718565.1. Classification (NCBI taxonomy): domain Eukaryota; kingdom Metazoa; phylum Chordata; class Actinopteri; order Characiformes; family Distichodontidae; genus Distichodus; species Distichodus sexfasciatus. Next base: position 458,340 of record JAVGVS010000150.1, on the reverse strand, counting down.
ACACATAATGATAGTGGCTCGCTGATTCCCGCTAATTATATACAACAACCCAGAAATTTGCTTTCAGTGGAAAAGTGTATGAGCATAATTACAATTTAAGAGTTTGAAAGTCAAATATGTTTGATATTTATTTAGTATCTGAAATATAGGAGTTAATAAGTTTTGTCCTATTTAGTCAGTCATGGTTAGTCTGGTCTTTTTGGAGGGTGTGGTGGATGGGGATCCTCTATGAATGTCATAGTCATTGTTTTCAGTCACAGGAGCAATATATGTGTTACCTAAGGTTTCATTCCCCTTTTTACAAACGCCTTTTCTGGCATCCCATGTGTGCAGGAAGCATTCAATAAAAAACTCTTAGTACTCTCATAACACCTCTCATGACATGGCATATTTGTAGTCTGCCATATGCATCAAAGAAAGAAAGAAATGATAAAGAAAACAAAACTTGTGTTTACAATAATTGTCCATGTTGGTCACCATTGTGATTTCAATAAGGACCAGAGATAGAGGAAGAGAGAGAGAAAAACAGAGACAGAGACTGGCCAAGGAAGGAAGGAGAAGGAAGGAAGTAAGAAGAAAGAAAGAAAGAAAGAAAGAAAGAAAGAAAGAAAGAAAGAAAGAAAGAAAGAAAGAAGGAAATAAAAAAGGAAATAAATAAATAAATAAATAAATAAATCTGGAACTAAATATAAACCTGGCTTTACTGAATACTGAAGGATGTCAAAGGTTATTTTTATAGTTATTATCCAGTCTGACCGTCAGATCAAGCCACACACATTTCAAGATATTTCTGGAAGGGGCTGAATGTGAACATTTTGTAGTTTTTTATAATCTTTCGTTTTGAATTTAATTGCTTTTAAAGCAAAGTTGCAGTTGCAAAATTACAAAAAGTTACGAAAAGGTGACAGAGAGAGAGTTTAAGAGAGATACAGGGTCAACATTTGGCTTTATGAAATATAAGACCCTTCTAACCTGAATCTAACCCCCTAATAATCTAATTTAATGCAGACTTTAAACCTAGACCTGACCTAACCTTGACCTACACTCACACATACACTTGATTCTTTTATAGCTCAGGTTGCAGAACAACATATGGGTTAACAGTTGGGCTGGGAGGACGTGTGATGGATCTTAACCAGATTAGTGGATATTTTTCCTCATTTCAGCTCTGCGCTAATTGAAGACTTTTGTGGCAGCAGGTAGGAGGAGGCCAATCCAAACACACACACACGACCTGCACAGGAGATACAACACCACATTCCAGTCTGGATTTTGACACTGGAAAATTACTCTTACGACTCCCCTGCCCCCCGGACCAATCCTGACCCCATACATCTCAATGTTGCCATGGTTTTGTGGGTTGAACTTTGACTTTGTCTTGGTACGAGATACTTTTACAGCAACTAAACACAGGAAATGACCTGAAAACCAAAATTTAGCTGGTTCCTTTCAAATACTAAGTCACTGTTGAGTCTTGGTTTGAGATTTCAGAGGATAATCACTATAATGATGTATGTCAGTTAAAAAGGAGAGTTCAATGAGATTAAAAGGTCAGTATGAGGTCAGTATGATGCAACACAGATCAGCAGCTTGAGATATTAATTGACAAGATGACAGCTGTCTGAAAATGTAGTCAGTAAGAAGTCAATGGAAAAAGGATGAAAAGAAGGGTTTTTCGATATGGTTTTTCATTGAAATGTCTGGCTCAGCTCAAGAATAACACAATATTTTAGGTGCTTTTTGGGGGATTTGATATGTGTTACATTAGCAGACGTTGTGATATTGAGAAAAATTGAATTACTTTCCACTGGATCAACATAATTTCTTATCATGATGAAGCCTCTGTTTTACACCCGCATAGAAGGAAAAAAGAAAGAAAGAAAGTAAGGAAGGAAGATATGAACAGTAGTCATGGTGTTAAATCAGCATGTGATATTGTCTCATATAAATTGCTGGCTCCTGACTCAAAATGACAGACTTTGTGATATCATGAAACACTGAATCACTTTTCACTGAATCAAAATAATTTCTTATCAGGATGAAACCCGTGTTTTACACTTGCATAATAGGGAACGCAATGATTTATGATGCTTTGGACTGTAAATATAATTGGATTGGCACAAAACAGGAAGTCAACAAACTTCTGTAAGCTCTGAATTTGTCAGCCCAGCAAACGCTTTTTCCCCACTATAATCACCCCTCCCCACATTTCCATCCCAGCTGTGTGGCTTTCACATTTCCCGCCCCGCTATAATCGTTTCTCACCACACAGGCCGGACACCTCTCATGCAACCGGAACACAATCTCCAACCCTCCTGAGCCGAGTTGGCGTGTTTTAATTGGACGCTCTCCCCTTGCTGCCTCAGCGACAGGGCGAGGAGTAATTAAGAGCCGGCTTGGCAGCGCAGGTGTATACGAGAGGGTCCTGTTAGGAGCTGACTGATGTTATTTACATCAGAAGAACAATCTATGAGACTTAAAGTGTTTGTGGGTGGTGGCCTAGTGGATATGATACTCACCTCTGAATCAAGCCATGGGTTTAAATCGTAACTCCAGCATTATCACTGAGCAAGACCCTTAAGCCTAGGTTGCTCTTTGGTAGGTCTTATGACCACTAATTCAAACGGTCCAAATCTAGTGATATAAGATTTGTGAACTGACTCTGATATGGACTGCAGATGATTTGTACCGCGCTCTCATCTGGTTTGAGATCAAACAAGACACTCTTCCAGAGCAGGGGCAGTCTTCTAATTACAGGGACAGTCTTACTTAGAGCAACTTAGGGTTAAGGGTTTATGTATATATTTGTGTATGACTCTTGAGCCACTGTCATGACTGCCCCCATCTGCCACAATCTCAATCTGACTTCTGGCACTTTAGCTTGTCATGTGACCTTGGGGTTAGTGACTTTTTACACTTTTGTTTTTGAAACTTCTAGAAGCTCTAAATTCTAACTCTACACTTGTTGCTGCCTTTGTCCACCCTCAGGACCCGGTTCCTGACACCTGCCTCTCGCCGAGAGTAGGCCGAAAGCCCCACGTGTGACCAAAACCCCTCCCGGGCCGCGTTGGCGTTTTTTAATTGGCCGCTCTCCCCTCGCTGTGGCGGCGGCGGCAACGAGGCAGAGAAGCAATTAAGGGCCGGCTCAGAAACGCAGGTGTATATGCGAGGATCCGATGAGGAGCCGGCAGCCTACTGATGTTATTTTCGGCACTGCGCAGCGCAGGGAAACATGTACTTTAAACATCACAGCAGCCCCCGGTGACTTCGACAAGAGTTTTTTTTCCTTTTTTTTCATTTCAGTCTGAGTGCACGAGTAACAACATACACAGTGCCGACGCATACACACACACTCACAGACACACACCTCTTTGATAGCTCTCTGGGTTTAAGCAGCTTCCTGTGGTAGCGTCTGTCTGTCTGTCTGTCTGACGGTCTGCTGCGGCTCTCTGCGGGGCTTTAATTCGCCTCCGCGCTTCTGTTTTATTTGCGGGAGAGGGTTCAGGGACCTACACCGAGTAATTGATACTCTTCCAGGCGAAACCATGTCTCTTTTGATTTACTCTCTCTCTCTTTCGTTCTCTCTTTTTCTCTCTCTCATATCGTGGTAAGTATCAGAGCTCCTTTGTTTGCAGACGGTGTGTGGAGTGTTGCTCGTGACTCCATAAACCGTCGTTCCATGTGATTTAGACAAAGACAAACTGCTCTGTGCTGACGTGTACACACATACACATGCAGGTCGAATGCAGGATCTCAGGCAGCTGCTGAAGTTAAACAGGCCTCGGTTAGGGTGGAAGATCAAAGCGTTCTTCACTTTATTACGTTCCACACAAGAGGAAAGATTTCAGGATGAGGACTGAAGAGGAGAGTGAGCCGCCTGTCTCTCTGTCTCATCGCTAAAGGCGCAAGTGACATGTGTGTCCAACTAGAATAACACGCTGTTAGTTACTGTGAATAGCAATATGACACCATGTTTTAACATAAATGATGAGCTCTAGTCCCCACGACCCCGAAAGGGATTAAGCGGTTCAGATAATGACTGAATGAACGTTATTCATTAGCACGTTGACACTGAACTCTCCTCCTAATGTGCATTATATTATTAAATATCCAGGGGTGTGTTTCCTAAAGTATAATTGCAAACTACATTAGCAACTAAGATAGTGTACATTAGTAACTAAGCTAGTGTACATTACGAATTAACATAGTGTTGCTAACATAGTTAGCAACTGTGCTTTTGGGAAACGCACCCCTGATTATTAGCTGATCACACAAACCAATCCCTTCATTTTCTTCAAGCTCAGAGCACCAGTTGAAGTGTATTTACTCGTCACAACAAGTGTGTGAAGAATGACCACCATCATTGCTTGAACTGGGGTCAGTGCTGGTCGATTTGTCAGAGCGAATGCCAAACCCCTCGTCTGTCTCGGCAGTTTTATTTCAAAACGCCCACTCTGGATGTGGAAGCGTTTTATACCCATGAGTCTTGGAGCCGGGGGGCCTCTCCCTCCCATTACACACATGCACACACACATACACACACACACACACTCCTCTCAGAACTGCTGATGGCTAGCGCTTCTAGCAAGTCAAGGAGAGGGAGGCCCGGAGCCATGCTGAGAGCACAGCGAGAAGAGAGGAAGTGACGACGGCCCGAGGAGACTGGCAATATGGCTGAGGGCAGGCAGGTGAAATCAGGCATGAATCCCATATCCGCTCTCCTTCTTCACCCTGTTGCACGCCTCCTTCTCACGGTGGGGGTTTGGGGAGGGTGGCACCTTCACATGGATCCCAAAAATCTGTATTACAAAACCTGTTGAATTTGTTCAGCTCAATATGTTGAAGGGAAGTTGGTAGCCTTTAGATCACATTAGAGGTGGATGGTGCATAAGAGTTGACCTCATGATCGGAGGGTCACTGGTTCAAGAATTTGCGTTAATTTCCTGGAGGGTTTGATAACTCGTATTATATCACATTTATGAGAAATGATGCCAAAATCGAAGTCCTCTCAAATCTATTGAGTTATAACTTTAAAAATTCACTTTTGAGTTGATTCATGAGAATGAGTGAACTCCATTTGTTGGATTATTATGTAATGTCAAACGAAATCTGTTATTAAGATAACCTGCTTGGGTTTTGAGTGTGATAAAGGCCATGGTGGGGGATGGAAGTGGGGGAGGACAGGATGCTCAATGTCCAGCATATGTTGTGAGATTTGGTTAATAAATAATTCAATTAAATGAGCTCCCATCTGGTGCTGATGCTGAGATGCTCAGATGCAGACACACGCCCCCCACCCAACATACAGCTGTCTCACACTTCCCAACCAACCCCAAACCACATCTCCATCCCTCTCTCTCTCTCTCTCTCTCTCTGTCTTTGACCCCCAGCTGGCCTTCTCCTCCCCTCAGCAGGACGTTTATGGCGATGCGGACGGACGGCGGTGACACTCGGTGACCGAAAATAAAACCTTTCATGAATTATTCATCAATAACCTTTAGGTGGCCAAATTAGATCCCTCATTTAGGCTTCTCTGTAGAACAGCTCCATTTAGCGTGTGTCAGGGGTTAATTTGCACATTAATGAATTAAGGCTAATGAACGCAGGGCGACGGGAGATGTTCCTTATTGTCCTGCAAAAGCACTTTTTCTCCTCCCCTTTCAGATTGACACAGTGGAAATTGTAGAACTAGATTGTAACATGCAATAGAATGTAGAAATTCAGTGTTGAGAAACTGAAAGTCTTTTTGATCCTATTCTCGAATTTTCAATTTGCAGAAGACAGAAATTGGAATAGTTCATGCTAGTAGCTTTGTGCAGGCACATTTTAAAGGGATGTGAAATTCCACTTTAAGTTGGAGTGAATCTTAACCTTCAACACAACACATGCTGATGCTTTAAACAGGGTGTGGAGTGCAGTAGTTATGAGTGGAGCTGATGGTGAGAGGAAGGAAACACTCCAACTTTGCACCTTCATACAAGTGATTTCTTAAACATTAACTGCTACACAGACCAGCTGTACACATCTTTGAAAGGATTTTATTAATATCACTGCCATTGTCGATTTTACCTATCAGTCCATTTCCTTATCAATTCTCTTTATCAATTTCTGATTAGTTTTTTGAGTACACACCAAAAGCAACCATTTTATTTTTCACCTTTATATTCATATTCAGAGTTTTAATTATACAGAGACATTCTACGGCTTAGTACTATAAAGACAAATAAGGTTAGTGACAGGTGGAAACACTTCTTTATACATCTGCACTTTTCCCACATCCTCAAAACTTTTTTCCGTTCCGCAAGCAAAAAATAAAATCATTCCAGTTTAGCCGAAGGCACGTTTTTTAGAACATGCCAAAGGCACATCACATTTAGGTTAAACGTGTCCCGGAGAGGTGAGCTGTTTTGTCTGTGTTGTGCTGTAACTGTTCACACCGACTGGAGGAGATGCAGGGGGAAAAACGTTTATGATGCTGTGATTCACAACAGCCCGTCAATGGCACTAAAACTGTTATGACAAGTTATGACAAGAGCCTTGTTGCTCATGTTCCTGTGATGATCAAGCATTAGATTATCATATCAGGTGACAATGGGAGTTATGGGTGTTGTGAAAGAAGTTCTCTATGAGAATAAAGTAGCTTTCTGTGACAATATAGGCCAAAAATGGTTAATTTAACTTATGTAATATATGGTATGTGTTATAGTATATTATACATCTCATAATCTGTATTACATAATGTACATAATGTATGTATTAATAATATATCTGTGGAAATGCAAATATTTATTAATATTGTCAATAGAGAGATCATAATGTCTTTTTATTTATTTTATTGAAAGAATAAAACAGATTTCATTCCTGATTACCTACTTTCTGCAGACTCCCAGAAGTTTTGTCTCACTTTTGCTCTTATTGCAGTCCAAGGTGGCTCTTGTTTTGACAGAAGCCCATTGAAATATGGTCTGATGTATTGCCCTGCTAACGGAGGGTGATTAGATGTGTGTGTGTCTTCATCCACTGCTCACGTGTCATTTTTCTCTGTCGTTTCACTCCGCAAATTAGCTCTCTTTTTGGAAGACTGGAAATTGGAAGAGGATCACAAACGAGGGAATATGATTCATCTGTGTTTACAGATACCTGTCTAAAAAGTTTAGTCTTAATATAAAGTTAAGGTAAACAATTCCGTGTCGGTGTTGCTTTATACACTGTGAGTCAAAAAAGGAAGCTCTGAAATTTTGCCCATAACTTTGACGTATGTTGACCGCTTTTCAAAATCCTTCAATGTGTTGCTCAGAATTGAAGTTGACCAAAGTGATTAGCTACAAGGTGTAGCTATAACATCTTGCAAAAGCCAAAAATGATAAAACTTGTCCTTGAACAGTCTTTTGGTCATTGATAACCCTTTAACGACAGTTACTTGTGCATGCAAAATGAGGGTATTTTGTACATTCTTTGTACATATTTTAGAGATGCACGATAAGGGAATTATTGGCCGATGCGGATATCCGATCATTTTTATTGTTTGTATCTGCCTGAAACTGTATTAATGCCAACAAATGAGAAAGGCAGAGTCAAGTGCGAGCGCAAGCAGAGTTGAACGTGTAAAGACAAAATATGTTGTTCACCAAGTTCCATTGCACGCTCAGAATTAGCGCCATAACTCAGCACCAAGTCAAGTGAGCGTGAAAGCAGAGTCGAGCAAGAGCAGAGCATTTCGAGCGTAATGCACAACATTTTTGCCATGACCCCCCTGGACTTTTGTTAGCGGCCAGCAGATGCCGCCATTGTCCTGGTTTAGTGTTTTGAGTTTTGTCCTGTGCTGTCTGTCAAAGTCTAAGTCCCACCTTCCTATTGTCTCTCATTGGTTGATCACAGTTTATTAGTACCCTCACCTGGTTCTTGTTTGTTTCAGTCCAGTCCTCTGTTTCTATTGGTTCTCCCGTCATTGTTTAATTCTGATTATTTTTTGATTATTTTCTGATTGGTTTTCCCTCATCTCATTAATCCTGTTCATTGTTTTTCTTCCCCTTTATAAGTTCAGTGTTCTCAGTGTTTCTTGTTGGTCCACCCTCACACTACCCTTCCCATGTCGGCGTGCTTCGTTTGTGGTTTCCAAGTCCCAGTCCCAGAGAAAGTGTTCTGTTTGGTTTGTGGCCCCCGTGCCTGTTTATGTTCTATGTTTTTTGAGTATCTGTTAATAAATGGCTTGCACCGTGACCTCGACTCATGTAATGCCGACTCATTCGTGACAATTTTAAGAAAAAGCCACTTCCATGACACGTGTGACACTCTATGTGCACTATCTAGTGCGTAGAAAGCCGTTAACTACAACCCTGGCTAATTCCTAAAATGCATGCTACCACGTAGAAAAGTATGATAAGAGAGGCTTACCACCATACTATTAAGTGTGGTAGAATATGGCTCGGGACACAGCCCATGTGTGAACTAACATTTAGTCCATAACTTGCAATAATAAAGAAAGTGGATGCAATAGTAAAGAGAAATATAAATCGATCACTTGTCAAAAGTCGTGGCAAAGGGAAAAAGTACAGAGGTCCCTTTTTTTCCCACTGTAGTAGTGGTATTGAAATTAATCACATAATCGATGTATCACGATGTAGACGTGGACGATTCTGCATCAATGCAGTGGCAGACCATAATCAAATGTAATGGATTTCAACCGGCTGGATTTCAACCGGTTGTCTGTGACCTGCAGTCCCGTTTCATTACTGAAATCACTTTTTAAGATATATTTCATTTGATTTATTTTTCAAAACATTTCCAGATGATTAAGGCATCTTTATGAATAATTAACTTAATGCAAATATCCATCCCAAACACACACTGAGCTTAGAGTTATATCAAGATGACATTGCTTGGTGATTTTCTGGCTACAGCACGAAAAATTCTAGTTAAAAAGAAAATCACGGTAGCAACTATGGCTACACCTTGGATCGTTGTCCAATCTGCATGCAATGTGAAGCAATACAGGAAAATTGATTGGCTGCATTGTGATGGCTCAAGATATTGTATTGAACTGAATCATTGACCTGATAATCATAATCGAATTGAATCGTGAGACCAGCGAGGGTTCACCCCTCTACAGTGTAATAACTCTTTTCTATATCCAGTTCAGATGCATTTACTACCTTTCCACTGCTGCCGTGTGTATGTAATCAGATTCCAGCTCTGTGCTTTTCTTGCTGAAAAAATAGTTCTTGGCATAAAAAGGACTTCTAATGAATCATGCACAATTTCAGAAGTTATGTAGACTATAAATCTGCATCAAGGCGTATAAAGGCTGTTTTCTACTGTTCTGTGCTGAAAAACCTTCAAATACAACATTTAAATGTGTCTTCAAACCAAACATCAAATAAACACAGAGCATGATATTTGACGTTTGCTGAGTTCAGCATTGCTTCTAAACGGCTTGGCAGAATTTCTAGACAGAATCAATTGTAGGGCAAAATTTTTCAGAATACTGTTTGCATGCTGAGCCAAAAAACATGATTGTGCTTAAGTGCTAAAATAGCATCATATGATCTTTATTCAAAAATGGCTACTGAGCTCTGTGATTTTGTATCTGATCTCAGCTGTTCAACAAGAATGAATAAATATTAAGAAAAAAACTCACAAGAGTGCTGAACTAAAGTATAAAACTGGGTGAATAACTGTACTTCTGGTCTTCAGTGTAGCTGCACAGTTGCTTGAGTGTTAAAGTTCATTTATTCAATCATTATCCAATCTGCTTAATCCCAACCGGGGCCGCGGAGGGACCGGAGCCTATCCCAAAACTATGGACGTAAGGCGGGGACCAATCCCGGGCGGGCGCCCACACACCGCAGAACACACTCACACAACCACACTCACGTTCACACCTTACACCTCATTTTTCATTTCCTAACTTAAGAACTTTATGGACTGAGTAGTAGAGAGTGATAATTTGTCATTGTGAACACACCACAGCTCAGCACATAGTGGCCCAAAACAAAATGTGACCTCTGCATTTGACCCTTCCATGAAGGAGCAGTGGGCAGCTGACATGGGCAGCACTGCTTGAGGATTGTACCTTGCTCATGAGTACCTTAGTGGTAAATTTTACTGGTCCGGCGACCTTCTGATCACGGGAGAACACCCTAACTGTTACACCACCAACTGCCCCGTTATGCCACCAATACTATGCAGATTTTAATATATGGAGTGATCTCATAATTTTGCCAGAGCTGTACAAAGCTGTACACATATCTGTGCAAAGACCTCACTTTCTGCTAACATCATTTGGTTCTCAAACAAGTGATGGCACCGAGCTGGCAATTGACAGTTGCTTTTCAGCATTTTTTCCCCATCGCGTTCTTTTATCGCGCTGCTTATCGAACAACACTCCCAGGGCGGCACAGTGAAGCCGTTAAGTTCCGAGCCGGCATCGGAGTTTGACTCATTGTATGCAATTTACAGCTTAAAATTGCAGGCAAACAAGCCAAGGTGAGGAGGTTAGAAGCTGGGGAAAAAACAGCGGCGCGACTTAATTTAAAGAGAGTCGACCACCGCAAGGTCAGTGTCAATTTTCCCCCGATATACGCGGCAGCTTGTTAAAGTGGTGGTCACATCCCTCAAGAGCCTCTGCCCACTTACGCGGTCAGCGGAGGAGAAAGGGAGGTGTGAGCTCCCGGGCTCCTCGCTGTTTACCTTCATCACCGTTCTGCAGCTCTCAGGGCCCCTGACGGCCCCCCAGTGGCCCTTGAGTCCTTGCTCGCCTCTCGTTCTTCAACACGATTGGTCGAGGCCCCTTATTTTTCCAGCCCCTCAACACCACTGCTTCTCCGTGGTGGAAATGTGAAACGAGTCCGTCATACAACGACCTTGCCAAGTAAACAAAGGCAAAATGAAAAAGTATGATGTCTTAAGAAAGCATGTAGCCTCTTGGTCTGTGGGCAAGAATACTACCTCTAGACCATCTCCCTCAGTAGCACACAAAGGACTCAAATTTCCTGATGTTTTTCTATGTTATGGGTGAACAAGCACTTATTAGACATATGGTGTGTTCCATTTGCTTTTGGATCTGAGATTCCATTGACGAGATTACATAACATCCGCTAAAAACACAGTTGAAAACTGCGTTCCATTTGCCACAGGAGAGTTGAACTTGGATAGAAGAGGGTAGGCTTCATTAATGCTAACACATCTACACTTTTTATTGGAATTTTCTGTCTCGAGTTGCTGATCCTGTTCACCTTTCTGTTCAGCTAACAAGGCTAGTCATTTGTTTTTAGCAATATCAACCAGCCAATTTAGCATCGTTACTTGATAAATGACACATAATGCTGTATATCATATATAACGTGACCGTAGCAACACATCTATCAACCACAACAACACTGTATTATGAGCACATCTGAACAAGTTAGACACAAACAACACTGAAGTGCTAAAAAATGTAAAAAATCACAGCATTTATTACAGTCTTTGCACTGAGCAGTCATCTTGGATTCCGAACTTGGGGTCCTCTGTGCTGCTCCAAGATATTTGGTCAGGTGTTCAGTATTGTATAACGTAGCTTTAACATTATCTGCTTCATACTTAGTCTTGTCTTCTTGTATCAGGATTTGTAAGTCTTAGATTAGATTAGTATTAGAAAGATACTTCAGATCATTTTGATATGCCATTTCCAAATTTGTGCTGGCCATCAAGAATGCAAAATGGCAACACAGAGGGAATATTTTTGCTTTAATTTGGTGGAATGTTAACAGTGGCTTTAGTATAATCTTCAGCTTTCAGACTTAGTTTAGAAGACCAGACAAAAACAAGTCATAGAGTATTCAAGAGAGCTTTAAAAAGTGATTTACAGAGTGAAAAAATCCATAAAAAAGTTTAAGTGGTTTTCACATTCCTCAAGAGCCTATGTCCACCTATGTGCAGCAGCAGAGAAAGTTAAATTCCCACCTCTAGGGGGTCTTCATGAGCTTATTGGAGGCTGATTTTGGTTTTAATTGAACTGTGAGACATGTAGGCTTAACATTATAAAGCCATTGGACAAACCTATTTCTGAATTTCTGTTAACCATTAGGAATGTAAAATGGCAGTATGGAGGCAAACATTTTTTGCTCCAGTTTGGTCGATTGTCAACAGTGGCTTTAATATAATCTTCAGCTTCGGGATTCAGTTTATAAGAGCAGACAAAAACTTGGGTTCTTCCAAGAGTCATGGAGAGCTAAAAAGTGATTTACAGAGAAGAAAGAAGGTGTGAATGCTCAGGCTCCTCGATGTTTACCTTCATCTCTGTTTTGCAGTTTTTGGGTCCCCCTGATAGCCCACGGTCACCACACTGACCCCCCTTCTTCAACGCCTTTCATTCAAGCTCTAGCCTTGGTTAGACGTTGTACGACCTTGCCAAGTAAAAATGAAAAAGTATAATGTCTTAAGTGTTTAGCCGGTCAAGCCCTGCAGACGCAAAAGTCCTCACCCCTCTCAGCAGGAATTAGGGAGTGTTTCCAGTTTTGTTTGATATATTTCTCTGGAGATGAGTTTCCATTATTAGGCAGTTTGAAGGCAGCTGGGAAAAGCAGGTAAACGTAAGGAAGCATAGTGAAGATGGAGGGAGTTTAAATCCTTTTTTCAGGAAAACAACAACCATTTTTGGCATCACTTTAAACGGTAGAATATCACATTTCTGTCATTTCACCTATTTTACATAAAGTGATGTTTTGCTCCCAAAAATTATTACATAAAATAAATTTTAAACATTTTATGCACAATGTCACGTTAACAATGGTTAACAATGTCCATCTTATAGTTTTTAGTCCAAATTGTTGCAATGTTAATAGTGACTTTAGTGAGTTTAGCTTCATACTCATTTTAGAAGAACAGAGGGCAAAAACACATTGTAGAAAGTTCTCTGTTTGGATCCTTCCAAATAAACATATATATGCAAATAGTATGAGAGGAAAATATAAGAAATTATAAGAAGATAAAGTACCTTAAATAAAAGCTTAATAAAAGTCTCAGTCTCTCTTGCTCTCTCTCCTTTTTTTTCACTCCATCTCGGTGGTATTGATTTAAGCAAAGGTGACTTGCCACTCGGGCAGCAATGCCACCTCGGCTAATGAGAAAAAAGTAGTTCCCATCTTCAGCACCGGGAACCATATGTGAGGGAGACCACATCCCCCTCTTCCTCCTCCCTCCTTCTTCCTTCCATCTCTTTTCTGCCTTCACAATGAAATAGGATGTTTTTTTAATTCCTTCCCGAAGTCTCTTTCTTCCACATTTCTGGGTAAGGGCTCATTCCGTATCCCTCTTTATTTACACTGACAACATGAAACAAGTACTAATTAAAGATGAAACGGCATATTTGGTGCACAATCAAATAAATTCAATGACCTAACTGCATGAAGAGAATAAGAAATTGTATTCTTTAAAAAGAAGACTCGTTATGTTGTGCTTACCTCATGTGGACGGCAAGTCAGGGGAAAACGTCGTCCGCTTAAACTGAAACAATGTGGGAGATCGAATTGGAAATCAAACACAAAAATGTGAAGTGTTCAACTAAATTATGAGCCATCCAACGTAGTCTAAAGACTTCACGATCAAAATTTGAATGAGCTAAACAAAGATAGCATGAAAACCAGCTGTCGCTTCTACTGTGCAAAAATACATGTAAATATTATTCCTCGAGACTACATGTAAAATTGGAAGATATGAACACATAATGGCTCAAGACTTTTACACAGCTCTGTATGTATCGCAGATCTCGGCTGACTCTTATCTGGCGCCAGGCTTGGCAAACGTCGAGGAGCCGTGACGCAGGAGTGCTAATTCATACAAAGCACTTCATATCCACAGATGAATATTATCAATACCACCGAGTCTCACTGGTCCATATCAGAGCTCATAATGAACTCGAGCCTCATTGATCCAGATTTCCAATTAATATTAGGAAGTCTATCTAATCTAGTCGGCGTCTACGGCGGTTTAATTCGCCGGCGAAATACGTGCTTAGTGCCGTCGCCAAAATGAAAGCCTGACATCGTTTTAATCAGGGGGCCCTGCTTGGTTCGTTCTGGAGTCTGTCTTAGTATTCATCCTCCATAAGCTCTGAGGCAAAACCCAGTGAGGGAAGAGAACAGTTGGCATTTGCAGAGAAGCTGTCAGCCAGGTGAAAAGTTAAACATGTCATGTCTTCTGGTGTCAATGCAGACCGCGGCTTCTCATTTCGCTCATCATTAGAGACTTCCCTCCCTTTTTTCAACTCGAATGAATAAAAAATCTTTGAATTCTCGTGTTTTAACCATGCAGTCCTCCTTCTCGTCCCTCTCTATCTCATGCCCACGTTGACCCGGCACGACTGTCTGGAGACGGTGAACTACCAAAACCGAGAAGACTGTTGCAGTGATCTGAAAGTCTAATTTAGACCAAGCCAACTAGTCAAAGCTACTGACATTGTTAATACGCCGCTACACTTATCATTCCCTCCCTCTCTCCCCCTCTTTCTCTTTCTCATATGCACAGGCAGTGGATTCAGGGTTTTTTGTGTTTTTCCTGTGAGGAAGCCCTCTCTTTTCTGAGCCGAGTTGGACACCATGTAAATTACATGAGATGATTTAGAGCGCATGCATCATTCACAGACCTACAGGCTGTGGAAACCAAACTGGGCTGTCATGGCTACCAGCACAACAAGCAGAATTACAATTTAAGCTGGCTCTGTTCACACAGAGATGCTGCCCGAATATAGGTGATGGATGGATGGATGGATGAACAGGAAGATGGAAGGAGGAATGGATAAATGGAGGGTGGATTAACAAATGGAGAAGTTAATGTAAGGAGGTATGAAATAGATCAGCTAAATTGATAGTTGATTAATTAAAGGATGTATGTATGTAAGTCTGTATGAATGGACGGATGAACGGATTGATGGGAGGATGGATGGATTAATGAATAAATGGATGGATGGGAGGATGGATGGAAGGATGTTTGGATGGGAGAACGAAAAGAAGAATATATGACCGGAGCATGGAGAAATAAATGAAGAAATAGTATGAAATAGATTGTGGAGGCTGGTTAGATGATTGGATAGATGAAAGATTTAAAGCGGTAATTCATAGATGGGAGGATCAAATGAGGAATAGATAGAGGAAAGATGAATCAATCGAGAGCATAATACATGCACAGAGCAAATAGATTCAGGAGAAAGTAAATGATTGAATGAGTGAATTATTTAATGGAGGAATTAACATATGGGAGGATGAAAAGAAGAATGGATAGATCAACAAAAGAGAAAAACAGAGGTAAGGAGGTATGAAATAGATTCAGAAAAAAGCAAATAATTGGACAGATGAAACATCTAATGGAGGAATCAACAGATGGTCTAAAACGGTAATTTCATGGATGGATGTATGAATGGATGGAGGAATGGATAGATGGGACGAATGGATGGATAGACAATGGATAGATGGAAGGAAGGAATAATGGGTGGATGGATGGATGAATGGATAGATGGAAGGAAGGAGGAACTAATGGACGGATGGATGATGGAAGGAAAGATGGATGGAGGGAGGAATAGAAGGATAGATAAATGGATAGATGGAAGGAACAATGGATGGATGGATTGAAGGAAAGATGGATGGATAAATGGATAGATGGCAGGAAGGAAGGAAGGAAGGAAGGAAGGACTAATGGATGGATGGATGGAATCAGCACATGCCACTGTCTATATCTCAGGAGTGACAGCTGGGGGAGGAGCTACCATCTGTCAGAGACCCAGGGAACCCACTGGCAGAAGGGAAGTTACCTTCAGAGGGAAGGTAACACCACACACACACACACACACGTAAATCAAGTGCAGGAAGCTGGTACTGTGGAAGGGACAGTGGGGAACACCTTAGTTTGTGATTATCAGTTGCCTAGACACAACATACGTAATGTGGTCTGGGCTGGTGAGATAATCATTAGGCTAAGCACTGACAAAACACACACACTCAAACACACATACTCAAACACACATACATACACACACACACACACCAGGCTTATGGGAGGAGGAGCCTGTATGATCCACCGCCCACCACACACACTAAAGACTTGTGACCACTGGAGTGCTGTGTGTACGCCTGACTCGTCTATGGTCACGTTTATCTCTTTAAACAAGTGTATTTCTCACACACACTCACATGAAAGCACATATGAACACACACACACACGCATACTTTCTGAAATACCATTATTCCATGAATAAAAGCTATGTTTTGATATTGTCAAAGCTTAATTCGATGAGGGAGGGGTGTGTGTGTGTCTGTTGCTCTGAATGCAACAGTGTTGTGTATATGTGTGTGTAAAATTATTTTTCATCTACGTTTCTCTGTACAACTTAGACCATGGCAGAGAGCAAAATGTGCATACAGTTTCAGCACTGTGTGTGTGTATGTATTTATTCTATAAAGAATTTTATCAAGAATGTTATTTGCTCACCAGAAGTTGCTGGACGTAAAGAGAAAAACTGGGTGAAAAAGGTGAAAAGACTTGTGCTTGGTTCTAGAGGTTGAGGTTAAGTTGTGTGTGTGTGCCCTGTCACTTTGAGCTTTCACACCAACATTGATGAAAGTCACCCAGGCCAGTCAAACGCTGAAAAAAAGAGGAACAGAGGGAGGAAAAGAGGACAGGAGGGTGCTCATTCACTCTGCCCCTCCATGGGGCTCTGACCTTCTGGTGCCAGTCAGGTGCAACGCTCCAGCCTGGCCACAAGGACAATACAGAGAAAAGGGAAGCATATACCAGCATTAACACACACACACGCGACTTTCACATGAGGGCGACCCCAGGAGGAGAAGTGCTTCTGGACACACACAGCATGACTCAGGACTGCAGGGGTCACACAGTCATACACACACTAACACAGAGAAAAAAACAAAGAAATAGAAGCTGAATCTCAATAGAAATAGGTCTTTGATTGCAAGATGAATAGATGGATGGAAGAAATGATGGATGGATTGACAGAAGGAAGGAATGCTGGGTGGAAGGATGGACGGATGGATGGATGGATGAACAGAAGGAAGGAATGCTGGATGGATGGATGAATAGATGAACAGAAAGAAAGAATACTGGATGGATCGGTGGATGAATGATAGGGAACAGAAGATGGATGGATAGATGGAGAGAAAGGAATGCTGGTTGTATGTGTCGATGGTTGATGGATGGATAGATGGATGTATAGCTAGACAGAATGAAGGAATGTTGGATGGATGGATGGACGGATGGAATGCTGGATGGATAGGTGGATGCTTGAATGGATGGATGATTCGATGGATAGACAGATAGATGGATGATAGGAAACAGAAGATGGATGGATGGATGGATGGATGGAAGGAATGCTGGATGGATGGTTGGATGGATGGATGATAGCTGAATAATAGAGAATAGAAAATGGATGGATGGATAGACAGAAGGAATGCTGGATGCATGGGTGGATGTTTGGATGGATGAATAAATAGTTGGATGAACAGATAGATGATAAGGAACAGAAGAAGCAAATACAGCATAAGAATAAAGAACAAAAGGGTAAAAGTAAGTATGAAAGAAAGAGAGTAAAATGTTGTAAATTTAGGTTATATGAACACCAGTTGTCTCCCTGTCAGCACCGGAGCTCCACACCCATATACCAATCCACAATTAGAGGAATTTGAGTGCTACAGATGAGATTTTCTCCTAATTATCTCCGGCTGTAGCAGCCGTCTACATAAAAGCCATCTGCTATTTGGATAAGAAAGATATAATGACAATAACTAAATGATGCTACTCATAATAAATAGGTTGAGGCTGCTAAACCGCTAATGCGCATAATCATAATAAAAGTCTGATTCCAGGACTTTAATGACTAGGAGTGTCAACCAAAAAAACATGGTGGAGGATTGTCAATTCCACAATTACTCATCAAACTCCATCTGTTGTACGTTCAGCATCCGGCACTGGTGCGTCCTGAGCCAAATTAGCATCATTAATGGCAGTCAAAAGACAGGCACATGTCGTTTCTGTCTTCATTCTGAAATTGAAAAATATTTATTAAACCAACGCGGAAATCTTCAGTGATCACAATAATTGTATAAATGAATGAAAACCACCAGAGCAGGAAGGCACAGGCTCATCATTATTGTAATGATTCCTTTAATCACTTTCTCTCTCTCTTTGACGTTAGTGGGGCGATGGTGAATTTGGCAGAAGGATAAGCGGATGAAGGAGGGAAACATTGGACTTCATTCACCAATCGTTCTTAACTCACGTAGTTTCACCAAGATTCTGGCATCTAAAACATTTTGTAAGCGTGTTCATGTTTAGAGATTCTGTTCTAACATCAATGAATCAATGAATACTGAGGAACTCTTACGAAAATTGAATGGCATGCATGTTAGCTTATTGTGTTTTCTTTTATTCTATAGTTGTATAACATTATACTTTTAAACTTAACTTTGTTCTTAACTTAAGAACAAATTTAACTAAACCCTTGCAAAAATGTTAGGCTTCTGGCAATGTTGCCGCAAATTTGCACCGAGATCATGTTTTCGCATGCAAATTAGGTTTGTGGCAAACTTGTGGTGGACTTCTAACAAACGTTTGAATTTTTAATTGTTTTGGCAAATCACTGGCAAATACACTTGTCACTAGTGGCAATTTGTCATTGCTGCCAGAACATTGCTGCACTAGTGGCGGACAATAGCAAACTTGTGGCAACATATTGTGGCAAACTCCTGTTTGCCACAAATTAACCACAAGTTTCCCACAAACAAGTTGTTTTCTGTAAGGGAAGATTCATGCAATAAAATTTAGGAGAAGTCAAGGAGTGATTATTTGTCATTGTGAATACAGCACAAGCACCCAGGGCACTAAAATCAAATGTGACCTCTGCATTTGACCCATCCGTGAAGGAGCAGTGGGCAGCTTTTTGTCAGCGTCCATGGAGCAGTGTTTGGGGATGGTGCCTTGCTCATGAGCAGGACCAAATTTTGGGCCCTATACACAAGCAGTCTAAATGGGCCTCCCCATAATAAAATAAAATTCCAGATTTCTCAAGGGCCCTCTCCCCACTTGGGGTCCTGGTAAGTCCCACTTTTCACCCTACTACGACACCCGTGCTCATGAGTACCTAAGTTGTACCTTTACCGGTTTGGGACTTGAACCGGCAACTCTCTGATCATGGTGCAAACCCCCCTAACCGTTACACTACCAGCTGCCCTGGTGTCATTTCCTTAGAACAAAATCTACAATTACTGAAGGACGATTTTTGCAAGACTTTAGCTTAATGGGTTTTCATCAGTTCTGCAGCTATATAATATTATAGTATCAAAATGTCAACTTTCTTAAGAACGACTTTCAGAAACTATTGGTGAATGATGCCTATTCCCAACTCAGGAAATGCCACACAGTGAAAGGCCCCCCAAAAAATGCAAAATACCAGCACAAGCTTCTTATGGCAGGGAGAGCGTCCTTCACAGCGTGATGACTTGTGAAAAACACACTTAGAATAAACTGGAACATATCAGGAGGAGGGAGATTCACAGCAGGGCAGAGCTCATAAATTACACACACACACACACACACGCACACACACACACACTGTTAAAGAGTGTGTAAGAAGGAGCCTGGTGTGTGCAGAATAAAACATTGTGGAACACACTTATACCTCCATCATGGCTGTGTGTATGGCTGCATTGCATTATGGGAAACTCCATTTGCCTAGTGGCCACTAGAAGACAGTTCCCACTCTCTCCATCTCTCTCTCTCTCTCTTCATCTATCTCTCCCAATCCCCATCATTCTCTCTCTCTTCCCTTACCCCATATTTTCCATCTTGATCTCATTGAACATCCATTTCTCCCTCTTTCTCTCTCCATCTTTCTCTTCCTCCATCTTCGTCCCTCTCTTGTATCTCCATATTTTTCCCTATTGGTCTTGTTGAATGTCTCTCTCTTTCTCTACCCATCTTCAGATTTCTCTCTCTCTCTCTCTCCTCCTCATTTCCATATCTCTCTCGTTTTCTCCATCACCATCACTCTCTCTCTCTCAAATCTGTCTTCAAATCTCTCTTTCTCTCTATCTCTCCCTCTTAATATTTCTCTCTTGATCTCTTTGTGCTTCACTCTCTCTTTTCCCACTTCCATCTGTCACGCCCTCCTTTTTTCTCTCTGTTTATCAAGCCTATTTCCTAATTTCTTCCTCTCTCTCTTTTCTATATCCCCATCCCTCCTCTCTCTCCACTCACCCTCTCAATATTTCTCCTTCTCAATCTTATGAAACTTATTGCTTTCTCTTTTTCTCTCTCTCCATCTGTATCTCCATCTCTCTGACTTTCCTTCTTCGTATCTCTCTCCCCTTCTCACTCTCAAATTCTACCCCCTTGATCCTCCTCTTGTCCTCTTTTTCTTTTATCATCTTTTTTCCATCTCCCTCTCTCATCTCCATCTTTTCCCTTCTTGATCTTGTTGAATGTCTTTCTTTCCACCTGCACATCTCTTACACACACTCTCCCTCCCTCTCTCTCTCTCTCTCTCTCTCAACTTTGTCTCCATCTCTCTTTCTATTAATCTGCTTTTACTTCTCTCTCTCTCTCTCTCTCTCTCTCTCAATATCTCCTTCTTATTGTACATATCACTTTACCTCCCTCCTCTCTCCATCTTTATTTCCATCTCGTCCTTTCTCTCTCTCTTTCAGTCCATCTCCATATCTATCTCTCCACCTCTTCCTCTCAACATTTGTCCCCTTGATTCTCTCATTCTAGCCTTTCTTGTCATCTCTGTCTCCATACATATATCTTTCTCTCTCTGCCTATCTCCATTTCCCTCCCTCTTTCCCTCCACTTTTTTCCCTCTCTTCCTTAGTAGTGGGAGGTCTGTCTAGCACAGCTGTGACACACATTTCGCTGTGCATGCTCACCCTTTTCTGTTTGTGTGTGTTTGTCTTTTTTTCCTCATCTTTGATTATTTTCAGAATCGGTCTATCACTCCCCCTCACCTTTCAGTCGTTCTAAATATTTCAGCAATTGGCAGACAAACCAAATGACCTTCTGCAGAGAAAAACTGACACTCGGTCTGATGTCTCAGGCTTTTCTCTCAAAACCGCTTTTGAAAAGAGTTGAACAAAAAAGGCAGGTCCCCATTTTCTGCTCATCATTCCATACTGAGTAATTAAAGAAGACTGGTGTTGCTCGGCCTTTGTCTACCTGTAGCTTGTTGTTTTTTTTCTTGATTTTTCGTCAATGTGAGTGGGAGGCAGGCAGACAGAGATGAAGCGAGCGATTTGGCCTTGTCTGTCTGACACCTCCAAGTGGTCCAGTGCCGCAACATAAAGCAGAGAGGCCATGTGCAGTTATGGGAGCAGCATTTACCTTCCTTTCAGAGCCAGACTGCTCTTTACCAGTGTGGGAAATGGAAACTGCACAGCAACAAAACACTCGATTAGAGCGGCGTTATTAGGCAGGAGTGTGTTTCAGTTTGGATCGATTCGATGTGTTTGTTGAATCTTGCAATCAATATATTGATGTATTTTTACATCCCTAGTGTTTACCCATAACAGAATGGATCAGTTTAAAGACCTGTTTGCATGTATGCTGCAATTTTTTTTAATAGGTTTCTTTTTTGGATTTCGTTTACACAACATTCGGTTAAAAAAAATCTCTGTACACGCTAGAACATGAAGTGATTCCGAACTAGAATGTTTACCACTTGTCTGCATCATGTTTTTTTTTTTCCATCAGTGAATAGCAGGCAACATGCCTAGCATGGATCACGATACAGTAGCCTTCTTCATGGTTACTGAACATATTAAGGTATTTAAGGCATGTGTACAATAGAACTAAACATGTCACATCCATGGACGTCGTTAGGTCTATTTTAGGGGGGCTTTTAAGAGAACAGAGAAGCAATGTATGACATTGCTTCTGAGGTTCGCAGTGTCTTCCAGAGAAGGTGAACCAGATAACAGGTCCTGATAAATGCTCTTCAAATAATGAATTAATTAATGAAGCCTATGTAGGAGTGATGAAAATATTTCGATGCACGCGTAGTGTCTAACCCTAACCCTTACCATGCCCATAGAGGCTAAGCCCACCCACCTTTCAATCCTAGTGACGTCTCTAAGGTCATCGTTTTAAGAAATATACGTATCCACGGAATCCAGCATTTTGAAAAATCTTCACTTTGGAGGGTGTTTTTAAAAATCTGCATACAAGAATGCGTTCATAAAAAATATCTGCATACATATAAACATGCCCTAAGACGATAACCAGATAAAGTCAATATGTCAATATATGAAACACACACACACACTCCTGGTGAGAGTAAGAGTTGAGGTTAGGTTGTTCTCAAGAATGGCAGGAGTTGGAGTTGCTGGTCTAAGCGGAACAGTGTTTCGGGTGGTGCTTTAGAGAGATGGAGTGTGTGTTTGCCTTTGGGCTCTGTGACAGCTGTCTGCTGACTACCACGACCTGTCCCTGTGAGAGATGGAGGAAGAGCAAGAGGAGGAAGAGAAAGAGGAGAGGGAAACTCACCTGCTTCGCTGCTCCCACTCCCTTGATCTCTAAGCACCTCAGGCCTCTTGTGTGTGTATTTGTGTTGTGTGTGTAAGTATGTGTGTGTGCTGTAACAATAAGCACACTAGCACGCTCCCAAACTCTAGGTAAACAACTAATGAAATCCTTCTCTCACTCCTAAGCTAAACAGGGCATCTGGCTCCTGGCAAAAACCAACCCACTGCAACCTTCAGCTTTTTTCCTTCGTTCTCACGCTGAGTAAAACTCCTACACACCTGCTTCAACCGACACACTGCTTATGTGAATTTCCTAATAGCTTTTGTTGACTCTTATTATGACTGTTCTCTTATTTCTTCTTCTTCTCACTTTTTGTTCCTTTAACAACATCCACATTTTTTAGTTGTAGACACACCATTCATAGCTTAAATTTCAGTTCATTGAGGAAATCTTGAGCTTCTTAATGATAAAAGACTCACTGCAACCCTCTTTATTCCCCATTTTTCTGGCCAAAAAATTTAGTTCCATGTTTATCACCATAAATGATATCATTCCCAATTTTGGCCACAAGGGGACACCACCATCACAGAAGGCATTTCTTATTTTAGCCAAAAGTGGGGCATCTCCATCAGGGGTATATGACCAAATTCTGGACCCCATACACAAGCAGTCTCCATGGGTCTGCCTCATATAATAAAATAAAATTCCAGACTTCTCAGGGGCCCTCCCCTCACTTGGGGCCCTGCTACGTCAGTTACACTTTACCCCACTATGACGCCCATGATCTCCATTAAAGTTGTGCCACCATTAAGTTTGTTTGGGCTTCTTGGCCACAAGAAGATGCCACCATTACAGATGGCATTTTTTATTTTGGCCAAAACAGGTGTGCTGTAGATGGCAGTATGAAATGAGCCTTGTGAACTCTGTGATCCACAGTCCACTGGTTCGAATCCCAAACCAGTAAAGGTACCAGTGAGGTACTCATGTGCAAGGTACCATCCCCAGGCACTGTCAAAAAGCTCGCACTTCTCTTTAACGGATGAGACAAATCCAGAGGTCATACTTTGTTGCAGTACTGCGGTGTGCTGTGGTGT
The DNA here is from genome assembly GCA_032718565.1 of Distichodus sexfasciatus. Classification (NCBI taxonomy): domain Eukaryota; kingdom Metazoa; phylum Chordata; class Actinopteri; order Characiformes; family Distichodontidae; genus Distichodus; species Distichodus sexfasciatus. The sequence continues at coordinate 434,743 of JAVGVS010000150.1, read as the reverse complement.
GTTCACAATAACAAATAATTATCCCAAATTTAAACCCAAATCAAGCAGGAAAACAATATCAGCCCAAGCCCAATGTCCTCACTGTACACCTCCTAGTGAAACATTCTAATAGAGTCAGACATTCGAGCACAAATCCTAATGGAATCAGTCCTGATATGTCTACAGACACACACACACACACACACACACATACACATCTCCAGCCCTTTCTCAAATCCACTTTACCCTAATTTCTCTCTGCCTGAATAAATCAGAACCCAGAAAGACCCTCCTCTGTCTCCTCCGCCACCACTTCTCTCTTCCATGCAAACTAAAACTTGCTTTGTAAGTCAAGGTGACGGATGTGGAATAAGTATGTGCAGAATAACAGCCGCACTCGAGCCCAAAGTCATAAAAGAGCCGTAATTTCTACCTGAGTGACAGGTAACATCGTTACAAATCACTCTGTCACTTCTCCTCCTCCTTTCTCTCGCTCTCTCCATCTTTCGCCCCCTCCTCACCTGCCTAGAGTTTTTTTTTTCTCAGATCCAGCAGCTCTGGAATGGCTATTGGCAAATCGAGCGAGGCAGAATTAATTGTAATTCGAGGTCTATTACGGCAGGGCCGGGCCTGCGAGCGCTGCAAAGCTGTTTGACTGTACACAGAACTGCTCAGCACTCCGACTGTGAAAAAGGCGTTTGATGGGATTGATAAGACCTTGTTCTACTGCGAAAAAATTGAGACGGTGAGGCAAATACGTAGAGAACGAAGGAGGGAGGGAGAGACACCAGTAAACTAGAGGAGGAGGAGGAAGAGGAGAAGAAGGAGGAAGAGGATTGATGCTGTCATATATGGAGGTGTGCTGCCCCCCGCAGGAGGAATCTGGAAATAGAGAAGAGATCATGGAGAGAGAGAGAGAGAGAGAAGGTAAAATACAGAGAGGGAAGGAAGAGAGAGGAAAAATAACGGAGAGAAAGAGATTTCAAAGAGGGGAGAGATTTGAAGGAGGGGAAACAGAATAACAGAGATAGTCAGGAGAGATAGAAGGTAGGAGATATATATATATATATAGAGAGAGAGAGAGAGAGAAAGAGAGTAAATATCAGTATTGTTATGAGGCTTTTCATGGCTGTTCACATCTCCAGCTGCTTCTCTGCTGGGGCTCCGTCTCCTCGCCGTCACACTCCCCACACTCCGAAATGTCATTCCACACACACACAGCTGTGTGAACGCTCGAGCGCTGTCGTCACACGGCTTATACAAGCCCACACAAAGACCCCGGCTAATCTGCTGCACAATCAGAGCAGCACCAGCAGTCAGAAGGAAAGAGAGAGAGAGAGACATTTTGTCTGTACCTACTGAAACAGGAGAGGGCAGATTCAGGACACTGCTCACTAAAAAGTGATGGGGAAAGGTGCTGCAGGTGTGCATTACGCCAGTCTGTCGCGTCACACCATCACCACAATCACACGGTTTACAATCGACTACAAGACAAATATGTTCATAACCAGATACCAACTGCACTTTCTATTAGGTTCTTGTAGACGTTTCACCACTCGTTCAAAAGACTTCTGCTGTTCAATAAATCTGGTGAAGATTTGCTGGTATTTATCCTCTTGAGGGTGATCGTTGATCCACCCTGCTCTCCAGTGGATCACATGAGTCAGGGTATATCATCAGTTTCACCTGAATCCAGGTAGCAAACAATGCCCTCCCTCTATTTGTGGATCACTGGGGAAGGGATCTCAAGACTGCCTTGTAGGTGACTGATAATTGGTGGTGTTAAACTTCAGCTCTATTCAGCGATAGTCATTCCAGTTGGACATAGATGGCCTCATTTACACCTTCTCAAACCACATCCTCCCTGTCCAAAATGTATCATAGTCAAAATAGTATAACATCTCCATTAAGTGCAGATGTGCAGATACGGTGTCCAGGACATGGTAGCCTTTAGAGCTTGAACTGAGGGCAGCTGGATCTCTTTAAAGGTTCTTGAAGACTTTTCACCTCTCATCCAAAAGACTTCCTCATTTCTAAAAATCAAATTAGGAGTTCCAGGTAGTTCCAGGTATTTATCCTCTAGTGGGGTTGTTAGCTTGAAGTGGTCGTTGACACACCTTGTCGTCCAGTGAGTGGTTAGGGTCACACAGCCTAAGGTGTGGATCAAGCTGTGAGTGGTTAGCTTAGAGCCCAGATGCAAACCATTAGTGAGTGGTTGCCCCTCACATCTAAGTCACCTTGGAAGGGATCCCAAGACTGATAATTGGTGTCTTAGGCTTCCAACCTCAGCTAATTGATGATCATTCCAGTTGGACATAGGTGGTCTGCTTTACTTCTGTCTCAAACCCTCTGTCTTCTTTGTCCAATATGGTAATGTTTGTGTCCTTAAAAGGATATCATTCTACTTTAAGTGCAGATGTACCACTGAGTTACCAGTTTCAGATGAGAGGTGAAATGTCCAGATGTCTTCAATTCGAGTCCTGGACAACTGAGAACCTTCACAGAGCATCCAGCATTTTTCCAAGATCACATTCAGACACTTTCAGATAGTATCCGAGTCCACCGCCAGTCATGTGATCTCACCTTTTATAGCAGTACATTTACATTCACATTTAGCAAACATTTTTAACATGGAGTTCCATCTATTTGATTACAGGTGTAGTCTCTCTTGTTGAGGCAGTTGATGGTGTAATGGTTAAGACGTTTGTCCTGTGATCGGAAAGTTGCCGGTTCGAATCCCGTACTGGTAAGGGTACCACTGAGGTACTAATGAGCAATGTTCTAGCTCCAAGCACTTCTGCCCACTGCCCATTTCATTGTGGTGCAGTGCGTGCTGTGCTCTGATGCGTTCACAATGACAAATAATCACACACTTTCACTTTCTGGGGCAACTTGGGGTTTAGGGTCTTGCTCAGGGGCCCAATAATGGTAGTCTTTTGAACAGAATAGGAGCTGGATCTAAACCTACAACATATTGATCCATGGGCAAGTATCCTACCACTAGAACACCACAAATTAGTAGTAATAGTAGAAGTTGAAGCACTTTATTGGAGCTTTTAGATAAACAAAACGGTTTAATCTCTTCTCTCTTTTGTATGAAATATTTCTGTTTAAATTTTCACCCTTCATGCATTGTTAACAAGCATCAGCACTTGATCTCAGGGTGAAACAGCCTTGTTTGGCTTGATGGCAGATCAAAACGCTCATAATTCAGGATGTAATTCACTGGAAAAAATATAGGCCTCTCCTTGTTCTTTCTCTCATATGATGCAAAAATGTGTGTTTGCCATTTCACAGTAAGTGTGTGTGTTTATTATTTTATCACACTGCCTCTGGGAGGCTTGGCATAGCACAAAGATTTTGAAATAATAAAGTGTTTGCGTCCAAACGCCATACCTCGGCGTTGTTGTCGGTCATGGTGTGTGTGTGTGTTGGAGGAGTGTGTTTAGAGAGATGGTGCAAACAGAGCAGTGAAATTCGACTCTGAAATCCACAACCCTTCCAGGCCTGCAGGTGATAGGCTTTCTGCAGTCGCATCCAGGAAGACGGAACCTCATCTGCATCGATTCCGCCCCCAAGCAACACACACACACAGCTCCTCACATGAAACAAGTCTTCTCTCAAGGGGATGCATGTGTGCGGTCATGCTGCACTAGGCACGCTTCACTCTCCACGCACGACCGAACACGCTCGGCTTATTTATTTATCTCCCACTTCATTTTGTTCTTCAGTCTCCCCACCTTCAGCTTCTTTTCCGTTTGCATTCAAGTCAGAAAAAGTCTGACTAAAACAGCCGGCGAAACAGATACGATCATTCAAACCATCCCATTAGCTGCCCTTTCCACCAACCTGCTAACTCTCGTGGATGTGAGACTGGTACTGTGTATCTCATGTATGGTCACTTCAAACCACATGCCAAGCAAGTTATTTAACTAAGCTGCAGAAGCAATACAACAGAATGATGAGTGCAAATGGTGGTCTAAACTAGAGGTCGATCAATATTGTTTTTTCAGGGCTAATATCGATACCGCAATACTGCTTATTGTCAGCAAAAAGTCTAATATTGGCCCCTTTTAATCGGACTGGCCGATAATCGGTTGACCCTTAGTCGACATAAAACTGAGAAAGCTTATTGCTGGACAAAACAAGATAAATGTTGGATTTTTTGTATAGTAACCTCATTAACTTTCTTTTCAAAAATGCTTCAGAAAAAATTGGAATATTGAAAGTCGCACCGAATCATGATTCAGGTAATCATTACATGCCTGAACCTTCTCAGGCTTTGATGTGGCTTCTCCTCTGCCAAAAAGCACAGGTGCCCAGCAGGGGGCAGCCTTCTGGGTGGTGCTCAAGAGAATAAATCACAAGCTCTGCAGGAGTTGCTGCAGCAGGGGGACCTGCTCCCAGGGGGGGTCGATCACAGCTGTCTCGGGGGAGTCAGGGCTCGGAACTCCTGTGGTGTTCTCCAGCTCATCAGCGCAGTCATGAGAACGGAGCGCCAGCCTCCAGCAACACTCGTTAGAGCCGAACGAAGCACGAGTCCATAGAGACGCGATCCGGGGCACTGTCGAGACAAAACGCAGCAGGATTATCACACATGACAACACAAGCATGGCTGAGGACCGGCAAAGAATCACACTGAGGAACCTCAAATTTCTGATAAATTTCTAGTTTAATGTTGAATTTGAACACGATACATGAAACTAACTAGGGTTGGTTTCGGAGTTTGATAGAAGACATGTCAACATTCCTTTTCTTTTCATGATCGTGAGTTGTTTTTGGCACCAAACAAGTCAAAATAACAGTATTTTTATATCAGACAATCAGGGCTCAGATATTTATGATTTTAATATAACTGATATTGTTTCACTGCAGCTTGTGTAGAAATGTTCCCAGACTGCAGTGGTTAGAATCTACCAAAAGTGGAGGGAAAAGTGGTGACTGGGTGATGGGCAGTCAAGGCTGCTTGATGATCCAACACAGAGCCGGCCCAAGGCCGCTTGGGGTCACACACCACTAGGGGGCCCCGAAGAGTGCTTGAAATGTCAAGACATCATGATTTACAAAAGGAATAATTACAAAAATAACATTGAGGTGATGGTAGAGGGCCCCAAATTTAATTCTGCTTAGGACCCCATAAAGGCTTGGGTCGGCCCTGATCCAATAGAAGAGCTAGTGTACCTCAAATTGCTAAAAATGTTAATGCTAGTTAGTACATCACAGATTGTTGCACAAACCTACTAAATATTAAGTGGCTAGTCAAAATATTATGGCCAAAGCCAAGTCAAGCCTCCAGTGCCTCTGTCCAGACTATACACTGCGTCACCATGTTTGTGCTCTGTGCTCTGCTTGCATTTCACTTCCAGTTCTGTGTTGGTGCAGGCACAATGAGGGAAAACCCACTGAGGTTCAGGTGAGTCGGCTCATGGCTCTGCTCTAACAGTGCAATACCCTCACGAGGGGCGACCAGAATTTCAAATAGGTTTGATTTTCATCCGACCATACGATTGCCGGGAGTTGGTTGTGAGGGGTTAATTGGTGCTCATTACCTCATGTGTACTACATGATGCACGACGCACGATTAAGATGAAAAAATTGCACCAGTGAAAATTCGACTGAAAATGGGCAGAAAATCGCACAGTGTAAGCCCAGATTAAAGCGGGAGGGCGTAAAGTTAGAGAGCAGATTCTGAATTTATCAGCATCTTCTGAGTAGATCACACAAGGCAAAGCAGCAAAGAAACCTTGAGATCTGAGCGACTAAGTAGAAATGGCAGGAATAAAACACGTTTAGTCAGAAAAAAATCAAATGTTTTTCATCGTTCTCGTTAAACGACACATCCGATTATCGTCCGCAAATCAAAATGACTGGCTCCTGAGAGCGCTCCGGTTCGCCAGGACAAGTTGAAAGGGAGCTCGGCGGAAACTTTTTAAAAAATCTTCTCATTGATCTATCGCTTTCACAGAAGAGATATTGTGTTGCATCGCTTTGCATCATCCGAGCGTGCCTTCCTTCCAATTTCACCCCCCCTCCCCTCCCCTTCTCTCCCCCCCAAAACTGTTTCACCAGGCATTTGATTTTAAGCTATTGCCACTTTGAATTGGAATCGATCCGAAAATGAGTCGCAATTAAAAACCACGAAGCTGTTATTTATTTATTTCTCCGCAAAGCCGTGCTCGTAATGTATTATTGATAATTAGGGATATTAAGGCTAATTAGCAAGATGACTCATAGTCAGGCTGTGCCTTGCAAGGTTGAAGAATTAGCAGTGGGCTTGACACCCCCCTACTGTATAGACCCCCACCTGCGATGTTTGGTGTGGGGAACTGAATCAGTCCATCAGTCGCCTCGTCATCAGCGAAACTCTCCTCCTACACTGACAAAAAACTCGGCCAAGTCCTCATCCTGTCTGGGGGAAATCAATACGTAACGATGTGTAATTAAGAAGACAGAGCCAAGTAGATTTGGCGAAGGGTCGAGCCCGCCACCAGATGGGCCGGATCCAAGCGGATAAAATAAATAAATAAAAATGTGCTGTTCTCTGTTTTAACTGGGTCTGTTCTCTCCGCCTTTGCTTGGAGCTCCAACAACATTCGTCTGGACCTAATTGTGCTTTACTGCGAGCTCTCGCGCACAGGTCAGAGTTCTGCCTCGTTACCTCTCCCCACACAGTTAAACCATTAACCTCCATTAAAGTTCAGTAGATCAGAGAGGCTTGGGTGAATCGGCATGGTGATTATGCCCAATTCTGCCCCACCTCTACATAATTTTTTAACCCCTCTTAGCCGTGTATGCTCATCTGTGTTTACACACAATTCATCTCAAGATGCCTAGTGACTTGGGATGTTCAGATTTAAAACTCTGACTTAAGTCTTTTTAACACTATATGAGTTTTGAATATTGTTTTTGTGTCCAGAGTGTTCAGTTTTTCAGTAAATGAATCTCATAGATATTTAAATTTGAACTTTTTATAAACTACAGTATTTTTGCCACATTTCTGCAATGCAAGGCCTAACAAAGTTTGCATTCAGAGGTGTTGCTTGCCAACTGGCAAGGCAAGTAGTTGCATGGTGCTCCAGGGCAATCAGGAACCCTAGAGCTGATTATTTATAACATAGTGGTTATTAACGCTGACCCTCTGAGAATTTTTGCCTGGGGCACCAACATGCTCTACAATTTCCACACTATGGACACACTATGGAATTTTTAGATCAAATGAAAAATGAAGACACTTCAAATCAGATAGAAGACAGATGAGGTTCAGACTTACTAAGATTCAGTATCAGTAACCAACTCACTCATTCATTAGGGTCGCGGGGGGTACCGGGGGTGCTGGGAACTACGGACTCAAGGCGCTGACCAATCCTGAACAGGTGCCAACACATCGCAGGGCACACACACTCAATCACACTCTCATTCACACCAATGTAGAGCCACCAATTAACCTATGTTGCATGCTTTTTGTACTGTAGGAGGAAACCTGAGGAGAAAACAAGCCTCAGGTGACAGTGGCAAGGAAAAACTCCCACTAGCAGGAAGAAACTTTGAGAGGAACCAAGACTCAGAATTGAGAGGACCGCATCCTCCTCTGGGTGACCGGGGTGTGTAAACATTTAATACACAAGTTAACATTAGTTCAAGATTAATCATTGCTGGGGCTGTTTATGATCCACTCAGCAACATTTAATAAAGCAACATTTAATAAATCTGAAAGAGGTCCAGCTGGTTCCAGATGATGGAGTCTCTGATTAAATTTTCTTAGAACACATTATTTTTTAAGAGGTGAAGATATAAAAATAAGAGTTGTTTCTCTTTCTCTCTAAGAATAGTCAGAAGGACGGTAATGCAAACAATAAGGAAACAAGAAAAGCGCATCACCGGTTTTGATGATATTCAGTCTTGTTTGCTACTAAGAACCATATTAAATTTTTCCTTTGAGTAATCTGATTTTTGTTGTTGCAATATTTTGCAATAAAGTAACTGATGCCTGCCAAAGCAGAAAAGACTTCAGGAAGCAAATTCTAGAAGAACACAGCACTCAATCTGTAAAAATGCTGGCAAAAGTTGACAAGTTGACCGTGAATACCCCTGCATCTCCCGAAAAGCCACTCTGACCATGGAATGCGCTTTTATTAATACTGTATTAATATTAATAATGAAGGGTCAATGTTTGAGCACTTTCTTCATTTGTCTATCCTCATCTGTTGCACTCCAAACCCAGTTCAAATTGACAGTGAAAGTTATGCTGAATCCCTAACTTAACTAAAACTTATCTGTTCTTTCTAAAGTTAAACAGAGAAGCTCAAATCCCCCTCATCTGCAATCTCACTGCATATGCGACGGCTCAGTCAACACACCGCAGTTTACACAAATAAAGGTCGACTTTACAGGTTAAACACGGCTCTGAGCCCGGCTGGACCACTTTTAATTGACTCTGCCTTTAACCGCCAACAAGCGCCCATGCTGGTGCTTTCCTCTTTTTTTCCATCTCTCTCTCTTTCCTTCTCTCTCCCCATTTTTGTTCTCTCTAAGGAGTTGCCAGGTTATCAAGGACAGGCCGGCGTGCATGAAAGGCCCTGCTAAAGATTTCATCTCACGGCCTAATGTCTGTTCGGCGCGGCGTTTTTCGAAAGGAAGGCCGGCTCCATTAAGGAGGCTTTGTCCACAGTCCAATGCCATTTCATTTGTCAGATTGGCTGGGTAAGTGGCGGTGATATATCATCTCGCTCTGCCCTCCTGATAACGAGAGCCCATCGCTAAGTACTTTCATCAGGCCGACCGCGTTCCCGGAAACAGTCAGCGTTAACACACACACACACACGTCGGACGATGCGAGGAAACAAACACACCGAGCCACCGACCGGGAGGAACTTACTTCATCAATGCTGTGAACTTTTAATGGAGTCTGGATACATAATGCAGCATGATAGGCTCAGTTAATCACATTACCAGCGCAGGTTCACTGAGGACAAAATCCACAGTTTAGCACAAATATGGATAGTAACGGAACATTTTGTAAACATGGACAAATTGTTTTATTCATACAGTGGCATGCATTATTAGCAATTTCTATAAATCTTTTCTAGTTTATATAAATTAATATATAATGAAATCATATGTTTCCCATTTCACTCACACACACTGCTGGGCAGGAGGGAGTGCGTCAGGGGGTGTCAGGGTCACAACATGGTCATGGGTGGCACGGGGATGTAAGGCAGGGAGTGGCAAGGTCTGGGTGTGAGTGTCATGAGAGGCAAGAGGGCTAGGGAGTGTCTTGGGGTCTGGCGTGGCACTGGAGAGGGTTTCAGGGAGTGTCAGGGACTGAACAGGAGTGTCAGTGGAGGTCAAAGGGCCAGGGAGTGTCTCTGAGTCTGTTGTGAGAGTGGAAGGGGTGTCCGGGAGTGTCAGGGTCTGGGCGTGAGTGTCAGGGATGGTCAACAAGGTAGGGAGTGTGTCATGGGTCAACGGGTCAGGAGGTGTCTCAGGGTTACTGTCTGGGAGGTACAGGGTCTGGGAATCGGACGTGAGGATAGATTGGGCCTGGGAGAGTGTGCCAGTCAGGGAGGTACCAGGGAGGAGTGAAACAGCCCCGCCGTTTTCGCCCCGGGTCACGGAGCTCCCAGCTCACCAGATGGCGTAGTGGATCCCCCCTAGCTGGAGAGATGGGTAGTCCTCTGTGGTGGAGTCATCTGAGGGGGGACTGCTCAAGAACCTGGATGCTGGCAGGGTCGTCGGCGCTCCTTGCCGTGTCTTCCCTCTTGCTGGATACTGAATAGGCAGCTCCTCCTCCTCATCTGACCCCGGGTAACCCAGCAGCTCAGCCATGGAGCCTGCCCTCAGCTCGCCCCCCGCGCTGCCAGATTCCCCAAGTCTCACCTCCTAGGCCTGCTGGTCCTCTTTCAGGGAGTCTGTCTTCTGTCATGGGTGTGGTTGCGGTGAGGATGAGGGAAGGGGATGAGGACACTGTTGCAGGCAGAGTGAAAAGGGTTTATTGAGGGCAGGTGAACACAAAAGGTAAAACAGTCCAAAATCACACAAAAAACAAGAACAAAGTAACAAAAGAAAGGTGAGGCCCGTGCTCCCAGTCGTAGCCGTTGGGTGAATGGAGGAGAACCTCCCCAAGTAAACCGGACCAAGTGAAGTCCTCATGCTTGAAGACTCGGGAGGTGAACTAACAATGGCCCAGACTCTTCAGCCTCCAAGGCCGTCTGGCCAGCTGGGGAAAACACACTGGGAGTCACGAGCCTGGGGAGAAAACACAGGAGAGAGGAGTGAGGGTGAGGAGACAAAAGGATAATCCGAAAAAGAGACTCAAAACCAAACCAAAGGCAGATGGGTCCAATGTCCAAACAGGGGAAAAACTGGAAGGGTCCAAGGTCCAAACAAAAGGGCAGAGCAGGAAGGGTCCAGAGTCCAAATGAAGGGAAGAGCAGGAAGGGTCCAAGGTCCAAACAAAGAGGGGAGCAGGAAGGGTCCAGGAAATCCAAAATATCCAACCGATCACAGCAAGAACAACCACACATATTATGAGGGAGACAGACGGGTTAAACTGACTTAAATAAGGCCACAGAACTCAACAAATGAGTGCTTGCACCAATCCCAAACTCAATGCAGAACGAGACACAGCTGAACTCAATGATAAGCGGTGTTCTACACAGATACTAACCTATATATCTGTTTATTTTTT